>OX104027.1:3807353-5007353 GCA_944470205.2 Schistosoma margrebowiei | reverse complement strand
TAGCTCAGATGGATGATTTTGATGGAGTTTTGTAGTCTGAGTTGGATAGTTTGATTGTGGAG
This sequence comes from Schistosoma margrebowiei, assembly GCA_944470205.2. Classification (NCBI taxonomy): domain Eukaryota; kingdom Metazoa; phylum Platyhelminthes; class Trematoda; order Strigeidida; family Schistosomatidae; genus Schistosoma; species Schistosoma margrebowiei. Next base: position 5,007,291 of record OX104027.1, on the reverse strand, counting down.
CTTTCATTGTTCATCTGAACGACATCATCAGCAATGGGAGATACAACCAAAACAAAGAAGTAAACAATAACAGGTTTAAGATCAACAAGAACCAATCAACATCGAGATCTACAGGACAAGCTGTGAACTATATGTGGAGAAATTCGAACACTTCACATCTACCTAAAGTTTGTGCTGATGATGTTGTTCAGAAGAACCGATGAACAAAACTCCATCAAAATAGAACTGATCTTAAATGGAATATTATTGAAAACCAATTACTATTAGCCTCATGAAAGGCATAATACCTTTTAGTTATTAAGTTACGATAGGATGTACTCCATATGTTCGAAAGTGACCTGGGAAACAGTGAAACAAGGTTTTGTTTATATTATCTGATAATTTAAACTTTAAATCTGTAAAAATTACATCACTAAACGCCTACGGTTTTTTATGCTTTGATCACTCCATCCAACAGATACTAACTTGATCTGAGCTTATGCTACACATTTTTAGCGAATCCAATTTTATGATTCTGTTGTGAAATTATGATAAGTAGTTGGTTTCCACGTTCTTAAACTAGTAGGATACTTAGTTAACAGCTTTAAACAAGTTTGTTTGTTCATCAAATCATTACTCCCCTATGTTGGGATCATCAAGTGAAATAATCTGGAACCAGATGCACGATAATAAGTAAAAGTGGTTAATCTACTAAAGAGTTGGTAAATCTTCATCAGCTGAGATGGTTGAGATATGTATTACGTATCTCCAACCATCACAACCACCACCACACTCAACAAGCACTATTTGCTGGTGTTAGGAGTAGGTTGTGAGAAAGCTATACATATCCGAATCAAGATAATATATCATTCCATGAAGTCCCTTACTATTCGACCAAGATGTGTTGGTGGGTGCAGGCTGTCTGTGCGCGGTCCACACGATTATCATAACCAATCGTTGGGGATTTTGATTGAAATGTTTCAGATTCGGTTACAATTGTGGTGTAGATGAGTTCACTCTTCGGCTTGCCTTAGATCTTAAGCTATGAAAGTATCTTATAGTCCTTATTCTAAGAATTCAGGTATATTCTATGCAATTTATTTAATACTTTTATCAAATAGCACTTCGTCGACCTGCTTATTAGGCCAATAACTATTTTATCAGAGGTGCTGGAGTCAATATATTTCTTTAGATATTACTGTATTATCACGCTATACGCAGATGTTATTTTCGAAAATCATTGTTCCCACACTCCTAAATCAGTTTCCAGATTCCCGTCTTATTCGCTACGTGTTTGTAGTTTATACAAAAATTGGTAATCATCATCTCTCTGTTTAGTCAAGCTGTGGGAATATTACAATTTAGATTGTGTTTCGTCATAGTATTTACATCGTAGTCTAAACTATTATTTGTAAGGTATAACCTAGTTAATATCCGAGGATTCTTGCCTTATCATAGAGATTTTCATTCGTCTTCCAATCTAATTGCTTTTTCTCTCAAATAGTATTTTTTTTTTCTTTTTAGGTCCTGAATTAAGTCTAGCCGATTTGATCTTATTCCCACATTTGCATCGATTTGAAGTAGTTATGGGTCGAATAACCGGTAAGAAACCAGAAGAAATTAATGAACTAGATATAAATGATGAATTACGTAAAGAATTTCCAAAATTAACTGAATTTTTAGATACAATGCGTAAACAACCATTTGTTATTGATATTACTATCCCATATCGTATTCATGTTCAATATTCGGCTTCAATACTTTCAGGTCATGCTAATCCAGACATAGAATAGTTTCTAATTATTTCATTATAATAATCCTTTATTTATTTATTTAAAGACCGATATTAATTTTATTCAATATCATGATATGATTGTTAAGAAAATGATTATCGTATTATAGTACAATTATAAAGAATTGACTGGTTATGTTATTTATCTTTCTGTAAAGGATAAATTTGATTATGGTATATCGTAGGTAAACATTATCACCATCATCTTTTGTTTCCATTATTTTATTCCTTGTAAAGTTGATTTTCTTTTAGATGTCATGTACCATTAATGTATGTTGTAGACTGATAGCATAATCATACAGTGACTGTAAATGTTGGTTCCAATCAGTAGTATGGCTCCCAAATGCCCTGGTACGGCCGAGAGTGGGCTGAGTCCGTTTTCCCTCTCGAAATACTTTTACATGACCACGCATATATAGCATGTTAGGGAAGTCCTACTCACTGCGTTCTCGTAGCGTTACTGTTGTTTATGAAATTGAGAGGACGAAAATCGAATGTCCGGCGCTTTAACCAGGTCGGTGGACACGGAGAGTCCACCTATGGGAGTTGGAAAACCCTCACTCTAAACCAATGGTGCACATGGGCTCCAGTATCCTGGGGGAGCAAATGGCGCATGAGCCAATCGTTGGTCACCGGTTACCATGGGACTGCTTCTCCTGACGTTGCTCCACTGAGTTGTGGATCAAACCTATAGAAAACAACCTGCTTCGGTTTAGGCTCCCGGTCAGTATCACAGCCCTCAAACAAATCAAATGAGATTTTTGTGGCGCATATGTATCTAGTGCCTCCTTGTACCACTATCTATGTGTTCGTATAAATAAAATAAAATAGGAGATTAAACACATTTTAGGCGAGACTATAATTTACGGACGAACCAATCACGTATAAGATAACAAGTCTCAGATTTTGGCGCGAAATTCTCTCATCTATTTGGTCAAATAGCGGCTTGGCGTTATAGTTGATGTCAGTTCGTGATGGAAATTCTAAATCTAATTTCCAACCTTAATCAACAACTGTAAATCATAATTCTAATCCCTCACTTAGTCGTAGTTATTAGGACATTCTCAAGGTCAGTTTAGCGTCGCTCAAAAGTCAAAAAATTACAGTCTTACCTAGATTTACGACAATTTATCTGTTTAGGACATGTTGTAGCTACTAAATGGATTTGTGACACGCGTTTCGTCCTGTTCAGTACTCGTCAGCTGGATCTGCTTGCATCCTAGTATTGGTTGTTTACACTTAAAATCAATGCTTTTTATTTCAAATGGCCAACGCGTTACCTACCAGGCTAATTATTGCAGATAACCATTCATTTATGAATTGATTATGATGTTTAGACCATTATGAATATTGGGCTTAAGTCATCCCATTGTTTATATTAATGACTGAGTTTGATCAGTCTTTGTTTTCATAAATGCATGTATCCTGTATTGATCGGACTTAATGTAACCATTGTCACAAGTTATTTAGAATAGGTGTATGAAAATTGACAATACGTTAGCTTAAACTCTTACTGATAAATAACATATATCTGCTGGTATTTTTCTAGCTTATGAAACTAATCAAGTATTTCAATATAGGAGTCTGTTTGAACATTTCACATCACCTTAGCAATTCTTACAGCGACATCGGTCAGCTGAATTTAGCGATCAATATATATCATGTCGTAATAAACACTACCATTATATTCTTATGGAGATATCCTGTTAGGCCTACGTTATTAGATAAGTTTTCCGAATTATTACTTATTTTCGTTCAAAACCCAACACAATCGGTAATCCAGTTAGCCGAGTTCCTTGAAATATGTTCCTTATCTACTCATCTGTTTTATTTTTAAATCTTAGGTTAGTGTCAGCATATAAGTACGGAAAAACGCTGCTTGTGAAATATTACATCTTATTTCCCTGGTCAGCCCTAATGGGTTGGTGTTTGACGAAATCTCAACACGAATTCGAAAAGCTCGTTTGGCTTTTGCCAACTTACGTCACCTATGGCGAGATATCCATCTATCGATTAAGGTACGAGTATACTGCGCAACAGTTCGTCCTGTTCTACTTTACAGCTGCGAAACGCAGCCATTAAGAGTAGAAGATACTCAGATGTCTTAGAAATATTGCTCGTATCTGCTGGGATCACAACGTAAGTTACACAGGTTACACAGATACAGGGTATTAGAGAATGACTGTAAAGTAGTAGATAAGATTGTCAATCTTCATCGACTGAGATGGTTGGGCCACGTGTTACGCATATCCGACCACCGATCACCACGACGCGCAATGCTGACTAGTTGGAAGTTAGGGGCGGCCAAACCAAAATGTGGCATCAGTGCTCGAAGTCACTAACTTCTGGTTTGAGCCATGTTGGTAGATACAGACTACCTGGTTAGGGTCTGTGTGACTATCATAATCAATAGTTGGAGACTCTGTGTGACGTGGCTCAGAATCGATCACAATAGTGTAGGTGTATACACTCTCTGTTTTCCCGTAAACTGTGAGATTAAAATCGCTTCATATCATTCTTTCTACCAACTAATTCTTCATTCCTGTGCTATATCCTTATATGTAATCTTTCTTTTATATAGTACCGTCATTGAATTAACTACTTCTATGAATCAGGTGTTTATCTTGTTATGCTAATGAAGTGTGGCAACTTGGACCGATGCATATATGTGCTTGGTCCTATGTTGTAAGCGACTGATTTCCTTGATCCTATTCATACAAAAGTTTGGACAATAAAATTCTATAAATAAATTAAATCAGATCTGTGGACTAAAACTTTAATTTTTACTTAACTAGATCATAGTTTTAATCTAAGATTTAGGTTATCGCATTGAATTGGATTCGTTTAACAACCATTTTAAAACACTTATAACATAGCATCTTCTATTCACAACGCTAATATCATGTATTATTCAATGAAGAAGAAAAGAAAACAAAGAAAGAAATATTAGTTACAATAGAAATCATATTTACAAATAAATTGTATAACTGATTCATAGAGAATGTATATTAACTATGTATGTACATTAGAAACAATTTGTGATACCATTGCATCAAGTAAACTTAAAGCTTGTTCATAAATACTTTCATGTTTTGTATTCTTTGTAATGTTTATATTATTATCATTTGATTCTGGTAATTTAATCATATCAAGAAAATTTTGAATTGGAATATGTAAAGAAGATCCATTTGTTTTGTCAATTTCAAAATGTGTTTGACCAGTATAGATAGCAAATATACTAGGTTCATTAGAACCATAATTTTTAGTATAAAGCTTTGGATGAGTTACATCTATTGCAAATGTGATTACTGTGAAACGTAGAAAAGAAAAGAAAATACGATTTATTAGTAGACGCATTCTTTTTTTAAAGTAGCTTAATTTATTCTTATTTTGTGGAGATACAAAACACTGATTAGGTGATCGCAAGTTCTTGCTTACAAACTCATATGGGATTTTTTGAAAACGAATAATTGACGTATATATTGTTTTATTTAAACACAAATATTGATACAATAAGGTACTAAATATCTATGTGCCATACTTCGTCATTCGGTTTGTATGAAGGCTGGATTACTGTTCCGGGGCACCGAAACTGAGGCAGGTGTTTTCCATAAGGTGGAGCAACATTAGGAGGTGCAGTCCCACGGTCGATAATGACCAACAATAGGTTCATGTTTCATTCGTTCCCTGAGGATGCTGGAACCCATGTGCACAATTGGTTTGGAATTAGGATTTTCCAATTTCCCTAGATGGATCTTCCGTACCCACCACCAATCGGACATTTGATTTTCGTTGTGTCAATTCCCTAAACAATACCGTTGCCGCAAAAATGGGAGTAGAACCTCCCTGGTAGTGGCTGTATACGTGTGGATAGAACGATTGGAATATAAAGGATCTTCATTGCCCCTCAACAAAATACGTTCGTTTGTGTATTTCGTTGACTATTCATTTATGTAACAACATGTACATAAAATACTGTAAAGATGTACATATTGGACTATCTATTATAAAAAGGCTGAGATCCCATAACAATTTAGTTTTGTTGACAGTAATTCAGTGAATAGTTTGATCTATGAGAGTATGTCAAAAACACAATCAATGGAATAACTATTCCAGACAGGCAGACAAATATGTTCATTTTTTGAAACAAGTCTGATAAATTTAGACACTTTTCTCACGATACAGATATTCACATATTGTGATACTGACAACATATCCATTAATAAACAGAGTATATGAAACATATTTGACTTTCTCATGTACCAGCACCAGTAATGAATGAGATGATAGCAACCGATGGTTAGAGACCCTGAATGACATGGCTCAAAATCGTTTGCAATGGCGCAGGTGCATCCACTCTTAGTGTTCTCCCAAATTCTAATCTTCTGAATTCTTCATGTCCCTTTTTTCCTCTTTCCAAATTTATTTCACTGAATTATACTCTTTAAATAACATCTCCAAACCCTAATCTTCCCGATCACTGCTTACACTCTTGCTACCTCTACCACTATGGGATTTGGATCGACAACTGCATCTCTGTGTTAAGGTGGTGTGGCAACTCGAACTGATGTACGTACGTACGAAGTTCTACGTCGTTACTGACTGACTGATTGAATGAGTTAATTTTATATGGGATGGGGTCACTAACCCTATGTCCAATCCTCCTTCTTTATCTGGGCTTAAGATCGGCAGTAGCTCCAGGTGGAGCTCAGCACCAGTAATGAGGCAACTATGATTACTAAAAATTGGAATGACTGCGATTATATGATCGAAAGCAAAGTATCAATACTATTTATAGCTTTTTATTATGGAAATAGTACATAGAACATAACTTATTTCGCTTATCTACCCCCAAATGCTCTCATATGGTCGCGTGCATACAATCATTGCCAGGGATGTCCTACTCACTGCGTTCTCGCGGCATTACTGTTGTTTGCGAAATTGAGACGACGAGAAGCGAATGTCTGGCTCTTTAACCAGATTGGTGGACACGGAGAGTCCACCTAGGGGAGTTGGAAAACACTCATTCCAAACCAATGGTGCACATGGGCTCCAGTATTCAGAGAGAGCGAATGGCGCATGAGCCAATCGTTGGTTACTGGCTACCATGGGACTACTCCTGACGTTGCTCGATTGCCTTGTGGGTCAGAAGTTTAGGTCAAAGGCTCCGGGTGTGGCTCCCTAAGAAAACCACGTGCTCCTATTTGGGTGCCCTGGCAGTATCCCAGCCCTCGCACAAATTGAATGATTTATGTAGCGTATATCTATCTGGTGCCTCCTTGTACCAATGTTTATGTGTTTAAAATCTTTGGTAATATGAAATTATTAAGAATAAATTACTTACAAGCATTTTGGACTGTATGACATACTGATGCAATTGTTGCTCGTAATGGTAAACCAGACAAAAGAAGAGCTAATGAAATTGCGTTTATGGCTGCAGCCACTGTTCTAGGATGATTAGTGCCACCAGTGACGATAAACAAACGTCCAGTAAACTAGATGACAAAAGAAATGACTAATAAAGTATATAGGAATAATACAAATGAAAGATAAACTTTACTCCTTCGGTAAGAAATCACAACCTACTTTTAAGGAAAAAAACTGAGACAGTACATTGTAGTGGAAAAAAGGAATAAGTGGAAAGTCATGATATAAAATAGTTTTATGAACTGATTACTACTACTATTTTTATAAGGAGAAATATTAGTGCTGATTTACCATAGTATATGTGAAAAGGACTTATCAGTTGTGTGGTGTTCTCATCACAAGGTTTTAAACATTTATCAAGAAACTCTAATACTCGCTTATATAAGAAAACTGTCTGGGAGACCAACATTTTATTTGGGCATAGATTTTTACACTTATAACTTAAAGAACAAAGAATCCTATGAATTAATTGCTACTTGGATCACGTATTTTTTGGTAAACGACCCCGTGCCTCCAGGTTTTTAATAGTAGTCTAACATTGATATGTTCATGATCTCAATTGAAAGTCGACAAACTCTACAAACGTATGCTAAAAACAATACTTCCTCCCAATAAATACATCTAGAAACTTAACTAATCCTCATTCTGTATCCATCTTCTTGTTATATATAATTTTGTTCATTTTTATTTGAATTATACACTAATCATACTTATCTTGTTTAACAAGAAATTCATACTACTTATTCCATTTATTAAGTTTTACATATAAATAGTCCTGATTAGTTCTGGTTGATGTAGAGCTATGGAAATGGAATAGCAATTCATTTACGATAAATTTCCCAGTATTATTTTGACATGTCCTACTTTAGTTATATCTAAGACAAGCAAATTATTACTTTATTATGAGACGTTAGTTAATTCACGAAATCAATGTTGGGGTACACGGTGAATATAACATACCGACTTCAACTTAGTCACTAAACGAATGATAAAAGTTTTGGGATTTTTATACGATTGTATCAATAGACTGTGAATAGAAATCTCATGACAAAGTGTTATTTCCCAGTGGAGTTACACTTTGTAAAGTGGTGACTTCAATGGATAACGTTTATTACAAATGTCTCTTAAGATGTATAAATGATACCAACCTAATTTCCCTAACATTATAAAGGTTATATAAATATGATCTCGTTAGGATCATTAAAATTATTTTAGCAAAACAGTACTGTAAACTTCGAGTTTCGTACTATGCAGCAGAAGATCTCAATTAAACGGAATATTTTCAACTCAGAAACTGTCACACTCATAGCACTAACCTTAGATCGTGGGAACTCCTTCACATCAATCAGACGTTCCAAAAGATTGTTAAGGTAAACTTCAAGCTCTAATTCCTTTGATGTTCGTTGTCCAGTACGAGGTGTAACTGTAACGTCAACACATGCACGATGAGTAAGTTCATCATGGATCTTAGCTTCATCTGGGCCGTATATGGAAAAAACTACATGATGTCCAGCAAAATCCCATGTCGCTGATCCTACAGCATTACAATCAGTATTCGTCTCAATAAACAAGCTTGTCGAATCCACCATCTTTACGTACTATCCTGTGGATAACAAGCAACACAGACACATTTAGGAATTACTATTAGGGAAGTTGTACATACTGTTAAACTTTAAATAATGAAAACCAGTAAAGGAATGTGTAGAGATGTAGCTTAACGGACAGGACCTTTCGACTATTAGATTTCCCGTTAGCCACACACTATATGTTTAGTCTCAGGCAGCCAAGCATCACTAAGGGTAAAAAATGGAAAGTTAAGGTAGATACTTCTTAAGCTCGACGTCAACGATCATGAGTTATGGCCGCAAATATCAATTCTTATTTGATCCTGTGCTTTTATTACAATAAATTCTAAATGTTTGCAGTAACGACATTGATCGTATTATCTTCTACTATGAATTCGCAGAACGGATAAATAGTGCCACTTAAACTATGAGAAAGTACATTATTAGGAAACATTACGGAAAATTTACTGTATCTGGTTACACAATCGTATACCACACGTTATCTCAATGACCCCAAACTTCGAGGCAGTCTCATCAGATATTTTAAGTCACAATTGTGGAAAAAAATCAAGAATCGACTCAGATCTGAGTTTTCCAGAGATTTACAATATACCAAGAACATGATAATGATGCTGTCCTGGAACGACTTTGAATATAGGAATAAATAAGTACGCACGACAAATTTCTTTACGTATGTGGTGGTTTAAATTCCAAGAGTTGATCATATATCTAAGAAGGCAAAGATTATCACGAATTAATTCGTAATTACAAAACCACGTGGATCGATGATACAGTCTACGCGATCTTAGTTTCAGTTTCAGTTTCAGTTTGGGAAGGACAGGAGGCTCTATGGCCTATGTTAGTCCTGGCAATGGTGGTCTCTCAGTTGATCCAACTTTCTTTTGAAAGAGTCGACGGATGGAGCCTCAACCACGTGCTGAGGTAGTGAATTCCACTCGTTGATTATTCGATGGGAAAGTCGATAGTCAGCTGACAAGTAATTTGTTCTCGGCTTGTGAACTTTTTTGGAGTGTCCTCGTAAATTCTCTGTTTTGGAAGACAAGAAAAATGAGGGCATGTTAGGTGCAAATTTATCACTAAGCAATTTGTAGACTTAGTCGGTCTGACGAAACCCAGTAACTTAAGCTTCTGTATGAAATCATAGTGACAAAATTTCTAGCAGATTGTTGCTCAGTTAAGAGATGCCACAAAATAAATAAGTCACCCTTTGGTCAAAATTACCTCTTTTCGCCGGTACAACCTTGAAAACGCCAGTATTGGTGGCGGGCATTCTGTATTTTAGAATATTAAAGATTCCCATTGTGAAAATTAGAACACGATGGGTCATGAGTTTGTAGACCGCCTTGCATTTTTAGTATCCTTGCATTCCGAAGAAACTCTCTTTGTAAAGATCACTTCATTTATCACATTTAGTTGTTCGTTTTTCAGCCAGATGAAATTTCCGGATTGTGCATTGGTGTATTCTCACTATGCATTTAAATGCGTAGGTTGCATGGAGTGGTGCAAAACATTTCGTCAACTATGAATGACTTCAGTCAAACGTTACAGAAAATGTCAACAGCCATTTCGGATTTGAGTATTAATGTAAAGCAATTGCTTTCAACGTCTAATGAGCGCGAAAAACCGTATCAATTCGACTGCGGACTCTCAAGTCAGCAGTTCCCTTTGTCATCTGAAGAGGAACCGCAGATGCTGGAGGCAGGTTTGCAGCAGAAAGAACCCATGGACCGACTTGTAAGTCATAAACATTAACATAATAATTCGTCACGATTACAGATGGCAATGGTTACCAGGCTATCGGATGACGATCCGAAAACGTCGATGCGGTATGTTCTGTCGTACCTATTGACACCTGAGGTCGCCAGTAACTTCACGTTACTTGGAACTTCTTGGAAATGACCACTTCAAAAATGCCGATTTTATGGCTGCGTACAAAGTAACTAATATTTAGTATTTAAACTTCAGGTACGTTAACAAATCGCTTTATATCATCCTCTGTCAACGAAAGAGACCTTGCGAAGCTGAACGACATAGCCACACAAGGTTATTTTCACGATGTCAGAGACAAAGTGATAAAGCGTAAAAGAAGGAAAGAAGGGCAGCTATGTATTAATTGTAAGTGATAACTTTTCTTACCGCTACATAGTTACAGTCATCAGTATTAACGGACATAACCGTAAGTTTGGCTTGAAGTATTTGGCTATGCCAAGACTTGTCATTCATAGATTGTTGTGACTTTTTCTGTTTTTTAAACTTAATAATTCACAGGACGACTACTTCAATTCTCAATAGGTGAACGAATGTGGCTGAAGGGAATAATTCATGCAATTTCTTTTATGTTCTACCCACATTTTAATAAACATTATTTTGTCAAAGAGCTTACTTTATTACTTACTTGGGAAACTGTAGAAGTGTTGAGAATGTGTGTTTGTGTCAGTTAACTTCAGATAAGATGCAAATGCCTTATGAATAATACATCACCTGTTTCATCTTTTGTAGATCTTTTCAAATAACAATGAATCGGCAATTACAATGGATATACTAAACGATTGATGCTCAAGCGTCTGCTCTAACGTTGTACAACAAAACAATTTTCCTCTTAAATATAATTTTTCAAAAATATAATGGTTTTCCAGTGCGACATTCCGATGCGTTTTCCTCTTTATTTCCCCTTTTTCAACTTTATTTCCCTTTTCTGTGTTGCTTGGGTTAGCGTAAATATGAGCGAAATACCAAGACATTTTCACTCTATGAGAACATTTATAGGAATTTTCTCATTATTTCCCTCTGGCATGCGACAAGGTATGCATTATGTCGCGTTTCTCTTTTATTTTGCTTGGATGTTTGATATAGGCAGTAGATCGGCTAGTTCGAATAAGACTCCGGTCAATATATCTGTTTTTCCTCGAAGACGATCGTTAGTTCAACGCTTCTACAATTCTAAAGAATCCAAACATGATTATGACGAATTTTAACAAGTGAGTGTGGCATAATTGTCCTAAGTGGAGATAATGTGTACTTGATACGCTAACTTGGGGAGTAAAGTAAACCATGTTGAACGGTGGAGGCATTTCTTCTTTGGTTCTAAGTGTACATCTGACGTTATATTTAGCCAACAAATTCAAAGTAACTTGGTTGTTAATAAATGCTTTGGGTTGCTCTACGAAACGGTGAGTATGAAATAAGGTTTTTCAAGATGACTCATAACTACCCGTGTTTTACAGGACTCACAGTATATGATTCGTTAAACAGAATAGAACTTAGCTCCTACATCGCAGTAAACATTCACCTTAGATAGGGTAGTCGAATATATTAAACAACCGTCAGTGGTGTAAGCACTATGAAGTCTAAAATCACTGAAAAAAAGTTTGTATTTAATATTTTTTTAACTTGGTTTCTTGAAGATTGTGCAAATGCTTAGTAAAAACCCAATCAGTAAATAATGAGTTGCATCATTGCCATATTTCAGTGTGTCTTTAATTGAGGGTTACAATTTTTATAAACTAACTCCTTGTATTTGGTTAAAGTCAAATTTTTGTGGACAAAATAGGAGAAGCTTCTGCGCTTCAGGCTTTGGTGTCCAGTAACACGGGACCATCGACACCTTTAAAGAGGGACTTATATGTGTGAAACAAGAGGGATTGTAAAATCAACATTATAAATTGACCTGAGTTGTAAATAATATAGCAGCTTTCCTTTTGAAAGACTTAATAGACATTGGTTGAACCAACTCCATCGGTAGCAAATAACAAGGCTGGGGTACACTAAAGGTGTACAATGTGTCTTCACTCCTGATTGATATGTTGAACCTCTAACTTACGGGTATCGTCCCTAATCTTTTATGTTTGGATTCAAATTGGGCAAGTATTTTAGAGAAAAACCTCGGATTATCATTAGGAACTCATTAAGAAATTATCGTTGGGTCACCTAAAATGCAATGGATAAAGATACAGTGATTCGATGCATTGTTCAAAAGACTCAAATTGATTTTATGTCTTGCCTTTGGAAAAGTTGTGAACGAAACAAATCATCGGAAGTTTCCTTATTTACCTGATGAACAGCCTTAATCGTTCAGTTGTCCCCCACCTCTTCTCTTCACATTATTTTAAGGACAAGCAATGCTTTAAGCAGTCTAACTACCGTTAGGTAGTCTTTTTACAATCCATTAAATAAAGTCTCCCAAGTTATTACTTTGTTGTCCTGTTATTTTTATTACTGCTCCCATATTTGCTTGAAGTTTCATTGGTTTATTTCTTTTTTTGGGTTTGATTACAACTGTAACCATTGCAATGTTTACAAATCCTAAATCGTAGCTACTTCCTTGGTGTTACTAAATCTTTGGACGGCTGTTTTTGCTGTGTTTTTTAACACTACTTTAAGGCTATAGCTATGTTGGATTGTTATGCTTTGGTTGTTTTGTGAATTGATTCCTGTTTGTTTTGTAGACAATTGCAACTGACTCTTAATTTAATAGTTGATTGTTCATCTTTTGAGCGAATTTTGTTGACCTATTCTTTTTCTTCGGGTCGAATATTGTATCTTGACTAATAGAAATGTTTTTTCTATCATCATAATTAGGTTATATTTTCGTGCCTATAGGTAACCCTCGTGCTATTGATAGAAGAAGCCAGACAAGAAGTGAATAGGTCTTTATTTCGATCTTAGCGCAGTCACAGTGAAGCGTGGTATTATCTGTTCAAACAAACAAAGGCTTTCAACATTCAATATAAGGTAATAAGGAATATAACGCTTATACAAAATAAGGAAGTGAATGAATACTTGAACAATACTGTTTTGGCATATGCTTGGTTGTTTAGGGTCAACTCTTAACCAACCAACCTATGCTGTTACATTAGCTCCCCCTAGAATCGACTTCCGTAGGAACGTCGGTTCGATTAACCTATCTATCAAAAACACCTTAGTTCTATTTCTCATCCCAAGGGAAAATTATCAACTCGCTCAATGTTTGACTTACAATCAGTGGCAACTAACGCTTTCAACGGTAGTCCATGGATGTCTCTTCATTTACTAGCTTGTCATCTCATTTTGTAGCATGTGATTTCTTCTACAACTATCGCTGACGGTTTGCTGCGTGCTTCCATGAGAAAGAGTGTGAGACTGTGGAATAAGAATATCTGAGGAAGTGCCGCGAGCGGGCTACCCAACACCATGTTGGTGAGGTACGATTTTTCCATGCTCAGACCGGCTATCAGGTGTTTACTCACCTGCCTCTTGAGTCGCCCTCAAGTAAAAAGTAAAGAAGAATCTACTTCAAAGGTAATGGTGAAAACCAATCAAACCTAAAGAACTGCTCCACTGCCTGCATCAAAATAATAAGATACAAAATGGAAATACATAAATATAAATGATAATTGTTCGGTTCCACGTAAGTGATTGGCCTCCAGAACGGATTGGTATTCTGGAAGAAAATAGACGTAGTGTAGCAATCTTGTGTACGGAAAGGTATGAAAACAAAAAAATCATTTTTTATAATGTATATATGTAAAAGTGTAAACTTGCTAGAAGTTGGACTCATTGTCAAACCCGTTCAAATGCGTGACCTTGAGACTGTGACGACCGCATTTATAACCACGTACGTAACCAAGGGTGCATAATTTTACTCCATAAAACGGAAGAGAATATACGGTTAAAGAGGGGAAAAAATTGTGTAGAGTATGAGGATCAAGTACAGTTGTGTCAAATACTCTTATCTGGTTTGATTTAAATATGTATGATATATTGAAGCAATATTTCGTCAATTCATCCAAGTAACGAATTTGTCTGCACCTTAGAAGTGTGTAAGTCCTATTGCTCATTAGTATTATGAATGATTAATCGGTAAAAGGAAAGATTACAGTCATTCCTTTCGTGGTCCGATGTGGTCTAATGGCTAGGCACACGGTCTAGCCTACAGGACGGCAGAGGTTTGAGTGCGTGTGGGGCATGCGTTTTTGTTCTTCAAAACCCCCTTCAATACGATGTTTGTTGGCCATAAGTTGCTCAGGTATGAGAGAAAGATAACAAGAGGACGGACTAATATGTCAAAATGCCAAAAACAGTACAAGTTCTTTGTTTGGATTACTAATAATACTATAGAAAAAACTACAAGTTTGATAGATTTCCATTTTACGTTATACTTCAACCAACGAGAAGAAAAAGTATATATATAAGTTATTGACATAACATGTCTTTTTTATAACGCAGGTGTTAAGTTCCAGGGTTTTGTCAGGACCACAAATAATAATTGGTTTAACGTTAACATAGCTATGATAGTCATATCGTTAGTTCAATGTTATGATTACTTAAGAGTTCCTTTATAAGTTGTGTTTAAAATTAGGTATGCGGAATCAATGCGGCTAACATAGTAACCTTACAGTAACGCACTGTACTATATCTCCACGGTTATTGATTCTTAAATGTCAGAAATTTAAAAAAATCTGAATATTGCCAATAAAGATGGGTTATATGATCACACTAAAAAGCATGCTGCAGGAAAACTGGTTAAGTCATTCATAAGTTTCCCAAACATGAAAAAAATGATGAGAACTTTAACAAGTACTTGGCCATGGTTTAATCCAAAATCTTTTGTCTAGAAAACCACTTAATAATAGTAGTATTGATCGTATCAAGCTACTAAACATATCTTTGACCGAAAACTTTTAGAAGTAGTTTATATGGTATATATGTATAGCCAGTCTACGTGAAAAATGTATATAGATATATAAGAAGTACAGCCAACATAGTTAATTAACCAGAAAAAGAAATTAAAAAACTCGCCTGCGTTGCTTTTTGAATTCGTTGTATTTGCCAGTGTTAGTTGTATGAGTTTGATTAAAATCCTCAGCCATCGTTTCGGAATACCTAGCTTATGTGTCCGGTATTTTAAAAAATATTTAACATAACACTTATATATCAAAGGTAAAAGGTCTGGGGAGTTGTAGGTGAGGCGGAATGAGGAAAAAAATATTTTTGAGTAGATGCAGGGTCTGATTAGCTACGTGGTTTGATTTTATCCTGCAGGCGAAACTGTCAACATCCTTGACTGGCTAATTGGATGTGCCCGGCGAACCGTTTTAGTCATTTGTAAAGATTTATCATCTTTACATTTCGATTCCGTAATGGATTTGTCAGTTAAACGATCTAACAATACGTATGGTGGTTCATGATCTAGATAAGCCGGCTTTAGCCTATCAATACTTATTGTGTCGATGTTTCCATGTTTTTCTATCACGAAATATTTAGATTTTCTTGAGACGACTTTGAAAGGACCTTCAAATGGAGGACTGAGTGGTGCTTTCATTTTGTCACATCTTATCCAGACGTGCGTGCAATTGCTTAGGTCTTTAGGTACATATACGGCGCGCGATTGTTCGCGAGTATTAATTGGTTTAAGTTTGGACATATGGTCCCGTAGTTGATCTACGTAATTTTCTAAATTAAGTTTTTGACTGTTAGTATTAAAGTTAATAAATTCACCTGGTAGTCTCAGAGTTGTTCCGAAAACCAGTTCCGCAGCTGAACATTGTGCGTCAGTTTTGACAGATGTTCGTATTCCCAACATAACTAAAGGTAGGAATTCTGTCCACTGATTGGGGTTTGCGTGAGATATAAGGGCGGTTTTTAGCTGACGGTGAAAACGTTCTACCATCCCATTAGCCTGAGGATGATATGCAGTGCAGCGTATCCTATTAGAGCCTAGAAGTTTAGCCAAGTTATTAAATAGTTCGGATTCGAATTGCGCTCCTCTATCCGTCGTTATTGTTATGGGTGTAACAAAAATGGTTACCCAGTTCTGCATGAAAGCTTTGGCTACTGTTTCCGCTGTGATGTCCGCTATCGGGATGGCTATAGGGAATCTGGTAAATCGATCTATGCATGTAAAAAGGTAATTAAAACCGTTTGAACGTGGTAAAGGACCTACCAAGTCGATATGCACATGTGCAAAACGTGCATCTGGTTGCGAGAAAACACCTATGGGTGAATTTGTGTGACGATTAATCTTTGATTGTTGGCATGCTGAACACTCTCTAACCCATTTGTGTACATCCTTCTGTAAATTCGGCCATATATATCTGGCATTGATTAGTTTAGTTGAAGCTTTTGCTCCAGGATGAGACAAAGAATGAAAGTTATTATATATCAACTTTCGCATATTTTTGGGAACGAAAGGTCGCGGCATTGCCTTGGTCGTATCACAGTAAATTAGAATACCATCGACAGATGATGGGAACTGTTTTAAATTAAGACTTGAATTGTTTGTTTTAAGTAGGTTTTGTAATTCTAGGTCCTGCTCTTGTTCGTGTCTCAACGTCTGGAAGTTTACTGTAGACTGCTGTAGCACGTTCATTTCTAGTCTGGATAAAGCATCTGCCGCCTGATTGTCCTGACCTTTGACATGTCGGATATCGCTTGTGAACTGTGATATATAGTCAAGGTGTCGGACTTCTCGAGGTGAGTACTTATCGGCTCTCGCTTTTAATGCATTCGTCAGTGGTTTGTGATCCGTAAAGACTATAAATTCCCTACCTTCTAACATGTGTCGGAAGTGTTTAATAGTCAGGTAGATTGCAAGAAGTTCTCGCCCGAAGGTAGAATGCCTTGTCTCAGCTGGAGCGAGTCTTTTCGAGAAGAAAGCAATTGGTTTCCAGGCGTTTTTAACCAGTTGGTTAAGGGTACCGCCTACTGCTTTATCTGAAGCATCCACCATCAAAGCAAGTGGGGAAAGAGAATTCGGATATATCAACGTAGTTGCTTGAGCCAGTTTATCTTTAAGCTGTTTAATAGCTTCGACGGCGTCAGAAGACAGTTTGAATTCTTTTGATTTTCCTTTAAGTGAATCTGTCAAAGGTTGCATTAATTGTGCACAACCTGGTATGAATCTGCGATAAAAGTTAATTAGACCTGGAAAACTTCTCATTTGTGTTAGAGAGCTAGGTATCGAGTATTGTTTGATGGTATCCACTTCTTTTTTTATAGGTTTAATCCCTTCTGGGCTTATTGTGTGACCGAGAAATTCTAAAGTTTGAACACCGAAAACACATTTACTTTGATGTATGTTTATTCCATGTTCATTCAATCTTGTCAACACTGCTCGTACATGCTCTTCGTGTGATTGCAAATCGGGGCTGGCAATTAACAAGTCGTCTATATACCCCTGCGCAAATGGCATATCTCGAAGTAGGTTATCTATGAATCTTTGAAATGTCTGTGCCGCATTTCTCAGGCCGAATGGCATGCGTACAAACTCGAATAAGCCAAAGGGTGTTGTAATAGCTGTCTTAGGGATATCTTCATCAGCCACCGGGATATTGTGATATGCCCTGACTAAGTCAATTTTAGTGAATATGTTCATACCCTGTAAACCGTTTGTGAAATCTTGGATATGCGGTATTGGGTACCTATCTGGTACGGTTTGACGGTTGAGGGCTCTGTAATCCCCACACGGTCGCCAGTCACCTTCATTCTTCTTTGGGACCATATGCAAAGGGGATGCCCATTGACTATCAGAGGGACGGATAATACCCAGTTGTAGCATATAATCAAACTCGGCTCTAGCGATTTTGAGCTTATCTGGTGCTAGTCTCCTGGGTTTTGCAAACACCGTTGCACCTTCGGTTTTGATAGTGTGACTTACTTTTAGTTTGTCTTTGGAAGGCTGTGGGTTTGGTTTGGTTAAGTTTGGAAATTCCGCGAGTATATCTTGGAATTTCGCTGTTGTTATTGGAGGGGTTTGAATCAAGTTAAGAGAGCTTATGTGACTTTCTTTGCCTTTTGTGTAATACGAAGTTTTTTTTAGTGTTAATCGCCGTTTCTTGGTGTCAACTAGAAATTCGTATCTCTCTGGAAAGTCCATCCCCAGTATTGCCAGATCTAAGTCGGCTACCGTGAAAACCCAAGGGAATTGCCTTCTGAACCCCAAATCTAGGGTTAAAGTTTTCTGCCCAAATGTCGCGATTGTAGTTTTATTTGCAGCTTGAAGTGTAATCGGGGATGTTTCTCGACTAATCTCAGTTTTATTTCGAGGGATGATGCTAAGAGCAGCGCCAGTATCCACCAAGAAATTCAAGTCAGATTTTCTGTCTCTAACATAAAACAAGCGACTGTTTAGTCGCCCCTCCTCAGTTGTCGCGACCTGGGGAGGGGTTACTCGTTTCCCGCTGTCTTGGAATTGTGCTTAGGCCAGGCGCATGGTTGCATGCACTTGGTTGAGTTGACACCAAACTTCCAATGGTACCAACAAAACTGCACAGATTGTCTGGATATTTGTGACCTATTTTGTGACTTGGATCGTGGTCGTTGTGGTGACCTGCTCCTGTTTGTATGACCCATTTGCACTCTAGTGACAGCCTCATTGAGACTCTTAACACTCGCAATGAGTTCTTCTATGACGGGATCTTTTGCTGATTCTACTTTTTGAGTGTGATTTATTGTGCCTGATCCAGTTGGAGGACCTCTTTCCATTATTCTATCAGCTATACGCGCTAAGTGAGATAATTAGGTTTCAGGATCTTGTGCATCCAAACAGTGTTGGACGTAGCATGGGAGAGCTTGTATCCATCCTTGTTTTAGGACTGCTTCACCCACTGTGTTATCACCCACTAAGACTTGGAGGTGACGTAAAAACTGTGACGGCGACCGATCACCTAGTGTTTCACCTTGAAAAAGTTTTTGGATTCTTTGACTATCTGATAATGATAAACGGTTCATTATCTCTCGCCTTAAGATGGTGTACGGTTGTGGTGATGGTGGATCTAAAATCAAGTCACGGACTTCTTTGGCGACTGAAGGAGGAAGGATAGAACATAAATCTCTATAGCGAATCCCTTCAGATTTGATATTGTGTCTCGTGAAATAATGCTCTAGTTGAGCAAACCACAACTCAGGATCACTACGATCAAATTCTGGAAGTCGAGATTTCGTAGTCATAACAGTGTCTATCTCCACTGGTGACAAATCCTCCAGATTATGGGTTTCTTTTAAGTCTGACATGAGGTATGTGACAAATATAGCAATAAAATTAGCACGAAAAAATGGTTTCTATAACACGAATAACTTAACATAATAAAAAAATAAACTATTTATATACCCAACTTAGTTTACTGATAATCAGGTCTACTTTTACGATTGAGTAAAAAAAATAATATTAATAACAAAAATGAAGTTAATTTGTGTTCAAAAAGGGCTCACCAGTTTCGTGCCTATAGGTAACCCTCGTGCTATTGATAGAAGAAGCCAGACAAGAAGTGAATAGGTCTTTATTTCGATCTTAGCGCAGTCACAGTGAAGCGTGGTATTATCTGTTCAAACAAACAAAGGCTTTCAACATTCAATATAAGGTAATAAGGAATATAACGCTTATACAAAATAAGGAAGTGAATGAATACTTGAACAATACTGTTTTGGCATATGCTTGGTTGTTTAGGGTCAACTCTTAACCAACCAACCTATGCTGTTACAATATCAAGCGTATGCACCCACTATCGAAAATGCTTTTCAGGTGCCGTTAACTGTATATACATTTTCTCCTATAGTACCTCTTTTGTACCATTTTGAAATTCTGTCACGTCATTATAAAGACGTTAGTGGATATTATCTTCTTTTTAATTACTGGACCCGAGACAATGTAACTGTAAAACTATCGATAGTCTAAAGGTGCTCGAGGAGTCCACCTCAAGCTTCTACATTCCACTCTCTTATTCCTGAGATTTGGTGATAAGTGAAACGACTGCCTAAGTTCACAATGGTCCTGGAGCTCAGGAATTTGCGGCGAAACTAATACATATTCACCATCGCATAGAATGCAAACCGTGCGACATATGAGTGGACAGATTAACTGCATAGAATTTCACTAATATTTAAAAACAGCAACTTGACAATCAGATGCATGCGTCAGACAGGTGGACAGATTGCTGTGATCGAAAACTACCCATCCTACTCTCAGTACTTTTGCCATATCGTAGCCCTTCACACTAGATAAAGTTGAAAGAATAAGTTTCTCAGATTCCTTGGTAATGAACCACATGTAAAACCAAGCATTCTTACCCAAAAATATTGAAATGTGATCATAGTCCAGAAGGCCCATATTTTTAGGTTTATAAACAGTATATTGAATTCGATGTTCTTCCTCATTCTCATCAACGGTCTCCCGGAAAATCTTTGTTTATGAGCTCTCATCTTCGCGAACATTATTAAACTGTTAAGAACCATAAGATGTGAATGAGGTTCACAAGAGCTCTTAGAAGGCTTAGAATCAGCTCAAAAGAACAATCCGACAGTCAGTCCCCAGAATTATCGAATGGTATACCGAGTTACTATGATGCATCAGGCAACATATTTCGCCCGAGTTTATCACCTCCTGTTATCTGATGTAAACTGAAAGCTTGGACACTAGCGACGACCTTCGAGGAAATGCAGCCGAGGACTATATCATTTGCCACCTTGTTTGAAGGCATTCAAGCATGCGAACTCTTGAATTCTAGTTATAACTATTCGAAACGTACTTATCCCTCCTTACTTTGAGATAAATGACGGCCCTGATACAGAAAAAAAGAAGTATAAAACCCCATCAAATATAATCTCAGCCATTACCTCCACTATACCGAATTTGTTTGGCACAGCTCCAGCAAAACACGTGGTTATAAGAGCCACAAACCGAGCTCATATTGTAGTGAACAGGAACACGCGTGTGGACAATCGGATGTATTTAACACAAAATTACAGGACTTGTTAATAAAATCTAACAATCATATAGTAAATACTTAATTTGCCAAATGTCCATCAATTGTCTCAAAATCACTCAGACCTCATTGTTCTTGCATTTTCATACAAATTGTATCCTGTTTCCGTTCTTTATTGTTCGATCCTCTTGCTTCTCTGCTGTCAGACCTTCTGTTCACGACTAAAATCATGTATTATTTATGTCAATATAAGTAGCACACACCACAATATAACAACGAGAATGCCGTCCGTTACTGATACCCCATTATCTGACAACAGTATACAGAGAATTGGCAAAAGTATGGCTCGCAAAACCCAGTAATTGGGGGACAAAGACGTTAGACAAAACTCCCTGTTCCGATTTCCCAATGTCGGAATGTAGTTTGTTAGGAAGTAGGGTAATCTTCGATACTGAGAGAACTGAGAGAAGAGCGCATGTCCGCACTTTTGAGCATGTTCCAGAAAAATTGAGGCTGCGAGGGACTAAGGCTTTCAACAGCACAATAGCTCGACGTCTACTTGACACCGGGCACAGCATCGACATTCCGCATGCTTTCAAGATTATCAATAGACAAAGAAGTACAACCACCCTTCGTTTTGCTGAAGCCATTATGATAAAAAAACTTAAACCTGACTTATGCATTCAAAAAGAGATTTTAATTAACTTGTCACTACCCTGTTAACCTTTTTTATTTATTATTTATTTTATTTACCTATTTTAAAATATTTATACTCCTTCCCTATTACATAATTCTTGAACCACATTATTATTCACACATTTCCACCACCTGATCCTCTTAAATTATCTTAACTTTTCAAATTCTATTTAATTATCATTGCGTAACCTATTTTATGATTATTCAATTCCATAATTGCAGCACCCAACCTGAATTAATTCCTTTTGACCTCTGACATCTGTTCTAGCATATATATATATATATATATATATATATATATATATATATATATAGTTATTATCGCAACTCACTTATTTACACTCATCTATGTCAATTGTTCTCACTCTATCTCAATGTAAAAATTCTATCACATTTTTGGTTTGTAAGCAGCTGACGAGAAACCTCGAAATAATATGAATTCATACTATTCTGCACCAATATTTGTTCTTGCTTTATTTACAAAGAACTCAATCGAATTTTGTAAGCTCATAGCAAAGATATTGAACATTTAAATAACTTTTGGATTCACTAGGATTAGCACAAATGAGTGGCTAGAATATCCGATTGGACAACTCGAAATATCTAGATGTGCAAAAATGCCACAAGTTCTTGGAGCTTGACGACACCTTAACCAGTGACACCTATAATTGTAACGTGTCGACCCAGTTGAATGGGAATTCAGAAGCAAAGAGGTTCGAATATGTGTTTGAAAAGCTATCGATGTATCAAGAATTGACTTATCTAAGCTGCTTAGCGGTTTACTGGAGAAGTAGCGAACAGTGTGCCCACTCGTGATCTGGTGCAGATATGTGACCGAGCGCTTTCAGCTAGGTGAATCCATTAAAACTAATGCAGTCAGCACCAAATGTCGATGACTTAGTGATTTTAAGGATTTAATTACCGCTATCATTTTATTAGTATCGGTTAATGCCTCGACTAGGGGTACGGCGGTCACTAGAGTATTATACAAACTGAAATACAAGCTTGCGGCTGTAAACTGAAAAATTGACAGAAAAAGGAGTTTACGACTCTGTAAACACACATAATGCACTTGAAATCAGTCGATAACTAACAGCAAGAAAGTGCAAATAAGCTATTCCTATAATTATAAGTTGAAGTGTGAAAGTGTAATTTTTCAGTCCGTTATGTTAGCGTGATGGTAATGAGCGAGCTGAGAAAAGTCATTCGATGTATATTAACTTGACACTGACACATTGTTTAGTGACTACATTGAGTGTCAAATAACCTTGAGAACCATCGTGAGAACTTATAGAACTTTGGTTTTTGGAGGGGTTTGCAACTAGGTTGGTCCTGTCAAGCAGAACTAGTAAAAGTATGCTATTGTCTTTACGTTATAGCGACCGTGGTAAATGCCATCGAAACCAAAAATTCTCGTTTTAAAACTGTGGCTTTAGCAAGGTGGCGTTGATGATATTATGAAAACGTACATGTATATGTCTCATTTCCCACTTCAGGTTTTATCTATTGATATGTTTTTAAACTCTAATTAGTATTACGTTGTTCATAACTAGTGGAACTTAGAGCCTGTTGGTTTTTCTATCTTAGAACAGTAGTGAGGCCCCCAAATGACCTGGTATGGCCGATAGTGGGGACCCAAGCTCCCAAAATTGTAAAATTTTTTGGGGTTTTCTTAATAAATACAGGCGCACTTCCTCAAAGTCCAATAAGATTCCGGTTTGCTCTGGCGGCTTCCTCAATACTGGGAGCTCGGGGAGAGTCCACTCTGCCTCTCCAAATGCTCTCACATGGCCACGCGTATATAGCCTCTTTTAACAAAGTCCTAATCACTGCCTTCTCGTGGTGCTACTGTTGTTTACGAAATTGAGAAGACGAAGAGCGAATGTCTGGCTCTTTAACAATGTTGGTGAACACGGAGAGTTGGAAAACCTTCATTCCAAATCAATGGTGCACATGGGCACCAGTATCCTGAGGGAACAAATGGCATATGAACCAATCGTTTGTCACCGGCTACCATGGGACTGCATCTCCTTGCCTTGTGGATCATACCTTTAAGTCAAAGGCGGCGGGTTTGACTACCTAAGGAAACCACGTGTTCCTGTTTGCGTACCCGTGCAGTATCCCAGCCCTCCCACATATCAAATGAGATTAGTGTGGCGCATATGTATTTGGTGCATCCTTGTACAAATATCTATGTGTCAAAATAAATAAAAAATAGATAATCATTCGTGTGCTCAAATATTTGGTTCTTTATTTAAGGATTCGGAATAAACTCCAAGTGATCAGGCCAATTTTTGACTACCATTGTATTCGATCTTTTGGAAATTCACAGTTTAGTCTTCCCTGGGGTTGCTTCCTTTTTGATATTTGTTTGTATTTATGATAATTACATAAAGTAAATCATTCTCCTTATTCAGACAGCCATTTCGTGATCGTTTGATTTTCATCTAGAAATTCTGTTTATGTCTAATGTTGGCTATTATATTGTATTACATTGTATTTCAGTGTGTTCACATATCAGTGTTGTTTTTAACGCATCGCCTCATTATCATTCTTCAAAGTATTTTCAAAACATACATTAATGGTGCATCTTAAAAATGGTAGGTTCTGTTTTTTTTCATAACCATTTCTCACATTTGTTAATTAACTTTTTATTTCGACTGGTGCTGCACATTTAGTTACATTAATATATATGACTGTATACATGTGACTATTTTCGGTTCTTTTCACTGGTTATATTAAAGTTTAGTAGCTGTGCAACTTCATGGCACTTTATATTTTACTTCGAACCTATCTGTTAGCTTCCCATTGTCCCTTTACTGGTAATCATTCTCAGCCTGGTGAAATCAATCAGAAAATAAACAAACCAACTTGTTTACCTTGCGTTTTTATATGTGGATTCTGTAGACATTCATTTTTCAACCTGCGGGTGGTGTTCATGGATTTGGCTGAACTTTTAGAGAGATTGTTTTAAAATTCTAAGAATCCTTATTGTGGTATGAAATATCTTTCCAGTGCTTCATAGTTTTCAGTGGTATCCTACTAATGTTGACCTGTGAAGATGATCTTACTTAGTCCCATATAACAGGAATTCATTAATGACTTACAAATATTCATATCATCACTAGCCACTGAAATGTTAGATAGAAATGTTTTCTCATTTTAAGGACTCATCATATCATAAATGATGATCACAGAAAAAATTCAATTAAATAATAACATCAAAAATATTTGAAAGTCTATTTCATCCTCCATTCACCAAGGAATTTAAGTATTTTCTCACAAAAAAACAATTTTAAATAACCTAGTGATGTGGTTTTTAAATGCTATTCAATTTACATTCTGATACTAATCAACATATGCTCACTAGTGACTGGTTTCAAAAGATATAGCCTGGAGTTCTAGTGAGAAGTAGTGACCAGTGGAGTTCAACCGGGTCACTTGTGAGATAGGAACTCACTGATGGCAATGGTGGATGTGTCGCTCAATTTCGTGGATTAATTGAAGTTAGACATTAACACCGTTAGACACCGGCCCAGTAGTCTAGTTGGTTAAGCGCCTAGTGCGAGCCTGATAGGTCCTGTGTTCGAATCCCACGAGGCGAGATCGTTGATGCGCACTGCTGAGGAGTCCCACAATAGGACGACACTGCCGTCCTCTGCTCCCATTTCTTCCATGGTGATCTAGCTTCAATTGACTCATGATCTCAACTGTTGAAATTACATTTGTATTTCTTTGGTAAATGTTTAGTTTTCTAGCATCTACTAGTACTTTTAATCAAATATTTTATGAATCATTAAAGTTTGACAAGAAAGAATGTGTTAGTTGACTATTATAAAGTCAAAATTCATTATAATATTGTTTAAGGTTGACTCTATCATTACGAATGATAAATCTTATCAGTATTTTCCATGATATAATAATTAAGAATAAAGGTTATTGACATACAGGATTTATTGTGTTTTTTTTAAAAACAGTATTGGTTTTTTTAAAATGATAATTATTTTAGGTGATCCAGAACCGTTTGTTGATCCAACTAGATATACGTTATTCGCCTTTCGTTTTTGTCCATTCTGTGAACGTGTTAAATTGACCTTAAGTTTCCATAAAATTGAGTAAGTTTGAAGATTTCTTTTCTATTTTTGACTGGTAAAAAGAATGTTTAGTTATTGAGAGAGTATTTCTACTTTAACAAAAACTTTAATATAAGTTACTATGTTTGAATAGACTTCGTAGGGGGAAATCTCATATTCTAAAGATTGTACATGTAAACTTTATGATATTGGAGAGTTTAATACTTCATAAACACATTGGGTATCAACATGTTAACGAACCTGTTGATTTCTCAATATGGTTTTTAAGCTTAAGACTTGAATGTAGTCATTTATGACTACATGACTATTTAATACTTGGATAGGACTTCACTGATAGTGGCAGTATACTCGTGGTCATGTCAGATCATTTCGAGAAGATCTGACTCTCCCCACTCTCGGCCATACCAGGGTATTTGGGGGCCATAAAGTTCAACAAGAAATTACCTTAAAATGCTTATTTTTATTCTCTTATATCAATAATCATCGGTGATTAGTGTTGATTTTATTATTGTCATAAAAAATCTAGTTGACTATATGCTTTCCAAGTGAATGTGTAAGTATTTTAATACCGTTCAACCTTTAATTTACATTGGATCATTGAAATAAATTTGGAATTTCAAAGCATCACTGTAAATGCTTGTATCACTGTTCTATATTAGTAGCATTAATAATTATAGTAATTAGCTTTCTAAGGTAAGTGAACACTATACTAAGTTATCTCCATTAAACGCTATGTATTTTTCTTTGGGTGGTTCACGATATTAGTAGAGATAAATAGTTAAATAACTGACCCAAATGTATCTCTCCATGCAGACGTCAATAGGATCTCTGTGTAGCATGCATGTGCATACAAACAGTTAAGGTATTACTAAAAAAATAAATATTTCTGGAGAATTTGATCAGAATCAGCTAAAACAAATTTACTTGATAATCACTATCTAAAGTCTCCAATTTTCGCATGTATCTTTGAAAAAGATGGCATGGGACTCGCATCCTGAATGGGTGATTCCAAGGATATTCTGAAAAATATGTATTTAATTAATTTAATTAGTTAATATGTTTTTATAGTTGAATTCATGAGTCAATTGAAGCTAGATCACCATGGGAAACCTCAAAGCAATGGGAGGCCGCTTCGTTCTAGTATGGGACTCCTCAGCAAGTGCGCATACTAGGACGAAACAGCTATCCAATGCTTCCAGGTTTTCCATAATGGTCTGGCTTCAATTGACTCATGAATTCAATTATAAGATTACTAAAAATCTCCACAAAACCCTTTCTGATAATAATATGTTTTTACTAAATAGTTTTATTTGAAGACAGTTTTTTTACGCTTTAATATTCTTGCTCACAATTTAAAGTCAATCATTTATAAAATTCTGTGCCAAGGCTTGATTTATATGGTGAAAGTGGTTGACATTTTTAAACTAGATCTATACGTATAAAAGTACTGAATTATATGCTTACCGTTTCCAAGATCCTAGTGTTGTATTGTTTCATGTTTTAGATGCTCACACAGTTGTATTTCTTATTGATTTTTGGACTTATAATTTCTAATGATCGCTGATATTGTGTGACCTTAATTTATTGTTTTAGAATCGTTGCATAATCACTTGATATTGTTTACTTGAATTTTCCCATTGATGTTTAGGACTGCAATTGACCAGACTCTTATTGGCATATGTAAGTAAATAGGATGGAACACGCGTCCTGGATTCCACTGTTAGGCACTATTCAACTTTGCTTATAGTTACATAATCAGTTACTGTGGTTAGCATTGTATCTAAATTTCCACGTTTCATACACACATTAATTAGTACCTTAACTTGGAAATAAAAAAAGTATTTCAGAATAAAGGATGAAGCAGCTTTCCAATGCTTCCTGCTTTTCAATGATAGTTCAATAGAGATTAATCTGTGACGAATGTCACCTGCAAAAATATGATCCATTTTTCGATCAGAAATCAATCATTAATTTGATGCTTTGACAAACACATGAAATAAGTTCTATTCTCACAATGTAACAATGTTGCATAACTATGAAAATGGAATTTTTAGAAAGAGTACCTTGTGATACATGTTATTTAATGATATTTTGTTGTTGTTATTACCAATTTTTAATTTTTTTTCTGGTTAACGTTTTTTAGTGAGTTAGTCTTCTACGGGATGGAGTCCATAACTCCATGCCTAACCCTACTCCTTGGGACCAGCAGTAACTCTAGAAGAGCTACAGGCGGAGTTGTTGTTATTATTAGAAATACGGAATGATTAACCTTCACTAATTTCCGTGTTACTTGTATAGATCCTTCAATCTTGTCCATTAAATCTTCGAACTTATAATTTGACTGCAATATGTTTTTTATTATTTTGAGTTGAATATTATGTAATCTTGGAGATTATAATGTTGACTAAAACAATTGACTATCATTTGTCTATAGTAATATTCTACATGAACACCACCTGGAGCCCCTCTAGGGCTGCTGCCAGTCCGAAGCCCGGATAAAGGGAGGAGGTTTGGGAATGGGGTTAGCAACCCTATCCCGTAAAAACTAACTCGCTAAAAAACGCAAACTAGAAAAATATATTCTGAGTGGTGGAGAAGATTTATAGCTCAGGTGGATGATTTTAATGGAGTTTTGTTCTTTGAGCTGGATGGTTTGGTCGTGGAGCTTTCATCGTTTTTCTAAACGACATCATCAACGCAAACTTCAGATAGAAGTTAAGTGTTTGAATTTTTCCACATATGGAGAAACTTTTTTATATTTGTTATTCACTCCTATATAGTTACATATTTTCCCACTTCATTTTATCTGTTTATTATTTACTTAGCTATGATTTAATTCAAGTCTCACTTTATGATAAACCCGATTGGTTAGTGAAATATTCGCCGTTGGGTAAAGTTCCACTACTTATAAATCAAGGTGATAAACTTCTTGAGTCTGATTTAATTATGCGATTTGTGGATGAGTTACATGGAGAGAAAACTTCATTGATGAGTATATGTGGTGTAGAGAAATTTCAAAATGCGGCAGAATTAGCTAAAAAGGTTTGTTATTCATATATATTACTGGCTAACGTTGTTTTAACGAATTTGCTTTCTACGGGATAGTGTCGCTAACCCCATACCCAACCCTCCTTTGTCCGGGCTTGGGACCGGCAGTAGCATAGACCACCGACCAGCATTCTCCAACCCACTGTCCTGGGTCTTCCTTCCTAGTTCTATCCAACTGTTGTTGATTCTTTTCATATCTGCCTCCATTTCTCGTTGTAATGTGTCCTTTGGTCATCCTCTCCTCCTTTAGCCTTGAAGATTCGAAATGGGGGCTTGCCTTGTGACATAGTTGGGTGCTTTCCTCAATGTGTGTTCTATCCACTTTCAGCCCTTCTTCCTCCGTTGGGATCTAGTTTGTTCTCTCCCACAATAGGTTGTTGCTGATAATGTCAATAAACAGCTACAATAACGTAAAAAAGATCTAACACTAATCTGCATTTGATGCATTTAATGTAATGATTAATTTCCATTTGTAGTATCTTTGAGAGTTCAATTAGGTAACCCAGAATTTCTTTCATTAACTCGGTTTAAAGTGAATCACTTCGTTAATTGATATCTTAATATGACAGTGTTATAACATTCCCTTAATTCAATATTCCGTAAATCACGATTGTAAGTTAAGGTAAACATTGATTGGATTTGTATAACACTAGTTGACATAATTGTTAACTGGCATGATTTGCGTTGGTTCACGTTTACAACTCTATTTAGTTTATAATACAATACATTTATTAATTGGTATTTTACGATGATTTCCTTACTCTCAGTTGTATTGAATCAGTGATCGCTTCTTTCTTAAATTGCTACAATCTGAATTGAAGCTTTTGATTAGTGGACTGTCTAGTACTCTTTGATACTCAGTAATTTTTGTTTCTGACATCAACCAGTGATATTAAACTATGGAGTATTTAATGATCAACTTTTGATTTACTTGATATTCTGGTGGCTTTTACAATATCACTTGAGTATTTTTATTATCTTCTAGTATTATCATAGAACAGACTCCTATCCAGTTCAATTTCACATGAACATTGGTACCAGGAGGACGCCAAATACATATGCGTCACACAGTAACAATGAGGTTGTGAAGAGGAAGAGAATATAGGGTGAATAGAATAAAAAAAAGCCAACAATGAAGAGGAATTTGTGTATGAGAGTGAAATAATAATAATAATAATAATAATAATAATAATAATAATAATAATGGATGAAACTGTTCAGTTAGCAAAAATATAACCAGAAAGAATTCTTTCAATTAAAGAAGTTATGTTCATTTTTATAAAAAAAGTAAGAGAAACTTTGGAGTTGTATACCTTTCTAATCATACAGGAAGCGACAGTTCTTCCAAGATTGCAGGCATTTCCTGCTAACGAATAGAAGATTACACTAAATCTAAGTTCAGGGTTACTTGTCAAAAACCTTTGACTACTTATCAGTATGTAATATCAGTTACTTAATTATCTTTGTGTTACCATTGTGTCTCAATCAAACTGTATTAAATTCATGATTTCAGCTTTTTATCTTGGCAATAATGGTTCGTTTTTTCCTGTTAAACTATTTCAGTTTTTCAGTCCTGGATATTCTATATTATATGGAGTAACCCTTAGTGAATTGGATGTAGTGAAATTCCGTGAAGCTTGTTCTGAATTGGATAAGTCAATCAATAGTAAATATTTTGCCGGTTAGTTAGTGGATTAGTTCTCTTTTTTTATTTATTTCTCTTTTCTTTTTGTTCTCGATGTAATATTCACATTAGACATTATCATCCAGGGATTTGAAGGCAAAAGTATCTCTCATTTTGGTATGTGACTTCTCATTGGTGTCCATCCACAACCCCAACATCACGGATCGAGCTGTTCAGGGTGTGAGAAAGGTATCGACCGAAGACAATGAAAGATGGTTACACAATTTTTTGGGTTTGTTGAAGTTAGACTTGTACACTATTTGTATCTAGGGTCAGTGGTTTAGAGGTTAAGTGTTCTTATGTGAAACTGAAAGGTTCTTTCCCCAGTGGGGTCGTGAATGCTCACTAGTGGGGACAAGACTGCTGTTCATTGCTTTCACGTTTTCAATGGTTTTATAGCTTGTATCAGTTCATGATCCAAATAACATTTGCCAATCTTCACAACCTCATAATGAATATTGTGTTCTATACTTGTGGTTACATAATGTGAGGATAAGTAAGTCTTAGGAAGAGGATTATACATTACGAGTTTTAGTAGATTTAATCCCAAGAATTACTATTAAGTGAATTTTTGCAAATAATCAATGAGATAGTAAATCAGTATGCAGTAATGATTTACACCGCGAACGATTAATCAGGGGAATGTAAAATCTCAAAATACTATGTAATGCGAAGAACTCAATTGTAATGTCAGACAATATTGACTTAAGGCGATTATCGTTCAATTTACTATTAGTGCACTTTTATTTGTATTCATTAGCTCAATGTTAATTTTTCCATTCATTTAGCGAATTTTTCAATAATTTTTAAGTGCAATCGGTTCACAATTGAATAATTTCGAATATGAAGTAATCATTTTTGATATTTTCAAATCTTTTTAAGAGGTAATTGGATTCGAGAAAGAAATACTCTGTGTTGAAGTGTTGTGAAGAGTTATCGTTGATATCACCGTTCATATATCAACTGTAGTGCAAACTTTGTATAGGTGGAATCGCCGAGCGGTCTAAGGCGATGGCTTAAAGCATCAGTCCTAAAGAGTGTGCGTTAGAATCCCACCTCCATCACAAGCTTCACCCCCAAATGCTTTGGTACGACCGAGGTTGGGGAAAGTCAGCTCTTCCTTTCTTCAAATGCCCTCACATGGCCACGCGTATACAGCCACTGTCAGGGAAGTTCTACTCACTGCCTTCTCACAACGGGCGTGTTGTTTACAAAATTGAGAGGACGAAAAGCAAATGTCCGGTGCTTTAACTGGGTTGGTGGTGAAGGTGGATCCACCTAGGGTAGTTGGAAAACCCCTGAACCAGTGGTGCACATGGGCCCCAGGATTCCAAGGGGGAAAGTGGCGTATGAGCCAATTGTTGATCACCGGCCACCGTGGGACGGCACCTCTTTACGTTGCTCCACTGCCATGTGGATTAGACCATTAGGCCAAAGTATTCGAGTGTGGCTCCCTAAGAAAACCACCTGCTTCGGTCTGAGCATCCGGTCAGTATCCCAGCCCTCACACAAATTATTTGACTGGTGTGAGGCATATCTTTTTGATGCCTGCTTGTACTAATGTTTATGTTCAACCGGGTCAGGTGTGGGATAGTAACTGACTAATGACAATGGTGAATGTGTCGCTCAATTTCGTGGATTAGTTGAAGTTGATCATTAACGCCGTTGGATACCGGCTCAGTGGTCTAGTGGTTAACCACCTGGCGCAAGACTGATAGGTCCTGAGTTCGAATCCCACAGGGTGGAATCGTGGATGCGCACTGCTGAGGAGTCCCAAAATAGGACGAAACGGCCGTCCTCTGTTTCCATGTTTTCCATTGTGATCTAGCTTCAATTGACTCATGATCTGTTGAAATTACTACAATCTCCACAAAACCCCGTCTGATACTAATGTTTATGTGTTTAAATAATGAATAATATTAGTGCAAAATTTGTAACCTATGTAATCAACTTTGTCAACAATGACGAAAGATGCCTATGACATTGAATGTGATAGTTATATTATGTCACATATTAACTGAAGTTGTATACTGCAAGGATTCATTTCCTATTTAGTGGTTAGACAGTACATTAACTATTATATCCCTCGAGTTCGCTTTCATGCATGCTTTGGAAGAGAGATAAAGCCTGTTCAGCAATTCCCGATTATTTTACTGATATTGATTTGTCATGAAAGTTTTCTGCCAATTAAGATACGTATTCACTTAATGTCTAATGGAATGCAAAACATTGTTTTATTGACTTAAATAATGAATTTCTGATTTTTGGTGTTATCAGTTTAAACTTCATTCCATTGAATTTAATTTAAGAAATAATGTTGTAATATCTTTAATCCGCACACATAAAATGTTTACCTAAAAGAGTAAACATGAACTTGGTAACTGGAGTTATTTTGTTGTTGTTGAAAATTCAATGGTATTTTCTATCATATACTTGTTATAAGCCATTTTTATGTAGATGAAACAGTTTATTAGATCAATGACCTTTTAATTTTAGTTTGTTTAACGTTATAAGGAGTGTCATTTAACAATTAATACGTAAACAAGAATAGTTTGTGTAGGAATGTCAGTTCAATTAACAATGCAACAAAGAGAATTCTTTCAGTTAGTCATTTCATAGAGTTTCTCAAATTTTTACAAACAATGCAAATGAAACTTACAATATAGCATTGTTTATCAATTTTACTCTGAACTATGTTTGATAATGTTTTTAAGGCAGTAAGTTACGGAATCTCGAAGACCTCAACAAGAGTATCGTGATGAACCGACAGATACCAAACTTACATAATTTTCTTTCATATCATAGTACTGTGTCATAAACTAACTATTCCTTCATTTCTTCCATTGGGATATAAATGCACGATATGGATGCCATCGGAATGTGATTCGTAATGTTTGAATTTATTAAACCTGAAACATAGTGATGTAAATTTCAGTGATCATTAAAAGAAAATGCCTATTTTCCAGTATGTAATATGTTGAACAACTCTAATATTTCATAATCCTATTTCTTATTTATATCCAGGAGATCAATTGAGTTTGGCTGATTTAATCCTTTTCCCTATGATTGATTACTTTGAAATTATTTTGGGCATTATTCATAATATAAATTATGATCAAATTTATGAAATGAAAACAGATGATAAATTATATAATGAAGCTAAAATATGGTCAAATCTACTTAATTATTTAATGACAATAAGACAAGAATCTTTTGTGTCTGATATACGTATACCGACTAATATTACAGCAAAATTTATTGCTTCTAAACGATCTGGTTTTTCAAATCCTGATATTCAGTAGGTGATATAGAGATGGATAATATAAGTGTTTCTGTTCAAATCGTTTCTTTTTTCTTCTGTTGTTGTTCTGAAGTTTTGTTTTGTTTTTTACAAAAACGAAATTGTTACTTGTTTGTTTTAACTTTTGTTTATTTGTTTTAATTTATTCTATGTAATCAATGTTAATTTGAATTAAATTTAAATTGTTACTTACTTACGCTTGTTACTCTCAATGAAGCATAGGCCGCCGACCAGTATTCTCCAACCCACTGTGTCTTGAGCCTTCCTTCCTAGTTCTATCCAGTTGTTGTTGATTTTTCTCATGTCATTCTCCATTTCTCGTCGTAATGTGTTCTTTGATCATCCTCTCCTCCTTTAGACTTGAGGATTCGAAATGGAGGCTTGCTTTGGGACACAGTTGAGTGCTTTCCTCAATATGTGTTCTATCCACTTTCAGCACTTCTTCCTAATTTCTTTCTCTGCATGGAGCCCCTTTTGTTGTGCTACTGCCAGTCACAAAGCAGGGGAAAGGAGGAGGGTTGGGCATGGGGTTAGCGACTTAATCCTATAGAAAGCTAACTCACTTAAAAAAACGCTAACCAAAAATAAAATAATTCAAACCATTTAAATTCTGCCCTAGGACTTACAAGATTTTCATTTAGACTAGTTATGACATCTCATAATGATAGCCGGATTCGTTTGGAAGTCACAAGGCTAATGCCCCTTCTGACGACCAGCGTTTTTTTTTAGCGAGTTACTTTTCTACGGGATGGGATCGCTAACCTCATGCCCAACCCTCTTCCTTTATCCGGGCTTTGAACCGGTAATAGCTACCAGAGGGACTCCAGGCGGAGTTTTCTGACAACCAGAGCAGCCATTAATTTAACTACCAGGAATGTTTGTACAAATTTAAATTGTTACATTGATCTAATTTTAGATATGAATTATTTCTAATCATGAATTTAGTTATTCTGTATACGAACACTATCTCTTTCTTAATTTGATGCTAAATGGATGAACTCTATTTACATTAGATTCAACTCTATAAAATATACTGTCTGTCATGAAGGCAAGCAATGAATACACCAATCAGAAATGAGTAATATGCAACATTTTAATTGGTTCTCTATAAATATAATTAAGTAAATGTAAAAGAAGTTTTGATCTGGATTATTTGAGTACTGGTTATGTTATTGATCAAAATATTGCTGATCAATTATCTTTTGATAATGTACAATATATGATCACAAAAGGTTCTTTATTTATTAACTAATAATGAGACTCTATGTTTCCGCCCACTAGGTCATACTATTAGTTGTTGAGTTGTTCTTATAGAGTTGGAATTTATTGTCATTAATTATGAATACCTGTTTTATTCTCTATTGTAATCTTTAGATTTCTTCTTAGTTCGTGTGTTTTATGCATTTTTATCAATTTCAAAAATGGAACAATTAAGTGTTCTAATATAGAGTTATGTTACTTAAAATATCATTTTGAAAACATTGACAGTTGTTGATATGAAATGATAAGTACGTATATTGACTTATTCACCTTTAAGAATAAACTTTTCAATGTAAGTTTTTCACCTTAGTTGTAACAGTTGTAATTATCTTATTTCGTTACTTGATCTTAGCGGGAAATAATAAATAAAGTTAGGTTTAAATAAGCAAATTTTAATTTATGTCATGTTTCAATGTGACTAATGGTAACTGTATCGATCAAAGACCTTTTGTTTTGATCAATACTTCTTCAGTGAAGTGAGCCACAAAGATTATCAATGTTTTTAAAAAAAAATTATTTGATTACTTTCCTGGGTACGGATCTCACGGGGCAAGATCGTGGATCCACACTGTTGAGGAGTCCTACACCAGGACGAAATGGCAGCCCAGTGCTTCCATGTTTTCTATGATGGTCTAACTTCAATTGACTCATGAATTCTGGTTTTCAATTATTTGATTACTATCCAAAGTTATCATTGTTAAGATTGAAAATGTTGTTACCATAGCTTAACTTGTTAATTTCGGATTAATCGATCATTTGTTATAATGTTAATTTTCACTGGGTATAAGATTACATTATAGATGTTTGGTAGCTACTTCTTCAGAGGACAAAAATACAATGTATTATTTCTATTGTTCTACCAGACTGCTCATAATTCATAAGGTTTGGGTTATAATTAATCTATTTTGCCTGGATAATTTTATTATTATGTATCTGTTATTATGTATTGTATTATTATGTATCTGTATTAAATAATCATCACAACTATTTAGATGGTGGTTGGAGGTAGTCAACAGGAAACCCTGGACCCGGGTTTCGTGCTATTTGGCACTCGTCAGCAAGGTGTACCTGTAATCTTGAGGGAATTGGTGCTCCCTGGCGGATTCGATCTCGTGTCATCTAGGTTCACAGTCAGAGACGTTACCACTGAGCTATCCGAGCCGTGACTAACCTCCAGTAGGACTGAGATGTAATCACAATTGATTGATCACTGGGTGGTGATCAATGTCATGCTTGTCTAGTCTTTGTTAGTGCAAATCGAATGCTG
This sequence comes from Schistosoma margrebowiei, assembly GCA_944470205.2. Classification (NCBI taxonomy): domain Eukaryota; kingdom Metazoa; phylum Platyhelminthes; class Trematoda; order Strigeidida; family Schistosomatidae; genus Schistosoma; species Schistosoma margrebowiei. The sequence goes on along the minus strand of OX104027.1, from coordinate 4,970,480 downwards.
TCGATCGTATTATGTATTATTTCTATTCTACTAGACTGCTCATAATTCATAAGGTTTGGGTTATAATTAATCTATTTTGCCTGGATAATTTTATTATTGCGATTTATTTAATGTATCTGTATTAAATAATCATCACAACTATTATTAACAATCTGAATAAGGAAGTTAGATTAGGAATGATGTTTTGAAACGCTAACAATTTGTCTTATTCTCTATCTCAATGCTTTGACATTGTGTATTATTTGAAGTGTTATTATATGCCAAACTGCTTTATACCTTACGTAATGACCAAATCTGTTCTGTTATCGTTCACCTTTCCTTTTTGGCAGTTTGCTCACTTTTTTTCTTTGGACTAGTATACAATTTCTTTCTGATTGTTCTGATTATGTTTTTCTTTCCAATTTATCTTGTCAGTGATAGGATACTCATTTTCTAAACTATATCATTATTCCTCCTTTCTATGATATTTTTGCTCAATTTTCAAGTTCAAAATTCGGCGACACTCTAATTTAGGGACGAGCCAATCAGAGGCGTTCGAGCGATTTCAAGGTCATGGAGCCAAGTTCAACACGCGATGCTAACATACGATCGGTTCACAGCGGATTTTAGAGAGTAGGTGATTAATGAGAGGTTACAACAGATGGGACGGCGAGACTCTAATTTAGGGACGACCAATCAGAAGCGTTTGAGCAATTTCAATTATTAGCCAATCAGAAGACAAATATAAAGTAAAAATATATTACAAGAAAGTAATGAATTACAGTAGATATTCTTCTTTTACCTGATTTAAAAACTTGTTAAGGTTTGATAAAGGCTCAGTAGTTCTGAATTCATAATGCATATGGTATGGAAACTCGTCCATAGGGTTAGGGTTAGAGGCTAGGGTTAGGTTTATTGAGATGCTATAACCCTAACCTAAACCCTAATCGTATGGACGAGTTTCTATACCACATGCATTATGAATTCAGAACCTCTGAACGTTTATCAAACCTTAACAAGGTTAGGGTTAGGTTAGAGTTAAGGTTAGGATTGGGTTAGGGTTTACGATTAGTTTAGGGTTAGGTTGGAGTTAAGGTTAGGATTGGGTTAGGGTTTAGGATTAGGTTAGGGTTTAAATTAGTGTTAAGGTTAGGTTTAAGATTAGGGTTAGGGTGCTAACATGCGATCGGTTTACATCGGATTTTATAGAAGAGGTGTTTTTTGAGATGCTACAACCCTAACCTAAACCCTAATCGTATTTACAAGTTTCTATACCATATGCATTATGAATTCTGAACCTTTATCAAACCTTAACAAGTTTTTAAATCGTGTAAAAGAAGAATATCCACTGTAATTCATTACGTAGTTACTGTCTCCTGATTGGCTAATAATTGCCAAGGTCATTTAAGATTCGTTCAAAGGTCGTCCCTAAATTAGAGTCTCGCCCAAAATTCTAGTTTTGTCTAACTGAAAGGTGATATTGTTGAGAAATTATTGTCATTTAGTTTTATACTCACTGCAAAGTATATGCAAGACATATCCGGGAATTCGCGTTTCTAAAGCTCCAGAGAATTGAATATACATCATTTGAAACGGAATCTAGATTTGAGGTTCTCGAACATCTTTAAACATTGAACATTACTGAATTGTAACCTAAGATAACACTGGACGAAATGTATGCTGTACAAACATTTGATACAAATAACCGAGAATACAAAGAGAGAAAATAAAATGAAACTTTACCTTTGAACATCTTTTAACTAAGTAAAGCTGAAATTCTCTTATAGATAATATGTGATCGTGTCACAAGTAAGCTACTCTGCTACGCTTCATAACCTGAATAAATAGTATGTAAGATATGTTGTTTTAAGCTTTCATTACAATTTATTTGGGTTGTGTATATGTTTTTATATTACAACCCACTCATCAGCCCGCTAGTGCCAGAAGTTTTATTCTTTTTGAACGGTTTTAGTGAGACTATAGTTTATGGACGAACCAATCATATCAAAGGTAGCAAGTTTTTTGTTGTGACGCGAAGTTCACTTATTTATATGGGTAAATAGCACTTTAGGACTATAGCTGATGTCAGTTTGTGATGAAAACTCTTAATTCTTCACGCTGATCTATAACCCTCTATTAATTCTTGTGAGTTGATTTTCGCAAAGTGGATTTAGCGTTGCTTAAAGGTTGTCCATGGATTGTAGTCTCACCGCGGCCTCAAGTTGCCAAACGGATGATGCCATCGGATGCGAAATCTGATCAGGATTCTCGATAGCAACTCGTCGGGTTTATTCTTGTCTCGTGTGTTCTCAGTCTGATTAAAATATGAAGACAGATAGATTTTGATATGTTGTATTTGTACGAACTAATGATTTTTTAAGTTGATGGTCCAATACAATGCGTTTATTTTTTGCTTATCTAGTTGTTCCTGCTGTAAATCGCGCTATTTTGTGAATTTCTAGTTAGTACATTAATTCGAAAACTTCTTATCATCATATTGGCATCGCGTTTGAGTAAAATCTTGGACAGTTGGATATAAATTCAAGTGGGGACAACTTCGAAGACCACATGGAGCTGTTCGAAATCTGATGCATGACGAGTAGTTGCAGCTTTACTTGACCGCGGCCTGGCTATTGCGACGTGAGGTTCTGGGATGATGGAACGGTATCGGAACCTGAGACGACCATGTATGTGTCAACCTCGATCCCCTTGAGCTGGAATGCGACTAGCGTCAAGATTTACATTCGAGTGTGACGTTGAGGCAACTATATGGTTGTCCCGAGTGCTAGTCCTCGCTACTATTTTGTCTGTGACGAGGGCAACCTTGGTAAGCGATGTGTCCTCGAGCGGGGACATGTTCGTAGGCTGTATATGTGCTGGTAAGGATTCGAGCCACAATTCTTTAACTATTTTGGAATCAGTTGTCCTGGGTCCTGCTGAAGACTGAATGCACGTAAGGTGGTGGCTTGCTTTAGCATCACAGAGGGTGACGTGCTAAGAATGTCCCCAAGCATTCCCCCCTCGATAGAAGGAGATGTCTGAGAATCGCCTCCTTTAGACGATCGTAGATGTCAGGCACATTAAGGTTGAGGACAACCTCGAGGACAGCGGCCATATGATCCCCAGGTAGGGTTTCCGGAGCGTAGGCGTAACGCGGTGGATCACGAACTGAGCCCCAAGTGCTGCGAACAATACTTCTTGTTCGTGGAGGATAAAAGGAACAGGTCGGAAATTAATAACCCGTACTGCGTAGTCTATTATATTAACACTATTCTTATCTCTATCCACCATTCCGAAATGTTGTTGCAAGTAAAATATATATTAAAAGGTATCAACATGAAATATGCAACAAATGTGAAAGTATGAGAAGTGGTTCAGCAAAGAATTGCCAAGCAGGTTACGGTGGTGAGCACAGATTTGGTAAACGTTTAGCCTGTGGTAAACCTCACGTAATTTATGTGTCATTCGTCATGCCCATTGCTTTAAGTGTGGTCAAATGTGACACATTAAGTATCTGTAGGGCTACTGTTCGTTTTGCCACTAAAGATGATAAGCTATGTAGTTTGGGTTTTATCAAGTCGGGAGTTTCTAATGATCATTTATCTTCATCCACGATTTCAGAAGTGACTATGTGCCTCCCTTGATTCATTCCACCATTGTATTGTGGATACAGGTAGTAGAGAGTCAATTATTTCACTGAAAAATTTGGAATCTTTAAATTCTAACGTTGTGGCACGAAACACTGAAGTCTCCATATTGCAAACTACTGGACACCGACTGCCAATATGATAATGGAATGAATTGCTAATAAGAGATTATAGTTCTTCACATATACTTAGTGAATGTTTAGTTGGCAAAACGAGACTGTCAATACTGGGTTTAAAAAGTTTGAAAAGGCCTAAAGTGGGGTTGTGTTAACTAGTATCTAAAGAAAATTTTTGTGCTTTACTTAAGTATTTGATAGCTGTATGTGCTAAGTGAAGTAGGGGTACCAAAATTTAACCTATAGTACGAATATTTCCTTATGGTCTTCGACAAAAAGTATATAAGACACAGAACGATCTGTGTGTGAAAGTAATAATTGAACTCATTCAGTCTTGAGCGTGGAGTACTTCTACTGTTACGCCGTTGAATTTGGGTGGCGAAACCCCATCATCTCCAAAAAATCTAATGGAACTGCATCAATTATTCCGGTTTAGTTCCTTACTTTTTCTTGTCGTGACAATTGTTTATTTCAAAAAGACATGAAATTCATTTATATAGGTTGGATAACAGGCGTCTTGCCAAACATGTTCAATATGTTGGCTACATCTCTCAGCATTCATTACAAGACAAACCTATTAGTACTTCAAACTGTCTGTTAGTGCAGTCTCTATCAGTGAAACGTCCAGATCTTATTAGAGCAACTCTTAAATACTCACTGCTATATGAAAAGGTTGGAATGCTAGTCTGAAACGTATATTGCCTGTTTTTTTAGATCGGAGTCAATTATTCACTACTTCTGATGGTATTTTGTGTTTGAATGATCGTGTTGTTGTTCCTTCTTCATTACGAAAATCTATCTGTGAAGATTTTCATAGTAGTCATTTGAGTGTTGAGAAAATGAAGTTCTTGTCAAGGCTCACATCTTGATGATTGGATAGGTGTCGTTCAGCAAACAATTATGGAAAATGTCATAATTCGGAAAATTACCATTCACGTTGAGTCCATGGCCAGTATCGTCTATGGCCTGGCATAGAATTCATGCAAGCCATTATGGTTTATATCTCTACAAATAATGTTCATTTGTTAACATTGATTCTCTTTATAAGTGGTCTGAACTTTTTTCACAGCCCCACCAGATTCCGATTTCACAACCAGTGTTAAGAAGGATTTTTAGTCGAGAATGGGTTACCATGGTGTTAGTGACTGATAATAGCTTTCAGTTTGCTGAAGACACACTTATTATCTAGTTAAATGTTATGTTGTGCTGAAATCTGTTCACCGCTCCCAGGCACCTTGTTCTAATGGTCAAGCATAAAACTTCATGGGGACATAGAAAACTGCTATTAATTCCACTGATGCTTCAATACTTGATGAACTGGAGGGGGGAGTAGAAACATTTCTACAGAAGTTTAGAAATGCTAAACATTCCGTTACAAAAAAGACCTCATCAAAGGTGATGAAAATGGCTTCTTCGCTCGAATATAAGATGTTTGGAGAATTCAAATGTTGTTCGTTATCGTCAGAATGATCTTTGACCAACCACGGAGATTGTGTTGAAGAATATCTGAAAGTCAATAGTTCAAATTCTGTGTATTATTGATTTTAGTACACACAACCTATAGGTTGATCAAATACAATACATGGACACAGGGGGCTCTGTTCCCGTTTTAGTTTTTAATTTTATACTGGTGAGTACCCTCTGGATCACACAGAGTCTACATACAACACAGTCAGACAGGGACTGTTATATCCTAGCAAACATTAAGTTACGAGTAACTTCTGAGGCCTATTGATAAGCTTGTATTATATATACATTATTATGGTATAACTATTCAGTAATTAAATTATGTATATCCATTTTCCCCTTATTATAAGCTTCGTTTTGACCTATAGATTATTATTGTACGATTTACTGTTCATAAGTTTTACCCAGTTTATTAATTACTGTCTCCCATGTTCACAGCCACTGTTTGGCTTTATTGTGTACAAAAGTTAATTCCTATTTTATGATGCGTTGCAGTCTGTTTGGTTGATATATAAGCCCAGTATGTTTGAAATCCATGATTCGCATAGTGGAGGCTGTTGTCGGCATTCTTGACTCATTTGGACGGGCTAGGTGGCAACGAACCATTAGGGGGCTAGGTTGATCAGACCGGTCGGACGTCATTGTTTTAGTATAGTTTAAGAGAGAATAAGGCGTATTTTGATTGGCGAATAGATTACGTGATAACTAGCGGGCTATACAGGCACAAAACATACGACCAATCTCAGGAGATGAGGTGTGATCGATTAGAGAAGTCTGGGTTCCCATTTGGGTTGTGGTGAACCTGGTGTTTGTATGAACTAATGATTCTTCTGTACTTGATGGCCAACCAACTGTGAATTCTGAATGTAATACTTTTATTTGTGCTCATCTAGTTCTACATTTAGCAACTTACGAATTACTAATAAGCACATTAATTCGACATTATGGTGAACCTGGAAAAATCTTCAACATCATACGGAACTCTGACGACGGACTACACTACAAAGTCGTACACGAAGGGCAGCTGACAGACGCATTACAAGTGATGACCGTTGTCATACAAGGCTACTGACACTCCCACTTTCTCTTTTTAGTGTTTGCCTGGATTATGGAGAAATTCAAATCCTAAAGGAACCAAAAGTGGAAAGGTTTCCTGAAGGCAGAGTTCGATAAAGAATCATGGTGTGACGCCCTTTTCTCCCCTATAAGGGACAACAGTCGAGTGTAACTAACATTAGACTTGATACTTTTGATCATCATATATGTATTCCACAAACTTGCACGCTAGTGTATGATGTTTGTGTAAGAAGTGTTTTGGGGACCTTAATACTCTTATTTTGAAAGTTGCTTAGTATTTTTAAGATAGTCTTATCTTGAAATCTCCGTGGCATCAGTGTATGGTCTTAATAGCGTTGTTATAACAAGCGACAGAGTAGAGTTTTCAATAACAAGTTAATCATATCAACCGATGATTAAGTTCTGTGAAAGTAAGAGACTAATACAGGAGAAAAACCTGGCGTATGAAGCGACACTTTGGTTAAGTTCCAGTTCTAATTGCCAGCAGACTCCAACCTAGATGCAATCAAGTAATAATCCTGGCACACATCAAATCTCTGAAGGATACAATGAACTTTGAACTTCCAAGTAAATGTAATCCGACAAAACTAGTAGAGCCCGTACTTACGTCCTCTATTTGGTGACTCGTAATAATTGGTTCAATATATTGCTAATCTGCGTAGTTCTGCAGATGGTTATGAGATCAGTCATCTCATAGTGAAAGTTGGGGCAGCTTATGTAAATCTAGGCGATATTTTGTTAATCCTTGATATTAGTCTGGCTGTAACAGTCCAGGTTTACAATGTATGTAAGAGAGCAGTTTTTCTGTATGCTAGACATTGCCAACAGAGGGTTTTCGATGAATCACGGTAAACCATAACTGCTGTCTCCAAAGGAGCACTAATATTTAGTGCGACACTTTCATGTTTGAAATACACATATATCATGAAACTTTTACACCATAAAGCATGTTTTATATCACAAAATCTTATGTACATTTTTCAGCACATATTGTTTTTCGTCGTTCCTGTGGAATAAAATAATTTGTCGAGTAAATTACGGAAAAATATTTTTTCGATGGCAGCCACGAATTCTCATAGTCATAGCCACGAATGTATGCTTGATATCGCAGACTTATTTGATCCTACTTGAACTGAGTTGATTTCGTTAGTTACACTTATCCGACGCTTCAAAATGTACTGTATATAACCTAGTTTGGTAAGATTTTAAAAGCTACAGCCCATTCTACGGACTTATTGGGGCAGATTTCAAATACGTCACATTTTGATTTATGTCATTGTTCAGGTATGGAATCGGTGCTTTTGACCTAGAGCTAAACTAAACTTTTATCTGAACTGACCGAAACGTTGGGATTATTATCTGAATTTAATGGAGAAAGGCGTCCTCCCTACATGAAAGACATAACTCCTGTAGATAAGTGATAATAGTGGGTGGTCTTATCACGATAAAAAGTATGATCAGTCATAAACATGGAATTTTCAAGTACTGCAGGATGTGTAAACGACATAGCCTCTGGAAAAACCACTATACTGAAACCAAGTTGTGATTCGGAACAACAACATATGTATACTCCATTAGTTTACGGATCAGTATTCCTGCGATATTTCTACCAACTGGTGACTTATTTGTAATTGACTGCGTGCTTCTTACGAACTACAAATATAATACGTCCACTTATGTCTATCCAGTCCTACTGCCTTACTTTGAACTGTTTTGGAAATACTTAGTTAACAAATCAGTTTAGTTACTTTTGATTATCATATTGGCATCACAATGGAGCCTGTAATTGAACAGTTGAATATACATTTCAGTTGTGAAACGTTCAGAGCTTACATAAACAAGTTTGAAATCTTGAGCATTGCCAAAAAGGATGTTAAGGATCATGAACTTGCGGCTCATTTTTTAAAATTCATCGGAAAGGATGTCTGCAACTTAGAAAAAGATTTGAAATTTTCAGATATATCTCTTTCACTTCTCTGTCTAACTCAAATAACAAATACTAAATCATATAAACTCTACAAACTTTGAAGGCCGGGAAAAGCGAAATTCCATGGAATGATTTTTTAGAATAACCAGTGTTAGAGATTTTATGCCCGGACCGCAGGAACAGGTAGTCGAACGGAACTTAGGTAGACAACTTCATGTCCAGCTGCTTGAAGGATTAATTGGAGGAACAGATACACCAAATGTGGAAAGAGAGCTTATACAAGTTCTGTTATATGGACAGACGTTTGACTAGCGACGATCCTCGGTCTCGCGAAAACATGAGAAACAACTTAAGAACTGCAAGGCAGAAAACAATGGTGAGCACGAGACCGAAGAATGTTTGTCATGTGGCGAAATCCTTTCACGTAACTCATATGACTTTCGTCACAATATATAATTCAAGCATGGTTCTTAATAACACAATAACTCTGAAGAATTACATTCAACACTTAACACATAAGAATTGCCAGAAATGATGAACTCAGAAGACTTTATCTGTATGACATGGTTTGATATGCAGCTATGGTCAGTCAATGTAATCTTCTGCATTCCATATGAAATATTTCGCTCTCTACTCAGCCCAAATATATTCTTCAGAGGTCTTTAGCAGTAACCACTGGCTGCCCTGATTGTACGAGTCGGTACGTGCAATAATGTGAATTCCATATAAAGTTTTAAAGATTAGGCAGTTACATCATGGCAGTTCTACGGTTGCTGAATAAGTATATTTTTCTAGTATAACAGATTACTGTGATAAGACTAACCAAGGTCATTACCCAGATTTTTCACTGGATGACCAATAATATTTCACTCATTTTTATTTCCTGAAATAAATCAATTTCATTTTCAGGCAGGATCATATGATGATGGGACTGATGGTATAAAATTTGATGGAATAACTGGATGGTATCTTAGTTTTATTCATTGGATTCAACTTTCTTCTCTGATAGTGTCTTTGAAATGAATAAAAAAGTAATATTGTAACGGAGACAGAACGATGAATATCCCTCCACAGCTTTCTTGTTGGACATTACTGTCATTTATCTGTTACATCTCCCTGTCGTGTATTTTAACTTTGATTCGGATCTCGTCTAACCACATCTTCTGTTCTTCAGTCTTTCTCGTCTGAGCCTTTTTTATGTGATTTTGATTAAAGACTTATATTTCGTTACCTAATTTTCAATTGCATGCTGCCGGACTGTTAATAGTAAGGTCGTGTTTGACTAAGCTCATGGTCACGGTAAGATTCAATGTGTGGCTGTTAACCTTTTGACTGTTTGCTTGGGAGGATTGCTGGGATCCCCGCGGATAGATATTTGATCCCATCTTGTTGGTAATATTTCATTGATTCTCAGGTATCGTATCCCTTAGTACTAACTGTTTCTTTTATTGCTTAGCGCATTACTTTGCGTCACAGAAACTTCTGACTGTAAAACACCGTTTGAGGTATTTTGTATTTCTGATATAATTTGTTCTATTTCCTAAATTAGAACCGTTTAAATTGAGAACGGAGTTTGTGTTTTGATATGATTTAATACGAGTATCTCAAAAACGCATTGTATGCTGTTCAGAAGAACGTAGTCTGGCCTACTGGAATAAATTTTGGTTCTTCAGTATTGCCTTCGAATCAAGTATTATCAGTTCGGTCATTTCAAAGATTTTCCGTTAAATAAACGATTTAATGTACAACTACGTAGTTTCTGTGTCTGCGATCCATTGCTGGTTGATCTTTTGGTCTCAAAGTTCAGATTTTCGGTAGTATTATTTCCTGATATATCAATCAAAACGGCAGATATGACGTTCGTACCTGACCATTATGCATCTACACATAAAACATTATCCACAAATAATTCTACCCCAATTGCCGCACCAAGAACACGATTATTTATTTAAGGAATGGGTAGGAGTTGGATTTTGCTTCTTGAATATGCATGAACGCCCACTTAAAATACTCATATATTTAGAGGTTACGTTTACACGGATCATTATGAAATACTGTCACTCGACACAGAGTCCTGAAGTTCATTTTCCTTAATCAACAAACTCTAAGTGCATTTTTCATATAAATTATCTGGGAAGACCACAGAAAAAATAACACTGAATATAAACTGAATAAATCGCTGAAGCTGCTCATATTTATCATTGTACACTCATTAAGGACAATTATTGATTTTTTTTCTGACTAATTACAGTATCTGTAAATGAGCGATTCTAACTCTCTCTAACAATGGAAGAAATAACTTGAATAGATTGCTTCAAAATTTGAAAAAATCGAGCATGGAAATTCAGGTTAACTTTGATGTTGTATAACCCGGGCTTTTCAACAATATGTGCATTAAAAACTTTAAAAATAAAATCCTCACATGCATGCAGGACGTATATTTCTATAGGTCGTCAGTTGAAAAAATAGGAGACATATTACTATGCAGGGTAAGAACTCACGTGGGTAGCAGTCACACACTATCAGATAAACTATTCATTATGATATTGATGATTATAACAGTGGAAGGACATGGTCAAATATTGCCCTCAAATTCAGTGAAAGTTTTTCCGCATTCAAGCAAAATTATTGAGTTACTTCTTGCGAGCCCGTAGAATGTATTTTAAGACAGAATTAAAGTCTGAGGGGAATACTTGTGGCATCTTTAGGACCTTTAGAATAACAAATGCATCAAAAGTATTAGCTCTGAATACAATACACAATTTGATTTATTTTGGCACTGCTGTAAAAAATGAAAAGCTTTGCGCTAACCATAAGGTAGACTTGTGTAGAGGAAGTAATACACTGACATATGCAGTCGTGGGCTATTTCAAAGCACTCTTCGGGGAACAATACAATTTCATCTGCGGTTTATTATCGTACTGATTTTGTTCTCAAAATCAATTACATTGTTTATCATACTGTTATATGTATATAGACTTATGTTGGATATTAGATGAAAGGTTCTACAGATGTCTTTCTTTTCTGGAGAATCTTGGATAGGACTAATCACTTACTGTTAGAGACTTGGTTCCTCGCATCTGTACACAAATAGTGCTACCGATGAGAAGTACTGCCACAAGAACGTCGTGCCACTTGTATTAATCTAGCACATAACTCTCTGCCATAGAAAAAGACTATCATATTACTGTTTGTGATGAATCGTTCGCTACTTTTCACAGAAATTCCTAGACCAATGAAAATGAGGTATTGATGGAATTCTTTTCGAAGCTGCAGGCACCCTGGCCTACTGAAAAGTTTTCTCTACCTAATTGCTCGGCCGTTAGTGGTGAGATTCTTCGTCATTATACCTTACCTCTGAGAAGGATATTGTCCACTCCTTTCCATTTTTGAACACATCTGCTGATAAGTTACTGGAACTACATTTAAAGTTTGTAATTCTCCAAAATTACTGCGGTGGAAAGGATTGACCAGCTGCCTTGAGAATTAGGTGTGTTTCGGGTTCTTTTCATTCAATGTAAAGGATTGACTGGAAGAAGTAATTCAATGTACACTAGTTTTCTAATTTAGATCGCATATCGTATTGCATAGCGGAATTTTAAACAGGTGGTGTTCGAAGCTTTTAGAATTGTATTGACCTGTAGTTGGTTTTATGTAGCTTATATCGTGTAGTCGGTCGTCGAAGCATTGTAATTGTATCACAAATTTTTTGGTCATCAATATTTTTATATTTCTTCCGAAATGCAGAGCATCTTATGGTTCCTACGTATGTGACAAACATTATGAAGGTTGTATTGTTGCATACATACATTGCAAACACTGTCTATAAGAACCAATAGAGGAGACTGTTTAATTTATACATCGTTTCATCTAGTTTATAATTAACGATTGCTATAGTATAGTACATATGAGTATTTATATATATAGCCCTTACTCTAAAGAAAGTGTTTATGTTGATATCTGTAGTGGCTGTGTACTCTTGGTGATGTTGGAGTATTTTTAGAGGGAGAACTGACTCACCACCGTCGATTTTACCGGGGCATTTTGAGGACTCTTCTAAGTAAATCTGCATTTTGTCTTGTTTTTATAGCAACATCACTGTTATGAATCGTTTTCCATGTTCAAATTCTTCAGTCAGTTTGCGTTATCAGATTGTCCTAAAGAATTATTTCATCGGCACCACACTTGTGGGTGTGTATCATGTTGTCCGTTTTCCATGTATTCAATGTTTCGTGGTACAAATTAAATCAACAACTCATTAATTCGCTGTAGTCATCAGGGAAGTTTATGTGACTACTGTAGCGATAAAAAGTATTTCCTGAGATAAGACAACATCCTCTTAAATTTAAAGTCTGTGGGAGCGTTGACTTGTAATTATATGCCGTGAAAATTATTCGTAAACCTTACATGATTCTCAGAATTTTGTCACTTGCTGACTTTAGAGGTAGAAATCACTGCTGCGGTTGCTTTCCACACTTGGCTTACTCTCTGTTAGTGAGGCAAATCACTTTTATAGACGGTCGCTAAAGCTTTTAAGTCAACATGCGATCCAAATACTCGTTTCTTTTATTGACAATGGGAACTCAAATTTTCGTATACCAAAACGGGGATTTATTCCATCCTGAGAAAATGCTATTCTTTTTACTGTATGTTAATTAGTAAATGTTTTAAAAAATCTCATTCGACTAAGTGTGAGATTATCTAAATCTGTCTAAACATCTTCGTTCCGTCTCCATGCTTTGAGGATGACGTTTTAATTCTCTTATTATCTAACCTCTGTTGTTTTGATATCACTGAAGGTTTAAATGTCAGATCCGAAGTCTTAAGATCTTGTGTTAAATTGAACCTTTCTATATATGCACTACAGGATTGGTAAAAAATTATTTCCAAGTCTTCCCTTGTGTTAAACATTTTGTAGTATAGGCTTTTGACTGTTACCTATATGATGTTTATCTCTTCATAAAACACCAAGTACTTTGCTCAGTTCACAATTTTATGCTGTGGCAGTGCAATTCGTAGCAACCTATTGCCAAAAAATCGGGAGGTAAGACCATTGAGTTGGGCTTTCCTACTCGCTTTTAAACAACAGTATGTGTGACTGCTCTTTGTGTTCACTGTAACTGAAGCCACTATTTTAATGAATACAACTGTAGAAATATTGCGTATACATATTTTCTTGAAAGTCATTTCTAGTGAAATATGTATCATGTTTTCACACAAACCTGCCATTGTATATTCATTATATTAAAGGTCTCTTAGTGTTCATGTAGTAATAGTAGGATTAAAATCTTTTAACTATTTACAACCAAATAAAATCATAAACTTACATACTAGATTATGAGCCGCCTTGTTGAGGTTTTATAATAGTCAAGTTTATTCAAGCTAGTATTTTAATTATTTTTCATCGCCTTTACCAAGTAAATATTTCTGTACTTGACTTTGAACCACATTTTAGGTGTGAGGGGTAGTAATGTAACCTGGCCACCTAAACCACAGTAAATATAGTGATGGAATAACTCAGTTATTTAGTCAAAAAAATTGAGAATATTTAGAAAAAGCCAGTAATTTCTAGGTAAAACGTACGCATTCAAACCCCATTGACGGATTATGAAATATTTAACTAAGAGACAATTAATAAGTCAAATGGTGATATTTTTGGGAGGATTAGATTTTCATGGTTGATTTATAGAAAGTATTACTGTAACATTTAGTACTAAATGTGAATGAATTTTAAAAAGTATGATTTATGTTCAACCCTTAAATTTTATATCACTATATTATCGTGTAAAAAATGCAATGTGTTGGCTATCATAAACGGTTAAATTTTATTTATTTAAACAATTACCTAGCATTTGAAATAAAATATTCTTTCTAACAGATTGTAAAAATGTTACGACTGGCACTATTGCAAATGTTCGTGGGTGCAGATAAAACTGCCAATATAAAACGTGCTTCTGAATTAATTAGTCGAGCTGTATCTGAGCATTCACCTCACCTTGTATGCCTTCCAGAATGCTTTACCTCCCCTATCGGTGCAAAATATTTTGGACCCTATGCAGAAACTGTTCCCAACGGTCCATCATGCCAAATGCTATCAGATGCTGCTAAGTAAGTTTGACTATGATTACATTCTTCCACAATGAAGATTTCAGTTAAAGCTATTTCATTTTTTTTAATTGGTTTTCAGTGGCATGTGCGTTCATTCACTGTTGTGCTTGCCATTTAGACTGCACAATTCTGTGCATTAATAGTATTTATGTAAGATCTAAATTATTGCAGTACTTAAATTTATGTTTGTAAAAAACCATAAAATCGTAGTTCATTTGCATGTGCTGTAAATGTGTAAGTTAATCATACATTTGATATCGTTGTCAAAAATGTCTGTAATCTGGAGGCTACAAAACGTGACACCGTAAATTACACGGAGATACAATGACAGTTTACTGTTTGCCCTTAACATTTAATAACAAACAGGTTTTGAAATAAATAATTATTCAATCATTTACAGATCTCATAAAATATGGCTTGTCGGTGGTTCTATCCCTGAACGTGGACCTGATGGCAAGTTATATAACTGTTGTGCAACATATAATCCAGATGGTGAACTAGTTGGCTTATATCGTAAATTACACTTATTCGATATTGATATACCAGGTAATCTAAAGAAACTGTCGGGTTTTTTTTTCAATAAAACATAATTGTTCTCTAGTATTAAGCTTCCATTTTCTCTTCTAAACTAACAGTCGATACAAATCTAATAAATGATAAGTTTATCCAATGGTAAAATCATTAAGTTATAGGTAAACGTAGTCAGGTCAACTATTTAACATTATGATTTGTAATAAGGTTAGACGCAGAGTATTAGGGAATGATGGTAAATCACTTGATGAGGTTGTGAATCTTCATCGACTGAGATGGTTGGGCCACGTCCTACGTATACCTGAACATCAATTACAATGACGTGCAATGCTGACTAGTGTTGGGGATGGTTGTAAGAAAGTTAGGGGCGGCATAACCAAAATGTGGCATCAGTCCTTGAAGTCACTAACGTCTAGTCTTAGCCATGTTGTTAGATGCAGACTACTTGGTTGGGGTCCGTGTGACTATCGTAACCAATGGTTGGAGACTCTGTGTGACATGGTTCACAATCGATCACAGCGGTGTAGGTGTATATACTCTCTGTCTTCCTTTAATCTATGAGATTAAAATCAATTTGTATCTTTTTTTCTACGAACTAATTCTTTGTTCTTGTACTATATCTTTATATGCGATCCTTATTTTATATATTACCACCATTGAAGTAATTACTTTTATGAATGCGGTGTTCATCTTATTGTGCTAATGAGGTATGATAACTTGAACCGATGCATATATGTGCCTGGTCCTACGTTGCAGCTGACTGACTGTCTGACTGAGTCAATTAAAATTACAGACGTTATCTTAATGGTTTTAAGTTACCATTTCATATCCAAATGGTGAAATTATTTATTATCTGAGATTGTAGTCAGCATGACTTTTAAAATGTAATCAGTTTCATGCCACACTAAATTTCAGTTTTCAATGTTAGCATCTAGTATGATTTTAATGAAAATATGTGTTGTGTGTAATCTCGTTTTATGGTCACGTAATTTTTGTGTTATAATCTGTTAGATGTTGTATTTTAAGCTTTTGGATATAAAACTATGTGAAACCTGGAAGCACTAGACGATTTTTTCGTCCTATTGTGGGACTTTTCAGTAGTGAGAAACGGCCATCCAGTGCTTCCAGGTTTTCCATGGTGGTCTAGCTCCAATTGGCTCATGATCTCAACTATTAAAATTACTATAATATCCACAACCCCCCCTTCTGATAAAACTATGCATTTGACAAAAACGTCAGCAGAACTATTTTGTGTATGATCGTAAATGTGTTGCAGCAAATTGACTCTGTAGTTTATAGATCAAACTTTCAGTCACTTTGTTCTGTCTTAACACTCGCATCCATTCGAAACCAGTATTGAATAGATATGTGCCACACAAGTCACTTGACTTGTGTGTGGACTTTGATATCGCCCGGTTGCCCAGACCGAGTCTAAACTACGAATTTATCTCATATATGTAGCTGATACCTTTGTTGTCATGACATAGACTCATATAAAATCTTTTTCAAAACTGATCAATATACAGCTGCAAAACGTTAAAAAAATTTAAAAATCCAATTTTTCTACCCATTGGGATGTTACAAATTTATATATTTGTTGATCAACATTGTTATAATTAGATTTGAGTTAGCAATTCATATATATACGTCATTCTAGAGATCTATGTTCCCCTTTACACGTGACTTCGTGGTTCGTTACCAGGCTATGAAACAAGATCTTTAGTGACCCGTGTATCTGACTCCTATTTAGATCGTACGAATGGTTGTTTGTTATCGCCTTTTCTCGTATATTATCATCGACTTAAATCACGTTAGTTAATAACGGAATTAAATAGGTCGAATAACGAGAATTGACTTGTGAATACATATATTTTGTATATGAAGCGAATGAAATAGAGCATAGCAAAACGACACGCCGGGAAGATGGCTGGGAAGCCAACTCCATTTTAGTCAAGCGTCACTCAATATTTATAGTCAGACAAAATAAAGTTACAGACATGCAATCAGTCATGGGATATGACGTGCACACACATATACACTCATATAAAAACAGTCTAGATTGATAAGCGAATAAATAACAAGGTCGAATTATGGCTCGAGTAGAATGAATAAAATGGGATGTCCGAAAGCTAGAATAAGGTATATGGGCTTAGTATAATAACTGACACTACAGATCCATTCAAAATCAAACATTAATCTACAGTCATATCATTTGGTGCCATTAGCGGAATTATCTGTAGTCTTTTTACGTTATATTATGGCTAATAACTGAGTAAACCCATTTACTCTCATTCGTAGATTGATTTCGCTAACTTTACGTCATTATTTTCATCGATTCAATATGTATTTTATTCTCAGTTAACAGTCTTAACTGATTCAGAAATATCAGTATTTTCTTCATTATATTTTATCAACAATTCAGTTTTTAAAAGGTGCCCTTGTTATACATAAAAAACTTCATAGTAAATTTCCTTTTTTTTCTTCTTGTACTATGACTTTGTGGTTAGATTGTTGAATTTTTTTGCCAGCAGCTCGTAGGTTCAAACTCTCTTCCATATATTCCTTTTTAGGTAACAGTGTAATAGCACTTACCCTGACACACGTAGAATCGGGCTCAAATCTGTATTTTGCAGATGAATTAATAATGATATCAAGTTTAATAACATTGAATTTTCATTTTGTTCTGATTGGTTACACCTGTTACTCCTCGTGGAGGAGCATAGGCCGCCCACCAGCACTCTCCATCCAACTCTGTCCTGGGCAATCCTTTCCAGCTCATTCCAGTTGTTATTCATCTTTTTCATATCTGCTTCTATTTCTCGACATAATGTGTTCTTTGGCCTTCCTCTTTTCTGATTCCCTTGAGGATTCCAGGTTAGGGCTTACCTCGTAATGCAGTTTGGTGATTTCCGTAATGTATGTCCAATCCACTTCCAACGTCTTTTCATGATTTCCTTCTCGGCTGGAAGCTGATTTGTTCTCTCTCACAGTAAGCTGTTACTGATGGTATCCGGCCAATGGATGTTGAGTATCTTGCGTAGACAACTATTTATAAATACTTGTACCTTCGTGATGATGGTACATTTTGTTCACTCATCTGTTTTGTTTTATCTTTTCAGTTTTGATATCATTAAATTAAACTTCATTTATCCTTATTGCTTTTTTTGTTTAGGCCAGTTTACATTTAAAGAATCAGCTTCACTTAGTTCTGGTAAAGAGACATTCTCTTTTGAGATACCTTTAAAAAATGCCGAGAATAAAATTTCAGTGATACGAGTTGGAATTGGTATATGTTATGATATTCGTTTTCCGGAATTGTCACTTCTTTATGCTAATCAATTAGGATGTCAATTACTTTTATTCCCCGCTGCATTCAATCCTAAAACTGGTAAGTTTATGGTATTTCTTTCTTTACTTTTCTCTTTTTCTGTGGGTATTCTGTAGTAAAATGGTACCTGCTGAAAGTTTTAAGTGCCTATATACATAGAAGGGATCCAAGTGACTGATCGTCTCCAAGTATCTAATTATTTTCTAATCATATGTGTTTTTCTGCCCTGGTAAGGCCGAGAGTGGAGAGAGTTCGCTCTCCCTCTCCAAATGCTCTCACATGGCCACGCGTATATAGCCTCTGCCAGAGAAGTCCTACTCACTGCATTCTCGTGGCGTGGGTGTTGTTTACAAAAATGAAAGGACGAAAAGCGAATGTCCGGCACTTTAACTGGATTCCAAACCAATGGTGCACATGGGCTCCAGTATCCTGCGGGAACAAACGGCGTATGAACCAATTGTTGGTCACCGGCTACCATGGGACCACATCTCCTTACGATGCTCCACTGCCTTGTGGATTAGGTCTTTAGACCGAAGGCTCCGGTTGTGACTTCCTAAGAAAACCACGTGCTTCGGTTGGGGTACGCGGACAGTATCACAGCCCCCACACAAATCGAATGAGATTTGTGTGGCGCATATGTATCTGGTTCCCACTTGTACCACTATTTATCTGTTCAAACAAATAAATATGGGCTGACAACTTACTTGTCAAATGATTTCCAGTCGATATTTCCTATTGATACCGGAATGTCAAATACGGAATTCATTGTACGAATATTTAACAAGCATAAATATACATATCTACAGTTATCTTGCATTGTGTATATACTCCTACTACTAGAACAATTAAAAGTTAGAGATTTATCTTTATAGCGTTTAGCTAAAATGAATTCTGTTCGAAAATGTAAATGAATGCAATAATATCATTCGATGTAATATAGAATAGATAGAGTGTGGGTAGCAATACAATCAAGGATATGCGTTTAGTCTTATTTAGGAAACATCAATCAAACTTACCTGTGTCCTAGATGTTGTAACGGGTGTGACTCCAGGTTAGATGGAGCAGCGTTTTATTGGTCGGTTACAGTGACACGTAAACACGTACGAACGACCTAGTGTCCTGATTGGCCCTGCTTCCCTGTCTATCCCAGCCAGTTGAGTCCAGAACGCAAGTCACAGCCTCTGAGATATGAATCATTGTATTTCAGACATACTCTATTTATATACTAACCAAACATACCACATTGTACCATAAAAATAGAAAACAACATTTACACAATATTAAACAAGTGAAGTAAATATCGACCAATAGAGAATGTACATTTAGCGTCCAAGGACAACATTAGACTTAACATGATAACTATTGGTATATTTTTCTGCACATCTTAACACTAGACTTCATATTTACTCTGGAACTCAAACCAAATACCGTCTGCATCAAATATCATCGCGTTATCCATTTAGCTTCTAAGCTCATATAATCATTTACTTGTTCAACTTTTATATTATTAATTCAACTTGAAACGGTCTAAAATATCCTGTTGTTGATATATCTTAACAGAAATTTGATCAATCTTGCATATTGCATTGATATAACAACTATATCAAAGCAATCTACATAGAATACTGCTTATATACTAATCAAGATTTATCAAATTTCAGTCAAGAAATTATCAACAATTTAATCAATCAAACCATTTCAAACTAAATTTATACTCTAAATGTTTGCTAGTTTAACATCTTACAATATTCTACAAAAGTGATAATAACTAAGACTAACTAAGAAAGGAAAATAAGTTTTGAAGTTTTCAGATTACCACTATAACTAATGAAATTTCTGTCAGATTAACAATATTTTTTCTTGGTCTTTGTGTGCCGTGTGCTACTCATATCGATTTCAGTAGTATCTAATGATAGTCAGGATTAAAATGTCTGACTGTAAAAGGTCAACAAGAAAAGAACGGGAACAGAAAGTAATTGATATGAAAATGCAGGAACAGTCAAGTTTGAAACAATCGATTGACATTTTGCCAATTCAGTATTCACTGTATGATTCTCTGATTTTACTATGATGTTTTATAATTTTGTCTTTAAATACATTCGATTAGTTGCTATGGCATTATCCCCTTAGCTACATTTGATTAGTCACTATTTGTGTTCTCATTTAATACATTGATAGTTCTAAACTTTAGTCAGACAATTTAGTTATTTAATATTATATAAGAAAGAAAAGAGTAATTCTATTCCACTTTTTTTCTCTCATATAGTTGTTACCCTTGATTATCTTTTATCGTAAAGTAAAAACAAACATCATTATTGAATAGAATGGGTTTATTTAATTTGGTGTATTGTAAATTTTACTCATTAATATATAAGTATTATCTCTAGCATTCAATGATGGATAGTGTTTCAACAAGGGACACAATAACAAATGGAGACTAACTAAACATCATCTATAAAGCAAACTGTCTCAACTTTATGAAACATGAATTTGAACAAAGTCTACATCCTCTTCATCCCTCATCTGCCATGAATATCAGCTTAACTGTTAAATACTATGACGTCGTATCTTCGTTTTATATCGATCGCTTCACTTATCTTGGAAGTCTCATCAGCTCTTGTGGTCTGGTGTGTCACGAAATCTCAGCACGGATACAGAAGGCTGGACTAGCTTTTGCTAACTTGCGTCATTTATGGCGTAGGCGAGATATCCGTCTATCAACCAAAGGATGGGTTTACTGCGCAGCAGTTCGTTCCGTCCTACTTTATGGCAGTGAAACATGGCCAGTAAGAGTAGAGGATATTCGTAGGTTACTAGTATTCGATCATAGGTGCCTTCGAAATATTGCTCGTATACTCTGGGATCATCGAGTAAGTAATGCAGTTGTTAGGAAACGGGTACTAGGTAAGGATGGCAAATCAATTGATGACGTAGTGAAACTTCATCAGTTGAGATGGCTGGGACACGTGTTACGTATGCCCAACGACCGACTGCCTCGACGTGCGATGTTCAGTGGTATAGGAGTAGGTTGGAAAAAAGCTAGGGGCGGCCAGACCAAAACATGGCACAAGTCCATGAAGTCACTGACAAATGGTCTTAGTCATGTTGGTAGGTGTAGACTACCTAGTTGGGGACCGCGAGATGATAGCAACCGATGGTTAGAGACTCTGAATGACATGGCTCGAAATCGTTTGCAATGGCTCAGGTGCATACACTCTTTGTGTTTTCCCAAATTTTGATCTCCTTATTCCTCCTTGTCTCTTTTTTTCTCTTCCTAAATTTATTTCATTGTATTATACTCTTTAAGTAACATCTCTAAACACTAATCTTCCCGATTACTACTTATACTCTTATTACCTCTACCATTACGGGGTTTGAATGAACAACTGCATCTCTGTGCTAATGTGGTGTGGCAACTCGAACTGATGTACGTACGTACGAAGTTCTAAGGTGTTACTGAATGACTTATGAAAAATGAATTCGAACAAAGTCTACACTCTCTTCATCCATCATCTGCCATAAATATCAGCTTAACTGTTAAATGCTATGACGTTGTAGCTTCGTTTTATATCGATGGACACGTTCGGCTGTAAAAATGTTGATATTTTTGAATAAGGGGTGTATAAATAGGTCAGAGAATATTTTTGTTTTGAGAAGCTTAGTATTCAAGTAAATCAATAAAAAAAGAAAATCGTAATCGACTCAATTTATCAATCGATTAACAAAATCACATACACAAATGTAGAATCAAGAATCAAATCAATAAGAGAATTAATCAAAATAGATGTACCGTCAACGACAGTATAATGGTTAAGAATAACCAATAAAGATCATGGTCGACAGGATAGGCTGTCAGTTCTATGTAGAGCAATTTGAATACCTCACTTCTAGCTGAAATTTGTGCTGATGATGTTGTTCAGAAGAAGAAGAAAAGCTTCACGGCCAAATTATTCAGCTCAGAGGATGAAACTTTACTAAAATTAGGTTCATTGATTATTAGTGACTAGGTAGTGTGGCGTTAGTATGCTTACACAAATTAGATATTAAGGATTAATTAATCCCATTGGATTTCATTTCTCGATCAGAATAGTTCTGAATACACTACTGAGGAAACATCATCTCCCTAGATATTATATAGAAATATCTTATTGTTTAATGTCGATCAGAATAACTCTAACCGTTTTAACGTTGAACAAATATGAATGGAGTTGTCAATACAATGAATTATGACCATATATTACTTGATCGATATAATTCGATCATCACTAAGAAATAGATAGTACGATATTGATTACTACTCTAATCTAATTACCCAGTTTTATGATTGGTTATTATTATTATTTATTTTACCAATTTTCGGAATTGTAGATGCGCACTGCTGAGGAGTCCTGTACTAGGACGAAATAGCCTTCCAGTGCTTCCAGATTTTTAGTAGTGGTCTTACATTGATCCATTCATGATATCAACCTAAACTCAACATTCTCCACAACTGTATAGTGATAATTTTCAGATTGATATTTACATTAACAGTGTCAAATTGACTTGGTATGATTTTTGAATACCTTAACTTAGTGTTGGGATATTCAGGAAAATATCCCAAAAATTATTCTTGGACTTGAGATGGTATCATTTTCCTATTGACCAATATTTATTTCACGTGTCAAATGTTATTTTTCTATTTTATGGTACGATGTGGTCTGCTTGATTGTTATATAAACAGAGTATGCTTGAAATATAACGATTCATATCTCAAAGGCTGAGGCTTGCGTTCTGGACTCAACTGGCTGGGCTAGACAAGGAGGCGAGACCAATCACAACTATAGGCTGCTCGTACGGTTTTACATGTCATTGATCCGATCGATAATTTGCTGCCGTCTAATCTGCAGTCACAAGATATAACACAGAAAAGAAAGTACAGTTTTTGTGTGTAGTAGTGTGTAGTAATAGTTTTATGTGAAACTTGTGGTCTTTTTTCTGAGAGAAAAAATGTTCTTGTAACTGTGTATATTTTTCACTTCAATAATTAAAAAGTATATTTTATTTTATGTGTGATATCTCTCTTTTTTTCCAATTGTCACTTCTCCTCCCCCTTTCCCCTCCAAAAAAATCTCAGGATCTTTACATTGGGAATTATTGGGTAGAGCACGTGCTTTAGACACACAATGTTATGTTGGAATGTGTAGTCCAGCTTGTAATCTAGAATTAGACTATATAAGTCATGCTGAATCATTGATCACTTCACCATGGGGTATAGTTATAGCTAAAGGTGGTAAAGAGGTAAGTATTTGATGAATAATACTGATAATAATTCACTGTATTTCACTATTCACTTGAAATTTTCAGATCAATTTTATGATAGTAAACTACTGATAGATATATGTAACCTGGTGATAGCATCAAGTTTTGAGAAGTCAGCCATACATAATCAACGTAGAACCTGTGCATCGATTCAAGTTGTCATATCATATTGTATTATCCCAGCTAGATCAGATAATCAGGAAAAAATGTCAGATTCATTCAAAATATTCGGCGTAAACATTATGATTCAGAAATAAAAGAGTATAAGATAGTTTTAAAACTCAAAATTCAAGATGGAAGACAGCGACTGAATTCATTTGTGTGATTGCGATCTATTCTCATTCATATCATTCGACGTCTTTGACTTCTGGTCACAATTATCGTATGAGACTCAACTAGGTGGTCTACATCAATCATCAGGATTTTAGTTTGTGTTCTTCTAGTCTTCTTCCAACTTAATCATACACAAGCAAATATTGCACGTCATAGTTGGCATTGGTGGTTGGAAGAGAAAACAAAGCCATTATCAGGCAGAATAAAATCGGATGAATGTTTACAATCACAACCGTTCTATATCATTATATCTGTAATTAAATACACAACTTGAGTCATTACCAGTTTAGTTGATACAGTTTTTTTCAATTAAGGTAAACAGTTGTTTACGCTAAACATTTTTTACCTACCATTACTGTGTAGTACACTAAAGTTGTTGTTAAATATAAGCACATAAAATAAACGGTATTAATAGTGATCATCTAATTATAAAGTTATTTAAGTTTTAATAGTTGAGATCATGAGTCAATTGAAGCTAGATCACCATTGAAAACCTGGAAGCATTGGATAGTCGTTTCGTCCCATTGTGGGACTCCTCAGTAGTACGCATCTACGATCCCGCCTTGCGAGATTCGAACCCAGGATCTAGCAGTTTAGTACATACAACATTCAACTGGCTATGATTCTCTAGAGTCTGGCAGAGCATAATCTTACATGTAATTGTTAGAGACTAGATATTCCATTCATCAATACACTTGAAATTCTAAGCAGTTCAATTATTTGAAATCCAATTCCCTTGATGAATTCAACTTAAAATGTAGAAGTGTTTAAATGATAATGTAGTAAAAAGACGCAAATATATTAGTTCAGTACATTTTGAATAATCTATTCCCTCGTATACTTGTCATTGAATAGTTATGTATAGAAAACAAAAGGAAATAATGACAATAAAGAAAATAATATGAAAAACAGTCAGTAACTTACCATTCTAAGTAATAAATCAATATTATCAGGGTAGGTTTGTAATGTTGAAAACATATTGTTTCTGTATACATAAAGGGGGGGGGGTAATCGTAGTATGACCAAGGCCTAGATAAACTCTAGACAACTTTTGTACAAAACCACAAAGTCTAAATTAACACATCAGTCTGATGACCTGTTTCTGCTATATGTTTGATTTTATTTATTTCTGTAACCATTTTGATACATATCCAGAGACCCTAACTTACAAGTGATGGTTGCTCCTCATTTATGTGTGTAATCGCACACATGTAAATTGTTAAAAAAAAATAACCATGTGGTGTGATGCAATCATTTATATGCCGTTTAGGTTTCCGGTCAAACATGGACCCTGTTTTTCCAGTGATAATAACCTTTGCTGCACAGTACATTTTATTGAGAATCTGACTTGAGTCTATTTAACTCATCTTCGGATGGTGGAATGACGTAGACAAGCTTTTGTGTGTTACTTTTTCATAATTTACTTTAAATAAATATGCAAAGATGAATAGTGGTTGGCAGTGGGATCTATTTTGACCCGAGTTTCGTCCTATTTGGGACTCGTCAGCTGGATATACATGTGTCTCACAGTTGATGTTCACTCTGGGACTCGAACTCAGTATCATTCGCTTCAAACACCATCGCGTCATCCACTTAGCTGCTGAGTCCTGATAGTTACTTACTTGTAGCCATTACAGTGCTAAACGTTAGTGGGAAGATTCAAACAAACAATACCAAGTGAATTTATCATTTAAATAAAGTTTAATTTTTATCGCTCAGTAATCTCACATCATGTTCTTCGTTTTTATACTGCCTTCCATGGCACAGTCTCCTTATCTCGGTTCACTTAATTTCAGAGTAACTATATCATTGTTTAATAGATCTGGTGAAATTCTCAGTCAATTATTTGTTTTTTTATTTCTAGTAATTTTGTTCTGAGACTAGAGAGTAAAAATTTCTCTTGTTTATTCCCTGTAAAGTAGTTGTTACTCTAAGTATTCACAACTTGCTATCACTGTATTTTACTAGATCAACTGAATCCCACTAGATTACTTGAACGGTATAAAGAACCCAAGACTTCACTACAGATGGTGTTGTTTTGCCTAGGAAAACCTATAGATTGTGTTGTCTGGCACCTAAATCTTGTACATTTTTATTCACCAGTGTGTTTGTTTCGTAGCTTATGACACTTTGGCATCATAGATCACAACTTGTAACTCTAATTGGACAATTGAAATGTATTGGTCATTTGTCAGATACAAGCCAAACAATACCAAGTGAATTCAAATTCACTCCATCGCACAAGCAAGTGGCTATCAGGACTCAGTAGCTGAGTGGATAACGCGATGGCTTTTGAAGCGAATTATACTGGGTTCGAGTCCCAGAGTGAACATCAACTCAGATGCAGTTACATCCAGTTGACGAGTCCCAAATAAGACGAAACGCGCGTCCTGGATTCCACTGCTAGCCACTATCCAATATTGTTCGTTTGTTTCTAAAGTATCCTGTAATTTTGTTATTATCATTGAATTTGTAAAAGTGTTTGTAATCATTGAAAATCTTCAATTTTTTTTATTGTAGGAGGAAATCATAACAGCTGATTTAGACTTTTCTGAATTGAAATGTGTTCGTGAAAGTATTCCAATTGGTCGACAACGGCGTTTAGATATTTATACTACACCGAAATTATTTAAAAAACAATCATAAACATATTTATCTCTTATCTATCGATTATATTCTTTGTGATATATTATTTGACTGTTGATCATTATACACTTTCTAAACTTGATTAAATTCTGTATTACACATTACTTTTGTCTATTAACAAAGAATATTCTCGAGTGATATTTTGACTTCAATTGTTTATCCTATTCTGTGTAATCTATTGGTCAGTCATAATAACCTGATGATGATAAAGTCGATTATGAGTCACTGGGTCTTTTATAATTTAAACATGAGATTGTTGATAAGACTCTGTAAGATCAGTGACAGTCTAAGTAATTAAGTGTAATCTGAATCTAGTAGTAATAGCTGTTTCCAGTGAGTTTGGTTGTAATCCCGTTGTGATGTGAATGTTTCACACTAACAAACAGTCGGATAGATGATGTTTTGGGTATGCAATAATAATTATGGGACACAAAGAAAAACAGTACGAAAGAGAACTTATTTTGTCAACGAAGGTTAGTATAGCTAAAGTGAGATTGACCAGGTTTAAGGTTACGTGAAATACTGAGGATGTGCAGCTTAGTCCGGAAAGCCACCAACGAGAAGATAGTTATGGTCTAAATCTTAAATCTTTCTACTCCGTTGGAATATGCCTATTCAATTTTCTGACCCACATAGTTGAATCGATGAAAGAAGCCTGTTACTGGGGTACAGAATTCCAGAATAAAATTCTGTGCTCGACAGTAAGTGGATTCTAACAGAACGAACAACTATGATAAGTAGTTGGATTGAATGCAATAAAAGTACTAGTGTCAACCATATTTGTCCAATGAGCATTCGAGTGATCAGAACACGAGTCAGAGAAAAAAAGTGACAGATTACAAAGGTATTATATGGCGATTAAAATAATATGCACGATAGGGCATAAATAATCATTGTTTTACTTCGATAGTTTAATAGCATACCACGACTTGAAAAGTCCAAAACATTAATATTACTCAAGCCAGTTGACCACCTAGAGCTGAATGTTCATATTGCCGAAATTGAAAGCAAGCCAATCAACAGCTTTCGAAGTCTCAAAATGTTATGACAGTACCAATCTTCTGATCAGAAACGTTGACCAAAAAATCAACCGTACCGAGGATGTTGGCGACCCCTAAATAATACTTCTCTAGATTGTGCCATTTAAAATCGAAAGGAATTTTCCAATGAGGGATAGTTGTGCAAGATATCTGATATTAAGGACAGTTTACAGTACTTTCCCCTCTCTATACGTACATTATGATAAAACATTAATAAGACTAGTCATGTTATATCAGCCAAGATTAATTTGGATAACTCAGTCCTCTACAATCTCAAACTATATTATGACTGACAAATTAGTAATCAGAGCCCAATTTTTTTATCTATTTGATGCTGAAACTGGAGATGAGAATTCGGATTTTGACAATGCCTTCACATACAACACCTTTATAACCGGAGTATCCTAGTCAAGTCAAATGAGAAGTCAAAGACTAAGTGGTTCGAGGTACATCTGAAAGTCTATCTATATATCAGGAGGCACCTGATGTAAACTGATTAGGTGTTGCAAGCGATGTTTAGCACGTGTCCGTTCTTAAGCAGTTGTAGATGTGTGACGAAGCACTTTCGGATAGGCGTGTCCAGTAAAACTAATGAGGTCACAATCATGGAACTTTTTATTCAAGGAATTTTTCCTCGTCACCACAAGACTTTCCGCGAATTTTTCATCTATTTTATTCAAAACATCTCATAAGACAAAAATATAGTATTTTCCTCTTGGATTAGTTTTACATAAAACGGATTAGAAAATCGGTTTAATGTCTTAAGTTATAATCCTCATCCTCTAATATGAAACATTCGGTGACGACCATACGACATGCAACAACATAAATGTATTTTGGTGATCCTTTTGACCGGTTGAAAATGTTAATTTCATACATAACTTAAAGAGATAACATTTGTAAACTAGCAATGTTATGTGGCCACTCAATGCATATATATATCAACTGGGAACGTAAGAATACTGCCTGATATACGGTATTCTGAGCACACTTTCTTCCAAAACATCTTACATAATCGCGTGATATGTTTTTTCCGCGGAAGAAATATGATTTTGCAAGATGTACCAGAAAACACGTACTTTGACCACACTAACAATACTCGGGAATGTAAATTCATCAAGCAGTCCATGAAGCTCAAAAGCATATTGACTCGATAAGTGATGAGAATAACCAAAAAACCTGAGATTCTAGACTTCGGCTGATGAAAAAATCCTTCCATCCCTCTATATGGTGACTGCAACTCTGGAAACACTTCATTTTCATAGACGCCAGTTGCCAACTGGAATCCATGTGCATCCGGATAGAAAACATGACGCTGAGATCGAGCACAAAGGAAAGTTAGAGCTGACAATTCCACCTGTGAACTGTCTAGGTTATTAAATGAAACGTGGAAAGGACACAAGCTACTAGCTTGAAAAATTTTGTAAAGTTAGGCTACCTGTCTATCCACGTAAGACTCATACAGACAAACAGAAAGAAGCTCATGCGTTTCAAATTGAAAGCATAGACTACTTATACATTAACGCCGCATGTTTACCGAATAAAATGGTTGAGTTACGTGAACTCAGCGATGCTAACAATGCTCGTCTGATAGGAATATCTGAAATTTGGTTGTCTTCCCAGTTTATGGACCAGGAGTTGGCAATACCGGGGATGTCTTTGTTTCGCAACGACAGAAAAACAGAAATTGTGTTTAGAGTAGCCTTATAATTACGATCCTGCCTGGAGGTACATCAAGTGCACAACCAGGAGTTTATCTTGATGAATCTGTGTGGTGGTGTATAGTTGGAGTCATCTACAGGAGGCCCACTGACATCAACGTGTACGAAAATCGTATGCTGGAAGGATTATAACGCTCTATGGGTCTCGGAGTTACTCATATTCTGATTCATGTTGACTTCAATCTTCCTAAAGTCAGTTTCGCGGAACACACGTACATTCGAGGTGAAAACTCTACTGAAGCTCGGTTCTTCGAACTCATTGCGGATCTGGAATTATTTGAAGATGTGAAGTCCGTAACTCGCTGAAGAAAGTCAGACGCCGCCGCGCTTAGACTGTGTACTTACAAATGAAGAATTCCTGATTGACAATCTCTTGATCTTGGCTCCCCTGGGGAAAAGCGATAACGCCGTCCTAGCCTTCATTCTTGACAGCGAAACTGAACAAAGTTATCTTACAAACAACAGGCACTAAGATTTCAGGCGGTTGAGTGTGTCAGCTTTGCAGGACTATCTACAACATGTGGATTGAGAAGTTCACCCTTAACTTGATTAGGGTGCTCATTGGGCTTTATTACTGAACACGCTCATATGTGCTACAAAGCAGTCAGTTCTTCAAACGGTCCTTAAATGCTACAAGCAACCTACAGTCATTAAGAACCGCACTCTTCGTTTGCTAAGCTGCAATAGACACTGCTGCGTAGAATACAAACGAATTAATATCAACGACGCGTGCAGGTTACACAAACATATAAGGAACATATACATGAAGGCAATAAGAGAAGACAGGCTTCAGTACCAGATAAAGCTTATAGATAAGTTTGTCTCCAATCCAAAAAGCTTATTCGGCTATGAATTATCTCTTCGACGCCGTTGACTTTCCGGCTGAACAATACTCTTGCACATTTCAACCGACTTACATTAACTATATTGATGGAAGCTTCATCCGCAACTACACAGGACTTCCTTAAGTGAACTTGAGAGCTGATTGGGTGTACCAGAAACTGCAACACCCAAGGAAAGACACTTCTCCTGGTCCGGTTATGGTTTATTCTGCTATACTGATGGAAGTACCTTCTATCCTGGCAACACCGCTTAGCGTGATATTCTCACACTCACTAAGCCGAGGCAAACTACCGGAGATTTAAAAGCTGGCTGACATCACATCAATTTTCAGAGGGGGTCGACGCAGCGAACTTTCAAGTTATTGATTGATGGCACTGCTCTCTATGCCATATAAAATTATGGAGTCCCTGATATGCGGCGGTATACACGACTATTTGTTATCCGTAAACTTCTTTCCACCCCAACAGCACGGTTTAAGAAATGTCATTCTTAAATAACCCACCTTCTGACTGTGGTGGGCAGATGGACGACTACCTTAGATCGCAAGGAGGAAGGTTGACGTCGTTTAAATGAATTCTCAAAATCTATTGATAGGGTCAACTATATATGTTTTATCAATAAGCTCAAACGAATAGGTGTCACCTTTAATCGATCGGCCGACCTCGTATCCAAAAAATCGACATTTTGAGGTTAGTATTGACTTCAAATTCTTTCAGTCTATGGAATATCCTAGAAGGGTCTTTTAGGGTCCAGTATTAGGACCTCTTCTTTTCGTGGTCTGTATAAACGATCTTCCACAACAGGCATCGTTAGACATTCTACTTTTCGCTGATGATGTGGGACTTTGGAGAGAGATACGCAACCTTCAGAATATACTGGCACGTCATGAGAATCTAACTCGACTCCAAAGTTGGGCAAATGGTAATGAACTTAAAGTATGCCATCTGAGAGATGTCGCAAACCACAAATACAACTTGGGCAGCTCCTTCCTAGAGGTATCCCAAAGTGAAAAAGCTCTAGGATCGTTGGTACTCTACGATTTGAGGTCGTACGCCAACTGCGACAGAAATGCCTTTCGAGCAAACTTTGTACTGGTAATATTGAAGCGTACTTTTGGACAGTTTGACGGAAGAACTTTCCACATAATCTTCAACAGTTTCATTCGTTCCCAATTTATAGTAAGGAAACATAGTATTTCATCCCTCACTCCAAAGGGATATGGACACTCTGGAACGTAATCATTTTGGTGACTCAAATTCAAGCATTATGGGAAGCGCCTTCAATCACTGAAACTTTACTCATCGGAGCATAGGCGTCCTGGAGGTGACCTTCTGATGACTTACAATATCCTTAACAGTTCTGAACATTCCCTTAAACACCTACTTAAGTTTAGCTCCAACACAAATCTAAAGGGTAACATCAAGAAACTACAGACACAACACAGCAGAACGGACTGGGGAATCAGTTACTACTCCTTAAGGGTTGTCAAGTGCTGGCATTTGCTGCCGGCTGAGCTAGTCCAAGCGACTTGCCAGGAGTCCTGTAAGAGAAAACTCGACATATTCTTAAGGATTAAAGACAGTATGTTACAGTGATTTGCCCGTTTACTTTCCCTCTTTTATCGTTGATATACCTAGGTTCCTACCTGAGGGTATTGTCACACCGCTGCTACTAGACACGGCATCCTGTTAAACGAAAGCTTCTTCTATCCTGTTCGCAACCATTTGTAGCATTCGAACTTTTAGAATTCAATATGAATTTATGGCTGTTTTAAACTTTTCTGGAATTCTTCTACTGGATCCTGAAGCAACAGGATAAAAACTTAAAATGGTTCATAATTATCCAAAAGCACTCAAGATTCTGGGACACCTAAAATAACTTTTTTCTAAAGATTGGGAATTGAAGATTTTGTCGTGTTTTCAAGATATTTCGGTACCGAGTAGTACAAGGTGTGGTGAAAGTGAATAGGTCCGCCACAAATAAAAATCAATCTCCATCTGAATAGGTGTAAATTCTTTCACATTTTTGGGTGAGTGGATTCAAAATCTTGATTATTTGTATGTTGTATGGCACAATCATTTAGTTTAGCACCCCTCAACATGTCGCAGTAAGTAAAATCGCAAGAGTTGAAGCCACGCCTGGGAGTATACTTCAGGTCAGTCTAGGAAAAAGATATACAACAACTTCAGCAGAATTATCGCTAACGTAATCAGCGGCGAATTGCACATCATTGAGAAAATGCCGAGCTAAAGCTACTGTTAATATATGTCGACCTTACTTGCAGTCCTCTATCAGATGGCGTGACGATAATCACTCCACTAGATAGTTTCTTTTAGAGGGCTTGATAGAAACGTCTGGATCACGTGTACTTGACACTTGTCTCGTGCCTTAATACTATCTTGTCTTCGCGCGATGTTGCCCCTGTTCATTCTTGCTAATTCTTCTCACAGTTCTTTATATTGATCACCCAGTCGGTTCATTTGTTTCTGCTGACCGTTGTTTTCTCACATGTCTGCATTTTAATTCCATAACTTATCACAATGTGATCAACCATTTTCCTCCCTTAGTATGAGACTCACAATCGATTGATCACTGGGTGGTGATCAATGTCATGCCTATCTAGTCCTTATTAGTGCAGATCGAATGCTATCGACCATGTTGCAATGTGGCCAGTCGCGGCTCGGATAGTTCAGTGGTAACGTCTCTGACTGTGAAGCTGGGTGACACGAGATCGAATCCGCCAGGGAGCACCAGTTTCCTCAAGATAATAGGTACACCTTGCTGACGAGTGCCAAGTAGCACGAAACCCGGGTCCAGGGTTTCCTGTTGACTACCTCCAGCCAACATATAAAATCTTAGTATGAGACTATAATCTATGGACGACTTTTGAGCGACGCCAGGGTGAGCCTAAGAATGTCCATCTACTTACTAAGGCCAAATGAGGTTCATAAACCGATGTGAGAGTTAGGATTATGATTTTCTGTTAATGGTTAGCGTTAGGAATTAGATTTTGGTTTTTTATCACGAACTGACATCAGCTGAAAGAGAAAAACGATATTTAGCCGAATGGATGGATGATTTTCGCGCCGAAATCCGAGACCTGTTATCTCATAACTAATCGGTTCGTCCACAAATTACAATTTTGATACCGCCAACTTTACCATATCGGACGGTACCGAAAACGTAGAACTGTACAGTAACATCAAGAAGAGATTACTAAAAAGTCAGTAACTTCACACGAAATCATCACAGGGATACTGAATGCAAATGAAAATTAAAACTAAATTGTTATTATCATACGGCCCCAAGAAAACCACTTGTTTTGATATGGGCACCAGGACAGTATCTCAGCACAAACCAACAAATGAATTTTACTTCATGTGACTCATATGTTTTGTTGCTCATTTGTTTCAGTATTTATGTTTAAATAATTCTACATTAAAACTGCCCCTACTTTTCAAGTGTTACCATTATCAACACGAGTTAATGTTCGTTTGCAACTGGATATGATGTTAAGTAACATTGGAAAAAAATTCACTTTGTTATTTACCTAACAAGTTTCAGTTTAGCTTTTCAGTCTTTACTTATCTGGGTGCCGAACTCAAGGTAGGTTTCCCGTCTTTCTTCTTTCATGGGAATAAGTAAAAAGGATTGTGAGCATGTACTTCCAATGAGTTTCGAGGTTTCTAAAAACCCGTTCTGTTGGTAATGATATTAATACAGTGAGTTTCGGGTCTACCACCAAACGGATAGTATTTTTTTATAACTTGATCGCTTTTTAAAAAATCTCTATTCTATGTAGTCATAAGAACAAATGTTATTAAAGCAGTTTTGCAGTTAGTAACCACCAGTTCAAAATCTAAAACTGGTTGTTTGTTCCTGTTTAAATAATCTGTTTGTTACCCATTTATATGAATCTTAACATTTTCAAATACTTGGTGTTTCTGTTTGCTAATAAATTATTCTTGCTTATTAAATTTCAGATTTCATGTACTCATATATAGTAAAAACTTTCATACCTGCTAATGGATATTGAAGATTTATCTGCCGAACACGATAGACCAGAGACAGAATCTTCTGTACTAGTAAAGACAAGATTTAGAAATAAAAAGCAAAATATTACTGAGGATTTGTGTCTTAGTAGTAACCTACCCGGTTAGTATTTTTCTTTGTATATTTTTTAAAAATTTATTTCCCATTTATGCTTTTTATTCACGTAGTAATTTTTTAAACTCTCGCCTTTTTGAGCTGATTCATTGACGTGTAGTTGAAAATCCATATAATTCCGCTTAGTTTATGTAGTGAGCCATAATATGTAAAGTTTGAAAATATCTGTGCATCTTTAGATGCGAGTTAAAACACAAACCACATTGATTGAAGGATGGCTTAGTCAGTGAGCTTCAACTTCTCGGACGCTTCGAAATTTAGTGACACTACTCTGTGAACTGAAAATGTTGACTGGTATCAGATGATTACAGGCAACCTACAGAAAATCCTCGTCATAATTTTTTTCTGCTTGTTGACATCACTTCAGTTCCATCAAAATTGTAGTTAGATATTGTTAATGATTATTGGCTAGGTTGAAATCACTACCAAAAGTTTATTCTCGAGCATTCCAACTATCTTTGATCAAATACATCACTTTGTCGAATTAAAATTCAGTCATTTAAGCAGTTGCCTGCTTTCTTTTCGCCTTTCCTTAAATCTTCACCTTGACTGTACATTTTATTCTCTTGTTTATAGTGAACTTTTCTTTCTTTTGGTATTTTCTCACTCGCCATTATAAATCGATATGCTTTTGTATTCCATCCTACGTTCCTCATAAGTTTCTGATTCAATCACGAGTTATCAGCTCATTACAACGATATTTTTAATAATGTAGTGTGTTATAATAACAATACCCAAGGAACAAATACATATTTCGACGTTAATATTTGAGAGAATTACAAACTAGTTGATATGTCTATTGCTTGTGCTATATTCAAGTGTTTTTAACATTTTCTAGAAAAGTTTCGTGTTTTTGTACAAACATGGGGTTGTGCACATAATACTAGTGACAGTGAATATATGACCGGGCTGCTAGCCAAATATGGATATCAAGTTACACTGGATGGTTCACAGTTTACAAATGGTTGTGAGTCGGAGGGAGATATCAATTCTACATCAGATTTAGCTTGTGGATGCCAAGACAACGGTGATCAATGCTGTTCAAAAGAAAAAAGTTCGGATAAAAGCAAAGCTGTACTTTCAAATTGCGATGCGAAAAAGAATGCAGATGTTTGGGTTTTGAACAGCTGTACAGTTAAAGGTCCTGCTGAAGATCACTTTCGAAATGCTGTTTTAGAGGGAATAAAACTTGGCAAACGTGTTGTTGCCGCTGGTTGTGTACCGCAAAGTCGACCAGGTGCAGATTACTTAAAGGTTCGTAGCACTGTGTGATGTTTTAGTTATTCATTTTACTTAATGTTTTCTGGCTCCTGCTTTCCATCTATCTTCTTTGTAAGGATGTATCTCATTGTACACAGTAGCTCCCCCATTGTTTTCAACTGCTATGCCAAACTAATGATATGGATTTAGTGAAAACCGAGCAATATGTCAAGAGCAATCTGTAAGCTTTAGGGAACATGGGTCCAAAGATCGGTACCGTAGTATGGATCCTACCAATAGTTTCATTGTTTCTGCTTCTGAGTTATTAATTCACGGACTAACATTAAAATGATGAATATTGGTTAGAGCTGTTATAAATTATGTCGGTACATTAGACAGAAACATTAGCTGGGAAAAAAGCTAGTTAAATAAACTTAAAAACGACCTAAATGAGTTACTCTTTTATTTCTGTTGTAGGAATATTGACGATTGTTGCTCTTTAAAATGGTTTATCTACCTCTGTCGGCACCTTCTATGTATCCCTAGTTCTTACACCATAAATGTGACTCAGAGTTGTGTGCACAATTCTATATTCGTTAAATGACTTATGAGAAATTTGTGATGGATCAAATATATATCGGTCCCAGAATAATGATAAAGTTATGACCGAAAAACGTTAGAGATAATTGACGATAGACCTGTTTACTGCATTTTAAATTTCTCACTTAATAATTTATTTACCCAACATCATTCATTTCACTCTAGAAATGCTTTCACATGGCCACGTGCATACAACCACTTCCAAGGAAGTCCTACTCACGGCCTTTTCGCGGTGGCAGTGTTATTTACTAAATTGAGAGAACGAAAAGCGAATGCCAGGCGCTTTAATCAGGTTGGTGGATATGGAACATCCATGTAGAGGAGTTGGAAAACCCCGATTTCAAACCAATAGTGCACATGGGCTCTAGTATCTTGATGAAAGAAATGGCTTATGAACCAATTGTTGTTCACCGGCCGCAATGGGACTGCATCTCCTTACGTTGCTCCACTGCCTTGTGGATTAGACCTTTAGGTCAAAGGCTTCGGGTGTTGCCCTCTGAAAAACCATCTGCTTCGATCTGGGCACCCAGGCAGTATTCCAGTCCTCATACTTATCAAGTGGCACATATGTATTTGGTACCCCTATGTAGCAATGTTTATGTGTTTAAATAAATAAATAAAATAAACTAGACATATGTACAATTAGCCAATACCTCTAAATAAGTTTGTTACTTAAAACTGAATTTATTTTATACGATATGACTCATTATTCAACTATACATTCGTCATTTAATTTTTCAATCAGATTGTTCTTAAAAAAGGTTAACAATGCTACCTGTTTGCTTAAACTAAAGTAGACGATGGTTTGAACCAAGAGTTCATTGAATAATCAATGTTTAGAAAAAGATAACAATAGTCGCTGTTGATAACTTTCAAGTTCGCACATTGTCTCTTCGTATATCTCATAAGATTCCGGTGAACATTCTACTTTTATATAATCATACCAATTTGTCCGTTAGCAAAAAGATATCAGCTAACATTAAATTATACTATAACTTTCTATTTACTTAGTTGGTCAGTTATTAAGATTCTTTAATTTAATTTTTTGGTACCTTTAATCGATTGACAGTTCGGGATTTTTCTAGTAATAGTTATGGCTAGCAGTGGAATCCAGGACGCGCGTTTCGTCCTATTTCAGACTTGTCAGCTGGATGTACCTGCATCTCAGAGTTGATGTCCACTCTGGGACTCGAACCCAGTACCGTTCCTTTCAAACGCCATCGCATTATCCATTTAGCTACTGAGTATTGTTGCCCCCAAATGCCCTGGTATGGCCAAGAGTGGGGAGGGCCCGCTCTTCCTCTCGAAATGCTATCACATGGCCATGCGTATATAGCCTGTGTCAGGGAAGTCCTGCTCAATTCCTTCCCGTGGCATTACTATTGCTTACGAACTTGAGAGGACGAAAAGCGAATGTCCGGCGCTTTAACCGGGTTGGTGGATATGGAGAGTCCACCAAACCAATGGTGGGCATGGGCTCCAGTATCCTGAGGAAACAAATGGCGTATGAACTAATTGTTGGTCACCGACTACCGTATAGCTGCATCTCCTTACGTTACTCCATTACCTTGTGGATCAGACCTTTAGGTCAAAGGCTCCAGGTGTGGCTCACTAAGAAAACCACGTGCTTCGGTTTGGGCACCCGGGTAGTATCACAGCCCTCACACATATCAAATGAAATTTGTGTGGCGCATATGTATTTGGTGCCTCCTTGTACCAATATTTATGTGTTAAAATAAATAGTAAAATCAGTAACTAGTAATAGTTAGAGTATTTAATGTGTTAACTGATGCTGTTATTTGTTGTCAAATTATTTTATAGATGTACAAAGCACTTTTTAAATTACAGTTGAGATTCTAGTAATAAGTCAGTATCTTATATTTGATTTTAAAAGACTTCACTTTTGAAAAATTGTGTCATAGGCTTTGTATTATATTTCACATTTGTTTAAATCTTGTGTCGTATCAAACAGCATGTTTTTCGACCTTAAGCTTTATTTGTTAAACCCAGATACTGGATCCAAGTATGTTCATTTACTCGATCTCATCGAGTCAATATGGAAGAGCTAGACTAGTTCATCTGTTGATATTCAGTGACCCGGCTATAATTCCCCTTAGTCTAGTAGATTCAGATATAACATCATGCTCAAACTAGATCAAATATTTTCGGACTGGGTTGATTCTGTGAGATTGAATGAAA
The DNA here is from genome assembly GCA_944470205.2 of Schistosoma margrebowiei. Classification (NCBI taxonomy): domain Eukaryota; kingdom Metazoa; phylum Platyhelminthes; class Trematoda; order Strigeidida; family Schistosomatidae; genus Schistosoma; species Schistosoma margrebowiei. The sequence continues at coordinate 4,932,253 of OX104027.1, read as the reverse complement.
TTGTAAGAACTCAGTAGGATAAAGGTACACACCATTGCTTGTTCCCATTCTCTTTTCAAATTGACTGTGCTAGTGTAAATCGGGATAAGTTAAACCTATGCTCATTTTTTATGTCAAAACCTGTGCTGTTTATGACTGACTGTTAGATTATTTGTTAACTATCTGCAACGTGTTATTTTTATTAACGTGCCTAATTCTTTTTCTGCTCAGGGTGTTAGTGTTATTGGTGTGCATCAAATTGATCGTATTGTTGAAGTTGTTGAAGAAACATTACAAGGTTAGTTATTGTCTATGTGTATGTATCCCAATTTTCAGTGTATCACTATTCCGTCACTATAATAAGCCTTATAGGTCAATATAAACTAATAATCTAAACTCTGAGTATTAACGCTCATAAATACCATATCTATTGAACAAGTTTTGATGATTGTTATAACTTAATGACATGATGAATGATAACTTTTTGACTTGTGAAACGATAAGGATACGGACATATATCTAACTGAAGTCTCTCAACTAAGAATTAATATAAATCCTGAATCCGACTGCTAGCATCTATTCAAAATAACATTTACCTACATTAGCATTTACTCTAGTGCTTATGTATTTTATGTGCTTTTTATTCCGTAATCAATGGGCATTTAAATATATGCAGTTTGGATAATAACATTGATTATATGTTAATAAGATTGTGCGAATATTGTGGTATACAAAGTGGGGCTCTATTCAATATGTTTAACTTGATCAGAAACGTACTCAGTTTCATCTAGTTCTAGGTCTTGGATGATGCTTACTGATTCTCTCGTTAAGTTAGTAGCTTTCATATTGGTAATATCATATTTGTTGACAAAATTTTCAATTGAAGTCTTTTTTTGTCTAGTTAGTTAGTATGAGAACTGTTTAAAATTTTGGATAGAATCTATTTCATTTTCTAGTGAATCCCCTGACAGTAGGTTACTCTTCTTTATCCTATGTGTAAAATCTTTGTAACCATATTGACATAGCTCCCAAGTGCCCTGGTACGGCCGAGAGTGAGGAGAGTCCGCTCTCCCTCTCGAAATGCTCTCACATGGCCACGCGTATAAAGCCTCTGCCAAGGAAGTCCTACCCACTTCCTTCTCGTGGCTTTACTGTATTTTATGAAATCGAGAAAACGAAAAGCGAATATTCGGCGCTTTAATCGAGTTGGTGGATATGGAACATCCATGTAGGGGAGTTGGAAAACCCTGATTTCAAACCAATAGTGCACTTGGCCTTCAGTATGTTGATGGAACAAATGGTGTATGAACCAATTGTTGTTCACCGTCTGCAATGGGACTGCATGTGCTTACGTTGCTCTACTGCCTTGTGGATTAGACCCTTATGTCAAAGTCTTGCGTTATGACCATTCAAAAAACCCATTCGCTTCGGTTTGGGCACCAGGACAGTGTCCTGCTTTTCACGCAAATCGAATGATTTATGTGACGCATATCTATTTGATGCCTTCTTTTACCAATATTTATGTGTTTAAATAAAATAAGTTTATCTATGTATGTTTCTTCAAAACATTGAGAAAACTATACAACCCCATGTTCATCGGAAGTACTGTTGATTTTTGTGTTATTCTGATTAAATAGTTTATACAAGGTGTTTGTTACCAGTGAAAATTTTGACATTTATAGATGTGTAAGTGAATATGATTGTTTTCAAATAGTTGTCGGTCATTTGCCCTCTTTTATCACTTTGGTATTTAAGATCTTTTACTAGATTGGGGTAAACATTTAACCTGTATTTTATGTGTTTCATAGAAACTAGTTTTATTGTAAGTTTTCATCGAATTATTAAGTTTGGCGTGATTTCCTCTAAATGTTCAACATGTAGTCAGTTTATGATATAGGTTCATGGTATTGGAGAAAGTTATTGAAGACTAAATTCCTTGGGATGATATAACTCCTGTAGCTTAAAACGCTTTCAAACATGGCTCAGAATAGAAGCCAATGCCAATACTGTTATAGTTTTTTTTTGTATGTCATTTATCGAAAAGTGAGGAACTCCTTTAACTGAAAGCTTTCCTGATTTTATTTTTAATCGAACTATATCTTCTATCATATCCTATTCTCCGTTCCCCTATTTTTATTCATTTATTGTTAAATCATACTCTCCCTTCCTCTCGTGTTTCTTCATAATCTCATCTCTTTATACTTGTGTAGCTCATATCTATTTCGGTGCTCATTTGTACCAGTATTTATGTGAATGGAATAAAATTCAACAGAGCATAGTTGGAATGGAACTTGTATCTGATAAATCCATTTAGATATTACTGATTGTGGGTAATAATAAGTAGTGTATAGATTGGTTCTAGTATTTTCGATATGATCAAACAGACTATGGTACAATAATCGGAGCGGATTTATACTGATTGTTAACCCCTAGAATATTATATTCCCATTGTATCATAGAATATATGAAGATAAAGTTTGAACTGTCACTTCGAATCATTCATATTATTTACCTGTGGTGTATGCTACTTACGTTGACAGATCTAAGTAGTATGTAACACAAATCAGAAGTGGAAAGTCTGGCAGCAGAAGATTGAGAAAATCGAATTAAAAAGAACAGGAATGAAGAAACGATGAAGTCTTTGAGAGACAACTAATCAAAGATGTGTAAATGAAGTATTTAATGTATGATTTTCATATTTTATGAAGACATTCTGTAATTTTGCATGAAACAGTAAATTGGTTATTCTTACCTAAGTTCTCGTTCACTATACACCAAAGAACACATTACGCCGGAAAATGGAGACAGACATGAGAAAAATGAACAAGAATTGAATGGAACTAGAAAGGAAGGCCCAGGACAGAGTGGGTTGGAGAATGCTGATCGGCGGCCTATTCTCCATTAGGAGTAACAGGCGTAAGTAAGTAATCGATCATCTCAGTGAGTCAGCCACAACATAGGACCAGGCACATATATGCATCGGTTCCAGTTTAACTAAATGTCTCCGTCATCGATTATCTAATGAGATTTTTTCCATTTTCTACCATGTTTTTGTTATTGTTATAGTTGATATCTCCACCTTCATTGTTTATGTATATTTATATATAAATAATTTAGGAAATGTGGTACGATTTTTGGATAAAAAGTATACATCATCAGATACATCTAATTCAATGATAAATTCATCATCGTCATCATCACCAGCTGGTATAGCATTAGATTTACCGAAAATTCGACGTAATCCATTAATTGAAATATTGGCTATAAGTACAGGTTGTTTAAATGCATGTACATATTGTAAAACAAAACAAGCACGTGGTATATTAGCTAGTTATCCTATTGAACAATTATTAGATCGTGCTAAACAAGCATTTAAAGGTTAGTTTGTGTTTATCATGCATTTATTTATTTTAAATTTCGATAATGTACTAAACATCGTACTTTTCAATTCTAACTTGTATTATGCTTTCTATAGTCTGTCAGTCAGCTACAGTGTAGGATCAGGCACATATATGCATCCGTTCAAGTTGCCATACCTCATTAGCACAACAAGATGAATACCGGATTCATAGAAGTAGTTACTTCAATGATAATAGTATGTAAAAGAAAGATTGTATATAAGGATATGATACAGGTAGAAAGAAGTGGTTCGTAGAAAGAAACATATGAAACAATTTGAATCTCACAGTTTCATGGAAGACTAGATATGTATACATTGTGACACCATTGTGATCGATTCTAAGTCATATCACCTAGAGTCTCTATAACTTTTGAATTAACCGCCAAACTATTAAGAAGAGAAAATGAATTGATGTATTTATTCCTTATCCCAACTGATGATGGTACATGAAACTAAAATGTGTCGATATGTATATTTATTGATGTATTTCAGGGAATAAGTCATTCATTATGATACAAGTGTTGTGATATATTCTGTTCGACATTTAAAGTGGAGGATAATTAATAGAAAATTCTTTTGCTTTAAGAATCTATCTAATTCAATCTTTTCTCAACCTTTCCACCTCTACAAATTATATTAGTTTGAGTCCCTTGTAGTGTCAGTTATTATGCTAAGCCCATATACCTTATTCTAGCTTTCGGGCATCCCATTTTATTCATTCTACTCGAGCCATACTTTGACCTTGTTAATTATTCGCTTATCAGTCTTGATTGTTTTTATATGAGCGTATATGTGTGCACACATCATATCCCATGACTGATTGCATGTCTGTAGCTTTATTTTGTATGACTATAAATATTGAGTAACGCTTGACTAAAATGGAATTGGCTTCCCAGCCATCTTCCCTGGGTGTCGTTTTGCTATGCTCTATTTCATTCAATTCATATACAAAATATATGTGTTCACAAATCAATTCTCGTTATTCGACCTATTTAATTCCGTTATTAACTAACGTGATTTAAGTCGATGATAATATACGAGAAAAGGCGATAACAAACAACCATTCGTACGATCTAAATAGGAGTCAGATCCACCGGCCACTAAAATGGTAACCCCGACATGAGAACAGTAAACGACGGGTCACTAAACCCTATATAAAAACATCCTTGTAGATATCATATAAGATTAAGATTGAGGTATTTGTCAATCATCTAACTTAACCTATCTAGTGTGTTAATTATGTACAAATCACTCTCTAGTTTGTTTCATATCTCTTATATCAGTTTTTTTCTTTATTGTTAGTATGATGATAATCTAGGTTTTGCGCATATAGAACTTACGTTCCTGTTAAGTTTTCTATGGTAATTCAATGGATTAAACAAGAAATAGATTTGTATTTCATTGCTTTTCGTTGATATTCTCCCTATTTTAATCATAAACTAAGAATAAGATTAACTAGTAAGCTTTTTTAGAATATACGTTTAGAGAATGGATGTTAATTTATCAACCACCGAGCTGTTGGAAACAGACAACGTAAGATGGTTACATGATGTCGTAAATTGATTTACGTTCGACTTGTACACCGTTGGATACTGGTTCATTTAGGTGTTTGGGGCGAGACCCATCGTCCTAAGTTCGACTGCTGGTTGCAAGGTCATGAATGTGTATTACTGAGATTTTAAAATGTTTCTTCAATGATCATATAGTAAGGTTGTGTCTTATTACTCAATGACAATTTGACTTGGTTCTCTCAAAGTGATCTTTGTCAGGAAGAATGCGTATGAAAAGAAATGAGGATAAAATATACTTTTCCAAGTCCGTTTTGGACCAGAGTTATCAATGGTTTAAAAAAGAGTATTTTATTCAAAATTTTAGAAGGTGTTAAGGAACTATGGCTTACTTCAGAAGATCTTGGTGCTTACGGCCGTGATTTGGACAGGACTACATCATCTCTTATTTGTCCTGGATTATCTGAAAAATGGCCTCATCACATTACACTTGCTGATCTATTGGCTGGTCTTGTCCCAATTATTCCTGCTGGGTGTATGTTACGTTTGGGTATGACAAATCCGCCATATATATTAGATCAATTAGTTGAAATCGCGGAAGTATTGTCACATCCTAGAGTGTATTCATTTCTTCATATTCCTGTTCAATCTGGTAAGTTTTTAATAAATTTATTTTCATGTTATACTTATCATGGAATCTTTATATCAGTTTTCTTTAATCAAAGTTAAATAGTGGCTAGTAGTGGCATCCTTGGCAGGTAGTAGTCTGCTAGATGTGCCATTATCTTCTTGTTATATAATCCTTTAGTTCTGAAAACTTTCCCGGAGAACATTATGTAAATGTTACATGTAATGTCAGTAATAAGAGTAGCTCTGTTAATAGTTTCTACATCTATATTTCTTAGCTATTTGCTCTGTATATATAGTCAAGGTATACTATACTGACGGTGTTGAATGAGCCAATCAGAATTAAGATAGAGCCTCATGGTATATTCATTCAAAATTGAAAGTCCAGTGAACGATAGTTTGTATGCTATTATTAACTAGGCAAAAAATGACACTATTTGGTTCCTTAAATGCTTGAAATGGATAAAAAAATATCTAAGCAAGCAAACAATGAATATAACACGATTTATTATTTATTCTAACACATAGATATTGGTACAAAGAGGCACCAAATACATATGCGCCACACAAATCTCATTCGATATGTGTGAGGGCTGTGATACTGCTCGGGTGCCCAAACCGAAGCAGGTGGTTTTCTTAGGGGGCCACACCCCGAACCTTTGACCTAATGGTCTGATGCACAAGGCAGTGGAGCATCGTAAGGAGATGCATTCCCATGGTAGTCGGTGAACAAAAATTGATTCATATGCCATTTGTGCCTTCAAGATACTGGAACCATTGGTTTGGAATCCGGTTAAAGCTCCGGACATTCGCTTTTCGTCCTCCCATTTACGTAAACAACAATGATGCCACGAGAAGGCAGTGAGTAGGGCTTCCCTGACAGAGGCTATATACGCATGGCCATGTGAGAGCATTTGGAGAGGGAGAGTGGACTCTCCTCACTCTTGGCCATACCAGGGCCGATTTTGTGTTGAAATTCTTCATCGAATTCGCTGCATAGTCAGGGTTGTTTTTGTAGCTACGCAGTTTTCTCTCACTTTACATTCTGACTAAAAAATATCAACCGCTAAGTAAATCAAATGATGGGCAAGCATCATTGCATTATAGTTGATGTCAATTAGTGACAAAACTCCTATAGGTTTTTGACTAAAACTCACAGTGCTAACTTGAATAGTTCAATGTGTTTACATTAATTCATCAAATCCAAATCATTGTTTCACTGTAAGTTTACTTCTTTTTATTACTAATTATTTTGTAACTAAGCATTATTTCCTTATTGATATCGATAAGTCGTTTAAGGTCCTGCTTCGATTTGAGCACCCGGGCAATATCACAGCCCTCACACAAATCAAATGAGATTTGTGTGGCGCTTATGTATCTGGTGCCCCCTTGTACCAATACTTATGTGTTCAAATCATTAATAATTAATTAAGGTCTTCAGCATTTTATCACATTTATCTTCATATTTTAAAAGTTAGAATTATATATTGTCTGGATTAATTAGGGTGAACATACCCAAGACTACTTTACAAATAGTGGTAAAAGTTATACTTTGAAGGAAATCAATTTTCTTGTATTTTTGTTGTTGTTTTGTCACAGGTTCAGATGCTGTATTAGATGCAATGAAAAGGGAGTATACTATAGAAGAATTCTCAAATGTTGTAGATTATCTTATGCAAAATGTGAAACCGCCAAATTTGTAAGTTATTATTTGCTTACTGATCATATTATTTAAAAAAAGCAAGCGAATAAAGCTTTTGTAGTCCCTTGTTAGTCGTCATGTTTTTACTAGTCTCTTTGTTTAGTGGTACCGATTTTAATCGATATGTATTAAGATTTGTCCGTTTATAGACCTCGAAATGCCCTGGTATGGCCGAGAGTGGGGCGAGTTAGCTTTCCCTCTCGAAATGCTCTCACATGGCCATGTGCATACAACTACTGCCAGGGAAGTCCTACTCACTGCCTTCTCACGGCATTACTATTGTTTACAAAATTGAGAGGACGACAAGCGCATGTTCGGCACTTTAACCGGGTTGGTGGACACGAAGAGTCTGTTTAGGCGAGTTGGTAAACCGTGTTTCCAAACCAATGGTGCAAATGGGCTCCAGTATCCTTTGGGAACAAATGTCGTATTACTTGTAATTGTATTAAACAATGTATTATCTAATTTTCATCGTGTTCTTTGTTCTGGGTCGTCCATCCTGGTTCTGATATAACGTGACTGGTCTCATCGTAATATACATGGGAAAGAGAAAAAATAACAATCAACAATGAGATAATCCAAATCATTCGAAATTGGATTATCAGGTTTAAATTTTGTTGTAGTTTGTGAGGACGGTAGCTTCCCGATTGGACAATGCTAATAACCGCCTATGTGCGGATTGGATTTCGTTTTTGCTAAAAAAAAACTATAAATACCTGAAAGTTTTGTATTATAATTTGACAATGTCTGGAATAACATTCCTTTCACATGTCTCTTGTCTTCTCATTTGCGACTTGGGAGGATTCTAGCGTTCAAGTGCTCAAGTTATACGCGGTAGATCAAGAATATAAGTTCTAGATATAACACATTTATAGTACACTTTTGTTTTACTGGTTTCGGATTTTCTCTTTTGTTAATTTGGACGATGTAACAAGTCTAATGGTTTGAATCAGTTGATGGTTGATTGTATTAAGCTAATAAAAATCAACGTATTTCATATATGGATGGACTACATCTAAAACACTGGTCAATGTAACATTTTATATTCAGCTTTTGCCAAGTTGTTTTAAAGATTGTTCATATGTACACTTTAACGAGGTTGTAAGCCCTAATAACTCATCTTATTTATAGTTATCAGTATAAGGTTGTCGATAGAGAATGCTAGTGAGCGGCCTATGCTCCTCCACGAGGGTTAACACGCGTAAGTATAGGGTTGTGGAGGTTGTCAAGTCATAAATAAGATCATGAACCGATTTGAAAAAACAAACGATTTACTTACATTCTACTAATTATTTGTCCACGGATTTTCTCCATTATCTTTAATCTTCATTGTTTATTATTAGACCTCCTGGTGCACCACATGATACTGTAAATGGATCTGGGGCGCTTACAATTGCCACTGATGTGATATGCGGTTTCCCAACTGAAACGGATAACGATTTTAATGAAACTGTTGAATTAATTGAAAAGTATCAATTTCCTGTATTACATATAAATCAGTTCTTTCCACGTCCCGGTACACCTGCCGCTAATATGCCAAGGTATTTTCTAAAATTGGGAATTTTTTTCTGTTAATTGTTTATATTTCATAAATATTATTATTATCAGCATGGGGTTGTGGAGATTATTATGTTTTTAATTGAGATCATGAACCGTTTGACGTTGGAACACCATTCAAAACCTGGAAGCTGTGACGACGGACCACGGGTGAACTCGAGGAAGCTGTAAGAGGCTCAGAAGGAGCCGAAAACGTTCCATCTAATCATCTTTCGGTAGGATATTCTAGAATTCCCACGTGTAGCTTCCCGATTGGATACTGCTAATAGCCCCCTGTATGCGGATCGGAGGACTGTAATGATGATTTCGTTCTCACTAAAAACTATAAATACCTGATAATTTTGTTCTGTGATTGACACTGTTTGGAATAATATTCCTTTCATCTGTCTTCTGTCTTCTTATTGCGACTTGGAAGGGTTTTGGTGTTCTAGTGCTCTGTTATACGCGGTGTATCAAGAAATCAACTTTCAAGATATAACAGAAGCACGGTCGTTTCGCGCGCGAGACTGAAAGACCTGGGTTCGAATCCCGCGGGCGGGATCGTGAATGCGCACTGTTGAGGAGTTCCACAATAGAACAAAACGGTCTTCCAGTGCTTTCAATCGTGGTCCAACATCAATTGGTCCATGATCTCAATCATAAATATTATTGCTTGGAAACATTTCTAAGTGTTCCTTTGAGATTTTTAGGCTTCCAGTTCATAACCAGAAAATGTGTGATCCTGTAAATTGTCACACTCAAATTTCAGTTATTTAGTAATGACTAAATTTTGCATCAGGAATTTAAATTTCAGTAGCATTGTAAAATATGACAATCATATACTGAATACTTCGTTTGCAAACTTCCATCATTTGTCGTTCACACTCTATATGATTCTTCCAGTTCACAATTCATTTTTATTTCTCTTTCTATCCTCTTTAATTACATCTTAGCCTTCTGCTGCCAGCTATTCAACTTTTGATTAGTGTTACATACTACTTATGTCGACAGACATCAGTGGCATACAACACAGTATATGTAATCTTCACGGAACGGGTTTAATTCAAAGTCTGCCGTTCAGTGAATTGTATAACAGTCTATTATTTAAAGAATAAATATTCTCTAATTTATCATACCATCTAATCTACGGTGTTGATTGAGTTCAGTGTGAATTATGTATATCTATCATTCAACTGAATATCACGTCATTGAATTTCATTCAGGATTGAATAGCTCGTTACTACTGTCGTTGAGATTTCATCTTTGATCAGTTCTAAGTTTCCTTCGAATTATCTATGTAATTTGTCGACTTTTTTATATCTCTGGTCACTTAGCTAAACAGTGTTCTTTCTAGTGAAGCTTTATTTATTTATTATTTATTTGAACACATAAATATTGATACAAAAGGGCACCAAATACATATGCTCCACACAAATCACATTGTTTGTGTGTGGGCTGTAATACTGCACGAGTGCCCAGACCGAAGCAGGTGGTTTCTTAGGAGGCTAGACCTGGAGCCTTCGACCTAAACGTCTAATCCACAAGGCAGTGGAGCAACGTCAGGAGATGCAGTCCCATGGTAGCCAGTGACCGACAATCGGTTCATACGCCATCCGTTCCCTCAGAATCTTGGGGTCCATGTGAACCATTGGTTTGAAACGAGGGTTTCTAACTCCTCCAGATAGATGTTCTATATCCACTAACCCGATTAGAACACCGTACATTCGCTTTTTGTCCTCTCAATTTTGTTAACAACACCCCATCTTTGCGAAAAGGGATTGAGTAGGACTTCCCTGGCAGTGGATGTAAACGAGTGGTCATGTGGGAGCATTTCTAGAGGGAGCTGACTCTCCCCACTCTCGACCATACCACGAAAGTTGGGGGCACCAAGGTATATTGCACATTCTTATCTATTTTTCATTTGAATTACCACTATGAAATAACGAAGTAGGATAATTACATTTTCATCCCCCTTTTATTTATTCAATATTGACCTACAGAAAATAATTGTTTATTGAAAGATTATTCTCAACTATATCATTTTCATTGGAACTATTTTATTGATCTGGAAAACACGATCCATTTGATTGACCTAATTCGGTTGGGACATACCTTTCAAAAATTACGAAAAACAATAAATCTAGTCAGCTAACACTACCGATTTTCTGTGCATCGTAAAAAAGAATCAAAAATAGCAGTGGTAAAAAAAGGTGATTTTGTTAGAATGATAATCATTAAGTTGTGAATGTTACCCCAACAATCGGAATATCGACTTTGTTCCGCGATCATTACTAGATAACCAAAGAGAATTGCGTACATACCACTTGAAATACCATACGAATGCTGGTGCTTTTGCGTAGATTGAGCTCACTCTTGATACCATTAAATGCTTAGGAGTACTGTAGAACTGTTTCATCATAATATGCCAATCTACAACCTTTCAACCCGGGAATCGAACTCAGGGCATTCGGTCTTGTGCGTGAGTGCTCAACCTTTAAATCACTGAGCCGGTATCTAATGGTTTACATATATAACTTCAGTCAGTTGACGACATTGCGTGAGCGTCTCGCGATTGTAGAATTTTCATAGTTTCGTTGCTTGTGTCCGAGTCGTTGGTTCGCACTGTTCAATAGTCCTATACTAGGATAGAACAATTGTCCAGTGCTTCGTGGTTTTCAATGGTTATTTTGCTTAGTTTGTTTCGTAATTTGAACTATGATAAATTCCACAACTTTCACAAAATTCTATACTGAAAAAAATCTTTTTGCTTCCAATGTCTTCTGTATAAATGACGCTCAACTTCTGTGACACCTCGTTCAAACACTGACCAAAATTAATACAGAATGTATTGTATGTTTATTTTTAAGTAAGAACATAGTTGATTGTAATGTTAGTGAAGATAGTCAAACAATTAATAAGATTCGAATATTATTTTAACGATATTCTATTATTGTTTTTCTTTATTTATAGAAAAGCTAGTTCTTCTGAAGTAAAATCTCGTACACGTAGATTACATGATCTTTTCAGAAGTTATCGAACTTATGATGGTCGTATCGGTTGTGAAGTTCGTGTTCTTATTACTGAACCGAGTTTTGATGGTAAATTTTGGGTTGGTCATACAAAAGCTTATGAACAAGTATGTGTAAATTATTAATGCAAATTATCAACATGCCTATATTGCTTGTTGCTTTTTGGATGGATGTCTTTTTTTGTCATTTTATCATCAAGAAAAATCAATATGTTCCATGAGGTTTTCATGGTTCTTGATGTATCAGGTTAACTCATTTTAAAACTATTTTTTTATTAATATTGAATATTTTCAAAGTTGAATTCACGAGTCATTCTAAAATAGACCACCATTAAAAACCTGAAAGGACAAGACGACCGTTTCGTCCTAGTATCGACTTCCTCAGCAATGCGCATCCACGATCCCCCACGCGAGACTCGAGTCCAGAGTGTCTGTTTGATTTCATTGCCTATATTCGTCTGAATCATGAGGACAAAGAATGGGCTTAAAGTTTTCTTTCCATCCAGCATTACTGAATTGTGCTCAACCCTTCATCTATTGCCTGAGGTGGATAACTGTCTCACACCCGACACAGATTGGAATCCACGTCCGCGTGCAGGATTGTGGATGCGCACTGTCGATGAGTCCCATAATAGGACGAAATGGCCGTTCAGTACTTTCAGGTTTTCCATGGTGGTCTAGCTTCAATTGACTCATGATCTAACCATTAAAATTACTATAATATCCCACGTTTACACGTATGGCAAGTTAATTTGCCTTAAATATGTACACTAGATTCCCTTCCAGTGTGTCAGTTTTAGAGGACTTCAATACTACTCAGATGATCAAGAACACTTGATTAGCCTGACTACAATGTCAATATATTTCCATACCAAAAACTCAACACAATCCGATACAATCCAACAGCAATCAATAATCAATCAATAATAAGGATAGGGGGGAATATATAACTCATCTGACACCTGTCAGACTGTTAGGTTTGAAGCTCTGACGAGTTCACTTAATCTGCGAACGAGAACAAGACTCGGTGACCAAAGACCAGTAAGCTAGCTATTTGATGCGTCTCATCTCCGCTAACTAGAGGAAGAAGTCAAAGCTTGGAATGGGAAGTATATTCTACAAAACAGCCAGAAACGAGCGATAACAAACATAATTCAAAACGTATATATACAGTGCAAAACCATCTTTAGAGAGAGTTACCAAATAGCATACTAAAAGACGCGACGGACCAATAGCATTTAAGATATTTCTCAGTGGGAAATACGACATAAAGGTGACAAAAGCGCCTTTGGCACGAAAACAAAGAAATTTTCTAAATAAAATTACAAAATTAGGTCTTTTCTCAAGTAAGTTCTGGGGACCTAACGTCCCCGACACAAACTATCTACATTGTCTGACCAGACAGACAACCAATCACTACCGTTCTCGTCCACACATCATATATTTTGTTTCTTGTTTCTTTTGGGGTGGTGTGAAATAACTTCCCTAATAATACTTACATTCGTTTAATTATTATTCCAATTTCTATGCTTATTTTCATAGATTTTATTACCAAAAGATCCGAATGTTTATGGTCGTATAGTCCTTGTACGTATCACAGAATGTGATAAATTTTTTATGCGTGGTATCATTATTGATTCTGGACCATTGGATTCTATTGTTTTCTCAAATAATAATTTCAATTTATCATCTTTACCTTTATTAATACAAAATTCAATTCAATTATCTAAAATAAATTATACTACTGGGGTAAAACCAAATCAATTTAGTATATATACATGGATTAATTCATTACGAAGTGATAAAACATTGGTTAGTAAATTTATTTTGAATAACATATAATATACGTATATTTTATTTTATAATGTGAATGCAAGAAGGCATCAAATACATATGCAATACACAAGTCACTTGATGATATGTGTGAGGGTTGGAATATTGCCTGGGTGTTCAAACCGGAACATGTGGGTCACTCCTCAAGACTTTGACCTAGAGGTGTAATCTATAAGGTAGTGGATCAACGTAAGGAAATGAAGTCCCATGGTAGCCGGTGACCAACAATTTGTTCCCTGAGGATTCTAGAGCCCATGTACACCATTGATTTGGATTGAGAGTTTGCAACTTCCTTAGGTGAACTCTCTATATCCACTAACCTGGTTAAAAGCATCGGACATTCGCTTTTCGTCCTCTCAAGTTCGTAGAAAATCCATCCGCCACGATTAGACAATCAGTAGGACTTCCCTGACAGTGGCTGTATACACATGGTCATGTGAGAGAGCATTTGGAGAAGGAGAGCTCTCTCGGCCCTCGGCTGTGCTAGGACATTTAGGGACATAGTATTAGTAACTCATACAATGTACACTGTTTGATAGATGCTTATGAATTTATAAGTCGATCTAAGTAGACCACTATTTAAGATTTAGATGCATGGAATGATTTTTCTGTTCTAGTATGGGATTCCTCAGTGGCTGTGGTATGTGTCCGAAATCTCACACGCGGGAATCGGATGCAGGACTTTTGGTCTATAGCCAACTGCATATTCTTCACAGTTTCATAAAGATTCACGTTCATTTGTCACTACAGCGCATAGGAAACGGGGTTCAGTTTATTATATATACCTTATGCCTAAAGAAATCATACAAGAATGTTTGGGATGAGTTTCTCATATTTTAAATACAAAATGTTGTTTTAGATCTAATCTGTGCCAGTGCGTTGACTACCTCACTTGTAGTTGAAGCCTCAACTTCTCTATTGGGTCCGTACTTAAAAAAACACTAACATATATACAGAAAACTTGATTTACCCTTTGAAAATTCTGCTACCTGTAGTACAGATGGAATGTCCGTCTGCCAATCAATGGGTGAGTGCACCTGGGAACGGTTTTTTCTTCATCAGTATATGGCTATTAATTATGGCTTATAAAATCGGCCATTGTTTATCCTGGCTTACAGATCGCGATACTACTGATCATTTTTGAACCATTTATTAAGTGGAACTCATCACTGTATATCAACCTCCTTGATTATGAATAGGCGTTTGACAGTGTGGATATATGGACCTCTTTCGATACTATGGTGTACATAAGAAGATCGTCAACATCACACTGACTTCTTACGATGAACTACACTGCTGACAGATGCATCCCAAGTAGGGTCTGGTGTCAGACAAAGCTGCTTACTCCGATTCTTCTTTCTTCTACTGGTCGACTGGATTATGAAGACCTCCACAACTGAGGGGCAGCACGTAGTGTAATGGACAGCTTGCATGCAGCTAGACGATTCCGACCTCGCATATGATCTAGCTCTTCTATCCTATACACAGATAAAGACAGCGAATGTAACAACAGTCTCTACAACAGTAGGCCTCAACATACTCACCAGAAAAACCAAGTTCCTTAAATGCAACATGAAGAACACCAACCCAATTACCCTTGATGGAGAAACTCTGGAAGATGTGGAAACTTACACGTGCCTGGTCAGCATCATCGATGAACAATGAGGATCTGATGCAGACGTGAAGGCAATTATTGGAAAATCAAAGGCAGCATTCTTACAGTTGAAGAGCATATGGAATTCAAAACAAATTTTATCCAATATTATTCAATATTAACGTCAAGTACGAAAGTCAAGTATTTATAAACAATTGTCTACTCAAGATACCCAATGTCAGAATGGGTTTTGTGGAGATTTTACAAATTCCACTGATTGAAATCATGAGTCAGTTGAAGCTAGACCACCATTGAAAACCTGGAAGCACTGAACGGCCGTTTCGTCCTAGTATGGGACTCCTCAGCAGTGCGCATCCACGACCCCGCACCACCCGGGGCTCGAACACAGGACCTACTGGCTTCGCACGCGAGCACTTAACCATTAGACCACTGAGCCGGCATCCAACGGTGTTAATGTCTAACTTCAACCAATCCACGAAGTTGCGCTACCGTACACCATTGTCTTCAGTGAGTTACTATCTCACAACAGACCTGGTTGAACTCGCGCGCGAAGCCAGTAGGTCCTGGGTTCGAGCCCCGGGTGGTGCGGGGTCGTGGATGCGCACTGCTGAGGAGTCCCATACTAGGACGAAACGGCCGTTCAGTGCTTCCAGGTTTTCAATGGTGGTCTAGCTTCAACTGACTCATGATTTCTATCTGTGAAATACCCAATGTCCGTTAGCTGGTTATCACTTGAAACAACCTACTGTGGGGGGGGGGAACAAATCGGCTTCCAGCTGAAGAGAAAATTAGGAAGAAACGCTGAAGGCGGGTAGGAAATACATTGTGGAAATCATGAAACTTCATCATGGTGCAAGCCCTAACTTAACATCTGGATGACAACATGAAAAATGCAGACCGAAGAAGACATTGGGCTTGGAGTTGGATACAGATATTAAAACGATGAATAACACTTGGCAACAACTGGGAAGGAGATTGAAGTATAAAGTTGGTTGGAGAATTCTGCTCGGCAGCCTATGCTCCATTAGGATTAACAGGCGTAATGAAAAAAGGTAGTGGCAACTAATGTGAAACAAGGGATTTCGACGAATGATATCATCTTCATCTCTATGCTCATATATACGTATATATATATACATGTTTTCATTTTATTATCAATCTTATTTTTCTTACTATTATAGGCATTTTACATGGGTTATACGATACTTATAATAGCTGGAATCTGTTCCGCATGGAAATTTACAGATTTGGATCTATACAAGACGTTTTCTCTTACTTGATTCTATATGTCATTGAAATGTTGTGATAAATTGACTATGTATATACATTTGATTTTTGTTCTATTTCGAATAATACATCTATTCAGAAGTAATTGTTTGGTTCTCTTTTTCTGACTACTTATTCAATAATGACGTGTGAATGTCTGTGAATTTAGGATCGCATACTTGTTGTTTTCTTTTTGAAAGAAAAGGCGATTGCATATGACAAAGTGCTCTTTATTTCATTTGATCCATTCCACTTGTGAATTTTTCTTATGATACCCCCCTAGAAGTATAAGAGAATAAAACTTTTGCCTGAGATACTGTCAATTAATAGATTTTGGTAAACATTATTCTTAGACAAAAGTAAACGATCTCACAGTATCGAATGTCTTGACAAATTCCATTAATAGTGTGTGGACAAGATTTTTTTGATCCCATCACTCCTGAGCTGATGAGGCGTTTGTGGAGTGCACGACCTGAGATTAGGGAGTGGAGTGTTAAAAACAAAGCAGGAAAGACATATCCAACTAAATCTCCTGGTATGTGTTTGATATTACTAGCAGATGAAGGGGATTAATCGTCTACTACAAACAACCGGCTTTTACCTCGCAATCTTCGTGACCATCTTTACAGTCTGTTATTGTGTCAACTTTTTTAATTTCTGGTAAAAAATAATCTCTGTAACATATCGACTCTGTCATTTATTATCCTGTTATAGACTTGGGTAATCGTTTGTTTTTTATTTATTTATTTTTAAACACAAACATTGGTACAAGGAGGCACCAACTAGTTATACGTCACATAAATCATTCGATTCATGCGAGGGTTGGGATACTGCCCGGGCGCCCGAACCGAAGCAGTTGGTTTCTTTAGGGGGCCACATCCCGAAGCCTTAGACCTAAAGGTCTAATCCACAAGACAATGGGGCAGCGTAAGGAGATGTTGTTATATGGTAAAAGGTGACCCACGATTGGTTCATACGCCATATGTCCCTTCAGGTTCATGGAGCCTATGTACACCATTAATTTGAAATGATGGTTTTCTGACTCCTCTAGGTGAACCCTTTATGTCTACCGAGCTGGTTAGAGTGTCGGACATTCGCTTTCCGCCCTCTCAATTTCGTAAACAATAGTAATGCTGAGAGAAGGGAGTGAGTAGGACTTCTCTGGCAATGGTTGTTGTTCATAATTACTGTGTATCTATCGATTTGTTCCATGTTTTTTTAAATAGATTTGTCAATATGAATTATGGTAATCCAAAAAACTCTGCTGCAATTTTAGAAAAAAGTTTGACTAAACTACGTGGTGATGTAAGTTGTAGTTTTCTTATACTATATAAATTTCTTTAGGTTAATATAGCATCTTTTGCTTATTTATTTGTGGAGTTAGTTAAATATTCAATGCGTAATGTATCCAGTATGGATCTTGTTCAGAAAAGGTAAGTTTTACCTGTGTAACGTGAATAATTTATACTAAAGCCAGGAAAAATTCCATTCATAATGTGATTTGGAGGTTAAGTATAATTTGGTTGTGGTTAGCGAATTAGTTTCCTACGGGATGGGGTCGCTAACTTCATGTCCAACTCTCCTCTTTTATACGGGCTTGGGATCGGCGGTAGCCTCAAAGTGGCTCCATGCGAAGTCAAGTATAATTGGTGGTAGCCGTCTAACCTTTAAATGCCAGAACACTTTCAGATACATGTTATTCAACTTACTATACAGTTGTTGTGAACGAGATTACAGGTAGGAACAATCATTACAGAATGTCTTCGTAAAATCTGAGAAACATACAGTGATACTTTATTTTCAAAATATCCGTCAATCGTCTTAGACTTTGTTGCTCCTTCGTCACTCTCTGTTCTCGTTCTCTTTGATTCTTTCAACCTTCTCTCGCCGTGCTTTCCACTTTCAATTGATGATACATACTACTTATTTCTGTCAACATCACTAGCACTCATCATACAGTCTCTTACTAAACTTATTTATTTATTTAGGCACATAAACATTGGTGGAAAGGGGCACAAAGATTTCTATGCACCGCATAAATAGTTATCATTCAATATCTATGGGCTGAGATACCTCTCGTGTGTCCAAACCGAAATAGATGGTTTTCTTAGGGAGACACGTTGTGGACCTTTGACTTACAGGTCTAATCCACAAGACAGTAGAGCAACGCTATGAAATGCAATCCAATGTTAGCCGGTGACCAACAATAAGTTTATACTTCATTTGTTCTCTTAGGATCTTATAACTCATGTGCATCATTAGTTTGAAATCAGGGTTTCCCAATACCTTTAGATGAATCTTCTTTACGAAATTGAGAGGAAGAAAAGCGAATGTACGGCGCTTTAACCGGTTTGGTCGACATGGAGAGTCCACCTAGGGGAGTTGGAAAACTTTCAGTCCAAACAAATGGTGCACATGGGCTCCAGTATCCTGTGGGAACAAAAGGTGTATGAACCAATCGTTGGTCACCGGCTACCATGGGAGTGCATCTCCTTATGATGCTCCACTACCTTGTGGATCGGATCTTTACATCGAAGGCTCCAGGTATGGCCCCCTAAGAAAACCACCTGCTTCGGTTTGAGCACCCGGGCAGTATCACATCCCGCAGACATATCAAATGAGATTTATGTGGCGCATATGTATTTGGTGCCTCCTTGTCCCAATATTTATGTGTTATAATAAATAAACCACTAACCGATATGAGAACATTTCGATTAGTTCCTCTCCATTATCAACTGTACCACCAGATCATTAACAATTTCTATAGTCCTACTTTTTTTTTAAATTATAACTCCCCCTGTTTAGCCCCAATACCAAGCTCGAGTAACACAAGGAGGGTTGGGCATAAGATTCCCAACTCCATCTCGTAGAAAACAACCTTATTAAAAAAAACAAATACCAACCAGTAGTCTTTTTTAATTACTGCCCCAATTCGTAACCCAGTTCAAAGAGTGTAGGTTGGTGTATGAGATCATCGACTCCCCATCTCATCATAAACAAACACTAACCTAAAAAAAAAATTGTTTTTCTTTTTCTTTTTAATAGATTATCAGATTTTGGTAAATTTGTTGGTGAACGTATGATTGATGTTGTTTATCTACGTGATAAATCAACTAAACGTGATATACGTTTATATAATGCATTAATTTTTTTAAAATCAAATTTTTGGAAAAATTTATTCAATAAAGAAGCTGATGAATTAGAACGTGATGGAATTGATGAAAATATTTGTAAAATTAAAATATGTATATTGAATTCATTTTTCTTTTAGTTTATATGATTGAACATGAACCAATTGTGAATCGATTTACTCGATTTACTTATGAAGAAAAAGATGAAAAACGTAAAACATGTAAGTTTCTCTTTCTTGTTCTTCTTTATTTTATGATAACGATAGGTTTTTTTTTATTACGTCTAATGAATGGAGTTTTATTCTTTGAGCTGAATAGTTCAGTCATGGAGCTTTCATCATTCTTCTTTTGAACGACATCATCATCAGCGAAAATTTCAAATAGAAGTGAAATTATTACACATTTATCTTAGATGAATATCTACACTAGATTTTCACCCCCACCCCATCCCCCAATCCGAATGTGTGTCTATTCTACAGGACTTCAATACAACTCAGATAGATGATGTTATATCTGTGAGACAGTAGCAGCTGATTAGAGGGTTGCGATTTATCGATCGGACCAAAGACGCGCAGACACGTAGAACGACCTAGGGTTCTGATTGGTCCCGCTTCCCTATCTAGCCCAGTAGTTGAGTCCAGAACGCAAGTCACAGCCTCGGATGTATGAATCGTTATATTTCAAACATACTTTGTTTATATACCAGTCAAACAAACCACATCATACCATAAAATAGAAAATAACATTGTACAATATTGGCCAGTAGGAAAATGACACGTGAAATAAGTACTGACCAATAAGAAAATAATACCATGTCCAAGTCCAAGAATAGCATTAGGCTAAATAGGATAATTCCTGGGATATTTTCCTGAATATCCCAACAGATGATCAAGGACATATGATTAGCCTGACTAGAATGCCACACTAAAAACCCGACACAAACCAACAGCAATCAATAATCAGTCAATCAATCAATAATAAGGATAGGGGAAGTATATAACTCATCTGACACCCGTCAGACTAACTAGGCAAACAATCAATCATTATCATTCTCACCTACACATCATTTTTTTCCTTTTTAATTAATTAATTAATTATATTTCATTCAATACATTTTAGCTGCTCCATTGAATATTGCAGCGTTTAATGCTGGAATTGTTGAAGCATTCTTATCAACTATTGGTTTTGTAAGTTATTTATATTGTAAACTATTTTGTTTTTGTTTTCTAGAATTTAATATTTATTTGAACACATAAATATTGGTACAATGAGGCACCAAATACATATGCGCCACATAAATCATTTGATTTATGCAAAGGCTATGATACTGCCCGGGTGCCCTAACCGAAGCAGGTGGTTTTCTTAAGGGCTTACACACGGAGCCTTCGACCTAAAGGTCTAATCCACAAGGCAGTGGAGCATCGTGAGGAGATACAGTCCCATGTTAACAGGTGAGCAACGATTGGTTCATACGTCATTTGTTCATTCAGGATACTGGAACCCATGTGTACCATTGGTTTGGAATAAGGGTTTTCCAACTCCCCTATGTGGACTCTCCATATCCAACAACCCAGTTAAAGCGCCGGACATTCGCTTTTCGTCCTCTCATTTTCGTAAACAACACCGGCTCCACGAGAAGGCAGTGAGTAGGACTTCCCTGGCAGAGGCTATATACGCGTGGCCATGTGAGAGCATTTGGAGGCTTTCTAGATTTAATGATTATTTAGATATAGAAGGTAGCTTGTATTATAGTGAACAAGAACACATAAGTGGGAACAATCGATTGTGCTTCAACACAAAATTACAGAATATCTTGCTAAAATCTGAAAACTTTATAGTTAACAACTCACTGACCGAGATCGGCTACCCCGGTGCGTTCATTAAGAAGTACGTGTATATTATTAAAAAAGAAGTTGGAGATTTCTACTGTTCGAAAAAAGTCTTTGTACATGAAACTACAATTCAAAGATAGGTTAACGAAAGTAATTAGCAGGACATTCTACGCAGTCAATCTTGCATTGAACTTCTCGAGTCGACCAACGAAGGATAAGTTACCTGAGTTGGCGTCTTCAATATGCATTTACAAATGCAGCTGCTCCTGTTACGACAGCTATATCGGGCGTACTACCTGTCAACTTAACCAACGAATGAATGAACATCTACCACCTTAGTTTATAAAGGGTCAGATATAAACAATACACAGTTCTATCTTGGCATATTTTATTCATGGTGGTCATACTGTAGACTAATCTGAAGCATTTTGTGTGATCTATCATGTACCTCCATCGTATCCCAACGGAGTTCGTTCCAGCCTCCTACATATAGCTGAAGCCATGGGAATTCGTACATATAACCCCAATTTATGTGTACAGAAGAAATTCGTAACCCCCCTATCCCTTTTGTGGCCAGTTATATCTTAACAAACAACTTTTTTTTTTTGATTGAGATCATGAACCGATTGATTTTAGACCACCACCTTTGGAAACCTGGAAGCGATGAACGGTCGTTCTGTCCTATTGTGGAACTCCTCAACACTGCGCATCCACGATCCCTCTCGTGGGATTAGAGAACCCAGGGCCTTCAATCTCACGTGCGAACGCCTAACCAACTGGATCACTGAGCCGGCATCCAATGGTGATAGTGTCTAACATCAACCAATCTACGAAATTGCACGACAAACTTCCATTGTACTGAGGTAGATACCGGTCTCTACCCGTTATGGATTAGCTCCACTGATCACGGCTTCTCACTAGAACTCCGAGAATTCCCTCACGAAGCTAGTCACTAGTGAGCACATGTTGATTACTAGTATAGGAGTTGTGGAGATTATTACGTTTTTGATTGAGATCATGCGTTCGCGCGCGAGACCGAAGGCCCTGAATTCGAATCCCGCGAGCGAGATCGTGGATGCGCACTGCTGAGGAGTCCCACAATAGGACGAAACGGCCGTCCAGTGCTTCCAGGTTTCCAAAGGTGGTGGTCTAACATCAATCGGTTCATGATCTCAATCAAAAACATAATAATCTCCGCAACCCCTATACTAGTAGACTTTAATTTTGTTATCACTAACCTTATTTCCATATCTAGTGTTTGTTTGTAATTTCTGTTTGTATCCTTCACTATCTAATTATTTGCTCACTTCTTATTACGTAATGGTTTTAATGTTTGGTAATGACCATTTTAATTTTATTTATGTACGTTGGACCTTTTATTTCCAATGTTTGACTATTTGATATGACTTTTATCGTGTTTTATTTTATTATTCTTATTACTATCAGTACACCTGTCTTCCTACTATCAACTTGCACTTTTACCTATTATGTGTGATGACTTCTATTTCATTGTGATTATCGACCCATATTGCCTTGATTGGTTTAACATTTTCGTAATAACTATTCATGTATATTAGAGTGAAGCCTAGTGACGATCTAATTGAAAACAATATTGTTCGCTTACATGTATTGTTCTAATACTTCATTTGAAAAATGTCAATCAATCGTCTCAAACTTGACTGTTCCTTCATTTCCATACCAATTGCTTTCTGTTCCCGTTCTTTCCTCCTGGATCTTCTGCTGTGAGACATCCTATTCCTAACTAGTGTTACATACTGCTTGTGTCGATATAAGTAGCACATCACACCAACTAGTACCTCAGTGCCAAGCCTGCATCGGCGTCCCCAGAACAGCACCCTTCCCCTCTTTGTGGTTGGTAGCGATACCATATGTAGTGAACGAAAACACAAGTGAAAATAATTGCATGTATTTAAATATAAAATTACAGAATATCTTAGTAAAATCTGAGAACCATACAGTAAATACTTCATTTGTAAAATGTCAATCAATCGTCTCAGACTTCATTGTTCTTTCGTTTCCACACCAATCATTCCTTGTTCTCTTTTCCTCGATCTTCTTAACTTTATGCAGCCAGTTATTTCACTTTCGATTGATGATACATATTACTTATATCTATCGGCACCAATAACACACACCACAGTATTACTGAAGCATTTCAGGTAATAAAAATATCATACATTAACACTTGAAAAATTCGAATTCATATCGTTTACTATTATAACTGGATAGCACAGATAGGACAATATTATGAATGATTCTTCAACACTACGGGCTATCAGAGAATATAATCAACATCATACGGAATACTTGTGATGGATTAAACTGCAAAATTGCGCATGGAAGTCAGCTCACAGACTCGTTCCAAGTAAAGATTGGTGTCAAGCAGGGTTGCTTACTCTCACCCTATCTCTTCTGATGATCGACTGGATTATGAAGAAGTCAACATCTGGGGAAAGCACGGGATACAGTGGACAGCTAGTATGTAGTTGGATGATCTGGCTCTTCTATCGCACAAGCTACAGCAAATACAAGAGAAGTCGACCAGTGTAGCAGCAGCCTCAGCAGCAGTATGTCTCAACACACACAAAGGGAAAAGCAAGATTCTCCGATACAATACACCACGCAACAACCGAATCACACTTGACGGGAGAAGATTTGGAGGATGTAAATACCTTTATATGCCTGGGCAGCATCATTGGTGAACACAGTGGGTCTGATGCAGATCAGCAAAGTAGAAGCAGCATACCTGCAATTGAAGAATATCTGGAACTCAAAACAACTGTCTGTCGACCAACACCAAACTCAGAATTTTCAATACAAATCTCAAGACAGTTCTACTGTACGGAGCGGAAACTTGGTGACCTACGAAAGCCATCATCCAAGAGATACAAGTGTTTATTAACAGTTGTCTACGCAAAATACTTCGGATCTGTTGGCCAGGCACTATCAGCAACAACCTAATGTAGGAAAGAACAAACCAGATTCCAGCTGAGGAAGAAATTAGGAAGAAGCGCTGGAAGTGGATAGGACACACATTGAAGAAAGCACCCAACTATGTCACAAAGCAAGCTCTCACTTGGAATCCTCAAGGTCAAGGGAGAAGAGGAAAACCGAAGAACACATTACGTCAAGAAACGGAGACAGACATGAGAAGAATGAATAACAATTGGATAGAACTAGAAAAAAAGCTCCGGGTGTGCTCCCTAAGGAAACCATCCGCTTCGGCTCGAGCACCCGGGCAGTATCACAGCCCTCACATGAATCGAATGATTTATGTGGTGCCCCCTTGTACCAACGTTTATGTGATCAAATAAAGTTTTTTTTCAATCATGAAATTAGCATTCACATTATAAGGATTAAAAAAATTTGACTTATTGGGAAACCCTCTTTAAAACTTATAATTTGTAAAGTCGATTCACTAAAGAAAAAACAGTCTTAGTCAATATTAATCAAAAAGTTTGTGTTGATGAAGTTGTTCACAAAAACGATGAATACTCCATAATCAAACCATTCAGCGTAGAGAACGAAACTCCATCAAAAAGAAAGAGAGTTAAAGATAGTAAATATTTATTATGAATATACAAATTTTAAGTATGTTCTATAATACATGAAAACTTTATTGGATATTTCACCTTAAGCAGTAAATTGCCTTTCTTTATTTTTTTTCTCTATAGCCTTGTACAGTTACTGCAACCTGGTACAAGGGAACTG
This sequence comes from Schistosoma margrebowiei, assembly GCA_944470205.2. Lineage (NCBI taxonomy): Eukaryota > Metazoa > Platyhelminthes > Trematoda > Strigeidida > Schistosomatidae > Schistosoma > Schistosoma margrebowiei. The sequence continues at coordinate 4,907,064 of OX104027.1, read as the reverse complement.
CTTATGTGATTAAATTTGACGAGTCTGTGAATATTCGTGAAAGACAATTGGATAATCGATGAATATAATTCATATTAGGCTAAGTTGTACTAAAAACTCATCATGATCTGATGAATAACTTAACTTTCCTGTGATTTTCTATTTACCAAAATACATTGATTTTTACATCAGTTTTCTACAAATATTTTATTTGTTACTGAAAGTATTTGAATATTAGGGATTTCAAGGTTTATAGTATGTTAATACAAATGTCAGTTCGAAAAGGAATAGTACCGATTTATGTCATAATTATTTAGCCCTGGAAAACACAGAATCGGTGATAGTCATCTAAAAGTCATGGGACATTTTCATTTTCGGTAGCACATTGTACACTTGTGTATTCAGACCGCTCATATGCAATAAATGTATGTCAATATTAAACGAATTAGTTTTTGGTTGAGGCAACGGATACAGTTAGTGTAGCTTTCATTTAAAACACATTAATCAGCATGAACTACCGCTACTACTACTACTCTACGCGTGTTCTCTTAAAATTGACCATTTAGAAAGATGATTTCAATTAGCGAAATATTATCACCGATCTCTTTCAGGCTGTTATTTTATATATAATGCTGTCGATAGAAAACCTTAATCAGTAATATCGCGGAAACACTCTTCCGAATCAACCAACTAACATATTTGCTAAGTTTATTTATGATGATGTTAGACGCAGGGTATTAGGGAATGACGGTAAATTCATTGATGAGGTTGTTAATCTTCATCAGCTGAGATGGTTGGACACTGATTGCCACGACGCTCAATGCTGACCAATATTGGAGACGGTCGGAAGAAAGTTTGGGGTGACCAAACCAGAACGTGGCATCAGACTATAAAGTCACTAACTTATGGTCTGAGCCTTGTTGATAGGTGCAGACTATCGTAGCCAATGGTTGGATATTCTGAGTGACATGGGTCAGAATCGATCATAATAACGTGGGTGTATACACTTTTTGTCTTCTCTTAAACCGTGAGATTGGAATTACTTCGTAGCTTACAAGCAAAAATGGATGGTGGCCAGCAGTGGAATCTAGAACGCACAGTTTTTCCTATTCGGGATGTACCTGCATCCTAGAGTTGATGTTGTTTGCTTATAATGCTAGTGACTCAAGGCAATATCGAGGTAGTCTGCACAAGATGCACATATGACAATAAGAGATTGATCAATTGCAGTCCTAAACACCCAATAGGAAAATTCGAACAAACAATACAAAATGAATTTATACTTCATACCTTTTCTTCCTACGAACTAATTCTTTCTCCCTGTATCACATCCATAGATACAATCTTTTTGTTATACATTACCACTAGTGAATTGACTACTTCTATGAATTTGGTGTTCATCTTGTTGTGCTCATAAGGTACGGCAACTTGGACCGACGTATATGTGTGCCTGGTCCTACACTCGAAGATGACTGTCTCAAAAATAAAAGATACTGATTTAACATAAATAGGTTATTATTAGTGTTTACAAAACGTTTTAAGAAATGTGTACACCAACACTGAAAACATTGCAGGAGACAAAATGTCTACCAATTGGGTTGTGCATTGGCCAAACGACGCATTCGTCTGGGGAAAGGAAAGAAAAATGTATGGTGAAAATGAGGATACAATAGGTATATAAACTTTTAAACATGAAGAATGTATGGTTGACGAAATAATCCAAATAAAGTTTAGATCAAGTAATCTGCTAGGAGTTAAGATTATTTGAAGTAACTTTTTCGTACGAACTGCGAAAACTTTCATATCAGACTCACACATAGGAGAGTCAATCAGTCAGCAACAACGTAGAACTTCGTACGTACATACATCACTTGAGTTATCATACCACATTAACACGGAGATGCAGTTGTCGATTCAAATCCCGTAGTTGTAGAGGTATTAAAAGTGTAAGCAGTTGTCGGAAAGATTAGGGTTTGAAGATGTTATTCAAACAGTATAATCCAGTGAAATAAATTTGGAAAGAGAAAAAAGGCAACATGAAGAATTCGGGACGACACAAAGAGTGTATGCACCTGTACCATTGCAAACGATTTTGAGCCATGTCATTCAAGGTCTCTAGCCATCAGTTTCTATCGTCTCGCCGATCCCAACCAGGTAGTCTATACCTACCAACATGGCTCAGTCCACTTGCCAATGACTTCATGGATTTTTGCCATGTTATTAAGTCAGCTGATCGCAATTTTGTTCTACGTATAGTTGTTTAAAATAGGTAGTGTACATGATTATTTATGGTTAATAAATGCGAATGGGCCTTTGTTCATTGACAGTAAAACATTTTCACTAGTAGTACTAGATGCCATATCACAATCTAAACGAGTATTTATGGTATGTTTAGGATGTATAATATGAACTAACAACAAAACATGCCTAAAATAAATTTGAAACTCATCAATAAAAGTGAATTTAGTCGGCTTTACTTCTCATTCGATATAAATTCGAAAGATAAAAATAGGAACAATGTGCTTGTTTGTTTGCCTGAACCGATGATAAGTGAAAACAAAAGACTAAATTTTATAATTAACCGTATAGGGTTATGGATATTATTGAGATTATGAATAGATTGATGTTAGACCACCATTGAAAACCAAGAAGTACTGGACGGCCGTTTCGTGGGGCTCCTCAATGGTGCACATCCACGATCCCGCCTGCGGGATTCTAACCCAGGGCCCTGAGTTTCGCGCGCGAACGCCTGACCTCCAGACCATTGATTCGGCGTCAAATAGTGTCAATGTTTAACCTCAATCAATCCACGAAACTGAGCAACCATCTTACATTGTACTGAGGTATATACCTATCCCTACCCGGCACGGATTAGCTCCACTGGTCACGGCTTCTCGCTAGAACTCCGGGAAACCCCTCACGAAGATAGTCACACAAATGTAATCAATCTTAGCTATTTTTCCGTCCATCAAAATTATTCAGTTGTTTACACAAAAAGGAAAAATTAACAATGATATGTCTATCAAACTTCTATGCTTGAAGAGATTGTAAATTCACCTAATCTGTGAACAGAACGAAGACTCAGTGATACAACGACCAATCCGATGTGTCCCAACCCTGCTAACTAGAAAGAGTTCACGTTCAGAAGAGGTAAATATATTCCACAAGCAGCCAGAAGCATGAACAAAAACAACAAGCACAACTCAAGTATATATATATATATATATATATATATATATATATCCTTGGGGAACGTTACAAAATAGCATATTGAAAGAGACAACGAACCAATAGCGTTTAAGATCCTCCCAAGTGGGAAATACGACATGAAGGCGAAAATGGGTGCTTATGGCGCGAAAACAAGAAATTCAAAATAGAATTACAAAAGTAAAGTATTTACCAAGTGGATTCTGGGGATCTAACATCCCCAACAGCTACTAAAAATAGTATATTTAAATTAACCTGTATTGGTCATTTTCTCTACCGCATGGTGTATAATGAGGAATGTGAAAATATCACAAGTTCAACGGCAAGATTATTATTTATGGAAGAACCAATCAGATTTAGATTAGCAAGTCTTGGACTATGGCGCGAAATTCATTCACTTATTTGGTTCAATACTAGTTTGACATTATAACTGATGTCATTTCGTGATAAAAACCATAAGTCTAATTTCTAATCTTAACCATCAACTGTAAATCATAATTCTAATTCTCCATACTGGTTTATAACTCTCATGTAGACCTAGTTATTACATGGACATTCAAGATTACCTTAGAGTCGGTTAAAGCTTGCTCGTATATTATAGTCCACTGTCAAATCTGCTGGATTCACGAGACTATTAAAGATATATCATGAATTCAACATATGTTGATTTGTCAAACTCAAAGGACTTCCTTTAGATATCAATTAATATCATTCTTTTACTATGCATTAATGATTTATTTGATTGTAACTTTCTATGATTGGAGCTATAGTGATGCTTACCTGGTATTACGATCTTGATCGCGTATCTTTTTCTCCATTTCTGCATCAGTAAGAACTTCAACAACTGGACTCCATTGATCAGCTTCATTTGAATTGCGGAAAACTACATCGACTGTCGGTAAAGGAGATTCACTGGAAGAGTAAAAATGAAACTTAAAAAAGTGTTATAACATATAGTTATGTAAGCAGTTCATTGCATCATTTGGGAAAAGCCGAGAGTTGTGTAATTGCTTGTCAAGTTGTACATTCTACACACTTTAGATGTCAATGAGTGTTATATGAAGTTTTCATCATCTTCTTAGAAAAAATGATCAGTACAAATGTAAATCACTACACATGTACCAGAATAATAATAACATAACAGTATCATAGATGCTTTAAACAGAGATGGATGGTGGCCCCGCGTTTCGTCTTACTTGGAACTCGTCAGCTGAGTGTACCTATGATTCCTAAATAGAACGAAATCTGCATCCTAGATACCACTGTTCATCACAATCTATCTCTGCTTTAAAGGCTTGTGACTTAGTGGCAATATCGGGGCAATCCGCAAAGGATGCAAATATGACAATAAGATACTGATCATCTGCAGTTCAGTTAATCTGTGAACAGGTTATTTCATCTTTTTCGAGCAGATATGATCTGATGAATTTTAACGCTTTATATAATTCTCAGTAATGATAAACAGACCCTGTACTTGACCTAGACAGATTCTCTGTGTGTAAGGTGGGGTACCAGATTATTTAAATCAAAATAACTAGACTATTTGTTTTACCCTGTGAAATACCATAGTAACTATTAGTGTGTCTTGTCGATAATTTATGACATTCTGTAAAACGTATCAATGTAATATACCGTATCATAGTACTGATCAATATAAGATTATCTTGAATACATCTACAAACAGTGTATGATATTGTACAACAGTGAACCGATTGAAATCATAACAGTTATGATAGAGGAAATTGTTAAAAACAATAGAATGGTATTACTAATGATGAATAAACACAAACACAAACTATACCTAGGCTGCTGAAAAATACAAAATATGCTATGTGTGTGTGAGTAAGTGAATGAGTGAGTGAGTGAGTGAGTGAGTGAGTGAGTGAGTGAGTGAGTGAGTGAGTGAGTGAGTGAGTGAGTGAGTGAGTGAGTGAGTGAGTGAGTGAAAAGGTAACCAGAACATCATTCATATTATAAAACCAAATAAAGTAATTACCTGAAAGCATAAATTTTCTGATGCCATGCAAGTTGTCCACGAATACTATAAGCAACAGCTGTAACAAATTCTCCACCTAAACCTAATTCAGCACAAAGTCTTGAAGCAAATTGTTCTGGTGAATTATTTGGTTCAGAAAGATCCCATTCAAATTGATCCACTAAAGAAATATTGCCTACATGTATATTTAAACGAATAATAACTCGTGTATCAGTTTGTCCAACTAGAAAATCATTCATGGGATGAGCATCAATCTGGTGGAAGGGTTTTTTTCAAAAAGGAAAAGGAATTTACCGAAGACAATATAAAGAAGTTTTTCTGAAGATTTAACGAACAAAGATACTTATATTAAAGGGATAAGAGAACCACTGGAAATACAAGATACATTAGGCAGTCGTGCGTTTTTGTTCAAAAATCGGGATATTGATCACATTAAACGATTACGTTCAGATCTAACGATGAGTGTGTTACCATTAAGCATGACCTATTTTATAAAAATAAACTGAGTATATATCATGGTGTATGCTACTTATGTCTGTAGACGTCAGTAGTATGTAACACCGACCGGAAGTCAGTCATGGAGACAAGAGAGGTATTAGGAGGTGTAGGAAGGATTTGAATGTGACCAACTTGGTCTCGTGTGCTGTTACGGGAAGTGGAAACTCTGGCATCAGAAAACTAAGAAGATCAAGTTCAATAGCATAGAAAAGAATTGTGAATAGGAGGAATCATACAAAATATAAAGGACGAATGATGGAAGCATTCAAGGTATGATTTTCATATTTTAGAATAGAAATATGTTGTGTTTGTCACGTTATAACTACTACTACTACTATTCTATGATTTTATGACCAGTAGCCGAGATTATATTATCCCTTGACTCGATAATCAATTGACACAATATGTTATACACAGATCGGATCACTTTATACCAGATACACAATTCATAACCAAATATAAAGAAGTAGAGCATAGATTAGACAATACTTTATCTAACACAATTACAACCAGTCTACAATCTGTGAGTTCACAGTATAAATCAATGATAAGAAAGGAAATTACAAATTAAAATAGACAGTAATTCGTATTTGTATTGATGAACATGATGGGTTTGATGCAGATGTGAAAGCGCGGATCTGTAAAGCAAGAATAGCATATTTACAACTGAGGAACATCTGGAACTCAAAACAACTGTCAACCAATACCAAGGTCAGGATTTTCAATGCAAATGTCAAGACAGTTCTACTGTATGGGGCGGAAACCTCGTGACCTACGAAAGCCATCATCTAGAAGATACAGGTGTTTACTAACAGTTGTCTACCCAAAATACTTCGGATCCGTTGGCCGGACACTATTAGCAATAACCAACTGTGGGAAAGAACAAACCAAACCCCAGCGGAGGAAGAAATTAGGAAGAAGCATTGTAAGTGGATAGGACACACAATGAGGAAAGCACCCAACTGTGTCACAAGACAAGCCCTCACATGGAATCCTCAAGGGCAAAGGAAAAGAGGAAGACCAAAGAACACATTACGCCGGCAAATGGAGATAGACATGAGAAAAATGAACAAGAATTGGATGGAATAAGAAAAGAATGCTCAGGACAGAGTGGGTTGGAGAATGTTGGTCGGCGGCCTATGCTCCATTAGGAGTAACAGGCGTAAGTAAGTAATTCGTATTAGTCTGTCTATGCTCAGTAGCTGATCACATCTTGCTTTTATTAACCACATATCACATATTTAGTAAGTACAGTTGCTTTATTCACCCAATTTTAAGAATATATGGTAAATTAATCAATTGAGATAGACAAACTTGTATCAAAGAGATTGTGATTTCTCTATTAACAAACATATTGAGATAAACGAGGCAGTTTGAACTAAATATGTAACTTAGCTATACAGAAGAAAGTATCTGTATATGCTGACTATGTATATAGGACCTGAGAAGTTCAATTAGTCTAAACATTTGAATTAAATTTCACTGAGGATTTCAAGAATTTAATCATCAATCCAATATTCCCTATATAAGGCATTTTATTACACTATCAAACGTATGATATAACCATTGAGTACAAGTTATAATATTATATTAATACGATGAGATGAAATTAGCAAGATAAATAGTGAATTAGTCAAAATAATGCCACCAAATGCTCTGGTATGGCTGAGGGTAGGGAAAGTCCGTTCCTCCTCTCCAAATGCCCTCACATGGTCAGGGAAGTCCTACTCACTGCCTTTCTTGGAGGGGGTGTTGTTTACGAAATCGACAACAACATGTACAGATAAATAATATACTCTCTACCAGTAAGTCTGACTATGATACCTAGACTTGCAGAGACAAACTGTATGAACTTGGTTGGCATGTAAAACCTTTCTCCTGCGAAGCTTTTCTGTTTATGTTCACCTGTCAGTTGGTATAACGATATATTATAATTATGTATCTTTAACTGTGTAAATCAGGACAGGTTCCGCCTTCAGACGATTATATCTGATCCCTAACTGCATAATAGAGAGATATAGTTGAAAATATAGATAAGTATATTTGCAAATCAGCGACAATGAGTACCTCGGGTGAAAGTGGAGTAAATGATTGAAGTAAAATTAACATCAGCTGACCTTCATGAAACAAGTACGATTCAAATCCTAATGGATATATAGGACTACGTTCGAATACTGGATTATATTTATGATACTATTTAGCCTTTATGATTGTAGCTTACACTCAAAGCAGTGGAGTTATGGATGCGCACTGTTGAGGAATCCCATAATAGGCTTAAATAACTTTCCAGTGCTTTCTACCTGTCTAACTAAGGTTACACTATGATGTAAACTATAAGATTTAGAGATATCTCACAAACATCTATACCAACCAAAACCATATTATTTGATTACTGTAAGAAACTCTTAGCACAAGATATTGCTCTGTAATAAGTTTCCTTATGACTGTATAAAATATTACACTTTTTTTACCTGTTGTCTCATAGCATTCACAATAGCTGGAACAAAATTTATTGGATTCAAATCTAAATCATCACAAAGTACTTCAGCCATTTGTTCCAATGTGATTAATTGTTCATTACGATTCCATGTAAAACAATCACGTAGTTTAACACCATCACATTCTATATCTAAACGAATCGGTACTAAACATTCCGGTTGACGTGCATTCTCATGAAATGCAATCGGATCAGAATCATCCAAACAAAAAGGAAATGTAAATGATTTACTCGTCTGTCTGGCTACAATATGAAAATGGGAATAAAGAAAGAAACAAGGTGTATTATTTAGATTTTTAAAAGTCACAGACAAGTAAGCATCATTATAGAGAATCTTGCATAGTATCCCTGTACTGAATGAATGAGAATACCGGGTATCGCCGGATTTTAATTCTGCCCTCAAATACCCCGTTAAGGTCAAGGATGGAGAGAGTTCGCTCTCCCTTTCGAAATACTCTCAAATGGTCATGAGTATAGAGACACCAACAGAGAAGTCCTACTCATCGCTGTCCCGCGGCAGCGTTGTTGTTTACGAAATTGAAAGGACGAAAAACAAATTTCCGGCGCGTTAACTGGGTTGGTGGGTAAGAAGGATCCACCTTGATGATTTGGAGAACCCTCATTCCAAACCAATGGTGCATATGGGCTCCAGGATCCTCAGGGAGCAAATGACGTATGAACCTATTTACAATTGATTGATCATTGGGTGGTAATCAATGTCACGTATGTCAGGTCCTTCTTCGTGCAGATTGAATGCTGTCGACTAAGTTGCAATGTGGCCACTAGTCTAGGTGACTCAACACTGCGTGAACTATGTTGAGATAAGATGGTAGTCGGAACTAGTCAACAAGAAACCCTGAACCTAATTTTCGTGCTACTTTGCACTCGTCAGCAAGGTGTACCTGTAATCTTCAGGGAACTGATGCTTCCTGACGGATTCGACCCCGTGTTACCCAGCTTCACAGTCAGAGACGTTACCAATTGCTGTGAACGGGGAAATAAGAAGCCCAGACAACTACGAAAGCCATTTTCTTGGGACGTTAATTCATTTCAATCAAACCCTGTAAAACACATATTTATTTTTGTCCCTATATTATTCTACATAACATGAGCTTTCGTTCTATGTATCATTCACTACCATACCCTTTTTTGTTCCGAAAATATTGTAATTTAAACATAATATTTTGCACCGTATTTTCTACCCTAATTCCCAGTTTCCGGCATAACTGTATTTTTCCAAATTATCGTACGTCGTGGTCAAGATATTCACTTATTTATTCATGTACATTTTTGTAAGAATCCGAATTCAGAGAATTCAGAGAATCCAGAGTTAAATGTTCCGACTGTCTTGTCTTCTCTCACTTGCGTGTTTGCCAACCAATCAGGTTCTAGAATAGTCCTCTCTACCCCATCTCGAACTCACGCGTACTAGACTCAAGGTTAAGCCGCTCAGCCTATCGCGTCAAGGTCATAATTTAGACTAGATAGATCAAGGTCAAGTCATAACAAGTATCAACGGGGTAAAAGCGATTCAAGGTCATAACACCAATGAACTATTCGGGTTACGACTGACCTGCTGTAATGCTGAGATGTATTTACAATTGATTGATTACTGGGTGGTGATCAATATCATGTATGTCGGGTCCTTCTTAATTCAGATTGAATTCTATCGACTAATTAGCAATGGTAACATCTCTGACTGTGAAGCTGGGTGACGCGGGATCGAATCCGTCAGGGAGCGTCAGCTCCCTGAAGATTACAGGTACACCTTACTGACGAGTGCCAAGTAGCACGAAACCTAGGTCCAGGGTTTCCTGTCGACTACCTTCAACCACCATCGTATGAACCTATTGTTGGTCACCGGCTACCATGGGCCTGCATCTCCTAACACTGCCACACTGTCTTGTGGATTATACCTCTAGATCAAAGACTCGGGAAATGGCTCCCTAATAAAGCCAGCTGTTTCGGTTTGGGGACCCGGGAATTATCCCAGTCCTCAAAAGTTTTGTGTGACACATACATATTTTGGTGCCTTTTTGTATCTATGTTAATGTCGAAATAAATAAAATTATACTTCATGTATTGGTTTAATAACTTAATAATCAACTACTTGTTAGTATGTAAACTGAAAATGGGGAATTTATATATTTGAACTCAAACTGTTGGGGATGGTAGATCCCCAGAAATCACTTGGTAGATATTTTATTTGTATAACTTTATCTTGGAAATTTGAGTTTCTCGTTTTTGTGCCAAAAGCGCCCATCTTCACCTTCAGATTGTATTTCTCACTTAAAGGGACCCTAAATGTTATTGGTTCGTTCCCTCTTTTAGTATGCTATTTTTTGACGCTTCCTAAGGACATTTTTATGCCCTATATATACATTTGAGTTATGTGCTTGTTGTTATTCGCGCTTTTGGCTGTTTGTGGAATATACCTTTCCCTAATCTGAACCAGGTCTTCTCCCTCTAGTTAGCGGGGCTGCGACGCATAGGGATAGTTTAGCTTGTCTTGTTATTGTGTCACTGACCTTTCGTTCTGTTCACCTATTTAGATGAACTCGTAATCTTTTCAAACATAGCATAAACAATACTAATAATCAAGAAAACAGATGACTTACCAGTTCTCAATCGACTGATAGGGGTTGGACAAGGAACTGAGTCTAAATGAAATGATGTGTTTGGAGTTGAACCAACACCAAGCCACCTGCTATCTCTTCTTGACTTAAAATTCCCACTTGCAGTTGTATGATCAATGGCACCGGAAGTGTTCATAACACCTGGTAAGGTTGCTGACGTCGCTGAATTAGCACTTGAACCAAGACTTGTTCGACCGACAGATGCGAAACCAACATTCGATTTAGGAGTCGCATTCGAGTTGAAATTTCGTAAACTACTAGAACTCATATTTAAATTATTAGAGATTGATGAACAGTCTTTTGCAATAAGCTCCCCACTTTTTAAATCTGCTAACCGATCTTGATCACAAATAATTTCATTGACCTCATATGTGCGTAAAAGCATAGCATTAGTAGCAGTTATAGGAGTTGCCAACCCTATTTTGTATTGAATAAGTTAAAATAAAATTCAAGAGAACTATATTTTACATTAATTAATGCAAAACAATTATTGAGTACTCGAATTTGAATCACAACTTTCAACATGAAGATGAAATTGATGTTTAGTCTCCCAAGTTCAAGTTTATGGGACTTTGTTGATCATATAACTCACTACTTAGAAAATAAGCATTTCAAATGTTAAGAATGAATGGTAACAATTTAAATATCTTTACAGTTTTTGAGCAACTAATCTCATTTATTTGAAGCTGTACAACGTTGAATGGTATATTTCATTTGAATGACTTAGAGTATATCGAAACAAAGATAAAAACTATTACCACATAATAGGGAATTACTATCAACCATCATCTACACAATATACTCTAAGTAAAACATGTAATACTCTTCCTTCATCAGCATTCAAGCAAACTTGAATCACAGAAGAGAATAGGCTTTACTCAGAAATTCAATTACTTACTATAACATTCATAATTCTACACTTAAAACTGAATCTTGAAAAGAAGAAAAACATGTAGTAAGCTTTTTTTTAATCAAAAGAATTAAAGTTTAGTGAATATTTCACCCATTAACAAGATAGTGAGGAATTTCCAATACCTTTAAAACGATCATCGAGCTGGGTTTTTGTGCAAACATTATCACCTTCTTACAGACTTACTTTAAACTTACGCCTGTTACTCCTCGTAAAGGAGCATAGGCCGCTCACCAGCATTCTCCATCCAACCCTGTCCTGGGCAATCCTTTCCAGCTCCTTCCAGTTGTTACTCAACTTCTTACAGCACATTTTGGACCGGGAAATCAAGGTCTGCATTTGAAATACGGACAACGAAATATTGGGATAGTTGAACAAGAACTCAGATGTGTTGAGAAAGGAAGTGTTTGATTCTATTTGTTATAGACTGTCTCTCTCTTAAACGTTTCAAGTTAAATTAGATCGACGAAGATTGTCGGGACATGAAAGTAACATCTCATCATTAACAGAGTACTTGTTGCAAAAATTATCTGATGACAAACTTGAGAAATTCAAGCAATATGTTGATACTGTTGTGAGATGTTCTTATGACATGACTTTGAAGCTAGTAAACAGTCCTTTCTCAACACATCTGAGTTCTTGTTCAACTATCCAAGTATTTCATTATCCATATATCAAATACAGACCCTGATTCCACGGTCTAAAATTTGCAACACTAGAATAAGCTGATAAAATTTATTTACTAACCTAATCCGAAAAACTCATCAGGCAAATTTCAGAATAAATTATATTTACTCACCCATTTGAATTAGTTTCTCTTTTTCTTCAGGAGTAACTAACCGTTTCCATAAATTTGGATATTTTTTAAATAATTCTTTACGAAATAATCGCAGATATCGACCCACCTAATAAGTAAAATAACCAATAGTGATACTATGAATTCATGAAACTACCACTACAGTATAAGCAGAGATGGATAGTGGCTAGCAGTGGAATCCAGGACGCGCGTTTCGTCCTGTTTTGGGACTCGTCAGCTGGATGTACCTGCATCTCAGAGTTGATGTTCACTCGAGTCCCAGAGTGAACATCAACTCTGAGATGCAGGTACATCCAGCTGACGAGTCCCAAAACAGGACGAAACGCGCGTCCTGGATTCCACTGCTAGCCACTATCCATCTCTGCTTATAATGCTTGTAAATTAAGGCAATATCGAGGCATACGCACAGTATGCACATATGCCAATAAGAGACTGATCAACTTCAGTCCTAAAACATCAATGGGAAGATTCAAATAAAACAATATCAAGTGAATTACCACTACAGTAGTTTATGAAATCCTAGTGTCAATCAGAAATGAAGCACTTTTAGGAAGAAAACATACAGTAGCACATTAGTTCAATCTAAATAACAAGAGAGTAAAGATTAACACATGTTATACTAACACGATGGGTTGATCAATTCTGTTCACCAAAATCAACAACAGGAAATTATGAAATCTACTCACTAATAGTTAACGCATAATTTGACAGCTCGATGAAGGAATAACATTGTAAAATGTAGAATGATAAAGTGGATTCAAATTTTAATGAGAACATCCAAATTTATTAAAACATTGATATATTTAGGCAACGAGTTTCACAAAAGTACCCACCACTATCTATCAATATAGAAATATCCCGAAACATGTTTCAAAGTTAACTATAAAAATGTCACGGTTTTATAATTTCATAGTAAAATCTGACGATAAATGGATTATCAGTTTAGGGGTTGTGCTGATTGCTAAGTTTTTGATTGAAATCATGAGTCAAAATTCTCGGAGTTCTGGTGAGAAGCCGTGACCAGTGGAGCTAATCCGTGTCGGGTAGAAACAGGTGTCTGCCTCAGTACAATGGAAGATGGTTGCGCGATTTCGTGGATTGGTTGAGGTTAGAAATTAACACCATTGGGTGCCGGCTCAATGGTCTAGTCGGTTAAGCGCCTGGCGCGAGACTGATAGGTCCTGGGTTCGAATCTCGCGGGGTGCGGGATCGTGGATGCGCACTGCTGAGGAGTCCCATACTGGGACAAGATGGCCGTCCAGTGCTTCCAGGTTTTCCATGGTGATCTAGCTTCAATTGACTCATGATTTCAATCGATAAATGGATTGTAAAATTAGTTATTAGTAAGGAGTAGCATCACCGAAATATACGTTAGATCATCCTTGTACTAGTGTTTTTATTATTTCTATTGCTACAATTCTTAGGTTTGAGATGCTTTATTGGATGAACTAGCAATATAAAACTGACTATGTGTAAGTACTACTATTATTACACTCAGATAACCCTTAACTGATAACATAGTGATGTACCACTTGTATTTTAACTGTAAAGAAGGATTGAGATGAATTCGCAATATAATTTGACAATAAATTTCTTCTCTCTGCAGGTATACTTTTTATAATACAAAACCTTAATTCAGTGATCTATGTATTCGGCTTTTGATAGTGAATGTAGCAGAAATCTGCTTAATCTATCAACGGTAGAGGAGCCAGATAAAGGTATTAATCCAGAAAGAATATGTACGACTCAAGGGTAAACACACGACCGTGCACATGGTTTCTGAATTTCACTCTGCTGATAATTTTCAACACACTTACATGGTGTTTCTTAATTAAGTCCGCAATCAAGATGCCCAGATATGGATTCTAATCGGTAAGAAAGTGATAAATTTGTCAGTGAAGTTATTTCTATCCAAGAGAGGGATAGTGCTGAAAATGTAAGTTGTATTTATTAATTATAGTACAATTTTTTAACTAGGCAAAAATTTATGTCCCTTCCTTAAAAATGGGGCTTCTCTGTCGCTTGTTTTTCTTTAAGTGAAGAGATAGATTAAACTGGTGGGTTTTGCCGATAGATAAGATTATTCCAACCAACATAAATTTCCATTTTGAGGGACGAAGTCGGATATTTCATGACCAATTACTGTCAAGCATTTAACCACAGTGAATTATCTTGATTTCTTCTCCCAAATCGCCTAGCGTCACTCTCGGAAGCAGACGGATAACACACAAAACGTCACCTATGTAAATTAATAGCTGACTACTTCATTTGACGGTTTGCTGCTATTAACATTAAAAACATTTATCCTACTTAGTAATAAGATAGACGAGTAAGTAGTATTTTCATTGGCATTTAATCTATGGTGACAAGAAATATTGTACAATTTCCAAACAATAGTAGTTAATGGGGACTAGAGTAGGTAACACGGTGGTTGAGATTGAGGTGCTTAAAATACATTTCCGTCACTTACGCATTATTCCGAGCGTTATCCTGACATTCTTCGCTATATGGTTTCAAAAGACGAAGTTGGTAAACCAAAAGGATTGGTACTCAAGCAACATAGTATGGCACATTTGAAGATAAATGTACAGACAAACATAAACCATATGAGATACAGAAAAGTGTTGTTCAATGTTAGTAATTTCGCTGAGGTTCTGTAATAACGAGTCATTAGTTCCTGTACCCCATTACAGTTACTGCCGTTCTAGAATAATCGACTGAGATGGTGAACTGTTGTCACGCATCTTCCACATTACTTTCTAAGAGTACATAAGCACGAGCACTCAACTAACTTCACACCTACGACAACCCAGAATTAAAAACATGACTCACTTCTGATGCTAAGTAAAAGTATTCACCGTCAGACTCCAGTTGAAACTCGATCGGCTTTTCTCCGTAGCGGAAGACTGTTTCCATCTCAACTCTGAAGATAAATTTAAAAGAAAGGAAGCTAAAGGTAATGAGTTGAATTTGACAGTGGTGATGTTCAATTGTCTCATCACGTAAACAACATTTTCGTATCATTAGTTTTTTTACTGTGGTGAGGCTATAATTTACTGACGACGTTTGAGCGACGCTAAAGTGACCTTGAGAGTGTCCACCCACTTACTAGTGCAAAAATGAGGGTTACAAAGCAATGTGAGGAATTAAAATTGAATTTCAGTTGATGGTTAGGGTTAAGAATTAGATTTAGAGTTTTCATCACTGACATCAACTAAAATGCTGAAACGCTCTTTAACCAAATAGAAGAATGGATTTCGCACCAAAATCCAAGACCCAGACATTCACCAAGTTTGTGGTGTCATTTACTATGTTAAACCCACATAATTTATTCTAGCTTCTGGACAGTCAAATTTATCAATTCTTCTTGAGTCACGTTTTGACATTGTTAATTATTCTCTTATCAACCTTGACTGTTTTTATATGAGCGTATGTGTGCACATCTTATCCTACTCATCACATGTCTGTAGCTTATTTTTGTGTGACTATAAATATTGATTAACGCTCGACTAAATGGAGTTGTCTCACATGTCTCCACTGCGAGCCGTCTCGTTTCACTCTCTCTTCTTCGTTTCATTCGCTACGTCTTATTATCTGTTCCCATCAACTATTGTACAAAATACATGTATTCGAAAATCCATTCTGGTATTTGACTTACGTAATTTTGTTATTCACTAACGCGATACAAGTCGATAATTTTATACGAGAATAATCAGAATGTATATTTCCATAACAATCAATCACACGATATTACTGCAGTCAGGAACGGGTCACAAAAAGTTAGGTACCTCCATATCCACTGCAGTATACATAACCTTAATGAGAAGCTTGAAAACTAGATTTAAGCTGCAAGCCTCTGTTTAAAACGCGACTCATATATCCTGGAAAAAGTAGAGAGGGTAGCTACCAGCGAATACCAGAAAAGCTAGACCTCTTTACTTTGTTCTATCGCAGACTAAGGTGACCGGAATTTGATATATAGAATATTAGGAAATGATTTTGGACCCACTATATCCTCTCTCTTCCCACTAGATCGATCTAGTGATCAGAACATCTCAGAGGATACAGAAGGCTAGCAGGAAAGTCGAGAACGAATAAGATACCATCTTACAATCCCTTTGACAAGCAAAATAGACAAGGTAAAACATATAGACGTACTGACCAGATTTCATCATTAAATCTATCTTTGTGTTAGAGCTGATGTCAATTCGTGATCAAAACTCTAACAGTTCATGAATAAAGGTTATTCATCTGCTAAATTGTCGACCAATAATAGTTGCACTGGTTTTATCCTATGAATTATTTCACAATCAAATGATTCTTTCGTTGTCTGAAAGGTATGACAAGACAGGCTTTATATTGTATAGTGTACCAAGCTTACGTATAATATTTAAGACATCGATACTAGAACTGGCATGTTGAAAAGCGAGGAAGGAAAAATTGAAACTTACTATGTGAAATAGATGTGCTATTTACAATCAGGATAACGAAGAGATATGGGAGTCAGAGGAAATCCAAGACCGGGTTACATCTCCTGTAGCGCGTGAGTTAGACTTTCTCCCTTTTTCTTCATACTCTTTGTCCAATATACAATAAATAACGTTGTTTAGAACTTGAGCAAACCAGTTTATATTTATGTGCAAGTTTAATGACGTTAAGGAAATGATTGAGATATCGGATGATTTCTCAAGCAAAAGTTGTGCAAACTAGTGTATTAATCCCCGGTAAATTTGATTAGTCTATGGAGGCTTATATTTCGAAATTTATTGGTTAGAATTAGAGAATTAATTGCCCCCTTGAGGCTGTATCTCAGAAGTAGTAGGTTATTCTTAGACACAGAGAGATATGGTTCATGTAGTCTTCTTTCAGTCCTGCGACCGTGGTGTAGCGGTTGTCATGGCTGCCTTCCAAGCGGGTGATCTTATCCGCAACGCAACCATGTAAACTTAATGTATCGGTCATTTGTGCGTTCAAATAACCACAGATTTTGCCATTTCATAATGTATTTTTAATTAAATAACTAGATTATATAGCTAATTTTGATCTTTTTTTATATTTTTATTCGCCACGTTTGACTGCGTTACACTGCACGTCCATTGCATGCTGGGATGATATCTCAAGTCATAGTGAGTTTATTCACATAGTTGATTGTATCCAGATAGACTGTCAGTGCATGATTTTACTGTAGAAAGGTTCATTGTACTATAAACTATGTTTTTATGAACAACTGCCTGTTGTTTTCAGTCGGAAAGCAATATATATATTCTTTGTCTTCTGTTCGGCAAGTTCAATTGGCCTATATTTCGTGTTTTTGTTTTATCGTCTTAATTATGTCCATTTAACTACTTTAAGCAATATGCCTGTGCAAATGAAACAATAACTATGACACTTGCTTAGTTTAGTATTCTTGGTTGTCGTATAATTCAGTTTAGTTGAAAGAATTATGGTATACTTAAGTATAGTGCTTTAAGTCTGTAACGAAACAGATCAGTCTAGTAAGTAGAGTTGCCTGTTTCTGATGAGTATACTGATTCAAAACAGTCTGACTAAAAATAGGAAAAAAGTGCTTTTGGTACTGTTGCTGTCATACATTATAAGATAGCGATAATTATGTTTAGTGTTTATTTCTAGATTGTACATCTATCACTGACCATATTTCGTGATCACTGTCATTAAACAATTTCCCCAGCAATAACATCGGCAGCAGGATAGCTAAATGTGTGAGCTTTTATTTGCCCGCAGAAGAGCAGTATACAGTCTTAGATGGCTGCTTTGTATCTCAATTAAATGCAGTTGGCTGTGGACAAATGTTAAGAATCTTTTTGGCAATTGGGACTTTTAGTTCATCAAACACTAAATCTGCTTGTATGTCTCCCTGTTAAACTAGATGCAGATACATGGTAACACTTAAATGAGAGCAAAATAAAAAAAGCATTGAGATACGGTATTAAGTCTATGTTATACTTTGCACAATAAATAGCTGACCTGACCTAATATTCATGAACTAAAGTTAAATCAGAACTGCATAAATTCTTTGCTAAAAAACATGTAATTTGGTTATTTATCTATTCCACATTTCTGACTAAATTCATTACTGTTTTCTCATTTAGAATGCAACAGGACTGAGTCTTCACAGATCCTAAGAACTGTTTCGCCCTTAGAACTATGGCCCTGTTTACGGGAGACCCAACTAACAGCAGATTATAAAAAGGATGCTGGATGTCCATTTTAATCTCACAACCACTTCTAGTACTTTTTGAGTTACTTCTTTTACACTTTCGTTTGGAAAAAACAAACTGCAGCTTAACATTACAAATTCAACTTTTAGACTGGAACTTGGTTTAAACCTTTGTTTCATATTCGATTCTTAATGAAAGTTCTTGAATAAATTTTTGAACCTAATGCTACTTTGTTTTATCTACTTAATCGTTGCAAGAAACTTGTGATAATCGAGCCTCTCATCACCTAATTCATGTGTTCAGGCTTCCGTGTCTAGTAGCAGGGGATCACCGAAACCTCCAAGCAGGAACCTAGGTATGTTAACAATAAAAGATCCAGTCGTCTCCCGAACGACTCCTGGGAAGTCGCTTGGACTAGTTCGGCGGGCAGCGAATTCCAGCATTCGACAACTCTTAAGGAGTAGAAGTCGCGTCTACAGTTCATTCTGCTATGTCGTGTCTCTAGTTTCTGGGACTAAGCTCAAATAGGTGTTTAAGAGAATGTCCAGAAGTGTTAAGGATCCTGTAAGTAAATAGGTCACCTCTAAGACGTCTATACTTTAATGAGTATAGGTTAAGTGATTGGAGGCGCTCTTCATAAGGTGATTTGGTGCATATCTCCGTCACTTTCTTGGGAAACCTACAGGCTCGGGTCCTCTCACAACTTATTCTAGCCACCATGAGTTGCCACAGAAACTGATGGATGGACACGCGTTACACATTCTGACCGTCCCTGCGTCTAATCTCATAGCTTCTTATTCAAATGTCATATGATAAGCAAGTAATGCTTCTACCGACACTAATGGACCACGAGTAATTCAAAGGCACCCTATATGGTACTTTACATTGGTCTACGCACTCACTTAGCTCTTTAGTGAGAATATTACTACAGTCCTGCTAAAAAACCCATGAACTCCCCTACCACCATCAAAACAATAAGTCTGTATTTGCTGCATATAGCAATTTTATTTTTCAGAAGATATAGCAGTTAGAATTGGAGTAAAATAACAATATACAACAGATGCACGTGGTACATGTCTTCACCGAGCAACTGAAATAGAGAATACGGATATTAGCTTAACATGCTTATTTAGAAAGACTAGTGTCTATTCTAAACTTACTGTATGAGAACGTTATACTGGAACTACGAATAATGGAGGAATCTAGTCTCCCAGGGCGTACGAAGCACTCAATCTGGAAGACGGTTGTCCCAAAATAATTCGAATATGAAGGTGAGAATTTGCAGGTACTTTTCATCGTAAAGGTGAACATATTAGATAACGGTTGACGTCATACTGTAGAAAAACACAAATTTGCGAGTGGTGAATTATGATCTATAAAAAGCTGAGCTTAATGACAGTTAGTTACCTTTTTACTCCCTGATCATGACCTTTCGGCTTTCTTTTACGGCCAAAACAGCAAACATACACTATACACTGATAGCAGATTTCCGGCTTTTTAATGTTAAGCTTGCTTTAACGCACTACGTAATGCGTACAACCCCTCCATTACTGCTATGTGGCATATTTTTTCATAACAAACCCTCTGCAATAGATTGGTAGCATCTGTGACTTCGTCTATGGTTGTCGGAAGCCTGGGTACTTTCGAAAACATTACTGACATCCCCTACGGCTAGGCACTAAGTATTAGTTTGACTTATTGGTGGGATATTGTTGTCCGCAATACTGAAGAAAATTAAAAACCGGAAATTGTTTCCTTTCATTTTGCCGATAACATCATAAAGGACAGTTAGGAATGAACATGCGGACAGTCAGTCACAGGACGCAGCAACAGTTATTTCAGCTAAGAAAAAACGAACTTCGGCTTTTGATATCTAGAAAACAAGTCAAAACAAAACCGATTTCCATTTTAAAACATAAGACTAACCAGCTTGACTGAAGAAATACATTGACTAGAGTAGAAGCAGCAAAAACCCAAAAAACAATGCTGATTCGAAGTAATTTTCACACCAACATGTAGAACATTACACTAACTGCGGCATCTTAGCACATTGCAACATTATTTAGATAGCTACACAAAAGAAATAGCTTAAAGAAGCACAGAACGAAGAAAGCCGGCCGCCATTACGTACAAAGATGGCTGATATAATAATTCCCGCCACATTCTGATTGGTTGCTAAGCTGAAGGGCACATTTACGAAATTGAGTTGCGTTTAATTGCAGCCCTTCCAAGCAGTCGATCCGGGTTCGATTCCCGGCGGTCTCAGGTGGTTTTAATACGATTTGGTAAATGGGTTGGAGGCGAGACCCAACCAAGAAGAATCCTGAAGCTGGTTTTCGGGAGTTTTGAAGAAAGAGACATATTATTGAAAAAGGCACCAAAAACTCGTGACTCAAATATCCGTATTCGACCAGATTGGCCGCTTGAGGATCGGATCAAGTGGAAGAATGCTCTTACGGAGTTGAGGACTCGCAAATTAAATGACGAAAATAACCTTACCATTAAGAGTTTTCGGATAGTCAGGTCTTGGAAGCCAATGCTTCCGAGGCCTGTATGGGTAGAACGATTGATTGCCAGAACACCTTAAGTGTGTGCTACACGAACGCTCATAGTCTTAGAAATAAAACGTCCGAGCTAAGTCTGATATAATCGTTGTTACAGAAACTTGGTTCATAGTAGATATAGACTGTTCTCCTTTCATTGCAGGTTATATCTGTATTAGTAGTGATGGAGTTTCAAGTCGCAAAGGCGGAGGTATAATATTACACGTTAGGGATCACTTTCGTATACAATCAACCATATCGGAGGCTCATATCAGTGAGGTGACATGTTATAAGATTAAATCTAGAAATGGGTTAGTGACTATAGGGGGAATATACCGTAGTCCGTTTTATCTTGCTGACGACTTTATCCTAAGACACATCTGTTCTTTGAGTATGGCAGAATGTTGTCTCATCATTGGGGACTTCAACGCACTGCATATCAACTGGATAGAGCTTACAGCTCCAAGCAGTGGTTTCGATAGTGACCTTTTATCTACCGTTATTCAGTGTGCACTTGTACAATGTATCACAAAACCGATACATATTGATTTGCAACATTTTCCGTCACTGCTGGAACTCGCCCTCACCCACCACTATGAGGGCGTCTTTGATATTCAGCACCTTCCCCCACTAGTTAACAGTGATCACGTTGTAATTCACTTTAAGTTTAGGACACATGGTATACAATTCGTATCTGCTCCACACCGTCCCAATATCTGGCGAGCCAATATTTCGGAGATCAGAAACTGTGCTATCTCGACTGATTGGTCGGTCGACGGGGATGGATTGATTGAAGATGAATGGAATAAGTTTAAGGCAACATTCGATTCCGTAACGTCGCCGTTTATCCCATGGTCAGCACGTAAGCTATAACATTGCCCTCCATGGATTAATAAGGAAACCCGGAAGCTGTTAAAGCGTAGAAAACATTTCTGGGACTTATTCTTGTTGACAGGTCATGCACCATTTAAGCGTGAGTACCAAAAATACCGTAATATCTGTAAGAAAACCACAGACAAATCTCGTACCACTTACGAACGACAGTTAGTATATGATAGCCGTACTTGTCCGAAACGATTGTTTTCGTATGTTAAACGGCAAATGAAACGTAGTGATGGTATTCCTCCGTTACTGTTACACGAGAATTCAGAATTACTAGCTGAATCAGATCAAGCAAAAGCTGAGACTTTTTCGGACTATTTTAGCGAAGTATTCTCTACGTTTATTGTAACAAATACTTGTCCCACTCATACCGAGATACCAACCATTGAATCTGTACAGGTGACTGAGGAAACTGTCCTTCTGTTGATAACTAACCTCAAACCTAGTAAGATATCGGGCCATGACGGGTTACATCCACGGTTGCAGTCATCTCTTGCGGACATTATTTCAAAACCACTCGCGACACTCTTCAACATGTCCCTTTCACTCGCTCAACTCCCTAGAGATTGGAAAGACGCTATAGTCAGTCCTATATTTAAGGACGGTCAGAGACAGATAGTATCTAACTACCGATCTGTCAGTCTAACTAGCATACTCGTTAAATTACTTGAAAAGATAATTCGGGTTAGTTTGCTAAGCCACATAGATTTGCACAATCTGTTAGCTCCTGAGCAACACGGATTTCGTAACAAGCGTTCATGCTTGACTAACCTGCTTATTGCGAGGGAGGATTGGACAGCAGCTCTAGATAACGGTCTGTCTGTCGATGTGATATTCATAGATTTTAGCAAAGCATTTGACAAGGTTTCACACGTAGGTCTTATGCAGAAGCTCACGAGCTTCGGAATAATAGGTACTGTACATGACTGGATAAGAAATTTCTTATGTGACCGCAGACAGAGAGTGAGAGTCAATGGAACGCTATTACACGCATCGTTTTATTATTACTATTATTATTATTGTAATCCCATTTTTTTAAAGCTCAAATAATCACTCAAATTTTCATTGTAAGCGTGTTAAGCAATGAAGGCAAATATTTTAAAATTATTACATGTATTTCCCGACCAGATGCTGCCGTCTTCTTTTTGATTTATCTTTCAGCTTGTCATCACCAGGAGGATTCTTACTAGTCTTGGTAACCCTCGGCACACTACAGTGCCATCCAATTTGGTATCGAACCAACACCACGTTGATTCTGGTGGGAGAGTAGTGTAGTGGCATTGGACCATAACCACACTATCCTCAAAGCTGAATACGAGATTACTCGGAAAATAGGTATTCAATATTTAACGCAAAGAAATACCTAACGATGGAGAAGACGCGAATAATGAATTGAATGAACTAGAGTTGGTCGAGTGGCATGGCTCGGCCATGCAGACGTGGTCTCCGCTGAATGTTACCTTATATCTTCTATTCATATTAAATATATTGTTCTTTCTCTAGCCTAACCTTGTTCTACATCATGTATTGGTAATTGATACGATACAGTGAGTTGGTGTAGTCGATGGTGTGACTTCCACGTAAGATCTTATGGATTAGGCAGTTATATCATGACAAATCTACAAATTTAGGATTAGGTCTATTATTAGAGCAGTACTAATATCATAGTAGATCATAATTCTACATACTAATACACATCGGTCACGGTAATAGTTACCGTTACACTATTGAGGGTAAATTTCTTCCATGCGTTCAAGAGCATAAAGACTTAGGAGTAATATTAAGTCATGATTTAAAACTACTACACATTGCAAAGCAGCCGTTGTCAAAGGTTTTCGTGCGTTATGGTCACTTCTCCGAGCGTTCAAATCTTTTGACGAGGAAACGTTTCGAATTTTATGTCCCACTTATGTAAGACCACACCTAGAGTACTGTATCCAAGCAGTTAGCCCGTGTTTGGTAAAGGATACTAACTTCCTTGAGCGTGTCCAGCGTATTGGATCGAAATTAGTGAAGGGTCTTTCTAGAATCCTTTACGATGAGCGTTTAAAACGCCTAAATCTTTTCCCATTGTCGTATCGTAGGACACGAGGTGAACCTATGCTGGCATTTCGTATCTTCAATTATGATTTGGATGTTAATATGTCTTATCTTTTTGCTCCCTCCAGCACTAATAATCTCCGAGGTCATAGCAAGAAGGCTCATAAACCACGATCTAATAAACTTAAAGTGGGGTCCCGTTTTTCTCATCGAGTGGTGAATGATTGGAACGCTTTACCCAAACAAGTGTTATCAGCCCCATCAGTGAATACTTTCAAGGAGAAGCTGGACCTTCACTGGAAAGCAATGTATCAGGATTAATACAAGTTCACCAACCTACTATCCTTATGACTGAAGACTGAGGACTGGAGACTAAAGGGATTAAAAAATGAGATAAGTGGAAATGGGTTTAACTGAATGCATGGCCTTTGTTCGGTTGCTAATTTAGGAGTTAACATTCATATTCGTTGGAAAGAATGAGAAGTTCACAGATTTGCCTGGGAATTGAGAGGTCGTTCTGCGAATGAGCTGTGCCGTAGTGTATCCAACGTCGGTTTTTACTGTATTGTGTATTCCGAGTAACACGTGTGAAATAATGTCAGTTCATTGTGACACATTTGCAGAAAAAACTGAAACCTTCAAGTGTCGACGGAATCGTTCTGCCAACGCATTAGCTTGTAGGTAATAGAGGTCATTTTAAAAGTGGGATTCCTGGTAGTGTAGTAAGACAACGGAAAAGTCTAGATCCCAACTGACGTCCACGTTCTGTAGTGATAGTAGAAGGACAGCTGAGGTTCGACGAAAGCGTGATCCACAGTTTCAGTAGTAGAGTTCTTGATAGGTACTGCTTCTGACCATCATACGAAACGGTCTACACATGCTAAGACGTAAGAATATTAATTTGAATCCGGTATAGGTCCTACCAAATCAAGATGAAAATTGTCGCAGCAAGCGTCGGGAGTTACAAAAAGGCCAAGCGACATTTGTTTTGTCTAATTACTTAAGGCTTTTGACAGCCCATGCAGAAACGTGTCTGTTACCTCACGTCTTTATTTAAATTTGGCTAACAAAATAGTTCTGCTATGAGCTTGATGATTGCTCAACATTTAGTATGGAGAGAAGGTAAATTAGACCCAATTAAACCATAATACAACATTGCTGAGGTCGACTAAAGAAATGCAACTTGTTATTATTCCTCATTTTCACCTAAACTCTGTCGACTAATTTTCACCTATTTTAACCCACCTTTCTAATAGTCTGCATTGTGCTATGATATTAATTAGTGCTCAAACCTTACTAGCTCAGTTTATACTAATAAATGACCACCTGTATTTATGATTAGCTATGATGGTGCATTTATATAATAGTGGTATTTTTCGTACTGCTCTAATAGTATGCTTAATCCTAAAATTAAAGTTTTATCATGATGCAACTGCCTAGTCCATATAATTTTACATAAAATTCACATCGTTGTCTACACTGACTCACCGTAAATAACAATCACCAACATGTGATAGAGAACACATTTGGGTTGGGTATAGGACAATATATTTAATATGAACAAAAATGATGTTACATTAGTATGACCACGCCTGCAAGGCCTAGCCATGCCATACGATGAACTTAAATTCATTGAACTAATCCTTCCTGACCTCTCCACTGTTGCCGGGTTTTTCTCTGCTTTAATAATTGAATGTATTTTCCTGGTTGTTTCGTGTTCAGCTTTAAGGACTGTGTGTTTAGAGCCCAATACCACTACACTTAACAAGCTTTATTAGCATTTGTATGCTTCAGCGAAACAGACTTGTTTAAACACCAACCGCTATCAAATATGGCTTTTAATCGACATATATACACATTAGTTAGAAATATAAGCAAGAAATAGATGACCAGCATGATCTAATTTTTCATCTTGTATCTCCTTTAAATGTTTAACCCTATTCTAAACTGTGGGAAATCCCCTAATATCTTTTCTTTCAAACACTGCCTGTTTAGTTTCCAATTTTCGAGTTCCATTGCCAAAGAACGAAAACAGGATTCCAGAAACCTGTGGTGGGTTTAAGCAATACGGCTTCTGCAATCTTAAGCTCATTTCAGATTGTTCGTATGGTGAGGGTCAAAGACTGACCTGGACTCTCAGATTTGTACTGAATAAACTGAAATACTAATATCAGCATTGCTTTTTCTCTATTTCTAGCCACAAGATGCTTATACTGCCTGTTAGATCCTTTTCGATTGTTTTGTATATGAAAACCCTTCCACGAATACACTTGTAACTTATTCCTCTTGGTTCCTTCAAATATACACTTTGTCAATCATTCTAATTCGATTTAAATTGGTACCCTTCGTATTGTATTGCATTTTTTGTTTTCCTTCCGCCGTCACTGAGTTTTTATGCTTTTCGTGAACTATATTTAAGTTGTTTTAGTCGACAGTTAGTTATGGCGACAACCATATTGATTCGCTTCTTTTGGTTGTGTTGCTTGCATTGGCTAGAATTGTGTAGTTTTTTGTTGTGAATCGAAGTATTCATCCATAATTGGTGAATCTCCGTGTTATAACACAATTAAATATTATCTTTCGAACGAACCTGTATGTGACCTACTCCGAAATGATGGAATAACGTCCATTTGTAGTACTTCATCTGACTACTGATTGAACACTTACTCGATGGAGAACTGGATGATAATATTTGTTTAATAATAATAATTTATTCTCAAATAACAGTCGATGACATGATTTACATCAGTTTACAAGCAAGATCAAATTGTTATAGAGAAGATCAAATTGTTAGAAAATTCATTCATCGATTTACTTTGTTTTGATTTTAAATGGGCGGTAGAGCGAAACAAAACTACCTGAACAGTTATTCCTCGTTTCAAATCTAGTTTGGAAACTACGCAGCCTTTAGGTTATTCTATTAACCAGTGTCTATTACTGTGCATCTTCATATAATTTGTTTAAATATCTCGATATCAAATCATTCTTCATTATCATAATCCCACCCTGTTTAACTCTTAAATAACCTTCGCGTGGATTTTCATTTCAAGCGTGTTAAGAATCATACCAAACATATTTTAAATCACTTGTATTTTCCGAACAGTTTCTCTAGCCTCCTTTTTTATTTACCCGTCTTCTCGTCAATAACCGGGGGATTTTATTACTTTCTTGTTAACTTCCGGCGCACGACGATTTCATTCGATTTGGTGTCGAATTAATGTCACGTTGATCTTGGTGGGAGTGTAGTGTAATGGTTTTGGTTCCTAGCCACACGATTGTTTGAAGCCAAGTATATAATTACTGAAGAGATCAACATTCGATATGTAACACCTAGAGATGATCAGAGTTGACGAGCGCGAGAAAAATTGATCGCTGTGGTACGATGCAGCTTTGTACGCATGGTCATCATATGTAGCTTATCCCTATTCACATCAAATATATTATTCAGATGTGTCTGTGGCGATATTAGTGGGTGCTTTGGTGTCCTGATGTGAGTTCATAATCGCTTTTGCTCATTTTCACATTTCCACAAAACTAATCTGTCAAGGGTTTGTAGTGGCATTGGACCCTAGCCACACAACCTTTGAAGCCGAGCATATAATTACTGAAAAGACTTATACTCAACAACTGATACGAAGTGAAGGTTAATTATGAAAAGCGGGAACATTAATTCAGTTCAATCGTATGACATGGCTCAGCCTTGCAGGCGAGGTTATGATACTTAAACTCGTGGCAAAACGTGCCGCATTAGCCAGAATCCAGCGCTTCTCACAGCAAACCAACTGGATAAATCGAAAACGACACCGTTTGGTTGCAATCTCTTCGTTAAGATATCTTTTCGTTGCCTAACAGCAATGTTTTGCATAAGTAAACTACTTTAGGACACTGCTGCATCAAGGAATCCCATTTTGGCAGCTGTTTGCTCTGTACCGACATGGGTATCTGCGCGTTGTAGAGATTTTGCTGAGCACTAAATGAGGAGTTTATGTAGGCCACTGTCGTACTATCTGTCAATTATATGTCGTCATCATGTAGCTAAGAATCGCCAAGGTGAAATTTGTTAATACTGACATCCCTGATGAGCCAAGTTTTTATCAAACCATCATACTCGGACGTATACCATATAGTACATTATTTTCCATCACAACTTTCCCACATTACACAACAGTTGCGTGGTAGATGAACTGAGTAAGTCATTTTAAGAAAGGAATCACCAGATAGAAAATCATTCTTTGAAAAGTTGGTTTCCAATCATCTTTTAAATTTATGGGGTTTGCTTCATGTATTTGGATTGTGTCACTATTACCTTCTGGTGAAAACTTGCTGTCAATCTGATCATCGAATGCGGAAGTGTTGAACTCAAACTTAAGATTGTCGTTGGTAAACTGTTCAGTAATCGGTTGTATGGTAGTTATCGAAAATTAATTTTGATTCACTAGTCTGAATTGTACTCCATAAGTTGTGAGACCTAAATTGTCACGAATCAAGTGTAATCGGTACTGCACCCAAATAGCTTAGAGTTACCTAAAGTAAACTTGGTTTGGACGATAGGACATAAGAGTATACGCAGTCTTGTACTAAAATCGTGTTGTAATCAAGATGGGTTTTTGTAGAATGTGCTTTTGCCGGTTCATTTTTTGTGTGGTTACGTCGTACATTCTTGCTTCTTGATATCTGCATCAATCACGAGCGATTAGTTTTTGTGGTATTCTCATATGACTACTTGTCCCAGGTAGGAGTAGGTAATATATGTGAGTTTATTTGAGAAGCTTATCGATGCTTGGAAATACCGATAGCTATTGAAGTATGCGTGAATCGTGTTTCGTTTAGTTTTTAAGTTTTGGCAATATCTGATGGATAGCTAGTTTCTTCCAAAGTATGGTGAGGAATGACTGAGTCACATTCATCGCATACTTTTAGGAAATATAGACAGTTATTGAACATTATAATACTGATCAAGAAAAGTTAACTAGTTCACATTAGCTGGACACTAGGGTATTGAGGATTGAATAGTAAAGCCGCACTTTTTCAGAATAACGCTAAGTACGTTTGTCAGGGTAAGTCGTCGTTCTTCTCCCTAGCTTATTTTTGAGGAACAAGTGCGTTTGGTAGTGTTTGTACTGAATATAAACAATTCTATACCGTAGATTATGTGTTTGTTCATCGCGCTTGGTTCAGATTCTCTGTATTTACAGATAGGTTCAAAATGAGACTTGAGAAATACATAGTCATGGATTAACATCTCCCACCTTGACGAGCTTTACCTATCACACGCCCTGTAACGTATCTACCGTTATCATTATTAGCTTATCCCTATCCTGCCTTTACGATCTTCATTTATCTGTTGTCCCTACACTTATTTTTGCTCACACTGCATTAATATTTTATTCATTCATTCATTAGTTTACCTCTTCTTTTACTCGTCTTTTATTAATTTTCCCTTATACAGACCTTTTAGTCTTGACTATGCGGCTTCCTCTCATGTCATTTGATATATGTTTGTTCCAGAAATCCCAGCCCTCAAATACCCTGTTACGGCCGAGAGTGGAGAGAGTCAGCTCTCCCTCTCGAAACGATCTCACATGACCACGTAACACTGCCAAGAAAGTCGTACCCGCTGCCTTCTCGCGGCATTACTGTTGTTTACGAATTTGAGGAGACGAGAAACGAAAGTCCGGTGCTTGAACCGGGTTAGTGGATATGGAAGGTCCACCTAGGGGAGTTGGAAAATCCTGATTCCAAACCAATGGTGCACATGGGCTCCAGGATACTAAAGGAACAGGTGGAGTACGAACCAACAGTCGGTCACTGGCTGCCATGGGACTGCATCTCCTTATGATGCTCCACTGCTTTTTTCATTAGACCTTTAGGTCACCGGCTCGGGGAGTGTCTCCCTAAGAAAACCACCTGCTTCGGTTACGGCCACATGAATCGAATGATTTATGTGGCACATATCTATATGGTGCCTTCTTGTATCTATGTTTATGTATTTAGATAAATAAATAAAAATAAATAGTTTCGTGATACACGGTCACTCAGATTCCAAGATAAACTTACGAATAATTATCAAACTAATTACAGCTATCGCAGTTAACTGGTTAGACTACTTCCTATTGGACATTACCGAAGATTTGAAACAGTACAGAAGCAATAAGAGACTATCGCAACGAAATTAACCTGTTTGCATTCAATCGTCACGGTGTTGGATATTTAAACAACGTGCGTAAAATACATGAACTTTGAGGGACGCTAAAGTGAACTTGATAAAACACCTACTTATTAGGATTGTAAGAGGGTTTTAAACGAGTATAAAGAATTAATACTAAGATACCGGGTTTAAAGTTAGAGTCAGGAATGAGACTTAGGCGTTCATCAGGAAATGACATCAGCTATAATGCCAAAGTGCTATTTGGCCATATGTATGAATAATTGTCGCCTCAAACTCCAAGACTATCTTTAACTGCATTGGTTCGTCCATAAATTATAGTCTCGTCATTACATTTTTGTCAAAGAACTGGATTGGATATCAAAAAGTTACATAGTAGTCTCCTTGTAGTACACAATTGAGATTGCTCTTGATTGAAAATCCTATCCGAGAGTAGTAATCGTTGTAAATTTTGGAGGAATTGAAGGGCCTTCACATGATTCGCGTGACAGTGTTGGAGACCTTGCGCTCCCTCCTTTCTCCATCTGACCTGTTGACGATGTACGATGTTCTATCCTCGAAATGCTTTTATTGACTCAATCACATACAGAGAGCTTTCCAAGGAAATGGCCAACAGCTACATAGACTGGTTATACTAAACTTTGCAATAGTACTTTCCTGCTGAACAGTGCAGCGTAGAAGAATTAACAGTTACCTAAAAACCTCGAAAGATCCTCTTAGTGGGGTGGATAACGGTTTGACATTGGTCTCAGTGGTTCAGTTGCACTGTCTATCGTTGCTTTCTTAATTCCTGAGATTTGTGTCATTCCATACTTTTCATTATTCAGTTTCGTTTGTTCGTTTTATGTTTAGGTCCCATTGAAACAAGTAGTACTAACCAATCACTTGTGCCCGGTTTTACTTTCTGCTCTCCATAAAATAATGTGAATTATGCTAGCTTAGACCGATATAAATCCATCCCGCTTTCTACTTTGTCGTTAACTAACCAACTAACTGAAATGTGTAACAATGTTTAAAATTTCGGATGACGAAAAACTGCATGAGACTTTCTAATATTCTTATCTGATTGTCGCAGTGTATGATGACTGTAATTTTTCTGAAGTATCCAGACCGGATAGGATCTTTGTTTTGGGAATCCACATCACGAACTTTAAACCTCAGTAATTAATCATATCGAACCAGTAACAATATTTATATCATCTGGTTCCCAGGAACTAAATAATTAATTAGGCATTGCTCAACTCAAATTCAAGTTTATCTACTCACAAATCGAGGACATTTTTATTGGCGATGAAAGTCGCTTGAGTAAACACACCGATAACTACTGTTATGGAAGATTTTGTTATTTGTAATAAGGGTATGTGGGTTTTTAGACAAACAGTGCTGAATAATCAATGAACGAGTAATAGACACTTATGAGAGAAAATTATTGACACGAACATCTAAATAAACTGCTATCCAAAACAGGGGTATCAGCTGCAAAGTAAGTTTTTTGTAATATAATTATTTACTTGTATGCACTGTGTTTAGCCAATAATAAGCATGATTAGATACTTTAACCGAATGAAAAATATCAGTTTTTCATATCACTCATTCGCCAACAAACCAACACCTGTTTTTACTTAATTCTTGATGATCATATCTATCACTACTGAGGGGGTTATATTGTCCGGAGGAATGTTACTTTTTGCCTAGAATTTTCGTAGATTAAGCTATTTATACACACTAACTCAATAACTAACCTTATCACATACATCAGTCATCGTCTTTTTTCTTTCAGTTTTCAGGAGTATTAAATTAATCATATTCCGTAGTAAAACTCATTCTATTATCGTTTGTATGGTAGGTTTCATTACTACCGAATTACTGTTGGATATTATCCTATGCTTACATATTTTCACTTACTTTTTTTATAGGCATATTTTCGTTAGCCATGATGGACTCCAGAGATGAAGTTGTCTTAGCTTTGACAGATGATATGGATACCGGATCATCTTCGGACGGACCTCATAGCCCATCAACACGACGCTCAGCTGTAATCGGTCATTTCCTCTTCCGTTCTTCTGCTTTGATTATATATATACTATGCGCTTGGTTTACAACGTCTTTCGTTCTTCCGTTTATCTTTATACTTGTTTGCTTATCACTCGATTTTTGGGTTGTAAAAAATATTTCTGGGCGCATCTTAGTTGGTTTACGTTGGTCGAGTTATACTGATGACGCCGGAGTGGTACATTGGCGATATGATTCACGTAAACCTTCACCTATAGATTCTGCTGATGTTTCTTCCCTTAGTCGACGTGAATTAGCCGCTCGTATGGCTAGACAACAATTATCTCGTTTATTTTGGATTGGTTTAATTGCAAGTCCAGCAATATGGTGTATATTTTTCTTGGCGTCATTATTTTCATTGCATATTCGTTGGGCTTTTGTCTGTACCATTGCTTTGTGTATGAATATAGCAAATGTTTATGGTTATATTCGTTGTTGGATGTCTAATATGAATGAAAGTGAATCAAATATTTTAAAAGTAATCAAATCTACAGCAACTAGCAAAATGTCAAATTTATGGCCTTTGTCTCAAACTAAATCCAATCTGAATAACACATCTGGAACTGGTCTACCATTAGTTGCCTAACAAACAAACAAACATCTCACGTATTCCTCTATACATAATGTAAAAAAAGAGACTAAGTAAATATGTTCTGATTTTTAACTGTGATATAACCATAAAATTGCACCTTATTTCTGATTATGCATCTTACACTTCTCAATTTTATCGGATATTTAATATCATAAAAGGAAACAATATATGGTGTAAATGTAATGTCAAACACGTAGGTACTTGGAAAAGAACAGAGTATATTTTCTATTTAGATTAATGTAATCAATTGTTTCCATTGTGTGAAATGAATTCAATTTTTAATATTGCTAATTGTATATGTTTCCTAAATAAATAAGCATCTACTTAGTTACAGAAAGAAAAATATTCATCAGGCTTTTGAAGGTAAAGTACTTAATTCAGTCATCAATAGGATTGGTAAACAATCCATATGTTAATGGTTCTTGATGATGCAAGTTTTCTTTTTGATTTCAAATTCTTGTTATGATTATTTCCAGTCTATTTGTATTTGGGTTTTCATGTTACAAGTGTTTATTTTTCCCCTCTATCTCCTTCTACTTTACAGTAGTGAAACATGACTGGGAAGAGTAGAGGATTTTTATAGGTTACCAGTATTCGATCATAGGTGCCTTCGAAGCATTGATCGTATATCCTGGGACTAACGAATAAGTAACGCAGTTGTTAGGAAACGGATACTAGGTAAGGATGACAAATCAATTGATGAAGTAATGAAGCTTCATCAGTTGAGATAGCGAGGATATATGTTACGTATTCCCAACCACCGGCTGCCCCCATGTGCGATGTTTTATGACGTAGGAGTAAGTTGGAAGAAAGTTAGGGGCGGCCAAACCAAAACATGGCACAAATTCATGAAGTCATTGACAAGTGAACTGAGCCATGTTGGTAGATGTAGATTACGTGGTTGGGATCCGTGAGACGATTGCAACTGATGGTTAGAGACCTTGAATGACATGGCTCAAAATCGTTTCCAATGATGCAGGTGCATCTACTCTTTGTGTTCTCACAAATTCTAATCTTCTGGATCTTTCATGTCCCTTTTTTCTCTTTCAAAATTTATTTCACTGGATTATACTGTTTGAATAACATCTTCAAACCTTAATCTTTCCGATTACTGCTTAAACTCTTACTACCTCTACCACTATGTGGTTTGAATCGACGATTGTATCTGTGTGCTGATGTGGTATGGCATGGTGAACTGATGTATGTACGTACGAAGTTCTACGTTATTGCTGACTGACTAACTCTCCTATGTGTGTGTCTGATATGAAAGTTATCTCAGTTATTACGAAAAAATTACATGACAATAGGATAGTATTTTCTGTAACGTTCACTTCTTACCAACATTTTCTGTTAAGAAAAGGAAGCATAGTAGAAGTTGACACATTTGGTTATAAAAATAAGGTCAATTCATTATGAAATCGTGACTAATAAATGCTCATGATTTCTGTTTTGAGCGCTTCAGAGTTTACCTTGACATCTTATTGCTAATTTATAAGTACTCAGATTAGATTTATCCAAAATGGTTAGTACGGTTCTGATGTAATTTGAGAAGTATTTACTCCGAACTATTGAATATCCTAGATCAGTTGTTTGACATGATAACGTCACTGAATATTCATTTCCCTCTAAAATCTAGGGGGAAACTGTTTCGTCTATTCCTGGAACTCCATGGTTGTGTACAGACACGGTCCCATTAGGTAAGCTTCAGGTATTGCTGTGAGCACAATACACTAGTTCAACTATTTTAACAGCTTATTTATGATATAGTTTAATCCTCCGAACGTTTTTGGCTGTACAAGCCATAAGTTTCAACTAGAACTGTGAAAACTCAATATCCTTGCCCACATGTAAAAATACTTGAAAAACTTGGGGATAAGCTGGGTTAGGGATAGTCTCGATAGTCTGTGAGCCTGATCGCAAATCAGAGGATAGCTGCTTGAGTTGTCACACGGACGTTTTGGTATCAGTTCTTGATATATCAGCTCCTTACTTTAATTGTCTTATCCATTGGGCGTAGTGATATATTCTATTTTTGTGTTAGCCTTTTGTAACTACCTACCGTTGTGAGAAGGCAAAACCACTAGAGATGCTGGTTTCCCCAGGAAAACATCTTACTGCCGTCACAATCAGCAAGACGACTTGGCTTTCAAATCATGTGTTTACTGCTTTTAGTTTTACCATTCTATAGACGACATTCTTGCAATAGTAGGATCTAAATGGAAAATTGGTTTGGTCATCAAGTAGGTATGCGCCACATAAATCATTCAATTTGTGTGAGGGCTAGAATACTGTCCGTGTGCCCAAACCGGATAAAAATAGGTTTTTAATAATTAATGATTTGTATCACGACCATGTATAGTTAATCACAGTATCAATATCATATACATATATACTAGTTCAAGATTGATTACCTTGAGAATAAATGCTAGACGGAGGTAAAACTTTATTTAATTTGATCGAAGAGGTACTTCGTGCATGAATATGCTTCGACACTTTGGTTGTATAAAGGCGAAAGACATATGTTTCAGTAAAATTAAATAAGGGATAATGAAAACAATGTGATTGTCAAAAGTAGTTGAACTATACAACTTATTGCTTTATAAAAAGAGGCTGTCGTAAGCCCATTGAAACTTCTATTATATACTGCTGTAATATAGACATTTAAACCGTTATATGTAGTTATGTGTGAACTTGATCGGGCATATATCTGAACATCAATCTTCATTTATCCTCCGATTGGTTATTTACACAGTCAATCAATAAATTATCCGTAATTGATTAACACCTATAAAATAAATATGGATTTTTCGATTTTGTCTTCCCAGTGTGCTTGCCTTTTGCATACTTGTAGATTTTATTAATTATTAACAATACAATAATTATCCCAACACTTAATGTTCTGTTCTAGCTTTTGAATATTCCCAAGTAAATTTATAGTAATACTACTAGGATAATTGGCCTACTAAAATACTCATTTAATGGGATATCATCTATTAGAGTCGAATAGAAGGAAATTAGCATTTACAAGGCTACAAGGAGATCGCTAATGTGATCCGTCCAAAGTTGTGTGTGGTAACACATCTGAAGTCATCGAACTGCATAATTTCAGAGAGTCCGTACAAATGAATGTGATAAGTAAACATATCAACCTAGTCATACTTTATTTCATGTTGATGTCATTGACTGATCACCGTTTTTTCCAACCAATTTCAGCGTTATCAAATAATTAAGAGTATTAACGTTATTGGTTCATCATCCACAATACTTTTTTAAATAACCTCATCTGGGATTAAGGTTGAGCTATAAGCTGTACTATACACAAGTATATATATGGATCTTTTGTTACAAGTAGGGTGTTGTCGCTGAATAGGAATAATCCACTAGTGATAACAAAGCGTGAATACTTATCATATATCATCTGCGTCTCACGAACTTAAGGTAGGAGTGCTCTCACATCATTGTGAAATTGACTGTAATGCTCAAGTTAAGGATACAACGTATGCAACGGTCGTTTTAGAATGTCATGAATCTCTGATTTTCAACGTAGATCGGTATTACTTGCCAGAAGATTATTATCAGTCAAAATGACCCATGTACACCAATCTTATCACTGTTTTAAGAGTTGCTCATTATGGACACTACATGTATACAATGGTTTTAGTGAACCATGTACTAGTGCTTTGGTGTGACATTAATCTAACTCTTACGAAAGCTGATCATAGATTGAATTTGTGTAACGTATATAACAGCTGAAGTTTAATTAAATCTATGTGATAGGATGGGATTAGAAAGCAAAATTACATTTTGTTTACTCGTGATTTATATCCAATATTACTTTCGTCTTCTTAATTCAATATGATAATTACATAGTATAGTATTTGTTTTAGTTTCCAGTATGATAATTTATTCGATATAATACTGATTTATCTATGTGTAATGTTTGTTCAATATATAATATTCTTGTATTAAATCCACATAAACTATGCTTAGCATGACATACTACATGGTGTTTGTTATAAGTTTGGGTATCTTTTATTCCAATGGTTCAGATCATGAGTCAATTGAAGCTAGACAAACATCGGAAACCTGAAAGCACTGGACGGCCGTTTCGTTTTAGTATGGGACTTCCCAACAGTACGCATCCACGATCCCGCCTCGTAAGATTCGAAACCAGGATCTATCGGTCTCGCGCGCGAGCACTTAACTACTAGATCACTGAGCAGGCATGCAACTGTGTTAATGTCTAACTTCAACTAATCCACGAAATTGAGCGACACAGCCATCATTGTCATCAGTGAGTTACTATCTCACAGCTGATATGGTTGAACTTTACTGGTTACTGCTTCTCACTAGAACTCTAGGAAATACCTCTTGAAGTCAGTCACTAGTGGGCGTATGTTGATTCATATCAAAAGGTTTTTTTATGGATATTATAGTAATTTCAATGGTTGAGATCGTAGTGTGGGGTCGAGTCGCGATTGACTATGATCACTACAACAGGAAGATTACATGTCAGTTATTAGATTAGATCCCTCCATAGGTCGAAAACCAGAAGACAGTTGGTGGTTGTGATAAGATATATTTGTTGGCAATTTCGTGGTATCGAAATAATACCGAGATCGTGCCAAAGCTCACAAGCGGGACTACTGAGCATACGCGAGTCCGTGCAAAGTCACAGTTAACGGAAGAATGTGTGTTTTTAGTACACTTAAACAAACAGCTTTATTACAGTCCAGTTAAACAATTGGACGACAGTTTTGGTGTCGATGAACTAGGTGACATTGGATACGATGATTGAATTACATCCAAAAGCTTTTCATTAAGATAAAAAGTGATTTTTTCTCGAAATTTATCACAAAAAATACTTGATAAATGTTGCGAGACTATAATTTATGGACGAACTAATCAGACTTAGGATAACAGGTCATGGATTTTTAAGCAAAGATGGATAGTGGTTAGCAGTGGAGTCCAGTGTGACTCGCGTTTCGTCCTGATTGGGACTCGTCAGCTGGATGTACTTGCATCTCAGAGTTGATGTTCACTCCGGGACTCGAACCCAGTACCGTTCGCTTCAAACAACACCTAGTGTATTGAAACTTCACCCCATCGCACAAGCAGGCGACTATCAGGACTCAGTAGCTAAGTGGATAATGCGATGATGTTTGCAGCGAACAGTACTGGGTTTGAGTCCCCGAGTGAACAGGTACATCCATCTGACGAGTCGCAAATAGGACGAAACGCGCGTCCTGGATTTCACTACTAGCCACGATCCATATTTACTTAAAAAGTTTGTGACTTAAGGTTATATAAAGGTAATCCGTACATGATGTACATATGCCAACATGCGACTGATCAATTACAGTCCTGAATAACAATGGGAAGTTACAAGTAAAACAACACCCAGGTCATGGATTTCGGTGTAAAATTCACTCCTTCATTTGGCTAAGTAGAGTTTTGGCATTATAGCTGATGCCAGTATGTGATGAAAACTCTAAATCTAGTTCCTAACCTTAACCATCAACTGTAAATCATAATTGTAATTCCTCATATTGGTTTATAACTCGCATTTAGTCCTAGTTAGTAGGTGGACACATTACGAAGGTCACTTTGGCGTCGCTCAAACGTCGTTCAAAAATTATAGTCGCACCTTTAATATGAATAAATATTTATCGATTAGAAAGTTTATTCTAACCGGTAATAATATAAATGAACTTGATAATGTATAAGCCAAGATTATATTATATCTATGATAGATTTCACTGATAGACAAATGAAGCAACATAACTAGTTAAAAATAATGAATATTGACTAGCTCACATTCATACTTTTGATTTGATGTAGGAGATTTGTAACTCTAGAGGATAACCTTAATTAAAGTCATCAGAACAAATTGCCAGTCGTATGTGGAGAAATTCGAATACTGGTGAACCTTTTTAAGAAGGTAGTGTAAGCTTAACTATTGGACTACACAGCTCAGAATGCAACTCTACTAAAATTCATGCTTTTTCTTGACTGATAGCAAGTCGTTCTATGATAATAAGAGGGGGGGAGTGCTGAATTAAGGATATCAGTTTCAGCATTTCACATTGATAACTTTTAAGTTTAGACGGTTATATTTTATGTTGGATTTTATGTTGAATGTTCAAGGTATGTGTCATTTTTTGCTTTGTAGTGACCTACTTTCATCAAGAGAACGCGATTGGTTTAATGGAGACAATTATTATTATAACCAATTGTACCAGTGATTGTTTTACTGTACCTGATTGTTTAGGTGTACTAAAGATATACATTCTTCCTTTGATTGTAAACTTGCACGAATTCGGTTACACTCAGTAACCACACTTGTACTCCTTTGGCACGATCTCGGTATTATTTCGATACCACGAGATCACCAATAAATACATCTCGACTAAAGCCATCAACTGCCTTATGATATTTGGTTTATCGGTTAACTGGCACGTAGTCTTCCTATAGTGGTGATCATAGTCAACCGCGACTTGACGCCACACTACAGCTTCTCGTTGTTAAGATGTTCGATTGCGATATTTGAGTTCCAATAAGACTGTCAACACTTACTATAATATCAGAGGATTTATTCGATAAGATCCATAATATCTTGAAGTTCACTATAAATTACTATTATACATAATGAATAAATCTCTTGTCGAGGATATTTTGTCAGTAATGGTAATTGACTGTTGAACTAAGCTGTAATAATAGGTAAAAGCCAGCTGGTTGGGACTTGGACAATATTCGTAACCAATGATTGGATAACATGGATTAGAATTGGTCACCATGGCACAAATATATGTACTCTTTGTGTTAAGTAATTTTCATTCTTCTCGAATTGTACCATGTATGTATAATAAATTCTCGCTACAACTAGTACTGTTAATACTTTAAAATTTGTCTTGATAATTTCACCTCGTTTTTCTGATTCTGTGTTGTAACATGAACTGATGCAAATATACACTAGATTCAACAGTATTTACAATTGAATGACTAATTTGGTTGATAATTTGTCTAAAAGCTGTTCATCATCAATGATAGTATGTGATGTGTACTACTGATGTTGATAGATATAAGTAGTATGTATTATCAATCAAAAGTAGAATGCCTAGCGGTAGAAGTTTGAGGAAATCGAAGAGAAGAGAACGAGTACAGAAAATGATTATTATGGAGGAAATGAAGGAAAAACAAAGTTTGAGACAATTGATGGATATTTTATGAATGAAGTATTACTGTTTGGTTGTCAGATTTTACCAAGACATTGTGTAATGTTGAATTAAGATATATTTGGTTGTCCCCATTCATGTTGTCATTCATTACAATAATCTTAGTGATAATGAGAACAGATGAAATAACCATTTCGTAAATACTCTGCATATCTAAAAAGGAAAGTTCATTATTCATAAAATTGCTTATCAATATAATCGGTTTTTACGGAAGCAGTCGGTCAGTCAGTAATAAAGTCGAACTTCGTACGTACGTATATACATCAGTTCGAGTTACCATACCACATTAGCACAGATATGCAGTTGTCGACTCAAATTCCGTAGTGGTAGAGGTAGTAAGAGTTTAAGCAGTAATCGGAAAGATTAAGGTTTGAAGATGTTATTCAAACAGTATAACCCATTGAAATAAATTTGGAAAGAGAAAAAAAGAGACATGAAAGATCCAGAAGATTAGAATTTGGGAGAACACAAAGAGTGCATGCACCTGCACACACCACTGCAAACGATTTTGAGCCATGTCATTCAAGGTCTCTAACCACCAGTTGCTATCGTCTCACGGATTCTAACCACGTAGTCTTCATCTACCAACATGGCTCAGTTCACTTGTCAATGACTTCATGAATTTGTGCAATGTTTTGGTCTGGGAGCCCCTAACTTTCTTCCAACTTACTCCTACACCATAAAACATCGCACGTCGGGGCAGTCGGTGGTTGGGAATACGTAACATATATCCCAGCTATCTCAACTGATGAAGTTTCATTACTTTATCAATTGATTTGCCATCCTTACCTAGTATCCGTTTCCTAACAACTGCGTTACTTACTCGATGGTTCTAGGGTATACGATCAATGCTTTAACGACACCTATGATTGAATACTAGTAACCTTTTTACGGAAACATCAATAGAGTGATCCTGCTTTATTATTATTATTATTATTATTATTATTATTATTATTATTATTATTATTATTATTATTATTATTATTAATGTATAAAATTTGTGTGTAAACTGTTTGATAAATAGTGATAATTTTACACTGAAATTATCATATATACGTGACTATAGGAAAACAAAAAGTGATGAACATTTCTGGCTATAATAAATGTACAAAAATACATAAGTAGTATATAACGCTAATCAGGAATAAAATATCTGACAACAGAAGGTCAATAAGATTGAGAAGAAAAGAACAAGAACAGAATGTAATTGATATGAAAATGCGGAAACTATAAAGTCTGATATGATTGATTAACATTTTGCAATAGAAACAAAACACACACGATTTATTCACTGTATGCTTCACAGATTTCACTAAGAGATACTGTAATTCTGATTCACATACATTTGCTTGTCCCCACTTATGTTCTCGTTCAGTACATTAGATGTCACTGTGAACAAAGAGAGGGGAAGTGCTCTGTTCCATGAACATTGATTTGGGCCTAGAATTAAGATGCTGACTGATGTGATATGTGCTATTTATATCGACATATAATACTAGTCAAGAATAGAATAATTTTCCCTGGAACATCAATAGAGTGATCCTGTTCTATTAATAATGTATAAAATTTGTGTATGTAAACTATTTGATAAATAGTGACCATTTTTAAATGGATATTATCATACATGTGTAACTATGGCAACACAAAACTGATGAACTATTCTGATTATAATAAATATACAAAAATATGTGAAAAATTATTAAAAAAAAAGAAACTTTTTCTAAAGAAAAAAAGAAAAAAAAACTGTATCACCTAGAATATTCCATCATTTCAATATTCATTTAGGTAAATAAAAATGCAAACAGTAATAGAGATTCTTTTTCTTTTCTTTGTCATAACAAAGAAAAACAAAATAGAAAAGAAAAAAAGAAACAAAAAGAAAAAGAAAGAAAAACACTCATTATATACAAAACATAAAAAAAAACATGACAGCCCCCATATTTCACTATAATCATTACTGATTATAAATAAGTATCCGATTATCTATCTATCTATATATAGTTCTCTTTAGTTAGAAGATCTAGTTGAGTTTGAACATTGAATATTGAACATTTATTGATTTTGTGCCAATGATGAATCCTGTGAAAAAGTAACGAAAAAATAGTAAATAGTATTATGTGATCAATTTGATTAATAAACTTTTCACAGATTGAAATCATGAGTCAGTTGAAGCTAGACAACTATGGAAAATCGGGAAGCACTGGACGGCCGTTTCGTTCTATTGTGGGACTCCTTAGCAATAGGCATCCACGAACTCGCCCCCTGCGAGATTCGAACCCAGGACCTACTGGTTTCGCGCGCAAGCATTTAGCCACTAGAGCACTGAGCCGGTATCCAACGGTGTTAATGTCTAACTTCAACCAATCCACGAATTTGTGCCAGCGTACACCATTGTCTTCAGTGAGCTGATATCTCACAACAGACCTAGTCTAGTTGGTTAAGCGCCTGGCGCGAGACTGATAGGTCCTGGGTTCGAAACTAGCGAGGTACGGATCGTGGATGCACATTGCTGAGGAGTCCCGTGCTAGGACGAAACAGCCGTCCAGTGCTTCCAGGTTTTCCATGGTGATCTAGCTTCAATTGACTCATGATTTCAATCTGTGAAATTTCTAAAATCTCACAAAGCCCTTCTGATAATAAACTTTTGTAAAACAAAAATAATGTGAATGTGGTTGTGGAGATGATTAATAAGTTATTGATTGATGTTAGAACATCATTGTAAACTTGGAAGTATTGGACTGTTGTTTCGTTCTATTGTATGAGTTCTCAGCAGTGCGCATTAACGATTTCGCCTTGAGAGATTTTAAACCAAGGCTTTCAATCTCGTATGGGATGAACAAAAACTGTCTACCTTTTATGACATTTTCAAATTACAAAATATGTCAAAACAAAATATATATTGCATACGATGTCGCTTGCCATAACCAATTCAGTAGTGTGATATATGTTACGTACATAGACGTAAGTAGTATGTAATGCGAGTCATAAATAGAATATCTCGTAGCAGAAAATGAAGAAGATAGAGGAGGAAAGTATGGGAACAGAAAGCAATTGGTGTGGGAATGCAGGAACATTGAAATCTGATATGATTGACTAATATTAGTAAAAGGAATAGTCAATTTTGAGGTAATTGATTGACATTTTGCGAATGAAGTATTTACTGTATGATTCTCAGATTTTACGATTGTCCCCACTTGTACTCTCGTTTACTACATTTGGTGTCACTGCAAACCAGGAGTGGGTAAGCATGTTGTCCTACGGACACCGATGCGGGCCTGGAGCTGAGGTTCTAGTTGATGCGGTATGTGCTAATGATATCGACAGATATAAGTAGTATATGTCATCAATCGAAAGTGGAATGCCTGATGGTAGAAGGTTGAGAGAATTGAAGAGAAGAAAATGAGAATTAAGAGTAATTTGTGTGGAAACGAAAGAACAGTGAAGTCTGAGACAATTAATGGAGATTATCAGGAATCAGTAGGTAAGTGGAGAAAGTGGTGGCGTTTTAGGTGAACGATACTGAGTTGGAGTGCCAGAGTGAACATCAATTCTGGGATGAAGGTACATCGAACTGGCGAATCCGAAATATGACGAAACGTGTGTTTTGTATTCCACTACTAATTACCATCCATCTCAACTTATAATTTTTGTGACTTAAGGCAATATCGATGCAATCCGTACAGGTTGCACATATGCCAATAAGAGACAGATCAATTACAGCCTTAAGCATCAATGAGAAGATTCATTTAAGCTATACCATGTGAATTAATGAACATTTTGCAAATAATGTATTTGCTGTTTTTTTATCAAGTGACTGTTATTTCGTATTAAATATAATCAATTTCCTTCACCTATATTCTCGTTGGATCCTGTAGGGAAGTGAAAAAAAGAGCAATGCCAAAGTACACATTCCGTCGGGAAATAGAAGCAAATATGAAAAGAATGAATAACAACTGGAAAAGATTGCACAGAACAGGATTGGATGGGGAGTGTTGGTGGACGGCCTATACTCCTCCACGAGGACTAACAAGCGTAAGTAAGTAAGTAAGTAAGTGAGTGGGTGAGTAAGTAAGTAAGTGAGTGAGTGAGTGAGTGCGTGCGTGCGTGCGTGAGTAATATTCTCCTTGACTACAATAATATTGTAAATAACTGAAATTACAATAACAACTTACTTCGTTACAACTACATTCTTCATTAACATTATTCATATCATATTGATCAGTTACTTGACAACTATCTATTTGTAACATCGATAATGAATTCTCTTCATTCATCACCTGTATCTCTTCAGTATCAATTATAATATTATCATAATCAGAATTGTTATTGTCTCTATGATCATTGATGTTTCTATTATTCATTAATTGATTTGATAATGTATCCTTATTGATTTGATGTTGAAACCGAATATAATTATTATTACTATTATTATTACCATTACCATTATTATTATTATTATTACCATTATTACTACTATTACCACTACCATTACTATTATCATTATTATTATTACTATTGTTACTATTACTATTATTATTATTACCATTATTACCATTACTATTATTACCATTACCGTTATTACTACTATTACCACTACCACTACTATTATTATTATTACTATTGTTACTATTACTATTATTACTATTACTATTATTATTACTACGATTATTGTTATTATTACTATTATTACCATTATTATTATTACTACTACTATTACCATTATTACTATTACGATTATTATTATTATTATTAT
Source organism: Schistosoma margrebowiei (assembly GCA_944470205.2). Taxonomy (NCBI): domain Eukaryota; kingdom Metazoa; phylum Platyhelminthes; class Trematoda; order Strigeidida; family Schistosomatidae; genus Schistosoma; species Schistosoma margrebowiei. The sequence continues at coordinate 4,862,082 of OX104027.1, read as the reverse complement.
TATTATTATTATTATTATTATTATTATTATTATTATTATATGTATTAATTCCAATTAAATAATTATAATTATCTAATATAGTTTGAACATATTCTCCCGGGAATAAATTAATTCTACTATTGACATATAAATTTTTTAACCAATCATAATTCATTTGTGTATATTGTGTATAATCTTCAATAATCGTTGAATGATTTTCATTTAATGAATTATGTTGATAAATTTGTTGATATGATTCTATACTACTTATATTTGTTTGAGTAGATGTTAATGGTATCGTTGTATCAGTAGTAGTAATACAATGAGTTAAAAATTCTAATGCATTTTTTGTTATATTTTGATTAGTTAAATTATATTTACGAATTTCAGGCTGAAAAAGAAAATAAAAAAAAGAAAGGGAATAATGAATTTCAGCAAGATATATATACTACTTTAATAGTTGAGTTCATGAATCAATTGAAGTTAGATCATCATGGATGATCGTTTTGTTCTAATGTGAGACTCCTCATTAGTGTGCATCCACGATCCTGCTCTACTTATAGCTTTTGCGAGTAAATGTTTAACCTGTAGACCAATCAGCAGGCATCCACGGTGTTAATATTTAATTTCAACTAATCCACGAAATTTAGCGACATATCCACCATTGTCTTCAGTGAGTTACTATCTCATAAAACACCCAGGTTTTCCACGATAGTCTAACTTCAGTTGACTCATGAGTTAAACAATATCACCGTTGGATACCTACATACTAGTTTACAGGCCAAGCATTCACATACGAGACCGGAGGTCCTAGGTCCGATTACCGTGTGCGGGATCATGGATGCACATTGCTGAGAAGTACCATACTAAGACAAAACTGTCATCCAGTGCTACCAGGTTTGTAATGGTAGTCTAAAATTCATTCATTCATGATTTCAATCAAAAAGTCAACAATATACACAACCTTATACTGACAATAAATCTTTAGTAAAGCAAGTGAGATGAAAATAGATTGAAGATAAAGAAATCGTACATAGCTGTTTCGGTTGAGTTTAAGACTACTACAAATCTAATATTAATCAGCAGATAGTCCTAAACGCCTGAGATGTACGATGAACGTTTATCTAATCTTTAACATTATTTATTATTAGACAAATTGACGTAATGATTATGAGATCACCGTTAGACCACATTTTAATTGATTTCGTCTTGGCTGAGTTATAAAATGAATCCTGCTTGAAGGTCATCGATAAACTAGATCTATACTGCTGTTTCTTCAACAAAATATTCATCACTTCAAGTTTTACAATTCACCACTGCCAAAGGAATCCGGCTAAATATCCTACAAGCAAAGCAAAATATATTTACCCAAATAATGCCTTAAAGAAGGGGTTGGAGTTTCAGAGGTGGACAGCCTGTAAGAAATAAATTTTTCACATTCCATATTCACTTTTACTATTTCACCTACCGTTTATATTTCTTACTATCTTATTAGTTATACACTTTATTGCGTAATTTTAATGATGTTTGTGATTATTATTTCAAAGGTGAAATCACGAAGTGATCTTAGGTAGATCACAATTCAAAACCTGGAAATAATAAATGACCATTTCGTCCTAGTATGATACTTTTCAGCAGTGAGCGGTCATGATCGCACACACGATAATCCAACTTAGGATCTCCAGTCTTGCACAAACGCCATAACCTTCAAGTTTTTAAAGATGATCAGTTCAAGATCTCAACTGTGAAAATACTACAATCTCCACATATCTCTTATACGATTATGTTCCAGTTTATTCATTCAAGTTGAACCTAATTCTTATGTTGAAATATCACTATAATTAATATACACATCTTATAATCACTTTGTACTTTTTATATTAATGATTCTTCATTTCAATGCTCTTGAACGAATGTATATAGATATCAAAATTTATTGAATAAGATTCAGAGAGCAGATGGATTCAATGTTGCACCGTCTAGATTCATTCACAAAAATCATTATTATCTGTTCAATTTCCATTCTCTGCCATATCCGAAAATACAGACAACTATTAGTTGTCTCATGTTCATTTAATTATGTGTAATAAAGTTGCTGGGTTAAACAATCACCTTGATGATGCTCAAGTTTTGTGGTACATTTGATCGATAAAGATTTCAATCTGCATTGACTACCCCCTGTCAAATAATTTATAGTATGGATAGAATATCATTAACGAATAGTATGTTCCGATTTCAGTGATTCCTTAACATATCGAGTATGAGAGATATCCCATTACAGGCAATAAAAGATGACCATGTAATATCGTGAATTGATTGTGATTAGACAACAATATTGTTGGAAACCGACTCAATGGTTTAGAGGTTAAAGCATCTTGGTTAAGATTACGACATTTGAGATCATGGATGCATGTGTTATGCCCCTATAAACATAATGAATGGTAATTTTTGGTACCCATCTATGGACCAATACTATACTTATATATTTATCGTATAATCTTTAAGTAACTAAACTGTACATATTCATATTGACCTATGGGCTATGATTATACGATTTACCATTATTGAATTAGGCTCTATTTATTAATACCTCTTACATTCACAGCCACTTTTGGCCAAATCTTGTACAAATGTTGTTTCCTATTTTATGGTACGATGTGGTCTGTTTGGTTGGTATATAAACCCAGTATGTTTTAAATACATGATTCATATTTCAGAAGCTGAGATTGGTGTTCTGGACTTAACATGCAGATCTAGGCAGGAAGCAGGATGTATAAGTACTGTAGACTGTTTGTACGGGTTTTATGCGTCATTGGTCCGATCGATAATTCACCGTACTCTAATTGGCGGTATCGTAACGTTATAGATTAACAGGGCACACAGGCCACAAGTTATAATAGCGTGTTACTTAAAAGTTTTATACTAGGACAAAGTAATCATCTAGTATTTCTAGGTTTCCACTAATAATCTAGGATCTGTGTATGATTTCACAACTATGAAAAATTCTACAATCTCCACAAAACCCTAAACTGATACCATATCAGTTCAATCATTTTAGAACAATGGAAATACACTTTGGAAAATGTTAATTTTGTTAATACGAAGTTCCTAAGTACTATTTCGTTTATCTGAATGAACCTGTATGATCTTCAAAACTGTTTCCTCTAGAGATTACTACTGAAACTCTACATATATTTAAACACGATTTGAACTGACCGTTATGAATAAGTAACGATTAGGTGTTGCTTTCATTTCACATAAAGCTGAACATAATTCTTTGAATGTTGGTCTAAGATTTGGATCTGCTTGCCAACCTGTTTATTTGCGAGTTAAAAAACAAAAAAAAGACAGTAAATAAAAACAGAGGGTTACATTAGTTTAAAAATGGTTGAAATATTTATTGTTCACGTCTAGTCCGACCGTTGCTGATACCTTGATGTGGTGGTCGGGCTCCCCTATCGTGATGTGTCAATCAAGCTAGGTTGACTGGAACAAATGTTCCTCAAGGTCCTGCCACGCCAGGCAGGTTGGCTGAAGAGATGTAGGACTAAAAGCAGCGAACCAAGGGTCCGAAGGCGAAGTCGTATTGATGACTGTACAAAGGTGTGATGACAGTAAGGTGTTTCTTTCGGACAACTAGTATAACAGCAATTTTGTCTTCTTACAAGGAGGGCTGGGATTAGAAAAGGTCGACCCTTAAAATAAACACCTCACCTTATTCCACGGGTTTCCGTCTCCAGTGGTAAGGTCCCAATAAGTACGGAGCTAACACAAAAATTACTCACAAAAGGGTCGTATGTGACCGGTCTGAAGTAGTTGTCCGTTGTGCATTGCGGTCACGTTTTCATGTCACTAGGACTAACTCTAATCCCATTTCTTTTTCAGGTACTTCTAGAAGAACCCTTCCACGGTGTGGGCAACCGGGAGATGAAAACTGCTCTTAAACCTCTAACAGCACTCAAGACCGCTGACATGATGTCTAAGATCGGTTACTACTTAATAGTTGTGAGGAAAACCACTTTCACATAAGTTGAAGGTACTAATAAGATACTTATAATGAGGAATTCCTTTATTGTATATACAGTGAACAAGAACCAACTGTTGTTTACGAATGAATAAAAGAACCAATTCATTTGTATTGTTTGCTTGAATCTTCATATTATTCTTTAGCATTAAAATAGATCATCTTCTTTTTAGTATGTATTCATCCAGTACCGTTTGTTTTATTACTGCCATTAAGTCACAAGTATTATAGGCAGAGATGGATAGTGGTTAGTAGAGGAGTCCAGCATGTTCATTTCATCTTATACGGTACACATCAGCTGAATGTGAAAGATCCACATATCCCGAAAGAGATTAATCAATTGTAGGTAAATCTAGTTGATGAGCCCAAAACATGGTGAAACGTACATTCTGAATTCTACTGCTAGTTACCATCCATCTTTGTTGATAAAAGAATTATTAACGAAAATTTTCATAAAACATTTATGTGAATACATAACAGAGTAACAGTAGACTATAATAAACTTACATTGTAACATTAAACAATAAAAATCAAGACTTGTTGTTTCGGGTTGAGGTAAACGATTTCCTTTCTCTAAAAAATCTAATAAATCTCTTGCATGAATATTTTCATATGGTCGATGCCCAAATGTACACATTTCCCACAAGGTTATACCTAGATACATAAAGAATGTATACATATTTATAAAAATTATTTGCATAATTTTGAATCTTTTCAAGACGTTCAATACAATGATCCAATTTGTATTTTTATCCATTATTTGGGTGCAGAGGGGAACCACACGAGTCACTTGATTTGTGTGTGGGTGCCGTGTTATTGCCCCGGTGCTCAGACCGATGTATGTGGTTTTCTTAGAGGATCACACCTGGAGCCTCTAGGAAGTATCAGTTCCCTCAAGATTACAGGTACACCATTCTGACGAATGCCAAATGTTACAGAATCTAGGTCTAGGGTTTCCTGTTGACTACCTCCAACTACTGTCTTATAATTGATTGTGTTTTCATGTTTTTACAATACATAGAATCATTATCATGAATTTGATGTTCATCTTGTTGTGTTAATGAGATGTGGCAACTTAGGCCTATGTCCTACGTTATAACTGAGTGACAGACTGATCATGAAAGTTATGAACTTAATCCCATAGGAAGTAAAGAGTATGCATTGACTAGAATTCAGTAATTAGGATACAATAAAATGATAATAAATATATAAGACATTCTTTGGGTATTAGTATTTTTTGCTGACTATAATAAATCCTTAAAACGTTGCTTTTCAGAGCTTCTTATTTATTTATTTATTTATTTTAACACATAGATATTGGTACAAGGAGGCACAAAATACATATGCGCCATACAAATCTCATTTGATATGTGTGTGGGCTGTGATACTGACCGAGTGCTCAAGCCGAAGCAGATGGTTTCTTAAGGAGGTCACATTCCGAGCCTTCGACCTGAAGGTCTGACCCACAAGGCAGTGGAGCATTGTAAGGAGATGCAGTCCCATGGTAGTCGGTGACCAAAGATCGGTTCATACGCCATTTCTACCTTCAGGATACTGGAGCCCATGAGCACCATTGGTTTAGAATGAGGGTTTTCCAACTCCCCTAGATAGACTCTCCATATCTATTAACCCGGGTAAAGCACCAGACATTCCCTTTTCGTTTTCTCAGTTTCGTAAACAACAGTAACACCACGAGAATTCAGTGAGTAGGACTTCCCTGGCGGAGACTATATATGCGTGGCCATGTGAAAGCATTTGGAGAGGGAGAGCGGAATCTCTCCACTCTCTGCCGTACCAGGGCATTTGGCGGCCAATATAATGATAATAAATATACAAGACATTCCTTGGGTATTAGTATTTTTCGCTGACTATCATAGATCCTTAAAACGTTGCTTTACAGAGCTTCTTAATTTTCAATTAAATAAAAAGGAATAATAAACATAATATCATCATTATAAACTTACCATATGCCCAAACATCTGATTTACTTGAGAATATTCTATCTTGTATACATTCAATTGCAAGCCATTTAATTGGCATACGTCCTCCACTTGCATGATATTCACTATGTATTGTATCTAAACATTTAGCTAAACCAAAATCAGTTATTTGTACCTATGAAAATAAACAGATGTCATATAAATGTTATTATGAATACATTTCATCTTTTTACGACTCTTTTTATAGAATGTTTAGTATACTGGTTAGCATCTAACGAATTCTACATCAATTATAGTATAACTTAAAGGTGAACTAATTGACCACTATAAAAATTCAATCGTTATTAAAGACTAAACATAGATATTGGAATCATGAGTTGATTTAACCTTAATCACTATTGAAAACCTGGAAGCCCTAGATGGCTATTTCGTCCTAGTATAGGACTCCTCAGCGGTGCATATCCACTGAAGATCATTGATTGATTAAAGTGGCTTAGCGGTCTAGAAGTTAAGCGTTGGTACGCAAGACTGAAGGTCCTGGATTCCAGTTCCATATACAGGATTGTAGACAAAACAGCCATCTAGTGCATCCACGTTTTTCATTGTTGGTCTAACATCAATCAATTCATGATTTCAACTATTAAATTACTTTAAATACCACAAAATGGTTTTTCATTGAATGTTTTGTAGATCGTTCTATTCAATGGTTACTTATTGCTTTAACTTATCCTGAATCTTGAATTCAACATTATCAATTCACATAATATTGTAGTACACAAGAACGCGAGTAGGGAAATCGAGTTTAGGCACACAATTACAGAATATCTCACTAAAATCTGAGAACTATATCGTAAATACACATGGTATTGTTTGGCTTGTATTTTCCTATTGAGAATTAAGACTGCAATTGATCAGTCTGTTATTGGCATATGTGCATACTACGCGTATGCCTTGATATTGCCTTAATTTGGAAGCTTTTTGTAAGCAATGATGGATAGTGGTTAGCAATGAAATCCAGAACGCGTGTTTCGTCCTATTTGGGACTAGTCAGAACGAAACGCGCGTCCTGGATTCCACTGCTAGCCACTATCCATTATATCGTAAATACTTAATTTGCGACATATCACTCCATTGTCTCAGATTTCATTGTTCATGCAGTTTCATACGAATTGTTTTCCATTCCCATTTTTTGCCTTATCGATCTCCTATTAAAATACATTCTATGACTAACCATCATTACATACTACTTATATAGAATATAAGTAGTTCACATTACAATATTATCAATTCATCATAGACATTTCTCACTTACTTGATCTTTGGATTGAACAAGTACATTACGTGCAGCTAAATCACGATGTATAATACCACGTGATGATAAATATGTCATACCAGAAGCAATTTGTTCAGACCATTGAAATAATGAATTGACTTCAATAAAATCCCAACGTATTTTAACAAATTCTAATAAACTACCTAATGGTAAATATTGTGTAATTAATTGTAATTTAGATGTAAGACATAAAGCTAAAAATCGTACGCAACATGGATGATCAACAGTTGCCATAACCTAAAGAAAAAGGAACAAAATAACCAATGTTTTTATCTTATTTAACATTGATTTTCGATAATAGTTACCTATGTATTATTTGTTTAGTTGTTTACTTAGCTATGTCTGTAACCCATCGTGGAGGAGTATAGGTCACACATACACATACACACTAGTATTCTCTATTGAAATCTGTCCTGGACAATCTCCATTAGTTGTTTTCAACCATTGTTCATGCTCCTGATATCTGCTTTTAATTCCTTCCATATTGTTGTAGTGACCTACTTTTATCAAGAGAACGCGATTGCTGTAATGGAAACAATTATTATTATAACCAATTGTACCAGTGATTGTTTTACTGTACTTGTTTGTTTAACTGTACCAAAATACATACATTCTTCCTTTGATTGTGACCTTGCACGAATTCGGTCACGCTCAGTAACCACACTTGTAAGCTGGCACGGTCTCAGTATTATTTCGATACTACGAGATCGCCAACAAATACATCTCGACTACAGCCATCAACTAACTTGTGATATTTGGCTTACGGAAGATCTTATTGATTAACTGGCACGTAGTCTTCCTATAGTGGTGATCATAGTGAACCATGACTCGACGCCACACCACAATGTGTTCCATGGTTTTTCTCTTTTCTGATTTTCTTCAGGATTCCAAGTTAGTGCTTGTTACATGATGCAGTTTGATGATTTCTGTAAAGTATGTTGTATTCACTTTCAAAATCTTTGCCTAATTTCCTTTTCAGTTGGAAGCTAGTTTGTTCTCACCTACATTAGGTTGTTGCTGATGATATTCGGTCAACGGATATTGTGTATGATGTGTAGACAATTGTTCATAATTACATGCAAATTTTTGATAATAGTTATATGAGTTCTCCAAGTTTATATTGAATATTTCGACTTTAATGTTAAATGACAGCTATTTTGGGTTCCATATGTTCTTCAACTGTAAGTATGCTTACCTTCTTTTTATCAATCCTTCATCTGAGGTCATAATAACCAACTTACTTACTAAAACGAAATCGGATTCGAAATACAATGAAACGAATAGGGACATTCATAGTTTAAGTTATAAATATCTATCATTGAGGAGTAAAAGACTTGAAACGGAAGTGGATAGGACACACATTAAAGAAAGCACCCAACTCTGTTACAACACATGCCTTCACTTGGAATCCTCAAAGCCACAAAAGAAGAGGAAAACCAAAGAACACATGGCGCCGAGAAATGGAAACAGACATGAGAAGAATGAAGAACAATTGGATTGAACTACAAAGGAATGTCCAGGACAGAGTGAGTTAAAGAATGATGGTTGGTGGCCTATGCTCCATTGAGAGTAACAAGCATGAGCTAGTAAGCAAATCAGCAAAAGACTTTAAAACAAAGATATAACAACTGGAAAAGATCAAACCAACTCAGAGTGCATACATATATTTAACTTAGTAGACATTATCCATAAAAATTTGGTGTTATATCTAGAGCTTAGATTCTTGATATACCGAGTACAACTTGAGCACTCAAACGCTAGAACCCTTCAAATCTCAAATGAGAAGACAGAAGACAAGTGAAAGCGATGTTAGACCAAACAGTGTCAAACATAGTATAAAACTCTAAAGTATTTATAGTTTTTAGTAAAAATGAAATCATCATTATAGTCCTCCAGTCCGCACACAGGAGGTTATTAGCATTTGTCCAATAGGGAAACTATATGTAGAAATTCTGGAATATTCTCCCAAAAGATGATTGGATGGAAGATCTTAAGCTCTTTCTGAGCTTCTTAGAGATTCCTTAAATTCATCCATGGGTCATCCTTACATTTGAGAATAGTTAATCTTGGATAATTTGATCAATCAAATTTATTCTTTATCTTATAACAGATGCATTTCAAGTAAAGACCGGAGTCAGACAAGGCTGTTTACTCTCTCCCTTCCTCTTTCTTCTGGTGGTCGACTGGATTATGAAGACCTCGACATCTGAAGGAAAACACGGAATTCAATGGACAGCTCGAAATCAATTAGACGATTTGGAATTCGCAGATGACCTAGCCCTCCTATCGTATACACATGAAGAAATGCAGATGAAGACAGACAGTGTAGCAGCGATCTCTGCATCAGTAGGCCTCAACATACATAAGGGGAAAACCAAGACCCTCAAATACAACACCGAGAACGACAATTCAATCACTCTTGATGGCGAAACTCTGGAAAATGTAGAGTCCTTCACATACCTAGGAAGCATCATCGATGAACAAGGAGGTTCAGATGCAAAAGTAAAGGCAAGGATTGGCAAAGCAAGGACAGCATTCCTACAGTTAAAGAACATATGGAACTCAAAACAACTTTCAACCAATATCAAAGTAAGAATCTTCAATACCAACGTCAAGGCAGTTCTACTGTATGGAGCTGAAACGAAGAGAACTACAACAACCACAATCAAGAAAGTACAAGTATTTATAAATAGTTGTCTACGCAAGATACTCAACATCCATTGGCCGGATACCATCAGCAACAGCCTTTTGTGGGAGAGAACAAACCAACTTCCAGCTGAAGAAGAAATTAGGAAAAGACGATGGAAATGGATAGAACATACATTACGGAAATCATCAAACTGCATCACGAGGGAAGCCCTAACTTGGAATCCTGGAGGGAAGCGAAAAAGAGGAAGGCCAAAGAACACATTGCGTCGGATAATAGAAGCAGATATGAAAAGGATGAATTCCAACTGGACGGAGCTAAAAAGGATTGCTCAGGATAGGGTTGGATGGAGAATGCTTGTGAGCGGCCTATGCTCCTTCACGAGGAGTAACAGGCGTAAGTAAGTAAGTAAGTAAGTTATTTAAATTAGGCAAAAATAACTAAATTTGAACGATAGTTAGAGCATTGACTGAATGTAACTATAATAGTGAAAATTTCCTCTTAAATTTATATTTTACGATGATTAACTCATTACTAGATACATAATAATGATCCACATTTTAATTGCGAAGGGCTGATGATAAGACGCGATTGTTCAATTGGCGCAAATGGGGCTGGATTTGAAACTTAGCATTCGAGGTTAAAAGTTGAACATCTTAACCGCTTCTTGGAAGTCAGAGATGATAACCTCCATACCAAGGACTTAATTACTTTGCATTAGTTATTCAGAAGTACTTCAATATTAGGTGGCTAGTGGTAAACACGGAACCCATTAAAAAGCATATCTACAATGGTGAAAGAAATGATGTTTCTCGATTCATTCTTAACTCATGTAATCAAATATTACAGTCTGAAACATCATCACGGAGATATGCTGGTTATATGCTCAAAAAGAATTTAGAGCGACAAGTGTAGACCAAAATATCACTGTTATCAAAGTTCTAATAGGAATTACAATCGTTGATTTCAGTCATGAAACATTTCTTAATAGGATTAAATGTGAAATTTAGGTAACATTGATAGGTACTGAGTCTCAGATTTCACGATTGTCCCCACTTGCACTCTCGTTTACTACATTTGGGGTCACTGCTAATCAGGAGTGGGTAAGCATGTTGTCCTACGGACACCGATGCGCGTCTGGAACTGATGTTATAGTTGATGCGGTATGTGCTAATGATATTGACAGTTATAAGTAGTATATGTCATCAATCGAAAGTGGAATGCCTGGTGGTAGAAGGTTGAGAGAATTGAAGAGAATAGAATGAGAATTAAGAATAATTTATGTGGAGACGAAAGAACAATGACGTGTGAGATAATTAATGGAGATTATCAGGAATCAGTAGTTAAGTGGAGAAAGTGGTGGTGTTTTAGGTGAACGGTACTGGGTTTGAGTCCCAGAGTGAACATCAATTCTGGGATGAAGGTATATCGAACTGGCGAATCCCAAATATGACGAAACGTGTGTTTTGTATTCCACTGCTAATTACCATCCATCTCAACTTATAATTTTTGTGACTTAAGGCAATATCGATGCAATCCGTACAGGTCGCACATATGCCAATAAGAGACTGATCAATCGCAATCCTTATTAACTAGGGGAAGATACTAGTAAAACAACACCATGGGGATATTTATGAATGTTTTAATATGGATAAACCAAACTATCCATAAACTTCACTTGATGTTGTTGTATTTGTATCTTCCCATTGTTATTGAGAACTGGAATTGATTAGTCTCATGTTGACATGTATATGCATCATATGTGATGGTGTTTAAAGCAAACGGTACTGGGTTTAAGTCTTAGAGTAAACATCAACTCTGAGCTGCACGTACATCCAGTTGACAAGTCCCAAATAGGATGAAATCTGCGTCAAATTAGTTACCACTATTAGTCACTATCCATTTTCGTTTATCCGTAGGTTTGAAATTCTTTTGTCAGTAATGATAAGAAATTCATTAGAATAAAATGTATAATAAATCTTTACCTTTAAAAGAAAAAAAATAAAGTGACATTACTTTTGCTTCTTCTAATAGTTCTTTATTAGTTTGTGGATCAGATGAATCTGATAACACTTTAATAGCTACTGGAATATGTACATTGAAACCTCCTGGAATAGTTTCTATTTCATTGGTATATTTATTCCAATCAAATGTTTTTGAATTGAATACATTTGAAGTTGGTGTTATAATTGAATTTGTTATTGTATTATATGAATCATGATGAATAGGATCATGTTTATGTTGAGTCAATTTTGGACACCATATACCACAATAAACTGTACCAAATGCACCAGAACCAATTAATGGACCACGTATTAATTCTGATTCAGTAATGATACGTAATGTTGCCATGTTTGGTTTTATAGATTCTGAATGAGTAGGCTATTTATTGATATTTTTTGGGTGTGTGAAAGAAAATATACCAGAGATTTAATAAACTATATACAAAAGCATTCAGTAGTCTATTAATTAGTTACTTACGCCTGTTACTCCTCGTGAAGGAGCATAGGCCGCTTACCTGTATTCTCCATCCAAACCTGTCCTGGGCTATCCTTACCAGCTCATTCCAGTTGTAATTCATCGTTTTCATATCTGCTTCTATTATCCGACGCAATGTGTTCTTTGGCCTTCCTCTTTTTCGCTTCCCTCCAGGATTCCAAGTTAGGGCTTCCCTCGTGATGCAGTTTGATGATTTCCGTAATGTATGTTCTATCCATTTCCATCGTCTTTTCCTAATTTCTTCTTCAGCTGGAAGTTGGTTTGTTCTCTCCCACAAAAGGCTGTTGCTGATGGTATCCGGCCAATGGATGTTGAGTATCTTGCGTAGACAACTATTTATAAATACTTGTACTTTCTTGATTGTGGTTGTTGTAGTTCTCTTCGTTTCAGCTCCATACAGTAGAACTGCCTTGACGTTGGTATTGAAGATTCTTACTTTGATATTGGTTGAAAGTTGTTTTGAGTTCCATATGTTCTTTAACTGTAGGAATGCTGTCCTTGCTTTGCCAATCCTTGCCTTTACTTTTGCATCTGAACCTCCTTGTTCATCGATGATGCTTCCTAGGTATGTGAAGGACTCTACATTTTCCAGAGTTTCGCCATCAAGAGTGATTGAATTGTCGTTCTCGGTGTTGTATTTGAGGGTCTTGGTTTTCCCCTTATGTATGTTGAGGCCTACTGATGCAGAGATCGTTGCTACACTGTCTGTCTTCATCTGCATTTCTTCATGTGTATACGATAGGAGGGCTAGGTTATCTGCGAAGTCCAAATCGTCTAATTGGTTCTGAGGGATTGCAGTAATTTGATAGTTGACTCATAAATTCAACTATTAAATTACTACTATCTTCACAAATCCCCTTTCTGATAATAATCATCATTTGCTCACTCGTGACTGGCTTCAGGAAGTATTTTCTAGAATACAAGTGAGAAGCCGTGACCAGTGAAGTTCAATCAGGTCTGTTGTAAGGTAGTCACTAACTCAAGACATTAATGAACGGCGGCTCAATATCGTGGATTGGTTGAATTGTCGAGTGCCGGCCGGTTCAGTGGTCTACAGGTTACGCGAGACTGAATGTCCTGTGTCAGAATCCCGCGAGTGGGATAATGGAAGCTCACTGCTGAGGAGTTTCATACCAGGATGAAACGGACGTTCACTGTTTCTTGATTTTTAATGATGTTCTAGCTTTAATTGACTCATGAATTTAACTAGTAAATCATTAATCTAATAAAAATACCACTACATATGATCTATTACACAGTTCGTAAAACTCAAGTGTAAAATCCACACAAATACCTATTAACAAAGTATATAGATTTTTTGTAGTTGTTAGGTTGAATATTTATAAAATGCTTAATTCAGAAATACATCATTATTTTCTGCCCCCGAATGCCCGGGTAAGGCCGAAAGTGGGGAGAGTTCGCTCTCCCTCTCCAAAGGCTCTCACATGGCCACGCGTATAAAGCCACTGCCAGGCAAGTCCTACTCATTGCCTTCTCGTGGCATTACTGCTGTTTACGAAATCGAGAGGACGAAAAGCGAACGTCCGTCAGGCGCTTTAACCGGGTTGGTGGACATAGGAGTTCACCTATAGGAGTTGGAAAACCCTGATTTCAAATCAATGGTGCACATGAGCTCCAGTATCGTGAAGGCACAAATGGCGTATGAACCAATTATTGGTCACCGGCTACCATGGGACTGCATCTCCTTACAATGCTCCACTGCCTTGTGGATCAGACCTTCAGGTCGAAGGATCTGTATGTGGCTCCCTAAGAAAACCACGTGCTTTGGTTTGGGCACCCGGGTAGTATCACAACCCTCACACATATCAAATGAGATTTGTGTGGCGCATATATATTTGGTGCCTCCTTGTACCAATATCTATGTGTTAAAATAAATCAGTACTTTGATTAGTATTACATCATGGTTTGATCGCCTCTAACTTTCTTCCATAGTGCCCATTGCACCAGAAAACATAACACGTTGAGTTGAACAGTGTTTAAACATACTTATTACATATTTTAACTTATCCAGTTGATCAAGGATTACTACTTTATTAACTGATTCATTATCCCTACCAAATACCACAATGAATCGTTCACTGAGAATATGTTTATTTACACTTAAATCAGCGTTTTTCCGGCACAGCAATCAGCGACGACCGAAGATAACTATTTTTAACTTATTCTTAATTATACGCTCTTTTATATGGATGAAAGATTTAAGTGTTTGTCCTCAGTCATTTAGATGATAGTTATACTTAGTCAAATACACTTAAGAATTTGATCATATTACAAGTAGATAAGGTTGAGTTATAGTTATTGTTTAAGAGTAAGGTAAACTATCTTAACTATTATGAAGCAGACAATGAAGACTTCTCATACTACCAATAGTAACTAAGTGTTCACAAGTAATTGATTCAAACAGATAATTTTTTCATCAGAAGGAATTTTGTGTAGATTTTAGAAATTTCACAGATTGAAATCATGTGTCAATTGAGGCTAGATCACCGTGGAAAACCTGAAAGTACTGGACGGCCGTTTCGTCCTAGTATGGAACTCCTCAGCAATGCGCGGCCACGATCCTGCACCCTGCGAGATTCAAACCGAGGACCTATCAGTCTCGCGCTAAGCGCTTAAGTTAAAAAAAACCAAAACAAACTACTTACTGATATTTCTTCATCTATATGATTTATCCATTTATTATCTTTATCTAATAATATACTACTATTCATTGGTATTAATGAATTATTCCAATTGAATGGATTAAATAATTTCTCTTTCATTAATTTATTATTTGAATAATTAATTAATGTATTATTATTATTATTATCATTGAATAAAAATCGATTATTTTTAGTTGCTATGGTAGATATTTTTGTTTTTTTCTTTTTTATTAATTTTGGTTTACCTTGTGTCCAAAAATTTTTACAAATTTTATGTAATAATATAAAACATGATTGATTTAATTGATTATTATCATCATTATCATCATTATCATTATCATTATGATCATGATCTTGATCTTGATCCTGATCATCATTAACATCTTGTTCCATTCGTATATATTTAGATCGAATATGAATAGTCCAATAAATAATTAAACATAATAAACATAACATAATAAATAATGCAGATAATGATGAAATAAGACCAGCAGTTTGTGTTGATAATTGATGATTATGCCATATATAATTCATAATATGAACATTTTGAAAAAGATTAAGTTTTTCAATTGAATCCGATAAATTATAATGAAGATCATTCATTGTTGAAATATTCTGATGATGATAATGATGATCAATGGAATATGGTATAATATATAAATGATTAGAATCACTTGAACATATCAGTTCACCAGTTTTTCTATCAGATATTTGAAATGGACTATAATCAGGACAGGTAGTGTTGCATAACCACTAAAAGTATGAATTGTAAATAATAATAATAATAATAATAATAATAATAATAATAATAATAATAATAATAATAATAGTACAATTCAATGTAATACCGCGAAAACAGATGGTAACTAGTAATGGAATCCAGTTTGACCCGCGTTTTGTCCTATTTGGAACTTGTCAGTTGGATGTATCTGCATGACAGAGTTGATGTTCACTCTAGGATTCGCACCTTGGTTTCCACTGCTAGCCACTATGCGTCTTTGTTTAGATTGTTTGTGAATTAAAGTAATATCGATGCAATCCGTACAGGATACACATATACTAATAAGAGACTGATCAATTGCAGTCTTAAACCTCATTGAGAACATACAATCCAGTATTAACGACTAGACTTCCAAGTAGGCCGTCCAGTGCTTCCAGGTTTTCCATGATCGTCTACTTCAATTAACTCATGATCTCAACTGCTGACACTAGACTTATTGTAATATCATACACATGATATCAATGAAGATCTCTTCTATACAACCTTTCGGCCAGACTATAGTTTATGAATGAACCAATCAAATTTAAGATAAGAGGTCATGGATTTTGTACAGAACTTTATTCATCTATATGGTTAAATAGCATTTTGACATTTTAGCTTATGTCAGTTCATGACGAAAAATTTAAATCTAATTCCTTACCTGAACCATAAACAGTAAATCATAATCCTTATTCTTCATACAGGTTTATAACCCTCATTTTTTTGCACTGGTAAATAGGTGAACATCCTCAAAGTCACTCAATGATCATTCATAAATTATAGTCTCACCATCAACTTTTATTTCAATCACTTATTAACATGTTTTCATTAGATCTATCAACTTGTTACATAAAGCGATTAAATATTTCATTCTAAATGGAACCATTAAATTAACACTTAACCTTTGTTATCTACCCATATCAGTCTATTGTCCATCTTTCATTGTGTTGGGGACGATAGATCCCCAAAACTCATATTTTGTAATTTTATCATATCGATTAACTGATCGATTAAATGTTTAAATATTTGAATGACAGTCAGTTGATGAACTTATCGATTAAATATTTGAATGCTTGTCGATTGATGAACTTATTGATTTATGATTAAAAACATTTCACTATGACAATATCGATTGTAAATATTTGTATAAATACGCTAGACTTGTATGACCTAACCTGACCTGACCTGGTATCTGCTGGTTGCCTTTAGAATAAACTTTCTACGCCTTACCAAGACTTCTTGATCACGTTAACTGAATCGTGGACAACGGACTAGAATAGTCTATCGAGTCTCTGAATCCTGAGCTTTCGTTCCATTCCGAATAAGCCGAATCAGTAGTATCATTCAAGTTTAACGAACCTAACACATTGTTGTTCTAATTCCCTAGTAATCCAACTGTTCAAATCAAATTATAGTGTTTATTATAGATCCATGAAGATTGAGCATTGTTTAGGAAGTTAATAATCAACATATATTTTGTTATATTTTAATGAATAGAAAAATTGTATTTCTGACGTTTGTAAGTTAATGTAAACCACTTCTTCAAAGCAGATAAACAACCGTTATTTACACAATTATATAATATACCCTTATGGGTCAGGGTAATTTTACATTGGTTTTCAAGAGAACCGGACATCATTCGGACTTCCACGTGAGAATCCAAACAGTACAACTCAATCCCGTCTAATAGGAGAGCCAGACACTGCTTGGGTTTAACCCGAGCAGGACAGTTCAATCCCGCTTCACAGGAGAACCAGACACCACATAAGCTCTAACGCTACAATCTGAAGAGTGCAGCTCGTTCCTGTGGTGTAAGCACACAGGTACCAAACACTCTGGTGGACCATTCGCACCATTCATATATACATCCACATCACATATATAATTATTGCAATCATTGATCGCGTGAATGAATTATGCACTGCACGGGCAGGCCAAAGTTGACCTATTTCGTTTACACGACAGTCAAACTCATTAATGTTAGCAATGGTGACATGCCTTACAATGTCCTAATGAAAATGGCCCTAGAGAACACTAAAAAGCAACCACCTGTAGGAATAAAACTCCAGTCTCATATGAGACCCTCAGCTCTACATAAGGAAATAGACCAACCTGAAGTGTTAGAGCTGAAATAACACTTTTCAGTTAGGGATAGTATCTCTTAATAAACAACCGAACTCAGTTAATAAATATATAGTTTTGAAACATTATTTAAAATGTCATGTAAAATCCTACTGTTTCAAGAGTTAGTGCAAATACTTCTCGTCTATAGTGAACAATAAAATATTAGTATCAGAAGGGGGTTTTGTGGATATTATAGTAGCTTTTAATAACTGAGATCATGAATTAATTGAAGCTAGACCACCATGGAAAAATTGGAAGCATTGGATAACAGTTCTGTTCTATTGTGGGACTCTTCAACAGTGCACATCTACGATTTCGCCTCGCGAGATTCGAACCCACGACCTACACAATATTAAATAAAGAGACTATTATCTTTATTATTACCATATTCCTGTTTAATGTATTTGGTTATAAATTACCTTAATTAATTGTTATATCCCTATAACTGTTGGGATCTATACATATATCTTTACTGCATAATCGTAAGCTTTATTTCGATCTATGAACTATTATTATACGATTTACCATTCTTGAGTTGTGCCCTGTCCATTAATTACAGTCTCCCACATTCACAGCCACTTTTAGTTTGATCTTTTACAAATGTTATTTTCTATTTTATGGTGTAATGTAGTCTAGTTGGTTTGTATATATAAACCCAGTATGTTAGAAATATAGAATTCATATCACAGAGGCTGAAATTGGTGTTCTGGACTTGACGACCAAGGCTAGGCTAGTAGAAGGACCGATAAGGACCCAAGATTGCTCGTACAGGTTTTGTGAGTTATTGATCGGGTTGATAATTCACTGTTCACTAATTGGTGATATCACATTACATTATACATTGATAGGGGTAAAAATCCACAAGTTATAACATTCATAATAATAGTACTTACTGATAGCCCCCAAATTCCCTGGTACAACCGGGAGTGGGGAGAGTCAGCTCTCCCTGTCCAAATGCTCTCACATAGCCACGCGTATAAAGCCACTGCCAGGCAAGTCCTACTCATTGCCTTCTCGTGGCATTACTGCTGTTTACGAAATCGAGAGGACGGAAAGCGAACGTCCGTCAGGCGCTTTAACCTGGTTGGTGGACATAGGAGTTCACCTAGGGCAGTTGGAAAACCCTGATTTCAAATCAATGGTGCACATGAGCTCCAGTATCCTGAAGGCACAAATGGTGTATGAACCAATTATTGGTCACCGGCTACCATGGAACCGCATCTCCTTACAATGCTCCACTGCCTTGTGGATCAGACCTTCAGGTCGAAGGCTGCGAGTGTGGTTCCCTAGGAAAACTACCTGCTTCGGTTCGGGCACCCACGTAGTATCACAACCCTCACACATATCAAATGAGATTTGTGTGGCGCATATGTATTTGGTGCCTCCTTTTACGAATATCTATGTGTTAAAATAAATAAATAAACTTACTGATTTCATTTGAGAATCATGATAAATTTTCACATGTCGACAACGTGTACATTCTTCCGCTGTTGGACCACTACAACCAATTTCACATTCTTTATGACATGATAAACATTCAAATGATGTAATATTATCCGGTAAATATCCAATAAAATCATAATTTATTAAAGTTGGATCAAAATGACGAAATGATTTCTTTTTTGGATAAGTTCCTAATTAGACAAACAAACAATGAAATGAATATGGAATTTTATTGGGATTGATTGAAACTATAGGCGGTATTCATTAAGTATTGATCTATGATGAGTGATTAATGAAAATCAATTCTTCTATGAGTATTACTTAATCATCAGTATAAGGTTGACAACATGAACCGATCGATGTTAAACGAACATTGAAAACCTAGAAGCACTGAACGGCTGTTTCGTCCAAGTATGGGACTTATAAGCAGTGCACTCTTTCTCAAATAGAATTCGTGCAAACGCTTAACCTCTAGACCAGCGAGCCAGCATCCAACGGTGTTATTGTTAAGCGTCCACGCGCAAGACTGAATTTCCTGAGTTCGAATCCCGTGGGTGGGATCGTAGATGCGCACTGCTGAAAATTCTCATATTTGGACGACACGGCCGTCCAGTGCTTCTAGGTTTCCAATGGTGGTCTAACATCGATCAGTTCAGAATCTCAATTATCACTTATAAAGCAATCAGACGTCTAATTATGCTACATAGAGATTTTCTTAATTTGAAGATTCATTTTTATTAAGGACTGACATTGGTTGGAAATTACTATATAATCATTTTTATTCTGTTCTGG
The DNA here is from genome assembly GCA_944470205.2 of Schistosoma margrebowiei. NCBI lineage: Eukaryota > Metazoa > Platyhelminthes > Trematoda > Strigeidida > Schistosomatidae > Schistosoma > Schistosoma margrebowiei. Next base: position 4,841,878 of record OX104027.1, on the reverse strand, counting down.
TGGGTTTTGCCGATCATCATTATGCCTAAGTATTAGTCTGTTAAACTAGCCAGTTAATTCATAACAATTTTCAATCTTATGTTATCACATTGTAAAGACCTGAATCCAGGACCTATCAGTCTCGCACGCGTACACTTAACCTCTAGACCTCCAAGCCTACATCCATTGGTGTTAATGTCTAACTTCAATCAACCTACCATTGTCTTTAGTGAGCTACTATATCACAACCGATTCGGTTGAACACCACTGATTACGACTTTTCACTAGAACTCCAGGAAATAACTCTTGAAGACAATTCCTAGTGAGCATATAATGATTATAATCTCCATAAAAACCCTTCAAATTTACCTAAACTATTTATCCGGTTAAACTAATTTATCCAAGTAAAACACATTCTATAATTAATAAATGAATTATTAAAAATATTAATTATCTAACCTGATGGACAAGTAGAAACACAACGACCTTGATAACTTGCATTAACACAATGTACACATTGTTCTGGACTAGGTCCATAACATGCAATAGAAGATGATTCAATTAAATTTGTTTGTCTTGATTGAATTATTTCTGAATAACATTGTTCATGACATGGTAAACATATTTGTACTAAACCATATAAATATGGTTGAGTATGATTTAATAACCATATCAATATTTCATGAATTATTTTCGTTGAGAAATGATGAAATAGATGAATATCAGTTTGACTCCAGAAAAATGAATCAATTGTATGATTTTTTGTTAATATTCTTTCATTTTGTTCATTCATATTAAAATAACCTATTGATTGATGATCTATACTAGAACCTCCTCTATGATGTAAGTTAATCATATGTTGATAAGTACCATATGGACAACTCTATAAAGATGATCATTAATATATATGAGAACAATGAAAATGATTGAGTTAGATTGAATGATGACAATCAACTTGAGTCTTAGTAAGATTCATATTTTCATTCAAATTTATTAACTGTCCTTATATGCATATAGAATTTGGTGAGATACAGTAATATTATTAGTTTAGGGAGTTTGAGAAGATTGGTTGATTTTATATTTTGGATCATGAACTGATCTTAATTAGACAACCAGTGATCAGTAGAGTTAATCCGTGTCGGGTAGAGACAGGTATCTATCTCAGTACAATGAAAGATGGTCGCGCAATTTCGTGTATTGGTTGAGGTTAGACATTAACATCATTGGTTGCCGATTCAATGGTCCAGTAGACTAAACATTTGCACGTGAGACTAAAGGCCATGGGTTCGAATCCTGCGAGTGGGATCGCAGATGCGAACAGCTGAGGAGTGTAACAATATGACAGAACGGCCGTTCAGTGCTTTCAGGTTTTCAGTGGTGGTCTAACATCATTTGGTTCATGATCTCAATGAAAAAACGTAATAATCTCCACAACCCTATAGTGAAAACAATGAAACTCTGTACAGATATGTCGTCCCAATATGAGACCCCTGAGAAGTGAGCATCCATAACCATTTCAGGAATCACACTCTGCTATTACATGCTCAATAATTACATCATTTTAAACTGAACTATATTTAACCTTTCATAGTTATTTAAACTTGAATATAACATTTTTTGGGAATTAACACGTTGAACTGAATTTATTGAAATGACAGTTAATTAAAAGGCGTCCAGTACTTCCAGGATTTCAATAATCGTCTAGCTTAGATCGACTCATGAACTCGACTGTTAAAACTACTACAACTTCCATAAATCCTCATTCTGATAATAATCATGTGTTCATTAGTGACTAGCTTCAAAAGGGATTTCCTAGAGTTCTAGTGAGAAGCCGTAAATAGTAGGGTCTGATTCGTCTAGGGTAGAGACAGTTATCCACCTCAGACAATGAATGAAGGGTCGAGCAATATAATGAATCGATTAAAGTTAGACATTGACATTGCTCGATGCCGGCTCGGTGTTTACAGGTTAAGTGTTCGCTTACAAGATCGAAGGTCCTGGGTTCAAGTCCCTTTGGTACGGGGTCGTTGATACGTACTGTTGAATAGTCTCAAACTAGGACGAAACGGTCATCCAGTACTTCGTGGTTTACAATGGTGGTCTAGCTTAGTACGACTCATGAATTCAACTGTTAACATTTTATCATTAAACTCGAAACACAAATGTTAAATTGATTGGTTTATAGGAGTAGTAGCAAGTCAAAGATTATAAAGTGGATTGAATTCAATTAATGCAACACTATAAACTTTATATCAATATATGAATCACTGCTTAATTGTGTTTAATTTAATATGGAGTAAAGATATGTATTTATGTGAAATTTTTACACACTCGAAACCAGAACCTTCAATCTCGCCGGCTCAGTGGTCTAGTGATTAAGCATTCGTATATGAGGCCGAAGGCCATAGGTTCGATTCTCGCATACTGGAATATTCATTGTAAACTGATCAATTTCATTTGATCTCGAAGAAAAAATTATGTGAAAGTAAACTATTTTACTGTGAAGCAGTTCGTTCCGCTCTACTTTATGGCAGTGAAACATGACCGGTAAGAGTAGAGGATATTCGTAGGTTACTAGTATTTGATCATAGGTGTCTTTGAAATATTACTCGTATATCCTGAGACTAACGAGTAAGTAATGCAGTTGTTAGGAAACGGGTACTAGGTAAGAATGGCAAATCAACTGATGGATTGATGAAACTTCATCAGTTGAAATGGCTGGGACACGTTACGTATTCCCAACCACCGACTGCCCCGACGTGCGATATTTTATGGTGTAAGAGTAGGTTGGAAGGAAGTTAGGGGCGGCCAAACCAAAACATGGCAAAAATTTATGAAGTCATTGACAAGTGAACTGAGCCATGCTGGTAGGTGTAGACGACCTAGTTGGGGACCACAAGATGATAGCAACTGATGGTTAGAGACCTTGAATGACATGGCTGAAAATCGTTTGCAATGGTTTGAGCAGATTCATCCACTCTTTGTGTTCGCCCAAATTATAATCTTCTGAATTATTCGTGTCCCTTTTTTTATCTTTCCAACTTTATTTCACTGGATTATACTCCTTGAACAACGTCTTCAAACCCTAATCTTTCCGATTACTGCTTATACTTTTACTACCTCTACCACTGTGGGATTTGAATCGACAATTGTATACCTGTGCTAATATCGTGTGGCAACTCGAACTGATGTGCGTACGTACGTACGGAGTTCTCCGTTGTTACTGATTGACTTACTGAAAGTAAACTATTTAACAAATAAAATGATTCATAATTATCATACTTACATTGACACACTTTAAATGATGATTAAAGTTTTTTGGTTCTAAATATAAAACTGTTTGTTTACAATAACTACATCCACCATCACCTGGCCAATCTCCTGATCCTGTACAATAATATTTCAGTTTAGTTTCAATTTTTTGATTCAATAAATTATTATTGATATATATATCACCAGGTGGTATACATGCTAATGAACATTCCATACATTTCTTAGTTATTGGATCGGTATATTTATTAGGTGGACAATAAGCTCTGCAAAATGGACCATCCTAGAATTAAAGAAAATAAATAATTGATAATTGAAATGTTATATAATTCAAAATATCATCTCATGTACAAAATCTAGATCGTCAATGAATGTCAATGGCCTAGAAGTTGAGCTTTCTTGTACGATGTAAAAATGATCTAGGTTCGACTCTTGATGATGGAGTCGTGGACATAGACTATCATTGAGGTGTGTCATACTAGGAAGAAACAACTATCCGACTTCTGTAGGTTTTTAAGATATTTGGATCTTTGGCTCGATTGCTTTCTTAATAGACAGATCATAGAAAATGAATAAAGCCAATGCCGATCATTTAACTAAAGCACAATTATCATCTGATAATCTTTATAAGTCTAACTGAAATCTGCTAAATACAGTATGATTTTGTCTTTTCTACATTTCTGAATCCTTCACTAAAGTAAACGCATCTATACTCTTCTTTTACCTCAGTATTATCCTGTAAATTTGTTGGCTGTTCTTTTATATATTATCCTTTCTTCCTGCCAATTAGTAGAAAACTATACGTGGCAAAAGTCTCATCGATAAGATATTGATAATGACACATAAATCATATCGATAGAAAGCAATACTATAGCTATACATTCAATTGATGTTGTTCACTTGTATCTTCACATTGTTATTTAGGACTGCAATTGATCAGTCTTTTGTTGGTATATGTATGTCACAAGTAAACAATAAAAAGTGAATTTACACCTTAACCCCATTGCACAAGCAAGTGGCTATCAGAAGTCAGTAGCTGAGTGGATAACGCGATGGCATTTGAAGCTAAGAGTACTGGATCCGAGTCCTAGAATGAACATCAACTCTGAGATGCAGGTACATCTAGCTGACGAATCCTAAATAAAATAAAACGCGCGTCACACTGGATTCCACTGCTAGCCACTATCCATCTTTGCTTATAATTGATACAATAGGGAAACCAGAATTAACAAATTATAAGGTTACATGATGTTAGTCAGAAATGTCCTGCAGTACAAATCCATACCATTGGCTAGGAATCGGATATGTATATTGGCTACTACTCATTGTATATTTCTTCAGAATATTGTCAGTAATTTTATTTTGATGGATTTGTACTTTTTATTGAAGAGATGAATAAGTTAACTTAAAATCGCATCGTGGTAATCCTGAGTTGTTCACAGAAATATGACTCACAGGTATAACTGATGAGGACGTGTAGTCGACACCTAACCTGGGTCACTTAGCTCCGAGATTACAGACACCCATAATGAGCTTTATATATATCATTAAACCGCATCACGAGGCAAGCCCTAACTTGGAATCCATAAGCGAAAAGGAAAAGAGGAAGATCAAATAACACACTGTGTCCCGAATTGGAAGTAGACATGAAAAGGATGAATAGCGACTGGAAACAGCTGAAAAGGAATGTCCAGAACACAGTTCGATGAAGAATGCTGGTGGGCAGCCAATATTGCTTTATGAGGGGTCATAGGGGTATGTAAGTAAGTAAGTAATTCAGTCATACAACGTAAATTCTAGTGCATATATCATTCATTTCAAATTTCCACTCCAAATTAGCACAGCTAGGTGAAATCATTCAACCAAATCTCATAGTAATAGAATTATTAATAGTATCAGTAATCGTAGAAAGGATTAAGCATAGGAACAAAAAATGTAGAAGAAGATTCCAGGACTCAGGATCTAGAATAAGACAAAAACAGAACGCATTTAAGTCATAGAGATAGATTCCAAACCATACAATTTAATATCGCTGGCCATTATTTACAGTAATCAAGTGCACTCCAAACAAAAAACCTGCAACTACTTACATAACTTTATGAACTTATAACATGTTTTAATTCAACCACCGCTAGCTTATTTTCAACATAATCGTCCCTACACCATCAAAGATTACCCATCTAGATAGGTGGTAATTAGTCACATACACAACACTATTGAATCATCTAACAATAAGTAATGTTATACTGAATAATTTTGATGGATTTTTGTTCTCTGAGCTGGATGGTTTAATCAAACTTCAGGTAGACGTTTATGCTGATGATATCTTTCAGAAGAACGATGAAAGCTCTATGATCAGAGAACAAAACTCCATCAAAATCATCCATCTAATCTACAAACTATCTCTACAATACTTAATAATCTTTCATAATAATCAACCTATGAACGAAATAGCTTAATTATCACAGAGGAAGGATTTGAATGTGATTAAATCGGTCTCGTATGCTGTTACGGATATGAGGGCTGATGTCAATTGCCGGCTGTCCACACCATGGAAGGGTATTTCTTGAAGAACCTGAAAAGGAAGACGGATTCATCAAATGAATTTTATTTACTTACTTGTACAAATCGACATGAACCAATACATTGATCATCATTAGGACCATAACATGTTTGATTTTGTAAATGACACATATCTGAACATTTTTTACATTGTTTTAATGAAACAGTATAGTTCAATACTTGATTTCTTTTATCATTGTGATGATACTTATTAATGAATTCAGTAGATTTGTTTAATTCATGATTAATAACAATCATTGAAGTACTTTGTATATCATTCATTAGATTTAATTCATTATTGATTAGTTGTTCTGAGTTATTAGGTGTATTATTTAATTTTGGTGTATAGTAACCAGGTAGATCTTCACAATGTTGAACACAAATTTTTCCTCCATTATTAATATTATCAATAGACCAATATTTACAATGAAAACAAAATTGTTTACCTGGACCCCAACATCCATTAGATGGTTGACATAATTCATCACATACAGCTCCACGTCCTTCTGTTAATATAAGAATAAAGTATAGAATTCTGTTATTTTAATTGTAAATCTGTTTTGCAGTAAAACAGTTATTCATTTTTTTATTTAAATCTTCCTATTGATGTTTAAGACTGCACGTTTCGTCCTATTTGAGACTCTTCAACTGGATGTACCTGTATCCTAGAGTTGATGTTCACTCTTGAACTTGAACCCATTACTGTTTGCTTCAAACGACATCGCGTTATCCATTTAGCTATTAGGTGCTGATAGCCACTTGCTCATACAATTGCATGAAGTTTAAATTCATTTGGTATTGTTTACTTGAATCTTTCTATTGATGTTTAGGAATGTAACTGATCAGTCTTTTATAGATATATATGCATACTGTGCGTTTTGCCTCGATATTCACAAGCATTCTAAGCAAAGATGGATAGTGGCTAGTAGTAGAATCCAATTTAACTCCTGTTTCGTCCTATTTGGGACTCATCAACTGGATGCACTTGAAGCTGACGAGTCCGAAATAGAACGAAACACGCGTCAAACTGGGTTCCACTGTTAGCCACTATCCATCTTTACTTATAAGGTTGTATAGTTATTTGGTATTGAAATAAAAACGATCTTCTTCCAAGCTCAATCTTGTATATTTTTATTGGTTAAACAACCTTTGATTTCAATATAACTTGTAGTGGTTTGGATTATCTCTGTTGTTGACTCTTATTTAATCAGTCATGCTTGGAATATGTGCATCCTCTGAGAATTGCCTCGATATAGTCATTATGACGCAAGTTTATACAGAATGCATGCTTCGCCCTATTTGGGACTTGTCAAATGAATGTGGCTGGAATGTATGGGATAAGAATAGCGTACTAGGTAAGGATGGCGAATTGATATCATCTCATGTTAACTAGGTATGGTAAATTGAAACGATGTACACACGTACATGGTTCTATGTTGTGACCGACTTACTGACTCATCTGTATCCTCGTGTTGGTGTTGACCTCATGACTCAGAGGCAGTAGCTTCCACTCCAGACATCACCTAACAAATCCCGAAAAGAACGAAAGTTATGTCCTGAGTTCCACTGCTAGCTACATTCTATCGACTCTATATAATCCATGATCTTTTTTTATAACTTACATTTGATAGCTAGTGGATGTTCGAGTCAATGGTAGTTTAACTATATGTTTAGCATTCTGAGCTATAACTCTATGACCTAACGACCTAAAACGTTTCCTAAAATTTTCAAAAGGTTAACTACATTGAGGGAATTCTATGGACTTTCACAGTAATGAAAACATGAGAAAACGTAGTCCATTTGCCTGTAGCTCGTTATCAAACGATACGGGACTGTCATCTACGTTAAAAAATATCATTATCTATCGAATTAACACTACCTAGTTAACTTTCAACCTGAGTTCAACGTTATTTCATTCACTGTCTCTATAATTAATTGACCAATCATCTAATTGGTGTGGGTTCGAACCACACAAGTTGTAGTAAAAATGAAGATAACTCTTTTGTTACTACCAATCATATCGTAGGTCCAGTATTTCCTATCGAATACTTCCAACCACCTAATATCAAAACATAGTACATTTAGTGACTTTCGGGTGGGGCTAATCATACTGCAACCTGATTGATTAAATATAATCCGTAGTTAAGGCCAAATTTAACCGATAATGATCACAACACATTAGACATAAATCTTTAAAGTATAGAAAATAAAGGTCATATGTTTCCATGATAGTGATGCATTGATGTATATGATGTACTGAAGTAACTTGATCAATGTAAACTACTTACATATTAAGTAGTAAAATGAATAGTTTCCTTATAATTAATAAATCTTTAGTTTACCGAAAACATATATGAAACAAAAGAAAATAATTTATTAGTTGAATTCATGAGTCAAGTGAAGCTAGACCACCATGGAAAACTTGGAATCACTGGACGGCCGTTTTGTCTTAGTATGGGACTATTCAGCAGTGCTCATCCACAATCTCGCCTCACGAGATTCGAACTCATGACCTAACAGTCTCGTACGGGAACGCTTAATCTGTAAACCATTGAGTCGACCGGGATCCAACAGTATTCATGTCTAACTTCAACGAATCCATGAAATTGTATCACCGTTCGGTATTGTTCTCACTGAGTTACTATCTCCCAACAGACCTAGTTGAACTCTACAGATCACTGCTTTTCACTATAATTACAGAAAACATTTCTTGTAGACCGATAGAACATTAACATTTTTGTTGTTCCGAAGTTATCAAGGATAATATCAACATCAGATTTTGATCGTTTCTTTATTCGATGGTATATATATGTTTGCGTTTTGGTTAACGTTTTTTTTAGCGAGTTAGTTTTCTACGGTATGGAGTTGTTAACCCCATGCCCAACCCTCCTCCTTTATCCGGGCTTGGGACCGGCAGAAGCCTCCGGAGGGACTTCAGGCGGAGATGAGAAAAATGAACAAGAATTGGATGGAACTAGAAAAGAAGGTCCAAGACAGAGCGGGTTGAAGAATGCTGATCGGCGGCCTATGCACCATTAGGAGTAACAGGGGTAAGTATGTAAGTAAGTATATCTATATATTTGCGGGGGGGGATGCATTAAATAAGAATCTTTTTCAGAATAATTAGATAGTACAATATAACTTACTACAAAATTCAAAATGAGCATTACCACCAACAAAAATAGTTGAATCTTTGAATGGACGTTTTTTTCTTGATTCTTTCTTATCACGTAATATAATTTGTGTTAATGATGAATTATTATTATTGTTGTCATGATTATTGAATGTTTTATCTAATTTTGAAAGTTTTATATCTTTATTATGGAATTCATCCATGAATGTTTCATCATATAATAAATTTGTCCAATCAATTGTATCTACATAACATAAACGTGGATTCCCTGTAATTAATATACTTGGATGACCTAATTTTTGTAATGAATTCATACCTAAAAATTCTAAATGATGATTAAGATTTATATTGATTGTTCGAGTTTGTTGAATATTAGAACTAACTATATATATTAGTAGTAAAGAAAAGAAAAAGAAAAGAATTATTCATTGAATATGTGAGTTATTAGTTGAATCTTTTAAATCAATTAAAGTTAGACTAACATGGAAAATCTGAAAGCAATGGATAGCTGTTTCGTCTCAGTATAAGACTCTTCAGATGTGTCCACACGCGAAACCGATGTGTCATAAATTCGAATTCTGAGATCGACATCGTGGATGCGTATTGTTGATTTGTTTTATAATAGAACGAAACGACAGTTCAATGCTTCCAGGTTTTTGATGAATTCAACTATTTAATCTGTATCAGTTCATTGTATTATCAGGAAATTAAAACGTTACACTAAATATCATCGTAATAACTGTGGTCAATGGTTGGAATATAATTTCATTTAGCTAACATACTTTCCGGTTTGAATACTAGGTCAATTAATGTGGCACGAGGTATTTAGACATAATTTCAATCTGACTAGATGATACCATATGATGTTACCTTTAGATTGGTTCATTTTGCTTGTGATGATAAACCATACATTCGAACAGGGACAGACAACCCTTTACTTTCGTAAAGGTCATCGATTGTTGTAGATAATTAATTGTGTTCACTTTTCACATGGGTAACTATGTATGTTATGATTACTCTATTCCAGATTTATTCATTAATGACTGCATAACTTTGATTTAATCAGTTGTAGGATGTCATCCACTATTTGTTAACCTCTTGTGGTTCGTCAGATAAAAAAATCTATTAATACATTGAATAGTTCTATACAAATCTTTCATTTAATTAAACTTGTTTGTGCATATGAACAAACTTCACATGGCAACAAAATGTATGTGTTGTAATAATTTGATTACTAGTGACTAGTTTAAAGAGGTGATTTTCCAAAGATTATTTTTGATCCATAACCGTTGGATTCTGTGGTTTTGAGTGCTGTTGTAGGCATGAGGTAGGTTATCACATCCCGGTTTCCCACACCTTGGAAGGGTTCTTCTGGAGGTACTTGAAAACGAAAATGGATTAGAGGTGGTCTTAGTAACCTGATAGTGTGACCGCAGTGTCCAAAGGACAACTACTTGAGGTCGGTCACACACGACGGAGACGGATGTCTATGGGATAAGGCGAGGTGTGTACTTTTAATACCGACCTTTCCGAATTGCACCCTTCCTTGTGGAAAGGCAGAATTGCTGATATTCTAGTTGTCTGAAGGAAGCATCTTACTGCCTTTTATATCTCTGTACAGTCAGCAGTACGACTTCGCCTTCGGACGTTGTGTTAGCTGCTTTTAGTCTTACTGTTCTTCAACCAACTTGTCTAGAGTGGTAGGACTTTGAGGAACGATTGTTTCAGCCCGTATAACTCGATTGGTTCATCACGATAGACAGACCCGACAACCACGTCAAAGTAGCCACAGCGGTCGGGCTGGATTCCAGTCACATCAGATGTGAGTGAGTTACTCACCAATTCTATTGAAAGATGCTTGTTCAGTATCTCAAGTTGATTGAAATTAGAAAGAAATGTAAACCAATGGATGTTAATCTTATTTTCTAAACAGTAAGCGCTAAATACAAGACCTGTAGTTCCCAAGTTTTATTTCCGGTATAGTCTTAGTCGTATACTCCTGAGAAGTTTTATACTAACACAAAACGTCTATCTAATACTTCCTGTCTTTCATCTGTCATTAAATTATGATCAAACAATGATTTGAATTGTTAGAAATGTGACAGATCGCAAAATTAGTCTAAACGTAATTAAAATTAAAGATCAGTCACAGTTATAGATATCAGTAGGCCTCAACAGGCACAAACGAAAAACCAAGATCCTCAAATACAACACGTAGAACACTAACCCAATCACATTTGGTGGCGAAACTTTGGAAGATATGGAATCTTTCATGTACCTGGAAAGCATGATCGATGAACAAGGACGATCGGATGCAGACGTAAAGGCGAGGATTGGCAAAGCAAAGGCCGCATTCATACAACTGGAGAACATATGGAACTCAAAACAACTATCAACCAATATCAAAGTCAAAATCTTCAACATGAATGTCAAGACTGTTCTACTATATGGAGCTGAAGCGAAGAGAACTAATACAAGTACAAGTATTTATAAATAGTTGTCTACGCAAGTTACTCAATATCCATTGATCGGATACCATCAGCAACAGCCTACTGTGGGAGAGGACAAACCATCTTCCATCTGAAGAGGAAATTACGAAAAGACGATGGAAGTGCATAGGACATACATTATGGAATTCACCAAACTGCATCACGATGTAAGCCCTAACTTGGAATTCTGAAGGGAAGCGGAAAAGAGATAGGCTGAAGAACATATTACGTCGGAAAATAAAAGCAGATATGAAAACGATGAATAGCAAATAGAAAAGATTTTTCAAGACATAGTTGGATGAAGAATGCTAGTAGGCGGCCTATGTTTCTTGAGGAGGGTTAATAGGCGTAAGTAAGTAGATAATATTTATGGATATATACAATATGACAAAAATTATGTAATTATTAGTCTTACTTCCTCCAATTATTTTCACATTAGATAGAAATGTTAAATTAGTCATCCATGGAGCATGTGATCCAGCACTAATATAAAGTGTTCCGGTAATATACTTTAATTTGGATAAACCAATTACAAGATCTTTCCATTTTACACCTTCATCAACTTGTGATAAATTATAAAATGGATCACTAAAAGAAATAAAATACAAAATGTTTATTTGTTTAGTTGTTTTGTTTTTATTAGTTGAATTTATGAATTAATTGAAGCTAGACAACTATGGAAAACTGTAAAACACTGAAAGGCTGTTTCGTCTTAGTATAGTGCGCGTCCACCATCCCTCACTGCGAGATTCGAACCCAGAACTTATCGGTCTCTCGAGCAAACGCTTAACTTCTGGACCACTGAGCCGGCCGACATCCAATGGTGTTAATATTTAATTTCAACTAATCCACGATATTGAGCGACACATTCACCATTATCTTCAGTGAGTTACTATCTCACAACAGACCTGGTTGAACTCCACTGATCACTGCTTCAAACTAGAATTCTAGGAAATACCGCTTGAAACTAGTTACTAGTGAGCATATGGACATTTCAGTAATTTTAATAGTTGAATTCATGATTTAATTGAAGCTAGACCACTATGGAAAACCTGGAAGCATTGGATGGTTTTTTCATCCTATTATGGGACTCTTCAGACGTGTGCGTCCACGATCCTGCCTTGCGATGCAGTACAAATTGATGATGAACATTGAATATTTGATTTAAGAATATATACATTAGTATTTGTGCAATTGATTGACCGTGGAATAGTATCTTATATCATGATTGTTTTTTTTCCTTTGAGTGTTCAAACAGTTCTATCGTTAAAGTTGTAATATGATCTCTATTCTAAGTGATTCGATTTCGCGTACACTGTGTTCTGATTTCAGGTATTAGGAAGTAATCAGTAAGAAACTCTGGATCTAGGTTTTTTTTACTACATTGTACTCGTCAATAAGGAGTACCGTTAATCCATAAGAGACTGGTGTTATTCGTGAGATTTGAACCCTCATCACTTAGCTTCAAAGTTAGAGATGTTGATGTTAAACTGTTATTTTTGCGACTGATAAACTGTAGGATTAAGTTGTCAATATTGACCTGACTACTGATAAGTGACTAGTATTATGTTTATTTAATCGTTTTAAATGATGAAAATATTCAGTGGTGACATATCATACTGTAAAGCTGATTGATGTGTTATTGAATCCTCTATAGGGAGCTCTGTCTAAATCAAAAGCTTTCAGATTTGATCTTCAATGACAAAGTCGTAGATACTCAATACTGAAGAGTCCGATACTGAAACTATACATCTGTACAATTCTTCCAGGTTTTCAGTATTTGTCCAAGATTGATCGGTCCGCGTATAACAATTAGTCAATCAATCAATCTTAATGTTTAACGGAAATTATAATAAACTGAAGTTAGCAAGATAAGGGAAGATAATATTATCTCATTCTATTGACATATTACATAATACTAGTGTTATTAATTACCCGATAAATGATTGCATTGATAGTTTTATATCACCTTCAAATACTGTACAATTTTCCATAGCATGAAGTGATTTACGATGTAAATAATCAATTCCTTTAATTGACTCAATTTCATTTAATGTACAAACTGAAATAAATACATAATTCAATGATTCACAAATAAGGATATATTTATATGGATAGTAGAATAATACGTTAATGAAAACTGATAATATGCAAGCCAAAGAGGCACCAAATACATATGCGCCACACAAATCTCATTTGAGTTGTGTGAGGGCTGTGATACTGACCGGGTGCCCAGACCGAAGCAAGTGCCTTCCTTAGGGGACCACACAGGGAGCCTTCGACGTGAAGGTCTGATCCATAAGGCAGTGGAGCATCGTAAGGAGATGCAGTCCCATGATAGCCAGTGACCAACGATTGATTAATACTCCACCTGTTCCTTTATTATCCTGGAGCCCATGTGCACCATTGGTTTGAAATCAGGACTTTCCAACTCCTCTAGGTGGAACCTCCCTATCCACTAACCCGGTTAAGGCGCCAGATATTCACATTTAGATCCTCTCAATTTCGTAAACAACAGTAAGGCCACGAGAATGAAGTGAGTAGGACTTCCCTGGCGGAGGCTATATACGCGTGGCCATGTGAGAACATTTGGAGAGGGAGAGCGAACTGTCCCCACTCTCGACCGTACCAGGGCATTTGGAGGTATATACAAGCTAACAACCAAATATAGTTGCAATCAACCAAATTTTGTATAGTACTGAGCTAAATATAGTTAACAAGAACACAGGTGAGGACAATCAAATATATTTGAATACACAATTACAGAATCTCTTGGTAAAATCTAAGAACCATACATCTAGCTGACGAGTCCTAAATAGGATGAAACATGGGTCATAGATTCAATTGCAAGTCACTATCCATCTTTGCTTATAATGCTTATGACTTAAGACATTATCGAGGTAGTTCACACAGGAAGCACATATGCTAACAACAGACTGATAAATTTTTGTGCTACACAACAAAAGAAAGATTCATGTAAAACAACACCAAGTGAATTTATACAGTAAATAATTCATTTGATTGTTTCTTCATTTCCATACCAATCATTCTCTGTTATCATTCTTCTCTATTCGATATTATCAATTTTCTACTGTCAGGTTTCCACTTTTGATTGGCATTACATACTACTTATATTAGTCGACGTTAGTAGTATACATTACACAGTGACCAGTTATTAATTATTACTTCAGCTGCTTCCGACAAGATAAGATTAGTTTGAAAACAGTGTTTAGAATGACTAATCATGAAACATGAATGCCAAATGATGAATATTATTTGCAAAATTCTACAATTATTTAATGGATCTAAGATTAGAAGAAGATGAAAGAGGAAGAAACGGTCATCTAGTGTTTCCATGTTTTTAATGGTGATCTAACATTGATCGACTCGTGATCTCAAACAAAAATTCAAGCTCATATGGATAAAATAGGATTTTTAATACGAGTTGAATTTGAATTGAGAACAGAGAATTTAAGTAGCAATTACAGTATGGTGCTTTTAGAAATAAAGAAAGGTATTATGTCACAACCAAGTAACAATAGGGAAGATAAAAACTATTGAAGTAAGTGAAAGCTTTTAATTTGATGAACCTCTTTTTAGACTGTTTCAAATTATAAGCAAAGATGGATAGAAGTTAGCATTAGAATCCAGGACGCGCGTTTCGTCCTATTTTGGACTCGTCAGATTGATGTAACTGGTACTCAGAGTTGATGCAAGTAAACAAAATCAAGTGTTTTAAATTACTTTCTCTTTAGATCATTTCATCAACATTCGATGACGCTCTATTATGACTTAATTCAGTCAGTCAGCAACAATGTAAAACGTTTTAGGTACATACATCATTTTGAGTTACCATAACACATTAGCACAGAGATACAACAGTCAATTCAAATCCCGTAGTGGTAGAGGTAGTAAAAGTATGAGCAATAATCGGAAAGATTAGGGTTTAAAGATTTCATTCAAGGAGTATAATCCAGTGAAATAAATTTGGAAAGAGAAAAAAAGGGACATGAAGAATTCGGAAGATTACGATTTGGGCGAACACAAAGAGTAGATACACCTACTCAAACCATTGCAAACGATTTTCAGCCATGTCAGTCAAAGTCTCTAACCATCAGTTGCTATCATCTTGTGGTCCCCAACCAGGTAGTCTACACCTACCAACATGGCTCAGTCCACTTGTCAATGACTTCATAAATTTGTCTTATGTTTTGGTTTGGCCGCCCCTAACTTCCTTCCAATCTACTCTTACACCATAAAATATCGCACGTTGGGGCAGTCGGTGATTAGGCATACGTAACACATGTCCTAGCTATCTCAACTGATGAAGTTTCATCAATTCATCAGTTGATTTGCCATTCTTACCTAGTATCCGTTTCCGAACAACTGCATTACTTACTTGTTAATCCTAGGATATACGATCAATGCTTGGAAGACACCTATGACCGAATAGTGGTAACCTATGGCTATATTCTACTCTTACCGGCCATGTTTTACAGCTATAAAGTAGGATGGATCGAACTGCTGCGCAATATATCTACAATTATAAAGATTGAAATCTGAGAATTAGGTAAAAAGTATAATCCAAGGTAAGACAATGAGTGTATTTCTCTTGTACCAATGTGATTGACTAGCAACCATATCACCCGACATTTCCAACCAAGTAATCTGAATTTATGAATCATCCAGTTTGATCCATAGAATTTAACTAACATAAAGAATCATATAAAAATGACATTATTTGATACTTAGTGACCAATAACTTTGACAACAGACGCATCATATTGTTTGCATTGGACTATAAATACAAACAACTTTCGTTGATTAAAGATAAATTATAAATGGTAATACATTCACTTGATATGATTTACTTGAATCTTCCCATTGATGTTTAGGACCGTAATGGATGCGCATTGCACAAGCAAGTGGCTATCAATACTTAGTAGCTAATTGGATAACGTGATGAAGTCTGAAGTGAACAGTACTAGATTCGAGTTCTACAGTAAACATAAACTCTGAGATACAAGTACACCCAGTTGACAACTCCCAAATAGGACGAAACGCAAAACCTGGATTCCATTGCTAACCACTATCCATCTTATAAATAGTAAGTTTTGATGAAATTTTCTCAATGTAGTTTTTATCTAATAAAGATCTTATACAATAATGAACAATTATCATTTACTTACTTTTAGGACAAATAGAATTTGGACAAGGTATACATTCACCTTGATATGCCATATATCCTGGACGTGCACATTTTGATACACAATGATCATCATCTCGTAGATACGTTTCTCAATAAAATAAAAGAATAAAAGTTGGGAAAAATAATTTTTTTTTCACACTAATTTTAAGTGAAATTCTATTGAATGTTTGATTATTGAAGAATTTAGTGAATATTGAGATGAAATCCATAGTTTCATATTTCCCTCAATGTTTTTTTGTGTAATAAATTGTTCTTTCAGAAAACTAACTAATAGAATCCATTCATTTATTAGTTGAATTGATGAATTAAACCACTATGGAAAACCTGGAAGCATTGGATGACCATTTTGTTCTAGTATAGGACACCTCAGCAATGTACATCCATGATCTCATCTCACAAGATTCAAATTCAGGACCTATCAGTCTAGAGCGAGTACGCTTAACCTGTAAACCATTGAGCGTTGGTGATCTAGCTTTAATTGACTCATGAATCCAATTAATCAATTATTGTTATATCTGAAAATCACTCTCTGGTTAGAGTCCATTCATGTTTAATTTGGATTAATTAACAATAATATGGGGAAATATTATATATAATTCTGTTAGAATACTACAAATTCGTATAATAATGTATGAATATTCTGTATCTTCTAAATGTTGTAAAACTAATAGTCCAGGTGTGGTGCGTGCTACTTATATTGATGTAAGTAGTATAGGACGCAAGTTAAAAACGTAATGTCTGGTAACAGAAGATGGAAGAAAATTAAGAAAGGAAGAGCGAGAACACTATGCAATTTGTATGAAGATGCATGAACAATGGAATGGGAGACAATGGATTAATGTTTACAACATGGACAGTACAGTTTGATATGATGGATTGATATTTTGCAAATTAACGATATACTATATGGTTTTCAGATTTTATTGAGATAGTCTGTAATTTCTTTGCTAAATACATTCGATTGTCTCTACCCGTATTCTGTTCACTACACAGGTACTTATGAACTGATATTGTGGTTTGGTTCAATTGAGACTAGTTTATTTTCCCATATTACTCTTCCAACAATCAACAAAGTACATAGAGGGAAGCAAATGTTAGAATAATATAGAAGAACATTTTTAAGTAATAACAGTTGTTAATCGCTCAGATTGTTGTGTGTGCTACTTACATCAACATCAGTAGTATATATTTAGTAAGGAATAGAATGTCTAGCAGTAGATCAAGATTATCAAGGAGGAAAGAACGGGAACAGAAAGCAATCGGTATGGAAATTCAGGAACATTTAATTCTGAGACCATTCACTGATATTTTCAAAATGACCAATCAAGTATGAGACAATTGATTGACATGTTACAAATGAAATATTTACTGTATAATTCTCAGATTATAGTGAGATGTTCTGTAATTTTATATCCGAAGACATTCGATTGTCCCTACTTTTGTTCTCGTTCACTATATTTGGTGTTGTTGCCAACCAGGAGGGTGGGGGAAGTGTGCTGTTTTTTGAACGCTGATGCAGGCCTGGAACTGAGGTGCATGTTTGTGTGATGTGTGCTACTTATATCGATATCAATAGTATATAACGCTAGTCAGGAAAAGAATATCTAGCACTAGAAAATCAATTAAGTATTCACTATATAAATCTTAGATTTGATTAGTCGCCATGGCGTCATCCACTTAGTTACTGTTACCTGATAACTATTTGTTTTTCATTTATTATTTGTTTTTGATTAATTAATTAACTTACTTGGACAAGATTTTACACAGATCATTCCAAATGTTAATAAACCATCTGGATTTTCTACCCAACTAAATGTAGATTTATTATATTTTTTTGATGCTGGACATGAATCTGTACAAACACCACGATTAGATAGATGTAAACATGCCTAGAAAGATAAAACAAAACAAACAAAAAAAGCGACATAATGATAAGTAAATACACTTAACGACGCTTTCTATTCAATAGTTTCTGATCTATTAAAAAAAAATGTCTATTGAGATTGAAATAGTGTCAATTGACAATTCGTTTCACAGACTTAATTGTATTGAAAGCTGTACAGAATAACAAATGTAAAGTATAGTTCCAGGCCCACATCGGCGTCCGTGGAACAACACTCTTCCACACTCCTGGTTGACAGTGATACTAAATGTGGAAAACGAGAACATAAGAGGGGACAATCGTAAAATCTGAGAACCATACAGTAAATACTTCATTTGTAAAATGTCAATTAATTGTCTCATATTTCATTGTTCGTTTTGTAAATATCAGCCAATCGTCTCAAAATTCATTATTCCTGCATTTCCATACCAATTGCATAACAATCTTGACTTTCTGCTGCTAGACATTCTATTCCTGACTAGCGTTATATACTACTGGTATCGATATAAACAGCACACATCACACCAACAAGCACCTCAGTACCAGGCCCACATCGGCTTCCACAAAACAGCACACTTCCCCCCTCCTAGTTGGCGACCACACCAAATGTAGTGAACGAGAACAGAAGTAGGGCCAAATCGGATGTGTTCGGACACGAAATTACAGAGCGTCTTAGTAAAGTCTGAGAACTATACAATGAATACCTAATTTGCAAAGTGTCAATCAATTATCTGAAACTTGACTGTTCATTTTGCGAATATCAGTGAATGGACTCAGACTCTAATGTTCCTGTATTTTCATACCAGTTTCTTTCTGTTCCAATTTTTTCCTTCTCAATCTTCTAGATCTTCTGCTGCTAGACATTCTATTCCTGACTAGCCTTATATACTACTTATGTCGACATAACTAGCACACATCATAATAATTCTAAATATCATTATATTGTAAATAATTTAATAAACTGATTATATCCATATATCTAAGATTAAATTATAGTGAACACGATAACGTGTGAAATAGATTATTGACAGAATCCAATCAGCACTAAAGGACCAAAAAATCACTATAGTGATCACTACTAAGTGGCTGATCAATTTAAACATCTCAAAGTTATAGATGTCAAACGAGGCAGAAATAGCTTAATGTTAACTTCTTAGGCGTCAAAAGCGAATGACCAGGATTATAATCTACCAGAGAGTACAAGTTTCTCCAAAATTCCAGTTACACCTCCGTGAAGAGTGTGTAACTGCATAATCTCGTGTGCGAGAACGAAGGTCCTTGGTTCTAGTCTCATGTATAAGATCATCGATGCGCAATACTGAGTAGTTCCATACTAGGACGAAGTAGTGTTTCAGTACCCCCTGGTTTTCAAAGGAACCAGAACTGAAATCAAATATTACCAAACAGTATTTACACTATGATAATTATCTACTAAAATATCTTCACTTGTAAAATTTTATTGCATTATAATTTTTTTACCAAACGGCCTGCTAATCTAGTTAAGTGTTCAACAACACTTCTCTCAATGTTTATCTAATATTCACTTGAATTGAGATCAAGAACCATCACTGAAAAAGTAGAAGCACTGGACAGCCGTTTCATCCTATTGTAGGACTCCCCAACAGTGCACATCTACGATCCCGCTCGCAGGATTCGAACCCAGGGCCTTCAGTCTCGAGCGTGAACGCTTATTCTCTAGACCACTAACCGACCGACATCCAGCAGTGTTAATGACTAACCCCAACTAATCCACAAAATAGCACGACCATCTTCGATTGTACTGAGATAGATACTTGTCTCTATCCGATACGGATTAGCTCTGTTAGTCATTGGTCTAACATCAATCGGTTCATGATCTCAATCAAAAACTTAACAATCTTTACAACCTCATACTGATATTTACTTGAATCATGAAATTACTTAATTATTTTATTTATCATATCATAATTTAAAGAATGAAATCATTCTCTTATTGATATAACATACATTACAATCACGAGCTCTTGGACCATAACAACTAGCTGCACATTCAGAATGACAACATTGTTCGTTTGTTGTAGTGACAGAATTTGAATTTGTTTGAAATTTATAATAAGATAAATTTTTTTCATAAGATTCATTAGATTTTATACGAAAACACCAATTCGATCCTTCACATAGACGAACTTGACATTTATGAACTAAACAACAATAAAAAAATGCAAACAGTTATATGGGGTGTAATTGTTAATGACTTGTATATCAGAAGGTAAGAATGATAATAATCATCATATGCTGATTAGTGACTAGTTTCAAAAGGTATTTCCTGGAGATCTAATGAGAAGCAGTGATCAGTGAAGTTTAACTAGGTTTAATGGGAAATAGAAACTCACTGAAGACAATGGTGGATGTGTCGCTCAATATCATGGATTAGTTGAAATTAAACATTAACACCGTTGGAAGTCTGCCAGCTCAGTGGTCCAGAAGTTAAGCTTTCGCTCACGAGACCGATAGCTCCTGGATTCGAATCTCGCGGTGCGGGATGATGGATGCGTACTATTGAGTAGTCCCACAATACTAGGACGAAATAGCCGTTCAGTGCTTTGCGGTTTTCCATAGTTGTCTAGCTTCAATTAATTCATGAATTCAACTATGAAACTACTAAAATCTACACAAAACCCATTCAAATATTGATTTACATAATTTTGTGTTGAAAACGTTTAAACTTTGATATCCAATCTTAGGAAATGAATGAAAAAAGTAGATTGTAAAACAAAAGTTAAAATGTTAGTGTCAAAATGAGACAAACTGGATACTGACTCAGTTGTTTACAGGTTAAGTGTTTGCATACGAGACCAAGGATTCTGGGTTCGAGTCCTTTCAGTGTGGAATCGTGAATGCGCACTTCTAAAGAGTCCTATACTAAAACAAAACGGCCTTCCAGTTCTTCACGGTTTTCAGTGGTGGTCAGCTTAGATAGACTCATGAATTCAACTCATAAAATACCACAATCTTCAAAACATTTTATTCTGATAATAATCATGTACTCACTAGTGACTGGCTTCAAGTTAGAAGTACTGGAGTTCTAGTGAAAAGTTGTGAACAGTGGAGTTCAATCCGTGTAGTGTGTGAGATAGCTATCTACCTCAGACAGTGAATGAAGGGTTGCTCAAGATCATGGTTTAATTGAAGTTAGACATTAACATCATTGGATGCTTGCTTGGTGATCTACAGGTTAAATGTTCGAGTGCAAGGCCGAAGATTCTGGTTTCCAATTTCTTTGCTATGAGGTCGTGCATGAGCACTGCTAGGGACCATTAGGCGTCGTGTTTGAATATTTGTACCACATTTTCCTTCCATTTAGATATTTCAACAAGTTATCTATTCTGTTTGTTTGTTTATTTTAACATATCATTATTTTGGTGGAGTTTTGTTCTCTGAGCTGTGACTTCTATTTGAAGTTTGCACTGATGATGTCGTTCAGAAGAACGATGAAAGCTCCACGACCAAACCATCCAGCTTAGAGAACAAACCTCCACCAAAATCATCCACCTGAGCTACAAATCTCCACCACCATCTCAAAAACACATCATTATGCTTATTAATCTCATAACATATTCAGGTGTATTTGTTTATTATTTTTATTTTAACACAGATATTGGTACAAGGAGGCACCAAATACATATGCGCCACACAAATGTCATTCGATATGTGTGAGGGCTGTGATACTGTCCGGGTGCCCAGACCGACACAGGTGGTTTTCTTAGAGGGCAACACCCTGAGCCTTCAACCTGAAGGTCTGATCCTCAAGGCAGTGGAACATCGTAAGGAGATGCAGTCCCATGGAAACCGGTGACCAACAATTGGTTCATACGCCATTTGTTCCCGCAGGATACTGGAGCCCGTGTGCACCACTGATTTGGAATCCGGTTAAAGCGCCGGACATTCGGTTTTCGTCCTCTCATTTTCGTAAACAACACCCCCGCCACGAGAAGGCAGTGAGTAGGACTTCCCTGGCAGAGGCTATATACGCGTGGCCATGTGAGAGCATTTCGAGAGGGAGAGCGGACTCTCCACACTCTCGGCCATACCAGGGCTTTTGGGGGCAGGTGTATTTGTTAAATGTTACAATATTTCGCTGTACAAGTTACAAAGAATAACTCAATCAAAGATATCCTAGTTGCTAGCAATATGCATCGTAAAGAATAATACATTATTCAAATGTCGATTCCTGAACTACTAACATCTAAACTATTGATCATTCAATATTGATCATCAGGATCAATCAAGAAATAAGATACTTTATGCTGAGAATTCTATAATGTACCAAAAATAGAATATTGAATAAAGTCAATAATAATAGTTTTTTGATTGACATCATGAGCCGATTGATGTTAGACCACCTTTGAAAACCTGGAAGCACTGGGTGGCCTTTCCGTCTTATTGTGGGACTCTTCCGAAATGAGAATCCATGATCCCGCTCGCGGCATTTGAACCCAGGGCATACAGTCTCGCGCGCGAACGCTTAACCTACTAGACCATTCAGCCGGCATCCAATGGTGATAATGTCTAACATCAACCAATCCACGAAATTGCGTAACCATCTTCCATTGTACTGAGATCGATACCTGTCTCTACCCGACATAGATTAGTTCTACTGGTAATAGACATATAAAATTCCACTGATTGACAAAGAATATTATTAAGAATTAAATGATTGAATAAATAAAAATATAATTACCTGTTTGACATTGATTTCGTCCTGGACCCCAACAATAACGTTTCCCTTGAATTAATGGACAAGTTGTATGACATGGTAAACTAGGATATTTCATTGAATAATTAATGAATGATTTATTTTCATTTTTTAAAAGATCCACTTGATTAGTATAATTATCTTCATTGATATATTGATTTATTGTTATCATCATAGAATTGGTGATATTTTCATAAGAAGTAGATAGATCAGTTATAGAATAAGTATTCAATATTGAATTATTGTTGTTAGATATTTTAGTTTCTATGGTTGTTGTAACTGATAGATTAGTATCATAAATAACAGTTGTAAAATATGATTCATTTAAGACTTCAAAGAAAAGAAAAAGAGTGTAAAATTGTATGGATGAAACTTTTACTAAATAGTTATAATAATGAATAACTGTATTGAATAGAGACCAATTCTATTATGTGTACTAAACACATTATAATCTAACTGTTAAGTAATGATTGAATTAAGTAATAAACTGTAAGTCAGTCAGTTAGTTAGTTAAGTACAACGTAGGATCAGGGAACATAAATGCATCGGTTCAAATTGTTATATCTCATTAATACAACAAGATAAATATTAAATTCATAGAAGTAGTTCATTCAATGGTAGTAATTGTTATAACTTGTAGGTTTGTGATATGATGGAAGGGAAAGTCAATTGCAACATGATCGATAGCATTCGATCTGCACTAATAAGGACTAGACAAGCAAGACATTGATCACCACCTAGTGATCAATCAATTGTAATTACATCTCAGTCTTACAGGAGGTTAGTCACGGCTCGGATAGCTCAGGGGTAACGTTTCTCACTGTGAAACTAGGTGACACGAGATTGAATCCGCTAGGGAGCACCAGTTCCCTCAAGATTACAGGTACACCTTGCTGGTGAGTGCCAAGTAGCACGAAGCCCGGGTTCAGGGTTTCCTGTTGATTACCTCCAACCACCATCTAAAAGTCAATTTTCGATTGATTTACTTATTATGAGTTTTGTTTAACATTCAACATCCGTTTTGACTCAACGTGTGGATCATTCAGTGTAGTATTTGATTTGTTTCCCCAGTATGATATTTTCTTCTGTATAATATACGATATTCTTGCATTCACTTGACATAAACTATACTCAGTAAGTGATTTGTTATTACTGAGTATGTGATTTAATCCTAATTATGAATCAAAATGGATGTACAATCAGTATATAAACCAGTGTATTTTAGACTATTTTGATCATCGTCGTTGTCGTGTTTTAAGGCTAATAAATCATCACTTATACCATTCTTTTGTTCTTAATTTTGCATCGTGGGAATTGCCGAAGTCACTCGTTCTGCGTATAAGTGATCAGCGCTTTTTCCGGCACAACAATCTGCGACGACCAATACAACACTTTGTGTCATTATCAATCTATAACGTAATATGATAATACCGATTAGGGTGCAGTGAATTATCGATCAGATCAATGATGAGTAAACCCGTATGAGTAGTTTAGAATCCTTATTGATCCTGCTTCCTGTCTAGCACAGCCAGTTAAGTCCAGAACATCAATCTCAGCCTCTGCAATATAAATCCTTATATTTCAAACATACTGGGTTTACATACCAACCAAACAGACCACATCGTATCATAAAATAGGAAACAACATTTTTACAAGATTTAGCCAAAAGAGTGGCTGTGAATGTGAGAGGTAATAATAAATAGACAGGGTATAATAATAGTTCATAGGTCAACATAAAGCTTATAATAAGAGAGAAATAAATATGAATAGTTTACTTATTTAACAATTGTACGATAAAAATATACATATAGTATTGTTCCTGCATTCTTTCTGGTTAGCGTTTTTGTTAGCGAGTTAGTTTTCTACGGGATGGGGACGTTAACCCCATGCCCAACCCACCTCCTTTATCCGGGCTTGGGACCGGCAGTAGCCCCCGGAGGGACTCCAGGCGGATCCGTTGGCCGGACACTATTAGCAACAACGTACTGTGGGAGAGAACAAACCAGATCCCAGTGGAGGGAGAAATCAGGAAGAAGAGCTGGAAATGGATAGGACACACAATGAGGAAAGCACCCAACTGCGTCACAAGACAAGCCCTCACATAGAATCCTCAAGGCCAAAGGAAAAGAGGAAGATCAAAGAACACATTACGCCGAGAAATGGAAATAGACATGAGAAAGATGAACAAGAATTGGATGGAATTAGAAAAGAAGGCCCAGGATAGAGTGGGTTGGAGAATGCTGGTCGGCGGCCTATGCTCCATTGGGAGTAACAGGCGTAAGTAAGTAAGTATTATTCCTGAAATAGATCCTACCAGTTACCATTGATTATTGTCATCGGGATATAACAGTAATATATAAGAGAAAGATTGTATATAAGGATATAGTACATGAAGAAAGAATTTGTTTGTAGAAAGAAAAATATGAAACAATTTTAATCTCATAGTTTCACGGGAGACAAAGAGTGTATACACCTACATCATTGTGATCGATTCTGAACCATATCACCCAGAGTCTTTGACCACTGGTTATGATGGTCACGCGGACCCTAACCAAGTAGTCTACGCCTACTAACATGTCTTAGACTTGTTGTTAACAAGTTTTCAATTAATCCATAGAAAATATTTAATCGTTAAAAGTGTTCACTTTTTATTTGAACTAAAAGTACATAGTTTCACGAATGTTATCATTAAACGCTCAAACATGACTTATCATTTATAAAAATGGAAACAATCACACTATTTACTTATTATGATCATTTCGATGAAACAAAACTTAATCTTACTTAAATTACAAATCAGTTAATTTAATAGTTGCATTGATAAGTCACTTGAAGCTATACTACCTTAGAGAACCTGGAATCACCGGATGGCCGTATCGTCCTTGTATCGGACTCCATAGAAGTGCGCATCCACGATCCTGCATGCGGGAATCAAACTCAGGATCTATCGGTTTCGTGTGTGAGTACTTAACCACCAGACCACTGAGGTATCCGGCATTCAACGGTTTTAATGTCTAAAGTTAAGCAATCCACGAAATTGCACCATTATCCACCATTGTTTTCATTGAGTTACTGCCTCATAACAAACCTAGTTGAATTTTACTGGTCACGGCTTCTCAATAGAACGGTTCGAATTTCGTGAGTGGGATTGTGGATACACAATGCTAAAGAGTCTCATACTAGAACGAAACGGCTGTCTAATGCTTCCAGGTATTCCATAGTGGTCTAGTTTTTATTATCTGATGAATTCAACTATTAAATTACTATAGTAGTGACAAAAACCCTTTTTGGCAAATGAGCTAGCTGGTTAATTAAGGCGGAAGAATACAGTTGTAGAAATTTTAGAGATTGAATTTGAAGTAAATCCAATGTTTCGGTCGATAATCTGATACTCTTCAAATTCACTTGGTGTTGTCATGCATTGCTACACCTGACTCATCAAAAGAATCATAAACTGAAATCAAATCTTGACAGATATCACCATACAAAGTAATTAAAACAAATACCGACAGAAAATAGGGAAACGAAAAGTGTTCATGAGTTTGACAATGATTAATTTATCTGACCTATTTTAACAGAATTTACGAATATATAATTCCAAATTTCAATCTACAAACTTGAAATCATTATTCGATTGGTGACAAGGAATGTTCCACTTTCCAATTCAATACATATAATCAGTGACTAACATTCTGTTATTTTGTGTTTCATCTATTTTTCAACTAGTATAAGATTTCAATTCAATTGATGTTGTTTTACTTGTATCTTCGCATTGTTATTCAGTACTGCATTTGATCAGTCTCATGTTGACATATGTGCATCCTGTGTGGATTGCCTAGATATAGCCTTAAGTCACAAGCATTATAAGCAAAGATGAATAGTGGTTAGCAGTGGAATCCAGGATACAAGTTTCTTCCTATTTAGAACTCGTCAGTTGAACGTGTCTGCATCTCAAAGTTGATGTTCACTCTAGCATGAAGTATGTACTTTTCAGTAGGAAGAGTAAGTTGTATGCGGTAATGGTTCAATGGTACAATCAAATTTTTCAATCCTGTAGAAAAGATGACTTCATACAGACTTAAGGGAAAGATGTGTTTATATTTTGCAATGTAAATCGTAATGGTTAAGCAATCATCATCTTCAGTGATTCGGCAGCTAAACCGATGACGTTATGAAAATTGGGAACGATAAAAATTGATTTCAAATTTTTGTTAGAAAATCGAAGTTGGAATACTAGTGAATCACGTCAACAATTATAACACAGGATTAAACAAGGTTTCGAGATTCCATATTTATCACTAATCAAAGAAAAGTTGTTTAAGCCGAGATAAATAATACCTATCAGCGTAATCCATGATTCACGTTTCTTCCTGCTTTGAACTCGTCGTCTGGATGTACCTGCATCTTAGAACCCATGTTCACTACGGGACTCGAACCCAATACTATCCGTTTCAAATGCTATGGCGTTATACATTTACCTACTGATTCGAGATGGCGAATGTCTTGTAGAGTGAGGAGAATTCTAATTCACATGTGAACATCAACTCTGGAATGAAGGTAAATCCACCTGATGAGTTTCAAATACGATGAGACTTGCGTCCTGAATTTCGCTACTAGTCACCATCCATCGTTACGCTAAAAATTATTATGGCTTAATGGCAAAATCAAAGCAACATGCCCTGAACACCCAAAGGCTATTATTAGGATTCGAGAGATATTTGAGCGATTAACAATTAAGCTATATAGAGAGATTTGTGAGTAGGCTGTCATATGTGCACAAACATATAGACATGATATTGATTGTAATTTTATTAACCTACCTTCATTTGAAGTATGATTATCAAATAGTGTTTCCATAACAGCTACAGTTGTTTCATCATAAGTCATTTCTGAAGCCAAATGCTTATCATCCATATAAATTTCATTGAATTTTGTGCCTATTTTTGGCATGAATATATCATTTTGTACAATATTTTGAAATTCCAATGGATCACCATGATTTGAATTTAAATGATTAAGCTCATTATCAATGTTTCCAGTTTGAGACACTGAATAAGTAGTATGTACATTTGACGTAATATTGGTTGAGTTCAAATCATTTTGATCAAATTCATTGACAGTGTCTACAACTTTTATTATTTTTTTCAATAAGAAACAAATTGACTTATAAGTTTATTTACTACTAAATTATAATATCAGTAATATAATTTAATGAACTAAAAAGCATTCAGTGAATTCAAGTAAAATTTTGATTGTCTTGAAAATTCATTAATAATTTTACTGAATTTAAACAATAATATAAATGCCGAATAAGTTTACCCATTCAAACAATGGTTTATCATGTGACTTTCGTCATTCCATATTGTGTCGTTTTCAGTTTAGTAATTCATTACAGATGTCAACTTAGTCTGAACTCATAAAGGAATAATAATAATAATAATCATAATTGATTGATTGATTGATTGATTATTATTATTATTATTATTATCAACGAAGTTTTGTCATTTGACACAATAAATTAAGAAATACCATTTATATGTTCTGTAACTAACTGAATATCTTTGTTTTAGTATAAAACATACACGTTTATATGTTAATAATTCACTACATTAACAAATATGATCATAATATAATACTATGAAATAACTGTTGCATAGAAACTACTTCCAAAACATCAGTTTAAAAAAAACAACTAGATCCATCCATGTAACACGATATTCCTCTGTGATATGGTTTCTTCTTTATTGTAGACTTAGCAATTAGACCCTCTATTTGATTCTTGTTAAATTGAAGTTTCTAAATTAATTTGTTTATACACTAATCGATGTTTTCTTCTCTTTGTAGTTGTTTTCAAGTTTATCATAATATTCTTTATTACGTAACGTGATTATTACAATGATTTTATCTCGAAGGATTTTAAATAAAGCCAATTATACAGTTTAATTCATGAGTCAATTGGAGCTAGACAATCATGGGAAACATGGAAGCATAGGATGGTCGTTTCGTCCTAGTATGTTAATTCCGCCCACGGGATTCGAACCCGAATCCGAACCTTTAGACTACTAAGCCGGACGGCATCCAATAGTGTTAATGCATAACTTCAACTAATCTACGAACTTGTGCCACCATTCACTATTCTCTTCAGTGAGTTACTATCTCACAAAAAACCTAGTCATCCAATGCTCCCAAATTTTTCTAAGGTGGTCTAGATTTAATCAACTCATGAACTGAAGTATTAAAATTTCCGCAATCTCCACAAAAACGCTTTTTGTTAAATAATCATTATGTGTTCACTAATGACTGGCATCAAGATGAATGTCCGTTAATTGTGGTCTGTCAGTCAATCAGTAACAACATAGAACTTTGTACGTACGTACATCAAATTAAGTTGCCATTCATGTCGACTGGAGATCGTGAGAAACCAAAGTGTGACTGAAGACTAGTTGAACTGATCCCTAAAGTGTTCTTCCCATCGATTCAATTTCCTGAATAGAGAATGAACAATATGTTCATCTTTTTCTGAGATAGTTTCGTTAACAGTTGGGTTCCTCATATCCGTTTTCTTAACATTTAATCTTGATGACTAGCCATGACTAATGGAATTCAATAATTTCTGTTTTGTAGCAATGACTCATTGAAAATAATAATGAACGATCATACAATATTGTGTACTGATCAAAATTAAACATGAACTGACTACAGATTAAGTGTTCACATGTGCGATCGATAGATTCTGAGTTCGAATCTTACATTTCACATATAACTAATAACCTTAGCAACAACAACAACAACAACAAAAAATATAATAAATATAATTATCACTTATATTATATAGATAGTAACTAATGACAAATATATAAAAATGAATTGTACTCACTTGATTGATTAATTGAATCAATAATATTTCTTTTTTTAAAAATTTTTTTCTTTGATCCTTCATTTATATCCCTTAGTAACTCATGATATATATAATTTGATTGAATATTGATTAATGATAAATTTATATTTTTTTCATGATTATAATTATGACATAAATTTAAATATTTACATTGACAATATTCATACCATAATGTGATATTTTCATTAGAATGTAATGCATATAAATCAATTGTTTGTAATTCTAAACTTTCAATCATTTCATCCCATTTTAATGTAAATGGTGTATAACATAAACCAGGATTATCATAAAAATAAATACCATATTGTACAACAGCTAAATTAATCATGAATAAGAATAGAAGGAAGAAGCAGAAGAAGAAACAAATGTAATGATCAGAATGGGTTTTGTGGAAATTTTTTAGAAATTTCACAAGTTGAAATCATGAGTCAATTGAAGCTAAACCACCATTGAAGACCTGTAGGCATTGGACAGCCGTTTCGTCCAGGTATGGGCCTCCGAACCACGCGGGGCTCGAACCCGGGACCTACTGGCTTCGCGTGCGAGCACTTAACCACTAGACCACTGAGCCGGCATCCAGGGGTGTTAATGTCTAACATCAACCAATCTACCAAGTTGCGCCACCATCAACCATTGTATTCAGTGAGCTAATATCTCACAACAGACCTGATTGAACTCCACTGGTAACGGCATCTCACTAGAACTCCAGGAGTATCTCCTGAAGTCAGTCACTAATGAGCAGTTGATTATTATCAGAATGGGTTTTGTGTAGATTTTTTAAAAATTTCACAGGTTGAAATCATGAGTCCTGTGTTTGAATCCCACGGGATCGTGAAAGCGCACTGCTGAGGAGTCCCATACTAGGACGAAACGGCCGTCTAGTGCTTTCAGGTTTTTTATGGTGGTCTAGCTTCAATTGACTCATGATTTCAACCTGTGAAATGTAATAATGTTAAGGTATTTGATGAGATCATGATTTATAGATGATATTTAAGTGATACTAAAGTGATCTTAAGAGTGTTCAATGAGTTAGTCAGCTATAACATAAGACTAGTTACTTATATGTATCGGTTCAAGTTGTTATATCTCATTAGTACAACAAGATGAATATTAAATTCATAGAAGTACTTCATTCAATGAAAATAATTATTATAACTTGTAGATTTGTGCCCCTATCAAACTATAACGTAATTTGATAATATCAATTAGTAAACAGTGAACTATCGATCGGATCAATGATGTATAAATCAGGTAGGAACAGTCTAGAGTCTTTATTAGTCCTGCTTAATGCCTAGCCCATCCAGTTAAGTCCAGAACACCGATTTCAGCCTCTGCGATATGAAATATGTATTTCAGACATACTGGGTTTATATACCAACCAAACAGACCATATCGTATCATAAAATAGGAGACAACATTTACACAAGTTGCCATACCTCCTTTATACAACAAGATGAACATCGAATTCATAGAAGTTGTTAAATCAGTGGTGGTAATATATAAAAGAAAGATTGCATGTAGCGATATAGTACAGGAAGAAAGAAACATATGATGCGATTTCAGTCTCATAGTCTAAAGGAAGACAAAGAGTGTATACACCTACGTCATTTTTACTGATTCTGAACCATATCACCCAAAGTCTCCAACCATTGTTTACGACAGTTACTAGGACGTCAAGCAAGTAAACTGCATCGACCAATATGGTTAAGACTAGAAGTTAGTGACTTCATGAACTGATGCCATGTATTCGTTTGATCGCTCCTAACTTACTTCCAGCCATTCCCAACACTAGTCAGCATTGCTTATCGAGGTAATCGGTAGTTAGGTATGTGTACTACGTGGCCTAATCATCTTAGTTCATGAAGATTCACAATCTCATCCACTGACTTACCATCATTCCCTAATACTCTGTGTTTAATCTCATTATTACTTACCCGGTGATCCCATCAGATGTAAGCAATATTTTTGAGGCATCTATGATCAACTATTAGTAGCTTACAAATACCTTTAAGACCATTTGAAACCACTGTATTCATAAGTAAGTTCAAGTCCCCCGTATAAATATATATAGAATACAAATAGATTCATTTGAAAACTTCTTTATAGAGTATGAACACTTATCATGAATTCCACAATGAACCACATATCCATTCATAACATTCATTATAATACAGAATAATCAAATAATCATTTTCAATTTATACTTACATATAAATGATGTCATTTCTAAAGATTGTAAATGATGAAGACTATATCTCTGTTTCCCATTATCATTCATAGATCTAATCCATTGTGATGATACATTTAATGATGATATTGAATCATTGAAATGATTATTATTATTCTGTTCAATAATTTGTTTATAATTACTGATAACAAGTAATGCAACTTTTCTTGATTTAAATAATATCCATTCATGACCTTTAATTAATTTTAACCGAGATAAACGTAATTCTTTACGACCAACTCCATATATAATTAAATAACCAGAGATTTCTTCTATATTATCTAATAAGGTTACATCATCATCTTGAAAGTAAACAAAAACAAAAAAAACAGCAAAATTTTGATAGAATACAAAAAAAAACACTCAGTTTGGTATGAGCTACTTATATCCATAATATAAGTAGTATATAACGATAGTCAGGTAGAGAATGTATTTTGTGACGACAGACCACAGGTGAACTCGAGGAAGTTATAGGAGACTTGAAAGGAGCTGAAGATATTCCATTTAATCAATTTTTGGAAGAATATTGTAGAATCCCTATGTGTAGCTTCCTGATTGGACAATGTTAATAACCCCCCTGTATGCGGATTGGAGGACTGTAATGATAATTTTGTTCTTGCTAAAAACTATAAATATCTGACAATTTTGTACGATAATTGACACTGGGAATAATATTCCTTTCATAAGTCTTCTGTCTTCTTATTGCGTGTTGGAAGGGTTCTGTAGTTCTAGTGCTCACGTTATACGCGGTATATCAAGAACAACCTTCTAGATATAACATATTTCAGTAGAAGATCGACAAGGGGAAGAACGGAAACGGAAAGCAATTGGTGTAAAAATGCAGGAACAATGAACTGATATTTACAAAAGGAACAATGAAGTTTGAGAAAATGAATTGATATTTTGCAAATTAACTATTTACTGTATTGTTCTCAGATTTAAGTGAGATGTTCTGTAATTTTGTGTGTTCAGTACATTTGATTGGCTCTACTCGTGTTCTTGCTCATTCTAATGGGTATTCAGACGATTCATCTTTTAATTTAATCAGTGTAAAATTAGTATCAGAAGAGGATTTTTGTGTATATTATAGGGGTTAGAATAGCTGAGATCATGAGTAAATTGAAGCGAGATAACCATAGAAAACATGGAAGCACTGAACGGCTATTTCATCCTATTGTGGGACTCCTCAACAGTACGTATCAATGATCACGCTTCGCCTCAATCGAATACATGAACTATCGGGCTTGCGCGTGAACGCTTAACCTTTAGACAATTGAACCAGCCTCCCAAACTAAACAAATTACGCAACAGAATATTCATTCTAATCTTATTTTTATCTGGGATATCATCATAGATTTGGATTGAGATCATGAATCGACTAATGTTAGACCAATATTGTAAACCAAAAATCACCGGACGGCCGTTTCGTCTTATCGTGAGTCTTCAGCAGCGTGCATCTACGATCTTACACGTTAGATTTATACCTAGTACCTTCAATCTCGTGCGTGAACACTTAACCTATAGACTACTGAGCTGGCTACCGACTGTGTACTGATAATCATCATATCTTTGTTTGTGTTAATACTTTTAATCATGTTTTATATCTATTCCCATCAATTGATTATTATCATCCACTCATGTAATCTTTTAAGTACATTCTTCCTATTGGCCTATTTATGCATCCTTGTGAGATTTTGTCCATTTTCTGCTTTATACTAAGTTATGCTAAGTGATACTAAGTTATGCTTAGAATAAGTCATTTCATTCAAGATAGTTTCATTCAATTGGTCCTCATATCTGAATACTTGAAATATAAGTATCTTGTTGTTTTTTCCCTAATTGAATTTTCATTATCATAGTTGAACAAACGGAACTTGTATGAGGGTTATATTTAAAATTAACTATGAGACCTATGTTTCAGTGGAGTCAACCAAGAGTTACAATCTATGGTATTGATGAAATCAGCTTACTGACATTTCTTTCATCTAAATGAATAAGTTATAAGCAAAGATGGATAGTGGCATGTAGTGGAATTTAGGACGTACGTTTCATCTTATTTAGTAAACAGTATCAAGTGAATTCAAACTTCACCTCATTGCAGAACCAACTGGCTATTAGAACTCAGTAGCTAAGTGAATAATGTGTTTGCATTAGAAGCGAGCAGTACTGGTTAGAGTTTCAGTATGAACATCAAATCTGAGATGCAGATACATCCAATTTTCCTGTCTCAAATAAGATGAATTGACGCGCGTCATGAATTGCACTGTCAACCAACATCCATCTTTGCTTATTATTCTTGTGATTTAAGGTAATATCAAGTAAATCTGCACAGGATACAAATATGTCGACTGCAGACCAAAACATTGATGGGATGTTACATGTAAACAATACCAAGTGAATTTAAATGAAGACGGCTTTTGCTCCCTGAATAAGTCAGTTATAGGTTTAAAGTAATTTTTTACTGTTGTGATCTTTGAACTTAAGTACTTAAACAAGACCCCTTTCAATTAGACTTATAACTATTCTAGTCTTAATGATTTAGTTCTCATATGAGTCAAACATTTTCGTTGAGTATTCTAATTCACCTTCTTGATTAGCATCTGTATGTACATGTACCTTGGTGTAACGGACAGTATTCAGGCATCCCTTTTGAAAATACCAACAGACGATGTCATTTATCACCAACCACTTCTATATCATATCATTATTACATTATATTGACAAATCCTGTTTATAATAGTATTCATTTATATTCATACATACATATTTGAGAAGTCTCATACTAGGACGAAACGACCGTCCAGTGTTTTTAGGTTTTCCATGGTGGTCCAGCTTCAATTGACTCATGATTTCAACTATTGCATCACTATAATATTCACAAAACTCATCTCTGATATTTGGATACGTCGTGTACTGTCGTCGATCGTTTGTACCATGTACTAAACCAATAATATTCTAAGTCTTAATTTACATCATTGATTATAAATTAGAGTAAAAATGTCTAAAACTTGAAATATGCTATATCTGGTATTACCTTTTGATTGACCAACATCAGACTGTATCTAAGAATTTCTCATTAAGTGGCTTAAGGTATCATAAAACTTCTTGTGAATTAATGAGTTAGTTATTACGTTTGTTTAGATCTTTAAGGCTTAGAGTTAAGTAAATCTGACACAATATATTAAAGCATAATGATTTCATAAAATCAAAAATCGCATTTAAATTTTATTCTATTGGTAGATAACTCGTGGAACTTACAAGTCTATGGTGTATACTACTTATGTTGACAGATATAAGTAGTATGTAACACTAATCTCAAATTAAAAACGCTGGCACCAAATGGTTAAAAAGATTAAATTGAATAAGAAATATGAACAGAATAAGAAAGAAATTGTATTTGATTGTCCACACTTATGTTCTTGTTTATTAGAAGTCGTTTACAATGTGTCTTAACACTTTATATCGAACTATAGTACCTTTCATTATTATATGACACGATGTCGAAAATCACAAACTATCAACCATAGTTTTTACTGTTACAAAAACAATAGGATCAAAAAAAAGAAGCTTATGTGTTAGGATTGCTAACATGGCCTGTACATTTTATAAATGATTTAACCATTTAACTCGATGAGAGGGTTTTTTTCTAGGAATAGAATACTCTTAATGCGTTTACTGATATCCAATAATAAGAAATCTCGAATGAAAACAAGATAGCTATTTACGATTTCCTATTTTTAAATGTTTGCTGATTGAGATCATGAACCGATTGATGTTAGGTCATCACTGAAAATTGGGAAGCACTGGATGACTGTTTTGTCCTATTGTGAGACTCCTCAGCAGTGCGCATCCACGATCACGCTCGTGGGATTCGAATTCAGGGTCTTTAGTTTCACACACGAACCCTTAAACTACTGGACCACTAAGCCGGCCGGCATCCAATTTTGTTAATGTCTAACCTCAACCAATCCATGAAATTGCGTGACCATTTTCCATTGTACTGAGATAGATACCTGTCTCTACTCAACATGGAACAGGTCTATTGGTCACAGCTTCTCAATAGAACTTCGAGAATTCCCTCAGTATAGAGGTTGTGGAGATTAATAATTTTTTAATAATCATATATCTTTTGAAATTCAAATCATACTTTTATAGAAAATCTCCTTTCAAAATGTAAGTTGTTACCTTCATCTGTACACTATTACGTAACCCTTGGTTACTAATTATCATAGTAAAAACCAATTACCCTTTATGTATTGTTATAGAAAACATTATTCTACATAATGTTTTTTTGTTTGGCTTCATTTCATAGATACACTTTCATCATTTGTAATTGTCATTGTAATGATTCATCAAGTGTATATATGTGTTAACAAGGAATTTCGATTAGTATTTCCCAATATATTAGCATATCCCATATTGGATAATAATATGCATAATTCATTCTAATTTACATAATATATTATATAAGAAAAGATTCTTTTTGTTTGAATGGTTAATAATCAATAAAATCCCTGGATAGTTAATAATGTACATGTTTGGTTAGAGTAATCTTATATGGTATGATATCTCTTTGTTCTTTCGCTTTGTTCTTCGGAGTGATTAACTAGCATATCCTTGATTAACATTTTATCATAAAAGATGAAGTATTATTTATTATTTTGAATCTATTAAGCACGAAATGTATGTTACGTCATGTATTAGATATTGCTAACCAACAACTTTTTTATGATTCTATAGAAGAAATCTTATATTAAGCATAAATGGATAATCGCTAGTAATTGAATCCATTGCAGTGGTTTCACCCTATTTGGGACTCGTCAACTGGATATATCTGCAACTCAGAGTTAATGTTTAAGCTGGGAATCGAACCCAGTACCGTTCGCTATAAACGCCATCGCGTTATCCACTTATCTACTGAGTCCTGATAGCCATCGACTTGTGCAATGAGATGAAGCTTAAATTCACTTGATGTTGTTTTACTTTTACCTTCCCATTGTTATTTAGAACTACAATTGATTAACCTCTAATTGGCATATGTGCATCGTGTGCGAATCGCCTCTCTTCAAACACCAATGGTACTGAGTTCGAATCCCGGAGTGAACATCAACTCATGGATACAGACACATCCAACTGATGAGTCCTAAATAGGAAGAAACTTGTATCCTGGATTCCACTGCTAACCACTATCCATCTTTGCTTATAATGCTTGTGACTTAAGGCTATATCCAGGCAATCCACACAGCATGCACATATGCCAACATGAGACTGATCAAATGCAGTACTGAATAACAATGCGAAGATACAAGTAAAACAACATCAATTGAATTGAAATCTTATACTAGTTGAAAAATAGATGAAACACAAAATAACAGAATGTTAGTCACTGATTATGTGTAGTGAGTTGGAAAGTGGAACATTCTTTGTCACCAATCGAATAATGATTTAAAGTTTGTAGATTGAGATTTGGAATTATGTATTCGCAAATTCTGTTAAAATAGGTCAGATGAATTAATCATTGTCAAACTCATGAACACTTTTTGTTTCCCTATTTTCTGTCGGTATTTGTTTTAATTACTTTGTATGGTGATATCTGTCAAGATTTGATTTCAGTTTATGATTATTTTGATGAGTCAGGTGTAGTGGTGGGTGGAGATTTCTTTCCACTGTGATTCATTTTACCTATGGATATTGAAGAACTTCGAATCCTCCAGTAAGAGCATGACATATATATCACAACGTCAATATCCTTACTTATTTACGCCTGTTAATTCTCGTATATAGGAGCATTCTCTACCCAACACTGTAGTGGACAATCCTTCACAGCTCCTTCCAGTTTCTTCTCATCCTTTTCATATCTGCTTCCGATTTTCAAAGTGGTGTGTTCTTCAGCCTTCCTCTTTTCCGCTTCCCTTCAGGATTTCAAGTTAAAACTTACCTCGTGATGCCGTTTAATGATTCCCATCTTTTCATAATTTCCTCTTCAGATGGAAGATGGTTTGCTCCCTCCCATAATAGGCTGTTGCTGATGGTATCCGTTCAACGAACAGTGAGCATCTTGTGTAGACAATTATTTATAAATACTTATACTATTTAAATGATGGTTGTAGTAGTTCTTCAAGTGTCATCTCTGTACAGTAGAACTGTCCTGACGTTGGTATTGAAGATTGTAACTTTGAAGTTGGTTTAAAGTTGTTTTGAGTTCCATATGTTTTTCAATTGTATAAATGCGGCCCTTTCTTTGTCAATTCGTGTCTTTACGTCTACATTCAATCGTCCTTGTTAATCGATCATGCTTCCCATGTACGCGAAACATTCCAAACCTTCCAAAGTTTCTTCATTAATTGGGTTGATGTCCTCCATGTTGTATTTGAGAATCTTGCTTTTTCATTTGTGTATGTTGAGGCCTGATGATACAGAGGCTGCTGCTGCACTGGTTGTCGTTATCTGCATTTGTTAATGAGTATGGGGTAAAAAGGATAGGTCATCCAACAACCTACATTTTCCAACTTTAGTTAATTTGTCACTGACTATGACAATAATTCATTACTTACAAACATAATTATCTTACGTTTTGCAGACTTAAACTCTACTGACCAAGATTTCTTACTACAACATGAGGAATTAATCTCAAAGGTGGTTATCCATGAATACTTGATAATTGTTCATTTGGATGATTGTGGAGATTAATTCAATTTAGATATAGTTTTCTTCACTGAATGATTTATTGTTTTTTTTGGCCAAGCTTTTGTGATAAGTCACCTTTATTATTACATTAAGTACACGTTTGTTGACAAATGAAAGACAGTGTTAAAGACACCAGGAATAATTAGTACTTTGTTTAACCTGTGGTGTATGCTACTTATATAGACAGACATAAGTAGTATGTAATAGCAATCGGAAATGGAAACTTTGACACCAGAAGGCAAAGAAGATCAAGTTGAAGAGAAAACAGAAACGGAGATAGAAAAGAATTGTGATTTGGTAGAATCATACAGAATGTAAAGGATAAATGATGAAAATTCACAAATGAAGTATTTAGGGTATGGTTCTTATATTTTAGGAAGATACTCTATAACTTTGTATTGGGATACATTGATTCAATAGTTGACTTTTATCAATGAATACGGTCAAGCTAAAAGAAAAAATTGCTCGCATTCATTGTTTAAAATAATCAATACCTGGAGCGTTTGTCGTGTATGGTACTTATGTCGATAGACAATGGAAGAATCATGAAGGATGTAGGGGATAGTTGAAGGAAGATTTGCAAATGAAGTAATTAATGTATGGTTTTAATATATTATGAAAGAACTTTTTAAATTTGAAATAAGTAATAAATCAGGTTGTCCCCACTTGGGTGTTCTATTCACTTCTCTAATGACAGTATACCATTTTTATCTTACTCAAGCGATATCTTTCTTAACTATGAAAAATTAGATTAGATATATTCTGTTTTCATGGAATTTTCATCTTCAGAATTTTCAAAGAGACCTCGATGACCTTTGATCAATCTATGATGGAACTTTTGGTGAACACTGGTGAAGAGTCCCTTACTGGGAAGAAAACCAATAAATACTAACTAACCCACGAAATTAGAGTTAGACATTAACACTGTTGGATGCCGATTCAGTGGTCTAGAGGTTAAGTGTTCGCGCGTGAGATCGAATCTCACGAAGTGGGATCGTGGATGCGTACTGATCAAAAGTTCCACAATAGAACGAAACGAACATCCAGTGCTTTCAGGTTTTCTATGGTCGTCTAGTTTCAATTGACTCATGATCTTAACCATCAAAATTACTATAATATCCACGAAACCTCTTCTGATTCTAATTACTAACTGTTTGTAATATATCAACTACGAGAAGGCCTAAGTCAGTAAAATCACGGTAATGAGTAATATAAATATTAAACAACTAATATTTACGATGATATGCATTTTCTTGTCATTTATATTAAGAACTGGAATTGATCAGTCTCTAATACTGACCGAACTGCTTTGATATTACCATTTAGCAACAAGTCTTTGGTATAACTGATCTGTCTGTATTACGACAACTCAGAACATATGTTTCGTTTTATCTGTTCCTGGATTCGAATGTTGATGTTTACACTAAGATTCAAATCAAGTACTTATCACCTCAAGAACCAATATACTATTCACTAAGTTCGGTTATCCATTATCTCATAGTAATTGTCAGCTCCTGAATGTAGTTAGATTCATTTGACCAAGTTCAAATAAGACGAAACACGGTTTTCTGAATTTGAATGTTATCTACAATCTAGCTTCATTGAACGATTTCATTGAAATCATACATACATATCAATGGTACTTACGCCTCTTACTCCCAACGGAGCATAGACCGCCGACCAGCATTCTCCAGCCCACTCTGTCTTGAGCCTTATTTTCTAATTCCATCCAAATCCTGTTCATTTTTCTCATGTCTATCTCCATTTCCCGGCGTAATGTGTTCTTTGGTCTACCTCTTCTCCTTTGGCCCTCAGGATTCCATGTGAGGGCTTGTCTTGTAACATAGTTGGGTGCTTTCCTCAATGTGTGTCCTATCCACTTTCAACGCTTCTTCCTAATTCCTTCCTCCGCTGGGATCTGGTTTGTTCAATGGTACTTTATCCAAAATTGAAAGTAACCATCAACTAATTACTAATGATACTTTACAACTAAAATAAAACTATTGACAAGAAGAAATCTACTTACAAAATAAGTTTCTTCATCAA
This sequence comes from Schistosoma margrebowiei, assembly GCA_944470205.2. Taxonomy (NCBI): domain Eukaryota; kingdom Metazoa; phylum Platyhelminthes; class Trematoda; order Strigeidida; family Schistosomatidae; genus Schistosoma; species Schistosoma margrebowiei. The sequence continues at coordinate 4,800,761 of OX104027.1, read as the reverse complement.
AAGTAACCAATTCATGTATGATTGAAAAACAAAAAAAAACAGATCTGTCTCTTACCTTCATCTACCCCGGATACAATTAAATTACCCAAAATATGAGTACAATTTGGATTGAAATTTTTCATTAAAATTTTCCATGGCAACGAAATATCTCTCCATGTATATTTACTTTTACATACTATAATGAAATAGAGAAAAAAGAAATACATATAAAGTATTATAAATTATTCGTTGTTTTTATGAAGTAATTATTATCATTGATTTACTATTAAAGGTAATGATGATATGGTGTGTGCTACTTAAATTGACATAAGTAGTATATGATGTTAGTCGTGAACAGAAGGTCTGACAGCAGAGAGACAAGAGGATCGAACAGTAAGGAATGGAAATAGAATTCAATTTGTATGGAAATGCAAGAACAATGAAGTCTGAGTCATTAAGAGACAATTGATAGACAGTTTGCAAATTAAGCATTTACTTTATGATTGTTAGATTTTATTAACAAGTTCTGTAATTTTGTGTCAGTTATATTCGATTGTCCCCACTCGTGTTCTGTTCATTACAAGGGAAGTTGTCAATTGTCAGTTGCCTATACCATGGAACAGTATTACTTCTTAGATTATCTGTATAAGAACCTAAGGGATAAGTGATTAAGGCCGATATTACATGATCTTAATATGAGAATTTTGTAATATATTAGCTTCGTACTTTAAAAGAGGTTATTATCAGAAACAGTGTAAGGTCGAATAGAACATTTTTAGTGTTGATGTTTTCTAAATCCCTCTTCGAGTTATCAGAAACTAGCATCTCTTCAAATGCTGGTTACCTGACGGAAACATCTTACTGCTATCATACTGCTGGACAGTAAACAGTTCAACATCGCCCTCTGGTCATGAGTTCGGTGCTTTTAGTCTTACCGTTCTTTAACCAATCTGACTGACTTGACAGCTAGTATAGCTTGATTGGTTAATTACGACAGGCGATTCCAATAAATCATGTCAAGGTAAACGTTACCGTCGTGACAAGATGTCAACTTAGAGTCAGTCAGCCAGTAACAACGTAGATTTCCGTACGTACATACATCAGTTCGAGTTGCCATACCACATTAGCAGAGATACAATTGTCAATTCAAATTCCGTAGTGGTAGAGGTAGTAAGAGTATAAGCAGTAATTGGAAAGATTAGGATTTGGAGATGTTATTTAAAGAGTATAATCCAGTGAAATAAGTTTGGGAAGAGAAAAAAAGAGACAAAGAGGATTCAGGAGATCAAAATTTGGGAGAACACAGAGAGTGGATACACCTGCACTATTGCAAACGATTTTCAGCCATGTCATTCAAGGTATCTAACCATCAGTTGCTATCATCTCGCGGGTCCCAATCAGGTAGTCTACACTTACCAACATGACTCAATCCACTTGTCAGTGACTTCATGGACTTGTGCCATGTTTTGATCTGGCCGCCCCTAACTTTCTTCCAACCTACTCCTATACCACTGAACATCGCTCGCTGAGGCAGTCAGTCGTTAGGTTAGAACTGTTGAATATTTCATGTTCTCTTTTAACAAGGAGCTGTTCTATCATGAAAAGAAACAAATTCATAGTATATATACCTACTGTATTACATAAGAAACAGTTGTCCAGTGCTTTCAAGTTTTCCATGATGGTCTAGCTTCAACTGACTCATGATCTCAACTATTGAGATTGGTGAAGCTTTGAATGTATTCCATAAGTACACCATTTTTACCGATGCTTGATCTAAACGATAAACATTACGACACGTTTAATAATAATAAAATCAAATTCATTTACAAATTAGCGATTGATTGAGATCATGAATGGACTAATATTAGGCCACCTGGAAGGGCTGGATGGTCATTTCATTCTAGTATGGAACTCCTCAATAATGAGCATCCACGATGCTGAACCAAAGGGACTCGAACTCAGGACTTTCAGTCTCGTGCATGAACGCTTAACCACTGAGCCGGCCTCCATCCAATGATGTTAATGTCTAACTCCAACCAATCCACGAAATTGTACAACCGTCTTCCATTGTCTTCATTGAGTGACTGACTGCCTCATACCAGACACAGTTGAATTCCACTGGTCACAGCTTCTCACTGGATTCTTGATGGGCAGCTTATGCACTTTCACAAGGGGTAACAGACGTCAATATGTATTATTGTGTTTTTTTTTATTTTTAACTTACTAACAAATAAACATTGTGGAAATGTTGTTTCATAACTTTCAAAATAAAAAACAAATCACTTAGTTTATGCCAAACAACTTCTTTAACTGTCTAGATCAGACAATAGACAAATGTCAAAAATAGTCTTCAAAAACCGTCTTCATTTCAATACACTTGTTATTGTTTACATGAATCTTCCCATTAATGTTTAGGTCTGTAATTGATCAATCTCTTATTGACATATTTGTATCCCATGCGGATTTACTTGATATTATTTTAAATCACAAGTATTATAAGTAAAGATGAATGTTGGTCGACTGTGCGATTCATGATGTGCGTCACCTCATCCTATTTGAGACCGTTATATACTACTTGTGTGGATATAAGTAACCCACACCACGCCACTCCTAATTCATACTTTATTCATATTATTCTATTATACATATTACGTGATTCTTGATGGAATATTTATTTTGATTTGTAATTACACTATTTGAAGGTTGAACTCATGAATCGATTTACGCTAGACAACCATGGAAAATCTGGAAGCACTAGATGGCTGTTTCGTTTTAGTATGAAACTTCTCAATAGTTCACATCCATAATTTCGCACATAGAACTCAAACCCAGGAACTTCGGTCTCGCGTGCAAACGCTTAACCTTATCGGCCACTGAGCCGACCGGCATCCAACGGTATTAATGTCTAAATTCAACCAGTCCACGATATTGCGCAACTATGTTCTACTGTCCTCGGTGGCTACCTGCCTCACATCCACCCGACACTGCTGAATTTCACTGGTCATGGCATCGCACTAGAATTTCTGGAATTACCTCTCTTTCATGCAAGATTGTGGATACGTACTGCTGAGAAGTTCCATACTAGAATGAAACGTCTGTACAATCCTTTCACGTTTTCAAAGGTGATCCAACAATAATCACTTCATAATTTTAATTAAAACTCAACAATCTCCACAACCCTATACTGATATTCAGAAATGTTCAGTATAAAAAGGGGAATATCAAAAATCTTCCATGTATCACACATTCTATATGGTTGAACTTTATCCTATCCTCACTATTAGTCAATTTCATGAGAAGGAATTCCTGGAGTTCCAATGAGGATATTGGTTAACCATGTCAGGTAGTAAGATTTCAAAATATTTTTCCACTATAGATTAAATGTCATAATCTTCAATACATTGATAATTTAACCAATATTTTAATTGATATATTCAATCAGAATAAACATTAACATAATATGATTAAGTATTTCAATCATTACTACTTATAATTAATGAAAAATTAAGTGTTTCTTTATGAATGACATTAATTCACTTAGTATTGTTTGCTTGTATCTTCCCATTGAGTGAACATCAACTCTGGGATGCAAATGTATCCAACTGACGAGCCCCAAATAGGACGAAATGTGCAACCTGGATTCCACTGCTAGCCACTATCCATCTTTTCGTATAATGCTTGCGATTTAACGCAATATCAAGGCAATCCTAACAGGATGCCTACAAAAGACTGATCAAATTCAGTCTTAAATATCAATAGAAAGATTCAAGTAAACAATACTAAGTCAATTTAAGACTTCACCTCATTGCATAAGCAAGTGGCTATTACGACTCGGTAAAAGTTAAGTGGACAACGTGATGGTGTTTAAACTGAACGGTACTGGGTTTGAGTTTCAGAGTGAACATCAACTCTGAGATACAAGTCCATCTAACTGATGAGTCTTAAATAGGACGAAACGTGTATCCTAAATTTATTTCAAGTATGTTTGTTGTAATTTGTAATTTTATAGAAATATTTCTAGGATATGATTATGCCAATGAATTCATCCATTCGTTCATTAGCTCGTACGTTTGTTTGTTTGTTCATTGAATTACGTCATAGGTTATTTGTTCAATCCTTACTATAATGAATTGTTTCATTGTTTGTTTGTTTTCTAATAAAATATGCTATAAATTGAGAATAAGTAAACTGATATGATGAATGCATCAATGTTAGATCATTATTGAAAACATGGAAGAACTTGACAGACAGACAAACAGACGTTTCGTCCTAGTATGAGACTTCTCAGAAGTGAATAACCACAATCTTATACTTGGATGAAACAACTATTCAGTACTTCTAGATTTTCACCGATGATCTAATATTGATTCATTCATGATCTTAATCAAAACTCACAAAAAATCTCCACAATCCTACACTGATAATAAATGAATTGTAATCAGTAATAGAATCTAGAATATATGTTTCAACCTATTTAGAACCAATCAGTTGGAATTACATTTCCACTTTTGAATATGTCACTCCATTGTTGTTTACGAGCTCGTCAAAATACCATGAAACAATTTAGCATAGGAACTAACATTAGAATATTAATTGAATTCGGATGTTGTGTTTAATGTGCCCTAGTACGGCCTAGGTTATGAAGAGTCAACCCTCCCTCTCCAAATGCTGTCACATGGCCACGTAAATACAGCCACTTTCAGGGAAGTCCTACTCACTACCCTCTTGCAGTATTACTGTTGTTTACGAAATTGAGAGGACAAAAAGCAAAGTCTGGCGCTTTAACCGGGTTGATAGATATGGAGGTTCCACCTAGGGGAGTTAGGAAACCCTTATTCCAAACCGACAGTGCATATGGGAACAAATGGCGTATGGACCAATTAATGGTCGCCGGATACTATGGGACTGCATCTCCTGACGTTGCTCCACTGTCTTGTGGATCAGACATTTAGGTCAAAGGCTCGAGGTGTCTTAGTAAAATCTGAGAGCCTATAGTAAATACTTCATTTACAAAATATCCATCGGTTGTCTCAGATTTGATTGTTCCTTCGCTTCCATACCAATCATTTTCTGTACTCATTCTCTTCTTTTCGATCTTCTTAATCTTCTGTTACCAGGCATTCCATTTTCAATTGATGATACATACTACTTATATCTGTTAAAATCAGTAGCACACACCACACTACTAGTATTATTAGTACTGCTACAACTACTGTAGTGAATTCGAACACAAGTGGGGACAATCAAGTGTATGTTAATTCAATATTACCGAATATTTTGGTAAAATCTGAGAACTATAAAATAAACACTTCATTTGCAAAATGTCATTCAATTGTCTCAAACTTGATCATTCCTTCCTTTCCACATCAATTATTCTCTGTTCTCGTTCTCTTCTTTTCTTTTCGATCTTCATTACATTCTGCCACCAAGCATTTCAATTGATGATACTTATATCTATCGACATTAGTAGTATACATCACACTAGCTTAAAAGACGAGTGAAAACTTGGCAAATTAAAATAAATAATTACCTCATCGATCACGGCAAAGTTGTATACCTAAAAACAACAATCCACAATTCATATATATTACATATATTGCTATAATAACTAATTGTCAATACAATTATATGTCTGTTTATCAGAAAGGGATTTTGTGGAGAATAGAATGATTTAGTAGTTGAGTTCATGAGTCAATTAAAGATAGACCACCATGAAAAACTAGGAGTCACTCGACGGCTGTCTCGTTCTAGCATGGTACTCTTCGGCACTGTGAATCAGCGATCCCGCCGCGTAAGATTCGAACCCAAAACTTATCGGTCTTGAGCGCGAACGTTTAACCTCTATACCACTGAGCCAGCATCAAACGATGTTGATGTCTAACTTCAACTAATCTACGAAATTGAGCCACCGTTCACCATATGTCTATTTGTTTGTCATTTAAAATGATATACAATCTGTGTTCTATGTTTGTTCTGTTTAGTCTTAACTATATTTTCTTCCAATTTTCTTGTAACTATTAAAAAAAACTATAAACTTTCTTAATTAAATCCTTGTCAATTTAAAATTTGTCAAAATTGGAGATGTTTCTTTATGAAATAAAAGTTATTTATGTAAAAAATATGTATAAATTCAACTTTTTTCATATGCTACTTTTATCAACAGATATAAGTAGTATGTAACACCAATTGAAAGTAGGAAACTTAACAGCAGAAACCTATGATGGTTAACTTGAAGAAAATAGAAACGGAATTAGAAAGGAATTGTGAATTGAATGAGTTGTACAGAATTTGAAAGACAAATAACGGAAATTGATAAATGTATAGTTTCAGAAATACATCGGTTGTGTCCACCTATGTTCTTGTTCAAAAGAAGATAATCTACCTGATTTTGAATTTTATCTATATATAATATATATTTATTACAATGTGTTATGTGTATGTTATTTACGATAGTTAGGTGATGTCTTCCTAAAAGTCTTTTTTTATTTGATTGATTGATCACGAAGTGTTGACCATTGAGATGTTTGTCTAGTTTTTTATGAATACAGTGGTCTTGAATGCTGTTGGAAATATGAGGGCGTTTATCATTTCCCGGTTGCCCACACCGTGGAAGGGTTCTTCTGGAGGTACCTGAAAAGAAATTAGATTATAGGTGGTCTTAGAGACCTGAGAGCGTGACCACGGTGCCAAAGCGCTCACAACCGATCACAATGGTGTAGGTGTATACACTCTCTGTCTTCCTTTAAACTATAAGATTAAAACTGCTTCATATCTTTCTTTCTACGAACTAATTGTTTCTTCCTGTACGATGTCCTTATATGCAATCTTTCTTTTATATATTACCACCATTGAATTAACTACTTCTATCAGTCCTGTGTTCATCTTGTTGTGCTAATGAACTGTGGCACCTTGTGCCGATGCACACATGTACCTGGTCCTAAGTTGTAGCTGACTGACTGACTGTCTAGTCCTTTGGTACTGATTGAATTCTATCAATCAATTTATGGTTTAGTCTTATTAATTTAATGTCAAATGAACTATGTTTAAATGCTAGACAGTGGTTTGAAGTAGTCTACAGGAAACTGGGAATGTAAATTTCATTCTATATATCATTTTTCAACAAGGTTCGCCTAAAATCTTGGTGGAACTGATAGTTTTTGATAGATTAGAACCTGATTTCATAGTCGAAGATATTTTCATTGAGCTATTCGGGCTATGACAAGCGTTTTTAGAAGAACTGACCTTGGGTCATGAGTCGATTGAAACTAGACAACCATAGAAAACCTGGAATTAATTACTGGATGGCCGTTTCTTGTTATTATGAGACTCTTCAGCAATGCTCATTCACAATCTCATCTCGCGAAATTCAAACCCTGCTGAAAAATCCCACAATAAAACCAAATAACCATCCTATGCTTCTAAGTTTTTTTTTTCATGGCGGTCTATCTTCAATTAATTCATGATCTCAACTATTCTTTTAACTGCAAAAAAAAAGAACTTTATATGACAGTAAATTCCTGTCTTCATTGAATTGTTCATAACCATTACAATTCAGTTCTACTAATTGTCTACTGATTATCAATTGAATTAACTAAACAACAACAAAAAGAAACAGATTTAAATTTATTAGATAGAAAGGGTTCAATATTCTACAAGGTCATCTCATCTCATGATTAAATAATGATTGTGTATTAAATGTAATACAATAAAACAATTATGTATATCTCTTTTTTTTCTTATAAGATTACATAAAGTAATTTGTTTAGCCCAAATTGAAGTTGTTATTTTGTTTTGTTTTTCTACCGTCTATGATTTCAATACATAAGTTGAACATAAATGAATTGTCTTAATTAGAAATAGTTGCTTGTCAAATAGTATAATATATATATAGTATGATATTGTGTGTTTACTAATGATTAGCTTCGAGAGGTGATTCTCAGAGTTCTAGTAAGAAGCTGTAACTAGTGGAGCCGATTAGTGTCGTGTGTGATATAGTGAATTACCGAAGACGATGGATGACTGTCATTCAATATCGTGAACTGGATCGAAATTACTATGATATCCACTAAAACCCCTTCTGATATTAACCAACATATGCTCACCAGTGACTGACTTCAAGATGGATTTCCTCGAGTTTTAGAGGAAAGCAGTGACCAGTGGAGTTCAACCAGGTCTGTTGTGAGATAGTAACTCACTGATGACAATGGTGGACGGTGGTCTAGTGGTTAAGCGTTTGCTCGCGAGACTGACAGGTCCTGGCTTCAAATCTCGCGTGGCGGAATCGTGGATGCGCACAGCTCAAGGGTCCCATACTAGAACGAATCGGTCGTCCGGTGCTTCCAGGTTTTTGAGGTTGTCCAGCTTCAATTGATTCATGATCTCAACTATTGAAATTACTATAATATCCACAAAAAACCCTTCTGATATTGATCGAAGTTAGACATTGACACCTTTGGATGATGGCCCAGTGGTTCACAAGTTAAACGTTCGAGTGCAACATTTAAGGTATCGGGTTCAGTCACATGTTCAGGACCGTGAACGTACACTGCTGAGAAGTCCCATACTAGTATTACGAAGAGTTGATGAAGGTAAATGATTTATTATTCACTTCAAAATTACAAAGTGTCTTTGTAAATTATGAAAAGTGCACATTAAACATTTAATTTACATATCTTTCATCAGTTATCACTTGCATTATGCATGATTCTTCAAATTCTGTTTGTATTCCAATTCCTTCTCTCTTCACTTCATTTCAATATTCTTAACTTTCTACTCACAAACATTACACTTCCAACCGGTGTTACATACTACTTATGTCTGTAAACATAAGTAGCATGCACCACTTATCCATTTATCTGGCCTTCATACACAGTTTCAAAAATGAATTTGAAGGCAAATTTAACTGTGAATAACATTTATATTCTATTTGTTAAGTTAATTGATAAAATTGATTAGAGTAATTTAGATTGTATTTGGCGATACTTTTTAACATGTACACTTTGAACCTTTACAATTCATGAAATTCAATCTTTGGAGCGGGGGGGGTACAATAAGTTCCTTTTCACTGAGTCATTAAACCTTAATTTGAATGTTTTAGTGGTGTGTCCTACTGATATCGACATATATAAGTAGTATGTATCATCAATTGAAAGTAAAATGCCTGGAGACAGAAAGTTGAGAAAATCAAAGAGAAGAGAACGAGAACAGAGAATGATTGCCATGGAAATAAAGGAACAACCGAGTCTGAGACGACTGATTAACATTTTGCAAATGAACTGTTTACTATATGATTTTCAGATTTTACTAAGCATTTCTGTAACGTTGGATTATAAGACATTTGGTTGTCCCCACTTGTGTTCTCATTCACTACTGTAAGCGTAGCAGTATTCTAAATTGTATATAACTGATGAAGATATTTTAAACTACATAACTGAAAACTTGTAAATTACAATATAATAGCTATTGATTTACTCACTTTTGACTTTCATAAATAACCTGGAGGGACTAGATGGTCGTTTCGACTTAGTAAAGGGCCCCTCAACTGTGCACATCCACAATTCCTCACTAAAGGGACGCGGACACAGGACCTTCGGTTTCGTATGCAAACGCCTAACCTGTAGACCAATGAGCCTATCGGTATCCAACGGTGTTAATGTCTAACTTCAATCAATCTACAATATTGTATAACCGTCCTCCATTGTCTTCAGTGAGTGACTGCCTCATACCAGACACAGTTGAATTCCACTGATCACAGCTTCTTGCTGGAACTTCAGGAGATTCATGTTGAATCTAGTCACTAACTAGTGTACACATGATAATAATCAGTATGGAGATTTGTGAAGATTGTAATAATTTGATAGTTGAATTCATGTATCAACTATTCAACTATTGAATTGCTACAATCTCCACAAACCCCCTTTGTGAAAATATAATATTATGAGACATATAATCATATAAATACCTGTATAACATTTTGAATGTTGAAAACGGATAGGACATACATTACGAAAATCATCAAACTGAGTCCTGAAACAAACCCTAACTTGGAGTCTTGTAGGGAATCGGGAAAATGGAAGGCCAAATAACACATTACATAGGGAAATAGAAGCAAATATGAAAAGGATTAATAACAACTGTAAACTAATGGAAAGGATTGCCCAGTACATGATTGGATGGAGAATGTTGGTGGGTGGCCTATGTTCCTTCAGGAGAAGTAACAGGCGTAAGTAAGTAAGTAAATAACATTTTGAAAAGAGGATAATTTTTCATCAGTCAGTTAGGACCAGGCATATCTCATTAACACAACAAGATAAACATCAAACTCATAGAATTATTTACTTCAATCAGAACATCAATGTGTAATTAATGAATAAAAAACAATATAAGTATTTTAAATTGAATAAAACTTCATTGGCAAAGATGGATAGTGACTAACAGTGGAATCCGAAACAGGCGTTTCGTCCTATTTGTGACTCGTTAGCTAGATGGACCTGCATCTCAGAGTGGATGTTCACTCTAGGATTCGAACCCAGTACCGTCCGCTTCAAGGACGAAACGCGCGTCAAACTGGATTCCACTGCTAGTCACTATCCATCTTTGCTTACAATGCTTGTGAATTAAGGCGATATCGAGGCTATACGCACAGTATGCACATATACCAATAATAGACTGATCAACTACAGTCCTAAACATCAATGGGAAGATTCAAGTAATGCAATACCAAATGAACTGAATAAAACTTCATAAAATCTAATGACTAACCTGTTTTATTTTCATATTTTGGATTATCTTTAAAATAATTAATCTCATGAAGATGATTTCCATGACTCAATTCATCATCATCATCACCGACACCGCCACCGCCACCGCCGCCACCACCATCATCATTAAGATGAAGTTCCTTGAATTGATTGAATTGAATTGGTTTACTTTTCATTGTATTATCTATAGATTGTTTATTTATTGAATATTTGAATTGATCTATTTGATAAGTTTCTATCCATTTATTTAATACTTCATTAAAAGTTTTTTGTATATTTATATATTTATCATTTTTAGAATGATTTTTTATTTTATATTCCAATTCACATAAAATTACATTAGAGATTATAATAAATAAATAAAAACTATGATGTAATTTATGATGAATAGACATTTGCAAATTAATTATGAATAGTGTACAACATGATTTTCCTTATTTCATCAGGATTATGTAATGTTATTTTTTTTTTATTTTTCTTGGAAAAAAACGACATCACATTACCTCATGTATTGGATTTATATACTGATTGGTTTGACCCTTCAAGGTCATTGCTGCGATTCGACCAATCAGCATTCAGTATCATGCATATTTAATTCGTATTAGTAATTCAGGTGAGACGACCTTTGAGTGTTGCTAAAGTGACCTTGAAAGTGTCTACCTACTTACTAGGGCTAAATAAGAATGATAAAGCAGTTTGTAGAATGAGGATTCGAATTTACCGTTGATGGTTAAGGCTGGGAATTAGATTTATGGGAGGGTTTTCATCACGAACTGACATTAGCTATAATGCCAAGACTTTACTTAGCCAAATGGGTGAGTGAATTTCGCGCCAAAATCTCAAACCTGTTATCGTAGATCTGATTGATTCGTCCATAAATTATAATCTCACTGTAATTAATGAATTAATTAAATAATAACTGAGTCATATCCTAAGAAGAAGAAGGAAGAAAGAAAATTTAGTTTTTTGGGTTTGAATTGCGGTTGTTTACATTTACCTCCAACGATCCTATTTATTGATTGAAATCGTGGATGCGCATTGCTGAGGAGTCCCATGCTGGGAGGAAACGGCTGTCCAGTGCTTCCAGCTTTTCCATGGTGGTCTAGCTTCAATTGACTCATGATTTCAATCAGTGAAATTTCTAAGATCTCCACAAACCCCTTCTGAAATTTATTAGTAAAGTAATTTAACAGTACAAATAATCACTGTGAGTTGGTTTGTTTTTAGCATATAACTACGCACTTCTCAGAAGTGCGCAGCCACTATTCCGCCTCGCGAGATTCGAAACCACAATCTATCGGTCTCGTGAGAAAACATTTAACCACTAGACCCCTGAGACGGCTGTCATTTAACGGTACTAATTTATAACTTCAAACAATCCACGAAATTGAGCGACACATCTACCATTATCATCAGTGTATTACTATCTCACAACAGACCTAATTGAACTCCACAGGTCACAGCTTCTCACTAGAACTCCAAGAAAGAAAAAAATTACTCGTTGCAATTCGAGTTTTCTTTTTAAGTGATGAACGTTATCATGTTTTATAAAACTTTCATGTAGATTGTGAGGGGGCGAGTAACAGGCGTAAGTAAGTAACTCCTTATGATCAATATAATTCTATCGATTTGTTATGTAATCATAGGTTACGCAATAAATGTATACATGTCTAAAATGCTAATCAGTATAGTGACTAATTGAACCATATGGAAACTCACATACTTCTTTTTAATTGTTAATAATATGCAGATAATATACATAATTGTCAGTTAACTACCAAGTTAACTTCTAAATGAAATAAACAACTGTCAGTTATATTCTTGTTAATTTATTATCAGCAAATAGATGGACATATTGTTCATTAACTTCTTTCATTTCATCTACATTTAACTGGATAATACAATGAATCATCATGTTTGACCGCTTCTAATGAAAGATGTTATAATCACTCTTCATATTAGTAAAGAATTCATTTATTTACTTATGAATATGTCTGATGCATAAATATATCTCTCTCAGATATTATATGCAATGATGGATAGTGACTAATTGTGGAATCCAATTTAATGAGTGTTTCGTTCTATTTGAGACTCATCAACTGGATGTACTTGTATCTGAGAGTTGATGTTCACTCGAGGACACGAACTCAGTGACGTTCGATTCAAACGTCATCACGTTTGCTTGTGCAATGGAAAGATTTAAATAAACAATATCAAATGTATTTCTCAGGTAGTTTATGGATTACTTTATGGAAGAACTTTCATCACTTTAATGAAACTCCTAGATAACTATAAAAGCCTGCAATTCAGATATTATCACAATGAATCTGATATTGCACACTGATATATATTTAATATTCTAAATCGATTGTTCATTAGTATTCGATTATAACAATTGTCTACGCAAAATACTTCAGAACCGTTAGCCAGATACTATCAGCAATAATCTATTGTGGGATAGAACAAACCAGACTCCAGACGAGGAAGTAATCAAGAAGAAGCATTGCAAGTAGATAAGACACACATTGAGGAAAGCATCAAACTGAGTCACAATGCAAGCCCTCATTTGGAATCCTCAAGGCCAAATGAGAAGAGGAAGACCAATGAACACATGACACCGAGAAATGGAGACAGACATGAGGAAAATGAACAATTGGATAGAACTAGAAAGGATGGTCGAGGACAGAGTGGGTTGGAGAATGATGGATGCTGTCTTATGCTCCATTGGGGGGTAACAGGTGTATGTTAGTAAGTTAGTTTTGTCAACACGAAATAAAAGACATCAGAACACCCCTATAACATGTAAAGGTGAATTGATAGGATTCAACATAAATTAATACATCTAATTTGCAATCTAGCGTTAAAATAGTCTTCACACTTGATTGATCACTAGTGGTTTCCTGTTGACTAACTCTAACCACCATCTTATCTCAACATAGTGCATGTAATGTTGAGCCACGTAGACTAGTAGCCACTTTACAACTTGGTCAATAGCATTCGATCTGCACTAAGAAGGACTTGACACACATGACATTGATCATCATCCAGTGATCAATCAATTGTGATTATATTACATACAAACGGAAATGATAACTAACTAACTTAAATGCACAAGTATTAACTTGATTACGATTTGTTAGACCGTGACTCGAACCAAGTACCGTCTGTTGCAAACACAATCACATTATTCACTTAGCTAATGAGTCCAAATAGCCAAAACCAAAAAAGAAAGAGAAAAACGGTAATGTTTACCTATCCAAATATGTATCAATCCTGTATTCAACCGCTAATTACTGACTAAACATTAACAGTTAAAGCATTCACTATAGTCATTATCAGTAGTATTGAACAATTTGTATTATTAAACATTAAGTATATATTATGTAGTACATTTTTCTTCTTGCATATTTAAACATCTTTTTGTTGTTAAAACAAATAGAAAACAATTATCTTGTAGTAAAGATAAAAGAATTTAACCCTTCTAATAAACATTAAACTATGCTGGGAAATATTTCAGGCAACAAACGATCAATAATCTTACATATTTTTGTCAATATACAATAAAATCAGTCAGTCAGTCAGTTAGTTAGTTACAACGTAGGACCAAGTACATAGATGCATCAGTCGAAGTTGCCATACCTCATTGATACAACCGGATGGACATTGGATTCATAGAAGTAGTCACTTCAATGGTAGTAATATATAAAAGAAAGATTGTGTATAAGGATATACATTGCTTTGTTTTATTAACGTTTGGTGTTCATGAGTGACGTTTAAAACTAGCATAGAATCTAGAACTCATTACCATTAACCAATGAAAACCAGAAAAAGTTAGATATCTGTTACAACATATCATAGAATTCGTTGTCAGTTCATACCCGGGCATCAAACCAGTGGCCGATAATATAACCTTTGTACTTCATATGGAGTGATTCACCTTTAGATTACTAAACTTACATCCAATATAGTTTTTGAAAGTGATGCATTTACCACGAATAATTAGATTCCATAAGTTCGATAGCCAAACGTTATTTAACTGACACAACCCTAAATGAATTTACTAATTTTGATTTGATTTGTTCTACCCGACAAAGTAGGAGAAACCATTAGACCTTCTTGGAAAAGATTAGAGCTTTTGCAAAAAGTACGACATTGGATCACTGGAGAAATCAAAGCAAACAGACAGTTTAGTAGTTTACTTTGTTCTGTTTCATGTGTAATTATGCACTTTGATTTTTGTAATGCAGACGGACAAGTTAACAATCTATGCTTTACTATCATATTCGGAAACTTTGTAGCAACCTTAAAGCTTTTGGAGATATAATTAATACACTAGTATTGGATGTGGTATTATCGCAAGTATTTATTGCATGCGTATATAGTATGTACACGTCGAAGACATATACAATCTACAGTGAACATATAGGCATAGATGCGTGGAGTCAAAAGTATACATTATATGCATGTACAGAGTGCATATACAGAGTCCTACACACTCCATAGTATATACATAGGTACAGATGCGATTCACCTCAGATCGTAGACCAGTGGTTACAAAATAGTGAATGAATAACAAGTAGTCAAATCACTTGGGTTTTAAGTATTCATTCGACGCTATGCTGTCATCATGCTCATATCCCAAATAACTTAAGTGTCGACACCTGCCCGTTGGTTACTTCATAGTTTATGCTCAAAAGCGCTGATCTGCCCCTACCAAACCTAATGGGCCGTTTTACAGCTTGAATCTAGTCAGGTACCAAAAGCGAAATTCTTTCTTCACGCTTACCCATACCATATGCCCTGCTTTTTATCGATCATATTTTAAATCAAAGTGGATGAATAGCTCGATTTCCACCGGTTTAAGCATAATGGGTGATTAGTTCACGTTAGTTCATGAACGGAGGTCATTAAATCCAGGGCACTACGAAGATATACGGATTGATCTCTGTATAATCACAGAAGAATCAGCGCCAAAGCAAACAAAACCTCACATTCACGAATCAATTCTAGTATCCTCTGTTTCACATGTGAACAATCAACTTATAGACCAATGAGCTAGGATCCTACGGTATTGATGTCTAACTTTAATTAGTCCATGAAATTGCGCAGTCATCTTCCATGGTTTTCAGTGAGTAACTGTCTCACATTCGACATAGTTGAACTCCACTGGTCATAGCTTCTCATTAAAATCCCGGGGGACTTCGTTGATTAACTGTTTAACGCCATTTATTAACATATCGAATTCATAACTTACATATTTTTGGTAGCAAATATTTAGAATATTTGATGTGAAAATTCTAATTTAATTTTTTAGATTAAGTAATGAACTAAACGAGAAATATTCAGACATTCGGTCAACTATCAGTTAATTAATAAACAACCATAAGAAACTATACATTTTTTGTTGTTGAATTAATGAACCCAGATTCAATAAAGAACCTATCCTAATTGTTTATTTACTAACTTACTTACGCCTATTACCCTCCCCCAAATGGAACATAGGCCACTAACCATCATTCTTCAATCCAATCTGTCCTAGGCCTTCCTTTCTAATTCTATCCAGTTGTTGTTCATTCTTCACATGTCTGTCTCCATTTCTCGGTGTCATGTGTTCTTTGGTCTTTCTCTTCTCCTTTGGTCTTGTGACGCAGTCTGACACTTTCCTCAATGTGTGTCCTGAATTCTTCCTACTCTGGAATCTAGTTTGTCCTCTCCCACAGTAGATTGTCGCTGATAGTATTTGGCTAACGGATCCGAAGTATTTTGCGTAGGCATTTGTTACTAAACACTTGTATCTTCTGGATGATGGCTTTCGTAGTTTTTTTCAAGTTTCTGTTGTCGAATTCAGCTGTTTGGAATGTAGACTGTAATTTCTACCATTAATATATCCATAAAAGTAGAGTCACATACTGGAACGAAACGGTTGTTCAACCCTTACAGATTTTCTGTAGTGGTCCGGTTTAGATCGACTTGTAATTTCAACTGTGAATGTTTCGATTGACTTTAATCATTTCAGTAAAAATCTCGAGATTATAAATTGCAATCATTTAATGAAATAGCTGTTGTTATTTGTTTTACAATTTCTCAATCCCCCTATTTTGGGGATAATTTTATCAGTTTTGGGGAGATTTTTGGGAATCCGCTATAGAAACTTTTGTGGAAATTCTAGAGAAATAACATAAAGACCCAAAACATTCCTCAGATCTGGGAGAATTCTTTAAAATTTTGAGGATTTCTTCAATATTTTCCCAGAATCTTATAAAACTTTCGTAAAATCTGTTTATATTTATTGAAAAAAAAACCCAAAATAATTGCTATAATTAGAAGATTAGAAAAAACATCTAAGAACCAACTATCATTAATGCATCGTTGTATAGTTTGTGACTAAGTTATCCTAATCTCTTAACTTTGGGGAAATATAGGGGAAATCTGCAATGTCTGGTGGGATATTTTTCAGAGGGAGGGACATAAAATTTTAAGGTTTTGGTGCCATTTCCTTAAAAATTCCCCAAAACGGATCAAGTTTTTCACAAAGTTAGGAGATTGGAATATTATAAGAAAAAGTTTGTTATTTTATTCTTGTTTTATGGTGACAAACTGTTTCAAGATTCAATAAAAACCAACTACAAACCTACACGACAATCTCGATTATTGATTATACTACGTTATATGTTTTAGTCTACTATAAACAATTTGAAACCGGACATCAATTCAAGTTACCAGACCACATCAATTCATTGTCGTGAAATTATCAATATGCATACTAAGGTATTAAAAGTAGGTGTGGGAATAGTTGTATTATTATTATTACTATTTTAATCAGTAGTAGTAGTGCGGTGTGTGCTACTTATATTGACATTAGTAGTACATGATGTTAGTCGTGAATAGAAGGTCTGGCAGCAGAGAGACAAAAGGATCGAACAGTAAAGAATGGAAATATAATTCAGTTTGTATGAAAATGCAAGAACAATGAAGTCTGAGTCATTAAGATACAACTGATAGACAGTTGGCATTTACTTTAATATTGTTAGATTTTATTAACAAGTCCTGTAATTTTGTGTTACACACATTCGATTGTCCCCTCTGGTGTTCGTGTTCACTACAGCTGTGGAATTGCGTTGTGTGCTACCGAATTAAGTAGTAAGTATCACGAATAGGAATTAAAATGACTGGCGGTAGAAAGTTAAGACAATGGAAGAGAAGAAACTGAGAACAAGGAGTGATTAATATGAAGACGAAGGAGCAACAAAATCTGAGACAACTGATGGATATTTCGCAAATGAAGTATTTACTGTCTGGTTTTTCGATTTCACCAAGTTGTGCTGTAATGTTGAATTATGATACACTTGGTTGTTCCCACTTGTGTTCTCATTTACTATAGTAGTTGTAGCGGTACTAATAATACTAGTAGTACTACTACTAAAAAAACAAAGATTCATGATAAGCTTCGAGAAGAGAGCAATAATTCATGGAATAAAATATATGAAATAGATTTAAAACAGAGGATAAGAGTGAAGGTAAAGGACGAATGTACCCGCATCGCTGTAATCGATTTTAGACCATGTCACACATCGTCTCCAATCGTTGGTCACGTTAATCATACTAACCCTAAACAGCTCGTCTGTACCTAACGACATAGATCAGGTCAACAGTTAGTGACCTCATGAACCGATACCAAGTCTTGATTTAGTCACTTTTAGACAGTAGGTGAATGGTTGAGCGAGATCATAAATCGATTGAAGCTAGACATTAACACCATTGGATACCGACCCAGTGTCGGTGAAATCGAAAGTCCTGTCTTCGAGTCCCATGTGTAGAATCTTGGTGCTCACTACTGAGTAGTCCGATATTAGGACGAAAAAACCACTCAGTGCTTACAGGTTTTCACTAATGGTCTGTTTTAGATTTACTCATAAATTCAACTGCGAAAAATACTACAATCTCCACAAATCCCCATTCTGATAAGAACTCGAATTGCTAATTATGGAATATTGTATCATATGATATATTACATATTAGTTTTAACTTATTTATTTATTTGAACACAAATATAGGTACAAGGGGGTACCAGATACATATGCGCCACGAAATAACAATGAGAATGGGAGGAGATAAAGATTGCAAGGTGCGCATAAGAAATAGGGGAACAATAACGAAAAGAAATTAGTGCCTGATAGTGAAATAATAATAATGGGAGGGGGTCACACACAAGCCTTTGATCTACAGGTCTAATCCACAAAACAGTGAAGCAAAGTCAGGCGATGCAAGCCCATGGTATCCAGTGACCAACATATAGTCCATTGGTCATTTGTTCACTCAGGATCCTGGAGCCCATATTCACCATTGGTTTGGAATCAGTGTTTTCCGACTCCCCCTACATGAATTATCTGTGTGTTCATCAAACCAAGTTAAAGCGCCGGGTATTCGCCTTTCATCCTCTCAATTTCATAAAGAAAACCCCCACTACGAGAAGTCAGTGACTAGGACTTCTTTCATAGTAGTTGTATGCACATGATCATGTATGAGCATTTGGAGAGGGAGGGCGAACTCTCTCCACCCCTTAACCGTACCAAAGAATTTTAACTGGCTGTCATTCAATCAGCAATTTAGTTATCCGTGTCAATTTTATACTTGAGAACGTGAATTCTAAATAATCATATTAGTATCATATACACTGTAAATAATCCCTATTGTTTATAGTCTATAAAAGATACAAGTATACGTCACAATTAATTAATCACTGGGTGGTGATCAATGTCATGTGTGTCAAGCCCTTCTTAGTGCATATCGAATGCTATCGACCATGATGCAATGTGGCCACTAGTCTAGGTGACCCGACACTGCGGGCACTATTGTGAGATTAGATGGTGGCTAGAGGTAGTCAACAGGAAATCTTGGACCCGGGTTTTGTGTGTCGAGTTACCTGGACTGGTGGCCACATTGCATCATGGTCGATAGCATCCGATCCGCACTAATAATTAGGACTTGACACACATGACATTGATCACTACCCAGTGATCAATCAATTGTGATTACATCTCAGTCCTACAGGAGGTTGGTCGTTTCTAGGATATTCCAGTGGTGACGTCTCTGACTGTGAAGCTGGGTGACACGGAATCGAATCCATCAGGAAGCACCAGTTCCCTCAAGATTACAGGTACACCTTGCTGACGAGTGAGAGGTAGCACGAAACCCGGGTTCAGGGTTTCCTGTCGACTACCTCTAACCACCATCTAATCTCACAAGTATATGTATTTATGAAGTGACTTATTTTTTTTTCATACCATTAATCAACTGAATCGAACTATCATTGGAATCTCCTTTTTTCTTTTTCTTTTTTTCTTCTTTTTTTTCTACAAAGATCTATGTTATCTTTGTTTATTTACCTGTTGTTATTGTTTTTTATATAATGTCACTTACATAATGCTTTTAGTCACATCTTTGACCTAAATAAGAAAAACTACAAATCCTTAAATGTAATAGTAACATGCTAATGAAGCAATAATTATTCTTTTGATTATGCATATGGATAATGTTAATGAAGTAAATAATGTTGTTGTTGTAAGTAATATATGAGAAAAACATTTTGAGGATAAGATGGTGTGTGTGTATACAAACTTTAATTCTGTATACAAAATGATATTGGTGTATTAACTGTATACAAGGAGAACGAAATATAAGTTTGTACACTAAATTATATGAATTAACGATTCCAAATTATCCCGTTATTGATATTTTGATTGGTTTTATTTATCTAAACTATTACAAATTAATTTTAATAGTTGAGATCATGAATCAATTGAAACTAGATCAACAATGGAAAACCTGGAAGAACTAAATGACCGTTTCGTCTTATTGTGGGACTTCTCAACAGTGCGCGTCTACGATCCCACCTCACGGAATTCGAACCCAGGATCTATCGGTCTCGCGAGTGAACACTTAACCTCTAGACAACTGAGCTGGCCGGCATCTAACGGTGTTAATGTTTAACCTCAAATAATCCACGAACTTGAGCGACACATCTACCATTGTCTTCAATAAGTCATTATCTCACAATAGAACCTGTTGAACTCCACAGGTCACGGCTTCTCACTAGAATTCCAGAAATAACCTTCTGAAGCCAGTCACTAGTGGGCATATGATGATTATTATCAGAAGGGGTTTTGTGGAGATTTTAGTAATTTAATAATTGAATTAATGAGTCAATTAAAGCTAGACCACCATGGAAAACCTGGAAGCACTGAGCGGCCGTTGGACATTAACACTATTGGATGTCAGTCTAGTCATTTAGAGGATAATTGTTCACGCATGAGACCGATAGGTTCTGAGTTTGTATGCGCACTGCCGAGGAGTCCCATACTAAGATGAAACGGCCTTCTAGTGCTTACAGGTTTTTCGTGGTGGTCTGGCTTTAATTGACTCATTAATTCAATTATCAAATTACCAAAATCTCCACAAAACCCATTCTGACAATAATCATCGTTTCCTCACTGGCGACTGGCTTCAGAAGGTATTTTCTGGAGTCCTAGTGAGAAGCCGTGACCTGTGGAGTTCAACAGGTTCTATTGTGAGATAATAACTCACTGAAGACAATGGTGTATGTGTCGCTCAATTTCGTCGATTATTTGAAGTTAGAAATCAACACCGTTGGACACCGGCCAGCTCAGTGCTAGATCTCTTTGTTTTCATACTAATACCCTATTTGGCGAGACTATAATTTATGGACGAACCAACCAAGATAACAGGTCTCAGATTCTGGCACGAAATTCACTCACCCATCTGGCTAAATAGAGTTTTGGCATTATAGCTGATTTCAGTTTGTGATAATAACCCTAAACCTAATACCTCATCATAATCGTCAACTTAAGAGCATATTACTTATTCCTCACTCATATTTGTGACCTTCATTTGGTCCTGGTTATTAGGTGGACACTCTCAATGTCAGTCTAGCGTCACTGAAAGGTCGTCCATAAATTATCGTCTCACCGCTGTGCACGAAAAGGAAACGAATCTTTGCAAATATTTGTCATTTAATAAATTTTTTAAGCAAAAATCATACCAGTTACACAGTCTTCAAATAGCTCAAATGTAACAAGACCGGTCACATTAGGACTATGCAATGCTCGTACTTATTTCACCTTGCAACTGATGTTAAATCAATGATGCTAATACTAATAAAAAACAATTATGTTACATTTTTTATTTGTAATTACGAATGTTTCATCTCAAAATCATAAACATTTTTATGTCGAATGTTTCATTTCATGATTTCACTGTTGACACTACTAGCATCGAATTTATTATTTCAATCAGAAATTTGATGTTATTAGGTACTAATGTAGTCATTACATCAACCAGTCTCCATTTTCAGTATTACTATTCAATTAATTAAATTTAGAGCTAATGGATCTATTCTAAGTAACTCGGAAACTGACTTCAGTGTAGAGTTTAGCACACATTCAATAAAAATTCTAAATGAACTATGGTACTTCAGAACCCCACTTATGCAGGGATTGTATTGTGTTCGTATGAAATTATAATCGCTTTCCATATAATTGAACACATTATTCTAGTTGAAAGACAGTTCATTTATATGTATACATGGCTTGTTTCTTCATTCATTGACTTATTGTGGTAAACAAATGATAGACATGCTGAACAATCAGATATTTCACGTTCTAATTAAATGGCTTATAACGATAATAATACAACTTTATATTACGTTCTTTAAATTCAAGTTATTGCTTGTATCTTGTCAACGTTCTAGACTTATTGGAATCAGTAATATTTCGTCAGACTATTTCAAATTCAATTCCAGCGCTTCAGTATACATTGATTCCATTAACCTTGGGAACATCGTTATCAAAGCTCCACCGCGATTATATAGAATCTTTATCACATAACCCCCAGGAAAACACTGTTTTAGCTTGTAGGGACAGTGAAATGTTACCAAGCCCTAGCCAAATCGTCCGGCAGTTGGGTCACTGAATATAGAACAGATTGTAGTGGTAAATAAATCCTCAAAATAAATAGAGCTCTATAAGTCTCCGACATTGCTGACCATATTAGTTCTAATGGACTCACCTAGCTGGAGGCACTCGGTCATGCATCCACACCAGATCACGAGTGGGAACGCCGTGCTCAACGTGATTTACAAGCTCATTCCATAATTTTTCATGGTAAAGAAATCTATAGTTTGTCAGTGTCTTTCATATTCTGACAAACCTATCCAACTTCGGCCCAACAAACTAAAAAGATTAATAACAGATCAATTTGGCATAGTAACATTAGAAATATATGAAACAGAACAGTTCAACAGATACGTCCGTGCTTCGATTTAGACTATTAGATATATTACACCACAACTTTAGACACAAGCTTCTTAGTGTTTTTTCGGTGGGTAGCTGCATATTCGACCGTGTGATTGGCTGATTGCTGGTATAAACGATTCTCAAAAAGAGAATCAA
This sequence comes from Schistosoma margrebowiei, assembly GCA_944470205.2. Classification (NCBI taxonomy): domain Eukaryota; kingdom Metazoa; phylum Platyhelminthes; class Trematoda; order Strigeidida; family Schistosomatidae; genus Schistosoma; species Schistosoma margrebowiei. Next base: position 4,777,555 of record OX104027.1, on the reverse strand, counting down.
CTCATACAACTACCTTCCTGAACTTCTCAGACAGTTAAAGACTTCTGTTTTTTCCTACAAAATGTCAACGGTGATCCTCACATGGAGTTCAAGACATTTGCTAACAAAACACTGGATGGTTGTTTATCAAAGTGATCTGATATGAACTGGAGGAATGATTGGTTGTTGCTTTATATCTTCCACAGAAGTGCTTAACATTTGTAGCGTATACTACTGCCACAAACTTGCATGCTTTATCCTAGCCTTTTGACAGACCCTGATAACTCAAACAGCATGTGAACGTTGACCCAGCTTACCTTCACAATAACCCAATTCTTTGCATTGGAAATTATGACCATTAGTAAATATGTTTGATATTCATGTCCTTATAATTCTATGCATATGCGCATCGTGTTTATGCCTGTCACGGATTATGTTATCCGATTCCGGTTTCTATGTCACAATACAGATTTTCTTTTTCTAGGTATATTAACGCTTGTGATAAGTAGTAAAAGGCAGTTGGGATGTTCGCCTTCTCCGCTTTTATTCACCTTCTCGCTTTTCATCTTAGTGTCTGTCTGAGCGAACGAATCCCTGAAAGAAATTTGTCCTACTTCATCCGTACTTGACTGCTTATTACTGCGGCCATATAACCGAGGTTAACCTGAGTGTAATATAAGGAGATGAGTGGCCCATTTATGTCCACAGAATATTCGTTCGTCAGTCAAAATAGGAGTCAGCCCTCAGGTCACTAAACACTTGATGCAAAACTTAACTACTGATACAGACAAGCCCAATTCATTTATTGTTATTGGTTTCGGTATACCAGATACTATTATATGAATGTCACAGAGAAACTGTCACCAATCCAAATTGGAGAGGATTAAAATTTCTATCAAATACAAGGATAACATGAAGTAGAACAGAACGGATACACGCATACAAACTAACAAATGTATAAAAGTATACGTAACAGAAGACCTCAGTTAATTAGAAGTACAAAACCTCGACCAAGGTAAAAAGTTCTCACTGTTCACATGTTGCACACCGTTTTTCCATCTTAATTGGAGCGAATTCACCTTAAATTGAACTACTCTTTAACATCAAAATACAAGCGCGAGGGATTCAGCCGCATCATGTTTTGTTAACTTAAAGATATTGTTTATTGAAAGATCCCCCATCGGCGGTATATCAACACATGTAATCCCGCCGACTTCGAAGGTCGACCATTTGGTTGATTTCTAGTCTTACATATGCTACAATATGTTTAGCTTATATTTCATTTTCTATGGCTGACGAACCAAATATACTCACAGACTCTTCGGTTGTTCCCTGCAAAAAGCGTAAGCAGGTATGGTTGACACCCATTGATTTAAGTGTTGTCTTAAGATTGGAAAACCACAAAATCATTTTAAAAAAACAGAGCAGCTACTGAAAAAGTTAGAGAACCCAAAAAATGCCTATCGCGTGAGTCTGTGTTATTGTCGTGTTAATTTTCAATTCTATGTACTGGTAATTATTCTGAAAACACATTTATACCCATTGCAAATAATTTCGGCATTGCTCTTCAGATAGTCAGAATCCACTCCAAAGTTCCCAATCAAAATCACATTGTTCTTAATTCCCCACGATTTTCGTCCGTTTCAGTGTGGCAAACTTCATATTCCTTTGCGAAGTAATTCTCACCTAATTACAAATATCGGACAGAATGTGCTAAACCAAGCCAACGGTGAACGTCCAGACAGCTCTAAAGTCATAGAGTATATAATCAGGATAGAGTTTCAAATGAGTGCAAAGAGTTGGAGCTATGGTTTTCATCACAAACTTACATCAGATAAAATACAAAATCTAAAGTTACATATTCGTAGAGGCTTTTTTTCATGATCAATCACACACATTTCTTCCCTATCTCCTGGTTGCCTAAGTGAGCTGAAACCTCAATGCTGTTTGGCAACATAGTACATGACTGCTAACAGGCTCGTCTCAAATTTTTATCGGCCTAGAGTTTCCTACAGGTACGATTCTTAAGTCATGGCTCATAATAGTTCCAGTTATTATTTTTGAAAAACTTTGTGGTAGTTATTTCGCTTTCCTCATTTTATCACGTTTCTCTAAGGAACCCCTCGAATATTTTAACAAGTAAAATCATCCCGAAAATCCGGATTCCTATGGCTTGTAAGCGTTTCCTACATTCACGTGAAGTGACAACCAAGTAACTGGTCGTCTTCGATCATCAGGTTACTTAAAAGGAGTGAATCAATGTTTGTTTGATTTGAGGTAGTAAAATAAGAGGTTATTTGCCTTGACTAGTACTGGTGTTTTTTTTTCGAACCATTTGGTTCGTCCTTATAGGTCATGTTTCCATTTTTACTCATTTGTATGTACATATGTACCAGATTATACTATGTATATAACTTACTGGTTGTGGCCATAATATGACAGTTTGTGGTACATCTTAAAAATTAGCCGTGATAGATGATAAGTCCATTAAATGATGAACGGATTGTAGTTCTTATATTTATTTACTAAATAACTTATAAGCATATTTATTCTTGATTTCAATCTAACAAGCATGTTATTTGTTGGAGCAATATCTCCCTGTACTAAGCACCCATTCTTGTTTCCTAACACCTGTTCGATTGAGAGATTATGTGAGTAATTTGTTGTTAATTCTATTTACTTTGTATTTATGTAATCTTTCAAATTTCCTAGTTGATCACTTGTGAATTCGATGAAAGTATCTTACAAATGTCTGGTTTATTGGCATCTTTGACATCGAAATTGGAAGCTAATTGGCAGTCGTCAACAATACAATATTTAACTAATTCAAGTGATCCTTTGGAGAGAAGTGTTTCGCAACAATTGCCACCTTTAATTCAACCGAAAACTGTTGGATTAAGTGGTCTCAATGGTTCTGTTCCTATCTCGTTTTCTTTCACTTGGACACGTTATCAACCAACAATAGAATTATCGACTAAAGAAAATGAATCCAAATCAACAGGTGTGATCATATTTTTCTCAGCGTTTCGAATGTTTTACACTTTAAGCAAATGTTATGGTAGTTTATTCTGGAAGTAAACAAGCTTGTACCTCCCCTCGACACATATCTCGATTGCCTTTCAGTTGTAATGTGGCAGTTTTTCAGCTTTTACTCTGAGTATAACTTGGGTTTGTGATGAATTTAGTGATTGTTTCTCAAGTAACAACATATTTCCGAAACTGATAATGAAGCAGTGGCTCAATTATTAGCTACTGCGTCATGGGTTCGAACCCGGATCTAGTAAACGAGGCATAAACAGCCATATGGTACTATTAGACTTAATGAAGTGTCCCTATTATTGCAAAGTCACATTTTTTAGTGTATTCACTAAGTAATCAGTAAGTGTTCGTAGGTATACTCTTGACCAAATATATTAGCTAAATTCTTCAGACTATTCTCAATCTATTCAGTGCATTTATAGAAAATGACTGTGAAGACGGTTGCTTAGGTCTACTCTATGTTCTGTGTGATCACTATCTGATTTGCCGACTTACACTTGATGACAACTTCAACAGTAATAAATTACTTTCTGATCAGAGAAAGATATACGGTTCTCCTAACCGTGATAAAATTATAGTCCATAGTATGATTTTCTGTTTCAGGATATAAAAATATTAACACTCGACGGTTTAATAGAAAGTGAATTGTAGTACTTAATTACACCTATTACCCCCCATGTAACATACGCCGCCGACTAGGATTCTCAAACCACTCCTGTCCTCAGCTCTCCATTCCAATTGTTTCCAATATCTGTCTCCAATTCCCTGTGCTTGTGTTCTCTGGTTTTTGTCTTTTCCTTGTGCCTCCAGGATTTCCAGTTAGGGTTTGCTTTGTGAAAAGGTCATAAGTAGACATTTATTTATTTAAACAGATAAATATTGGTACAAAGGAGCACCGAATACATAGGCGCCACACAAGTTACTTGATTTGTGTATGTGCACTGTGGTACTGCTCGGGTCCCCAAACCGAACCAGGTGGTTTTCTTAGTGGACCATCCCTCGAGCCTTTGACCTGAAGGTCTTATCCACAATACAGTGGAGCAACGTCAAGAGATGCAGTCCCATAGTAAACGGTGACCAACAATAATTTGGCGAGCTTTTTGTTCCCTCGGGATCCTGGAGCCCATGTGCACCATTAGTTTGAAATGAGGGTTTCCCACTCCCCTTGGTGAATCCTTTATGTCAACCAACCTGGGTAAGGCGCCGGACATTCGTTTTCGATCCTCTCAGTTTCTCTAACAACAACCCCACCGTGAGAGGGAGGTGATTAGAACTTCCCTAACAGTGGCTATATACGCGTGGCCATGTAAGAACATTTAGAGAAGGCAAGCGGACTTTCCCCACCCTCGGTCGTACCAGGGTGTTTGGGGGGCAAATATATACGAAACAAGCAACTACACTCCAGAATCTGAAGAGATGAATGGAAATTAAATGTATTTATCATCGATAACGTAGAATTTATTATAGATTTGTATTGATTTTCATAAATAGAGTAAGAAGAACCTTGCGTTTTGAAAATAAAAGAGATGGGAATAGTATCACTGGTATGATCATGGAAGGCATGTTGTAATGCTAAGCTTGAAATTTTGTAGGCGAGTGAAACGTATCTCTGTCACCAGTTTGAGTCGCATCATCTAAAGTTTCCAAAGATTATTTTTTCTGTCTTCCATTTCCATCCGGTTGTAATATGACTGAAATATAATTATCCCATCATTTTAAAACAATGTTTATGTGTTTAAATAAATAAATAAACTTTCCAACTCTCCCAGGTGGGTCCTCCGTATTCACTAATCCTGTCGCTTGCATAAACAACTCTTCTGCCATGAGAAGGAAGTGATTAGAGCTTGCTTGGCAGTGGCTATATACATGTGGTCATATGAGGAGAAGTTTTGAGACGATGAGTGGGTTATCCCCACCCTTGGCCATGCCAGGACATTTAGGGGCCTTCGGTTAGTAACATAGTTTTATCCAAAACCGAGTACATAAACATGTACTTAATAAATGAGCTACATCATTATTGTGATGTGTAACTTATTGCAGTCATATATGATTGCATGCTTATCGTTTTCTTAAAATACTCTAACTAGTTTGAGCAAGTGTAACTTAGCAGTCAGTAGTGACATCATGGACACTTGATTTTGAATCACCCCTTTAGTATGAGTGATTATCAAATTTAAATTAACTCATTCTCCAGGTACTTGAATATGAGCTACACTCTAAACATGAGGGCTAATGATACTACTACTCAGTTTCATAAACCAAAGTACGTGGCTCCAGCCTTGGATATGAGTTTAGTGGCTTAAAGTCGAACATCTTAGTCATTAGGCCACCACTAATAAAAAATTGTGTAGGGTTACGTAAACTACATTATATCGTGAAGTTCGAAATTGAAGCCTAAAATCTAATAGGGTTCAAAATCAAACCTCAATAACTAGCCTTATATTCTTTTTGTTTACAATAAAACCAACCTCTATTACTTTTATAATCTCTTGTCTATCTTATTTTATTCTCATCATTCTATCTGTATTGCAGATGATGAAATGTCAAACATTAAACTTAATTCATTTGTCGAACCTGAAGTTGTCATTCTGCTAACTGCTGATCAAATTAAAAATTTACTCATCAAATCGTCTAGTGATACTAAACAGAAATTACTCGAGGTATATTTCGTCTAAAATGTTAACCTAAGTTTTTTTCACAATTTTTAAATTACGGTAACTGGGTAGATGTAGTAGCGTGAAAAAATGGCACAGTACTATTGGGTTAAGTTATATTTCCTTCATATCTATAGAAATGACAACTATATCAACACAAGTAAGAAAAAAAGGATGGAGTTAATAATCACTGATGTACTACATGGTTATCCTGCATCATTTCTTTAACCAGTTTAACGTCGTGTCAAATATTCAACTTTGACCGAAATTTACACCATTATTAATCTTTCCTACTTCTTGATGATTGGCTTCAGTATGAAGTATGAAAGATCGGTTCGTTGTTGCTGATCGGTTATCCGACTTTACTTTGAGAATAAATGACTGAATCCAGGGGCTTGTAACACTCCAATTTGTATCGATTTTAAATAACCAACTTATACATGTTTTACTGAAATCGATCTAAGTTAGACAACCAGTGAAAACCTGAAAGCACTAGACTGCCGTTTCGTCCTGATATGTGACTCCTCAGCAGTGTACATTCATGACCCCGCGCTCAGTAATCGAACTCAAGACCTTCAGTCTTTCACACGTAAACTTATTCTCTAGACCACTTATTCGGTGTCCAGTAGTGTACAGGTCTAACTCCAATCAATTCAAGATAATCTGCGAACATTTTCCATTGTCTTTGGTGGGTGGTTTTCTCACAGATCCTCACTCTAGTATTTCCACATTTTCACTGGTTATCTAACTTAGATTGGTTCGGGATTTCGATTTAACCCAACAATCTCCACAACAACAACCCCTCTGATATTGACAATCATGCATATTTATACACTTAAACAGTTGTAAAGCATTTTTCACCATATCTAGGTATATGTATTAGAATTTGACACTTACCGTTGAGTCTCAGTAATATACTTTTGGTTTGTGGTGAGACGAAAGTGTTTTTGTTGTTGTTATGATATCCTGTTCTTCGTGTACTGAACTTTAATCAACTAGATAGTTAATTTCATAAGCAGCTAAGACCCTGTTTGCTAATAATAATCATGTAGTAACTAGTGATCAATTTCTAAAGATAGTTCTCAGAGTTCCAATGAAAAGCTGTGGCTAGGGGATTTCAACCATGTCAAATGTAAAGCATTCACTTACAGATGGCTTTGGAAGATGGTGGTGCAGTATCGTGAATTGATTGCATTTTGGTATGTAAACTACCAAATACTAACTCAATGGTCTGAGGGTTAATTGCTTACTATGAGGCATCAAGGTCTTGGGTTCAATTCCTTATGAGGTAATTACTACTAAGGAGTCCTATACTAGGACGATAAAAGATGTTCACTGTTTCTTAATTGTCATTGGTTGTTTAACTAAAGTCAGTTCGTGATATCGACTATAAAACTCATTAATCTACACAATCCCCCTGTACCACTAGTTAGGAATTATTTTCTAATAGAAAAATCTACTCTTAACCATTTAGGCTTACTGTCTTCATTCAGGTTTCTTGAAAATCCACATATATGTAGATAGTCGTCGATTTAATATTATTGACATTTATGTTTTCTGCAGTTATCATCAGTGTCATTCTTTTTCTCCTATTTCCATAGAATGCAAATCTTATTGCGTTTGGTACTAGTTTAATGAGTTTGAAACGGCCAGTTACCTGTATTTTCTTGACAGGGCCTACTTTTAAATCGAAGTAAGTTATATTTTTAATTTTACAATCCTATTGATTTTATGTGATTATATTTATATAATATCTAAAGTATAACACTTATTTATTTGAACACATAAACATTGGTACAATAGGGCACCAAATGCATATGCGCCACACAACAACGATGAGGCCAGTAGCAGATATCATGGATTTATGTGAGGGCTGGAATACTGCCCGGATACTCAAATCAAGTAGTTTTCTTAGTGGACCACTCCTCGAACATTTGACCTACAGGTTTAATCCACAAGACAGTGAAGCAACGTCAGGATATACAGTCCCATGGTAACCGGTGACCAACACTTGGTCCATACGCCATTTGTTTCTCCAGGATCCTGGAGCCCATGTGTTATATCCGAGCGAAGATTTAATTACAGGTAACTCCCGAGGACTATTAGTGGACTAATATTCTATAAATATTCTTATTGTAAAACTATTCAATCATTAGATTATGTATATTTATATCCCTCTTATTATAAGCTTTATTTTGATCTATAATTTATTATTGTACGATTTACGGTTCTTAAACTATGTTCAGTCTATTAATTACTGTCCCCCTCGTTCACAGCCACTTTTTGGCTTATTTGTGTACATATGTTATTTCCTAATTTATGGTGTGTTGTGGTCTGTCTGTTTGATATATAAACCGAGTATGTTTGAAATAAACGATCTGGTCTGATCTGCCCTAATTCGAAGCTGGTATTGTATTCTGGACTCAAGTGGAAGGGCTCGTAGTACATAGGACCAATAAGGACGCTAGACTGCCCACACCGGTTGAACGTCATTGGTTGGCCTAGTGTGAAGTTCGCATAAGTCGTATCCGGATTGGTAGATAGGTCGCGTGAAGCGAAACCAGACATACCCAAGGTCATAACAATTGGCGACGGGGATTTTGGAAAAATATACTACAAGTGGTGACTCAGATTTTGTAAATAAATTAGCTGTTATAATTGCCGGTGATTTTGGAGCTAATATTATTGGCAGTAAAAAAAAAATATGTCGATTTCTTTAGAACAGTTGCGGTTAATATTACAGCACCAGCAGAAGATGTTGGCCTTGCAACAACAGGTATTTGAAACAGTTTTGGGCAGACTTTGCATTCAAGCAGAAAACAAGAAATCTATTTATCATGCAGATAATGGTGCAGAAATGGACATTTCAGAAGCATATCCTGTGCAGGGTTCAAATCCCTTTATACCTGAATCAGAACGTAATATTTGTAACGTGTCCGGCTCAGAGCAAGAAAATACTGTGCTGAATGCTCATGAAGTTGTGACAATACCAGATGATCAGGAGCCAGACCCTGTAGATGAAGCCCGGAGTCCAGAATTGAATGAAGCACTACTGGTCCTGTCTAGCTCTGAAAATGAATTTCAGCTAGAACAAAATTATGGTCCACGTGATATTAGCCGAGAAAGCTATGGGGACTCGTATTCAGAAAATAACTGCAGTGACACGATGAACCAAATTATACCGAATGTTACTCAAAATCATTGTGAGACAGAAATTTATATTGAATCAGTTTATCCGATATCTAATGACAAGGTAGCAGATATGGGTTCTCAGAATAATGCATGTAATTTTGATGAAATTATTTATAAAAATGAGAAAAAAATATCGGCTGAGTCAAATTATGGTCAAAAGTCTAATGTAATTTTGTTAGATGATGATTTCCGTAATGATCCATTATCCATTGATGAAATTCCTAATGGATTTGAAAGTAATGCTTCAGAAGAATTAAACTTTGACCTCAAATCAAAGGTTGTTCATTATCATCTAGTCGTTTCTAGTGGATCCGACATTCAATGCGAGAAACGTCGTTTAAATAATGTCCTATTATTTGTAACTTGGAGATATAAGGACCCAACATTATTTCGAGGAGGAGGAGAATGTTGGAGAATTCAAAGTTACAAAAAAATTCTTTTTTTTAAAATCCGAATCTAAACATGGAATCTTCGAAAAAAAAGGGGAGGTGTTATATCCGAGCGAAGATTTAATTACAGGTAACTCCCGAGGACTATTAGTGGACTAATATTCTATAAATATTCTTATTGTAAAACTATTCAATCATTAGATTATGTATATTTATATCCCTCTTATTATAAGCTTTATTTTGATCTATAATTTATTATTGTACGATTTACGGTTCTTAAACTATGTTCAGTCTATTAATTACTGTCCCCCTCGTTCACAGCCACTTTTTGGCTTATTTGTGTACATATGTTATTTCCTAATTTATGGTGTGTTGTGGTCTGTCTGTTTGATATATAAACCGAGTATGTTTGAAATAAACGATCTGGTCTGATCTGCCCTAATTCGAAGCTGGTATTGTATTCTGGACTCAAGTGGAAGGGCTCGTAGTACATAGGACCAATAAGGACGCTAGACTGCCCACACCGGTTGAACGTCATTGGTTGGCCTAGTGTGAAGTTCGCATAAGTCGTATCCGGATTGGTAGATAGGTCGCGTGAAGCGAAACCAGACATACCCAAGGTCATAACAATTGGCGACGGGGATTTTGGAAAAAAAAGCGATTCAAGGTCATAACACCATGTGCACCACTTGTTTGGAATGATGGTTTTCCAACTCCCCTAGGTAAATGTTTCATATTCACCAACCCGGTTAAAGCTCCGGACATTCGTTCTCGATCCTCTCAGTTTCTCAAACAACAACCCCACTTTCAGAGGGAGGTGATTAGAACTTCCCTGACAGCGGCTGTATAGGCGTGGTCATGTAAGAACATTTGGAGAGGGCGAGCGGACTCTCCACCCTCGACCGTTTATATAATATGGTTAAATCAAAAGTATAAAACATTAAGAGAACGGATATATCCATCGGTCATGCACGATTATCTTAGGTAGTTTAATTAATAATCACTTTTACCATATCGAAATGTGGTCATAACCGGTTGTAGTCTGATGAAACACGGTTGAGTCGCTTGTCAAATCATTCAGGTTAGTACTTACTTACTTACGCCTGTTACTTCCAATGGAGCATAGGCCGCCGACCAGCGTTCTCCAAACCACTCTGTCCTGGGCCTTCTTTTCTAGTTCCATCCAATTCTTGTTCATTTTCTCATGTCCGTCTCCATTTCTCGACCTAATGTGTTCTTTGATCTTTCTCTTTTCCTTTGGCATTGATGATCCCATGTGACGACTTGCCTTGTGACTCAGTCGGGTGTTTTCCTCAATATTTGACCTATCCACTTCCGGTGCTTCTTCCTCCGCTGGAATCTCGTTTGTTCTCTCACACAGTACGTTGTTGCTAACAGTGTCCGGCCAACGAATCTGAAGTATTTTGCGTAGACAACTGTTAATAAACACCTGTATTTTCTGGATGATGGCTTTTGTAGTTCTCCAGGTTTCTGCCCCATACAGTAGAACTGTCTTGACTTATTGAAAATCCTGACCTTGGTGTTGGTTGACAGTTGCTTTGAGTTCCAGATGTTACTCAGTTGTAAATATGCTGCTCTTGATTTGCCGATCCACGCCTTCACATCTGCATCAGATCCATCGTGATCATCAATGATGCTGCCCAGATATGTAAAGGTTTTTACATCTTCCAAACTCCGCCTGAAGTCCCTCCGGGGGCTACTGCCGGTCCCAAGCCCGGATAAAGGAGGAGGGTTGGGCTAACCAGAAAAATTCAGGTTAGTGGTCACATTGCAATTTAGTTGACGGAATTCTATCAGCGCTAAGAATTAGACAATTATAGGATAGATAGGGTTGAGAAGATCTCAAAGTATCTAATTTTGTGATCGATTGTTAGTTTTTCTTCTTAACGATAATAACGGGTACAGTTTTTCTAATCCTGATTTCTTCACTATCTACCATTTTTTGGTTGACTGTTACCACTTCTAGTTTACTTGTTTTCTGCATTTCTGAAGTCCATGTTTTTAGTACTATATGTATTGAGTTGTTCGGTCTCGATTTGCCTTCGTCAAACATAATGTTTTCCTCTGCATTCCTGCCTTTTTAATTTCCATCATTGAGGTTTACTGTTGAACAGTTGCGTGTATCAATTGCCGCTTTATTGGGTTAGCAATATGTTCCACTCGTGCCCAAACTGAAGCAGGTGGTTTTCTCAGGGAACTACTAACCGAGCCTTTAACCTAACGGTCTTATCCACAAGGCAGTGGGACGACGTCAGAGAGTCTAATCCCCTGGTAAACGATGACCAAGAATAGGTTCATACAGCACTTGCTCCCTCATTGTCCTAGAGCCCATGTACACCATTGGTTCGGCATCAGATTTTTTCAACTCTCCTAAGTACATCCTCCGTACTCACTAACCCTGTTGAATCGCGTGACATCCGTTTTCAGTCCTTTCGCCTGCATAAACAACTCTTCCAAATGCCCTGGTACGGTCGAGAGTGGGGAGAGTCCGCTCCTCCTCTCGAACTGCTCTCGCATGGCCACGCGTATATAACCTCTGCCAGGGAAGTCCTACTCACTGCCTTCTTGTGCCACGGGTGTTGTTTACGAAAATGAGAGGACGAAAAGCGAATGTCCGGCGCTTTAACCGGATTCCAAACCAATGGTGCACATGGACTCCAGTATCCTGCGGGGACAAATGGCGAATGAACCAATTGTTGGGACTGCATCTCCTCACGATGCTCCACTGCATTGTGGATCTGACCTTCAGATCGAAGGCTCGGGGATTGGCCACCTAAGGAAATCACCTGCTTCGGTTTGGGCACCCAGGCAGTATCACAGCCCCCACACATATCGAATGAGATTTGTGTGGCGTATATGTGTTTGATGCCTCATTGTACTAATATCTATGTGTTGAAATAAATAAATAAAATAAATATACACGTGGTCATATGAGGAGGGATTTTGACAGATTAAGCTGGTTGTCCCTACCTTCGGCCATACCAGGGCATTTGATTAAAGTGAGCTATAATTAAATCGTTCATAAACATAATGAATGTCCCGTAATCAAACCATCTAGCTCGGAAAACTTAGAAACATAACTATTCAAATAAGCTGTAAACCTTCATTTTTTTCGAGGAAATTGTACGATAATAAACTAGTTACTGATAAGTAGTGTCATTGTAATACACAAATCTCATCCATCATTAAATGCTAACCAGATCTGAGAGTTTAACAACTGGAAGTATTTGTTCATCTACTGATCACTTTTTACTATCACGCCATTGTATACTGCAAAAATCATACTGATATACTTTCGTTTTCCCTTTCATGTTTTCACACTCAGAACCAACCATTTGTCATCATCATCATCATCAAAGAATATTTCTACATCGTGTATGTCAATTAATGAATTATGCGCTGAACTACAATTAAATTGGCATGTACACAGTACTCGTGTCACATCAAATTTACATGATGTTGCTTTGATTTTAAATGCGATTACACGATCGTTGGCGGAAAGGCAATTTAAGTAAGACCCTTCTTTCTATAGTGAATTCCTCGTATTGTCGTTTTAAATACAGTTTATGATTACAGAAAACTGTTTTAATCACTTAATTGAACATGAACTGGTTATTATTGTTTGTACATCAATAAATTTCCTGTCTCTTGTCAAATTATTTTCTACTTAATGTATCAGTCAGCTACAACGTAGGACCAGGCACATAGATGCATCGGTCCAAGTTGCCATACCTCATTAGTACAACAAGATGAACACTGGATTCATAGAAGTAGTTAATTCAGTGGTGGTAACATATAAAAGAAAGATTGCATGTAAGGACATAGTACGGGAATCAGTTGGTAGAAAGAAAGATATGAAGCGATTTCAATCTTCCAACAGCACTCAAGACCACTGATAGTCATTCACTTATTCAATGAGTATAATGTTTACATCATCATTAGTAGTATGTAGTTTGAGTCATCCAAATTATTAATATTTACGACTTCATTTTAAACAGTTTTTATCAGCATATTTGCATCTTGTATAAATTAATCAAAATGGTTCTACTGAGGTCGATTCGCACGAGATGCATATTTCTATACCGCCAAGAACTGATCAACATTTTGTTAAGAATGCTAGATACCCTAGAAATCACTTAGTAATTTTATTTTAAAAATTTGAATTCCTCATTTTTGCGCTAAAAGCCCCCACTTTCACCTTCAGATTGTATTTCCCACTTGGAAGAACTTGAAATGGCTTTGATTTGTCACCTCTTTTAATATGCTATTTTGTGACGTTTCCCAAGGACATTTTTATACTTGATATACACTATTGATTCGTGTGTTTGTTCGTTCGTGCTTCCGACTGCTTGTGGAATATACTCCCCCCAACTGAATCTGGTCTTCTCCCTCTCGTTAGCATAGCTGGGGCGCATCGGAATATTTTAGTTTGTCCTGTTCTTGTGTTGCTGATCTTCCGTTTCTCCTTTTACCACAGATTAATATTAATGTTTAGGACTTTGTTAAGCCATCAAAGTATTGGACATTGTTTCATCTTATTTTTTTGCATCTGTATGAATTTTAAAAGCGTAAAATATTGATTTTTCTAACTAAACAGTAATACTTGAAGACAAGAATGCTTCGGGAGTTGTAAATTTCAATGAAAATAGTTAATCATCACTTTCAGGATTTTTGTTTACGGTTATTCGACAGTGATGTTAATTCTTGATTGAAGATATTTTCAAAATTACTCCCCGGCATAAATTGTTTCATTGGAAACAATTGGCTCAGTGGTTAAGGCTTTTAACTTTGTTACTGAGTTTCAGGTTCGAACTATACTCCACTTACTTCAGTCTGTACTGGTGCCTACAGAATGTGGCCACAAATGCACTGGTGCTGCTGAGGGTTGAGAGAGTCAGCTCTCTCTCCAAATGCTTTCGCATGGCCACGCTTACATAGCCACTCATGGTGGGAGTGTTGTTTACGAAATTAAGAGGATCGAAAACGAAAGTCCAGTGCTTTAACCGGGTTAGTGGATATAAAGGATTCACCAACAGGAGTTGGAAAACCCTCATTCCAAACAAGTGGTGCACATAGGTTCCAGGATCCTGAGGGAACAAAAGGTGTGTCAACCTATTGTTGGTCACCGGCTACCATGGGACTGTATATCCTGACGTTTCTCCACTGTATTGTGGATTAAACCTGTAGGTCAATTGTTCGAGGAGTGGTCCACTAAGAAAACCACCTGCTTCGGTTTGTGAACCTGGGCAGTATCACAGCCCACACGCAAATCAAATGATGAAGTGTGGCGTATGTGTATTTTGTGGCTCCTTGCACCAATGTTTACTTCTTTAAATCATATAAATAAATAAATTAAGGATATAGTTTTTAGCTAAGTACACAAAATATACACTTGGTAAGAAAGCTAATAGAAATAGATGAATAAATGTCATGCTCTTCTATCATCTCTGTTTTCTATTATATAGGCAAGGACGTTTAGAACGAGATGAAGGACTATCATTTCTACCAAATACTGTACACAAAGGTTTGAGCGGTTGTGCTTCGCGTGGTCGTGGTCCTGGTAAAGCACCAATTACTATAAACAATGATTCAGAATCCTTGACTGCTAATCAAGAACAAAATTTACATTTATGGTCTAGTCGAGTATGGTTGGGTCAACTAGGTCAGTGGCGTGGACTAACTGGTGAAATTGCTCATGCTATCACTTTAGTATATCCAACTATAAGATCATTCTATAATGCATGCAAATTAGCGGAAAGTCAATCAAGCAATCAAGGTAAATTAGATCTGTCCCTGTTTTCCAAACAAATTCGAATACTTATAAGCGGTTTTGTAGTGGCTAGCAATGGAGTCTAGGACATGAGTTTCGCCCTAATTGGGGCTCGTCAGTTGTATGTACCTGCACCCGTGTTGACAGTCACACCGGCATTCGAACCCATTATCTTATACATAAAATGTCAAACGCGTCATCTATTTAGTTATTAAATTCAAACAGACGCTGGCTTGCTCAATGAAATGAATTGATTGGGATTCTTTTAGTATATTAACCAAACGCCACTCTTTAAGAAACATGGAATTCTTTATTATATTGCTCGCACGATCGGATTTTAGGACCCGTTAATAAACCAGTTCACCTTATAATGATTAAACCAATGACTGGGAAAGCTTACGTTCTCCTTCGAACCCCAATAATCAGTTACAAAACGAGTACAACAAACAAAGAAACCTTCTATTAATATATTGTCCTTCCTAATCAAAACCTCGTAGAAATGCATATATTACTTATATGACTACATTATCCTATTCTAATGTTAAATCACATTTTCATTCAATTTATCCTAGCCATTAAATAATGGTTCTTCACTTTTATCATTAAGAAATGAATATTATCATGCAAAAATCCATGTACATTAAGGGAAATGAGCTATGCTTTTTTGGGAGAGAGAACTACTGTTTCGTTTCGTCCTCTATTTAAATGTTCTTTCCAGTCTCCCACATTATTTGGATATACCATATCATACGACAGACTAAAATGCAAAGTCGTGCATGAAGGACAGCTGACAGATGCATTCCAAGTAAGGACCGTAGTAAGACAAGGCTGTTTACTCTCTCCCTTCCTTTTTCTCCTGGTGGTCGACTGGATTATGAGGACCTCGATATCTGAAGGAAAACACGGACTAAAATGGACAGCTCAGAACCAATTGAACGATTTGGACTTCGCAGATGACCTAGCCCTCCTATCGCATACACACGAACAAATACAGACAAAGACAGCCCGTGTGGCAGCAGTCTCTGCATCAGTAGGCCTCAGCATACACAAAGGGAAAACCAAGGTCCTCAAATTCAAGGCGGAGAACAGCAATCCAATCACTCTTGATGGCGAAACTCTGGAAGATGTAGAATCCTTCACATACCTGGGAAGCATCATCGATGAACAAGGAGGTTCAGATGCAGACATAAATGTGAGGATTGGCAGAGCAAGGACAGCATTCCCACTATTGAAGAACATATGGAACTCAAAACAACTTTCAACCAGTATCAAAATCAGAATCTTCAACACGAGTGTCAAGGCAGTTCTACTGTACGGAGCTGAAACTTGGAGAACTACAACAACCACCATCAAGAAGGTACAAGTATTTATAAATAGCTGTCTACGCAAGATATTCAACATCCATTTGCCAGATACCATCAGCAACAGCCTTTTGTGGGAGAGAACAAATCAGCTTCCAGCTGAAGAAAAAATTAGGAAAAGACGATGGAAATGGATAGGATATACATTACGCAAATCATCAAACTGCATCACGAGACAAGCCCTAACTTGGAATCTTGAAGGGAAGCGGAAAAGAGGAAGGCCTAAAAACACATTACGTCGGATAATAGAAGCAGATATGAAAAGGATGAATAGGAGCTGGAAAGGATTGCCCAGGACAGGGTTGGATGAAGAATGCTGGTGAGTGACCTATGCTCCTTCACGAGGAGTAACAGGCGTAAGTAAGTAAGTATTATCTATATTAATTGTTACTCTGGTTGTCGGAAGAGTTCATTGGTCTCATGACTTCTAGAGAATCTCGGCTTTCACCATGAAGTGTTATAACTCTTTTATATGAAAATTCTTCAACTTCCAGTATAGAGTTTAAATGATTTTTGTCTGTAGTTATTGATTTTTTAAGCAAAATTCTTTTTTACAGTATGGGGTTACTAACTCCATGCTTAACCCTCCTCTTATACCTTGACTTCAAAACAATGGTGTAACCTTAGAGTGGCTCTATGCGTAGTTACTATCTGCTATTACAACTTAATACGTCGCGTGTACTGAACCATATTTTTCGTATGGAAATTAATGACCCCACTTTCAAACAGATGTATATGAAGTGAGAAGGGCATTTTATTTGTTAAATCAAACGTTATGACTGTCCATTGTTTAAATCCCTAAATCATATCAGTTAGTCCAATCAACTTATAACTTGGTATAGATGTGTATTGACCCAGATTGCTATACCTAATTCGCGCGACGAAATGAATAGTAAAGTCAATCGATATATTGTAGTAGCAATGTTGCCGACAATAAATAAATATTGGAATTCAAAATCGAGAAAAATATTAAGAGTGGATGCATCTACATCATTATGAAAGATTCTAAGTCATATCAACCAAGGTTTCCAATCACTGGTCATGATTATCACAGATCACAAGTAATTTACATTTACCATGTGCTCACTAGTAACTAGCTTCGTGAGGGAATTCTCGGAGTTCTGGTGAGAAGCTGTGACCAGTGGAGCTAGTCCATGTCAAGTAGAGGCAGGTATCTTTGAAAGATTGTTGCGCAATTTCGTGGATTGATTGAAGTTAAACATTAACACCGTTGAATGACGGCCAGCTCAGTGGTTTAGTAGGTTAAGTGCTCGCGCTCGAGACTGAAGGCCCTGGGTTCGAGTCTCGCTTGCAGGATTGTGGATGCACACTGCTGAGGAGTCGCACAATAGGACGAAACGACCATCCAGTACTTCCAAGTTTTCAATGGTGATCTAACATCAATCGGTTCATGATTTCACTCAAAAAACGTAATAATCTTCACAAACCTTTACTGATAATCTACATTTATTAGTATAGCTGAAACCCAGGAGTCTGTGATTTTATGAACTGGAACTAGTCAGCTTTCTTCTAACCTACTTCTACATCAATAAACATTGCCTGTCGATGGTCAATAATAAGGCAGTGAACATCATACACAGTTCATTGAAATGTTATTTTGTTGAATTGTTTTTAGCAAAAAGAATATTTCAATTCACATTATTTGCTGAATATAAAAGTGATATTTTTCTTGCTAATTGAAAATTACAACACAATTTGTTATGGATCTTTCATTCACTTTTCTATTCTATACTATTCAGGTACAAATTATCAAGCAACACTTTCGTCGTCCAATCAATTTACAGAACAAAAATATATTCATCCATTTGAAATAGAATTAGCCAATTTAGAAATACGTCGTGGTGTTGGTGTTTTATCAACAAAAAGACGTTTAGGTCCTGAATTTGCTAGACGTCTAATTAAATTATTCACATCAAAGAATCCAAATGAAATTATCAATTAAGTTTAAAGAATGCAATTTGTTTATTTTCTAACAAATTTATTTTGTACTACTATAAAACAAATTCAGTAGTATTATTATTATCTCATTAAGTATTTTCTTCAGGGGTTTATGATACTTCGTGTTAACTTGTAAATAGATGACAGTTTTACGTCAAATTTGTTCATCTTAGCTTCTGGGAATGTGTACAGAGTTTTCTTATTTCCATTATATGAAATTTTGCTATGAATAGTTGTATTTTTTATTTAAACCCATAAACATTGGCACAAGGAGCCACCAAATACACATGCGTCACACTTCATCATTTGATTTATGTAAGTAATGTAATATTGCCCGGATGCCGAAATCGAAGCAGGTGGTTTTCTTAGAGGGCCAAACCCAGAGCCTTCGACCTAAAGGTCTAATCCACAAGATAATGGAGAAACTTTAAGAGATGCAGTCCCATGATAGCCGGTGACCAACAATAGGTTCATGCACCATGTATTCCCTCAGAACCCTAGAGCCCATGTGCACCATTGATTTGGAATGAGGGTTTCTCAACCCCCACGAATGGATCTTCTATATCCACCAACCCCGGTAAAGCTCCAGAGATTCGTTTCCGATTCTGTCAATTTCGTAAACAACAACCCTACCGTGGGAGAGGGGTGAGTAGGACTTCACCGGGAGTGACTATGTAAGCATGGCTATACGAGAGCATCTGGAGAGAAAGAGTTGACTCTCTGCACCCTTGGCAATACCAGGGCATTTGCAGACAATGATATTTTTATGCTGTGTATGTTGTTTTAGTGGTCAATATTTTATAAATTAAGCGAAGAAGCTATAATTTTCAATCGTTTTCATCTCTACATTGTGGCTATTAAAGATTTCGTTTGATGCAGTATATTTTTAGGTGGGTTGACTCGACATTTACAAGTACTTGGGTAATGGCCATTATCCGACACCTAGAAATTCAAATAATCTTCGTTGCACAAGTCAGTGGTTATTAGAGCATAGTAGGTAGGTGGTTAACATGTTAAACGTTTAAGACAAAAGCTACAGTTTGGGCATCTATTTTAACATTTCCTAGGTAGGACAAAACGGAGTTTTGATTCGACTTTGCTAGCTACTTTTGATCTTCAAAATTGAGTTTATGATGTACGGAGAAATGATAATATCCAGTTGTGTAAACCTCGGTCAATTATATTTAAGTGCTTAAACCATTAGATAACATGATAAATTGAATATCACTGAAACTATTTGTTGAATATACATCATTTTAGTGTTAGAGTTTAATACTTTTATCATATGAATTACACTTACCGAATCACACGTTTACAAACAGCTTTTCATATTACCTTCATTTGAGTTATGTAATATCTTAGGTTTGTAATTACTTTTCAATGATGTCATTTACTTAATTCTGTACACATAGAGGTGTTGCATCATCAAGAAATCCTGAACTGATCCAAGTTATATCATTAAAAGCCTGAAAGGGAGCTTCATCTTAGTATTGGACTCCTCAATGATAATACCTATCCACGGTTCTTGTACGCGATAATTGAACCAAAGATCTTGTATTTTGTGCACAAACGTTTAACCTCTAGACCACTAAGCCGTTATCCAACAGTTTTCAATGGTGGTTTAATTTAGATCGTTTCGAGATTTCAATGAAACTCAACTACTTCCATAATCCTATACTTACAAGGTTATCAATGGTTTTTAAGCACCAAATATAAGTTCTATGATATTTTTTAAAGGCAATTAGAAGTAGTAATCTGAAAATAATTTATAGATGGATTATAAAGGATGGTTACCGATTTCATGAATGGGGATTTAAAATGATCGTAAAATTAGTACATATGAGTAAAATCATAATGGAATATGACATAGAGCATACCTTCATTGAACAGGAAGGTAAAGTTTGAATTATCGACTTGTTAAAGTTTCATCTTGATAAGTCTTGTCGATTGAACGCTATATTTCCTAAGTTATTCCGATGACCGGCACTCTAGAACTACACAGCGACTTGAACACCAGAGAGAAGATGCAAGTATGAGAGAAAATACTTTACTCCAAGGTTCATTTTACTACAGAAAATATAGGGTTTTTATACTATATCTAAATGTCTTTGGGTCGCTGGAATGCTACTAAACATAGTAGCACTGTAGTAGTCAACCAATCAGAGCTTCCGCATGTGACGTTTCGCTACCTTGATATTTCTGGCCAAAACTCCAAATGAACGCTGATTGGACGAAACACTTCTTAGTGTTTCTTGATGTTTGCTTGTCTTTTCCAAGCGATTTCTGGATCACCCCAACACATCTATTAAAAATTTCTTCAAGTCACTTCTTTCAAATTTGTGAATAATCTTTAAATACAATTATTATATCAGCACATGATTAAATGTCCAGATATTATACTGTTTGACTGGTTTGCATTCACTTTCAGAGAGTTATTGCAATGTAATAATTGTATATTCGTTTATAAAATGATCGATGAGGATGCTTGAATGTGAAGTTTATCCTTGATGCACCATCTCTTAGTAAGACAGTAATTGCTGGAGAAGACAATTCCATGCACCACTTAATTAATTGTCTCTGTACGTTATTCGTCATTGATTGACCACGGTTAAGTATACCATTAGAAACTAGATAACTTTTGTTTTAATATTATTGTACACAATGAATAGAAGGATGAATTAAGGTGATTATTATTAATTCTGTTGAGTTATTTGTTTAAAATGGTACGGTTGTGTCATTCTAAACAAAACTTATTCAACTTTCAAACTGGATATTGGATATTTATGAAGGATAGTTTTATTAGTCTAACAAATTTGACATGTACAAAATATCTCCGAGTTCTCATTACTATTGTTAATACACCTTGTTAAGCGAACATCAATAGAGAAGGAACCTAGTTCATTCAAATCCTTGCATTGAATATCATCAGTTATCACAAGTATGATATAATTAACATAGAACGAATGTGTACCGGTTAGATATCCAAAGTGCAAGTAGCTGTCCTTAGATTTCTTTTCATCACTTTAAACTACTTGTAAGTAGACAATCAATCATAATCTTAATAATCTCTACAACCCCTGTACTGGTAATTAACTTGTGCTCACTAGTGACTAGCTTCGTGAGGGAATTCCCAGAGTTCTAGTGAGAAGCCGTGACCAGTGGAGCTAATCCATGTCGAATAGAGACAGGTATCTGCCTCAGTACAATGGAAGATGGTCGCACAATTTCGTGGATTGGTTGATGTTAGACACTATCACCATTGGATGCTGGCTCTGGTCCAGTAGGTTAATCGTTCGTGCGCGAGACCGAAGGCCCTGGGCTCGAATCCCGCTCGCGGGATCGTGAATGCGCACTGCTGAGGAGTCGCACAGTACGGCGAAACGGCCTTTCGAGTTTTCAATGGTGATCTAACATTAATCGGTTCATGATTTCAATCAAAAAGACAAGAAAAAATATTTGGCCAACCTTGAGTTATCGTTAAAGGGTGCACACCATCATGATAATTATTTATTATTGAAGTGGTTTTATGAAGACTGTTCATAATTTCAAGATATTTTTTTATGAACTGAAGTCAGTTTAAGCAGTGAACGATTGTTTTATTTGATAGTTGAATTAATTAGTTAAAGCTAAATCACCATGGGAAACCTGTAACCTCTGGACGGCCATTCCGTCCTAATATGGGGCTCCTCAGTAGTGAGCTTCCACGGTCTCATCCCGCGAGATTCAAACCCGGAACCTATCGGTCTTGCGTGAACGCTTAACCTCTAGAGCACAGCCGGCCGGCATCCAACAGTGTTAATGTCTAACTTCAACTAATCAACGATACTGAGCCACCATACATCATTGTCTTCAGTTAGTTAACATCTCACAACAGACCCGATTGAACTCCACTGGTCACTGTTTCTCACTAGAACTCCAGGAAAAGCCTCTCGAAGCCAGTCACTAGTGGGCATATGATGATTTTAATCAAAAGAGGTTTTGTGGATATTATAGTAATTTTATAGTTGAATTCATGATTTAGGATTCCCATAGTAAGACGAGATGGCCGTCCAATGATTACAGGTTTTCCGTGGTGGTCTAGCTTTAGTTAACTCATGAATTCAACTATTAATTTACTATAATATCCGCAAAACCTCTTTCTGATTATAATTGTTTTATTGTCATTTCCAACTTATCAGAATAATTTTAGATAACTTCACATCTCAGTACTTATGACCTAAAGCTATTCTACTAAATATTGATTTACATTGATCAATCATGGTGCTGAGTAATAGAGATAACTGGTGGCATATAAACCAACAAATCCTTCACATACCTGGGAAGCATCATCGATGAACAAGGAGGTTCAGATCCAGACGTAAGGGCGAGGATTGGCAAAGCAAGGGCCGCATTCCTACAATTGAAGAACGTATGAAACTCAAAACAACTTTCAACCAATATCAAAGTGAGGATCTTCAATACGAACGTCAAGGCAGTCCTACTGTACGGAGCTGAAACTTTGAGAACTACAACAACCACCATCAAGAAGGTACAAGTATTTATAAATAGTTGTCTACGCAACATACTCAACATCCATTAGCCGGATACCATCAGCAATAGCCTAATATGGGAGAGAACAAACCAGCTTCCAGCTGAAGAATAAATTAAGAAAAGACGATGGAAATGGATAGGACATACATTACGCAATTCATCAAACTGTATCACGAAGCAAGCTCTGACTTGGAATCCTGAAGGGAAGCGGAAAAGACAAAGGCCAAAGAACACATTACGTCGGATATGAAAAAGATGAATAAGAACTGGAAGGAGCTGGAAAGGATTGCCCAGGACAGGGTTGGATAGAGAATGCTGGTGAGTGACCTATGCTCCTTCACGAGGAGTAACAAGCGTAAGTAAGTAACATAAACAAACAAACTCTCGTTAATAAATATTATCATTAGAACTGTTAAACACTCATTATAAGAATAGATGAATGGTAGCTAGCAATGGAATTCAAGGCATGCCTTTCGTCCCACCTGGGACTCGTCAGATGGATGTGCCTGTATCTCAGAATTAATGTTCACTCTGGTACTCAAACCCATAATAATACCTTCTAACAAAAAATTATTCATTGTTGTTGTGATGCATTCTCTTTTCTTTTCTTTTTTTGTGGTTTATTTCAAATCATCAATTTTATTTTCGTTTTATCATCTTTCTATCTTATTGACTAATTAAATCATCTTCTATTCATTATTATCATCAATTATTTACACATATATATGTGCATACATTATTATTATTATTATGATTATTATTATATAATAGAGAATGCAACACCTGCTGTGAAATGAACAATAATCACTATAGTCACTTCAATGGTGTTACGATGCTGATAATAATAATAATAAAAGAACCAACCGATCAACTAACCAACTCCCCTGAACACAATAAAAACAGATCTTGTTACATAATTGAATCGTTAATTCAAATCAATGTGTTTTTTTTTGTGAATGATAAATTTATCATGTATCCATAAATAATGACCGTTATTAGGATAGAGAATAAGGGTTCGACTACAATTAGTCAGATCATATTCATTCAATTATTGTTTCTAGGACTAGGGGCAAGAGTAAGAATAACAATAAATGTGAGAACACTGATTGGTTATTACTTCAAAGGAGATAATCAATAAAAATTGAGTGATAATCTTCAGTATGAGATTGTGATGATTGTTGAATTTCATTGAAATCATGAACTAATTTATGTTAAGGCAACATTGAAAATATGGAGGTACTATGTGGACGTTTTGTCATTGTTATAACTTTTGGCCTCATCCATTATGAATTTATTTAAAAAGTAATGATACCGCCAATTAGAGAACAGTGATTTATCGACCGAACCAATGATGCATAAAACCTGTACGAGCAGTTTAGAGTCTTTACCGGTCCTGTTTCCTACCTAACATTGCCTGTTAAGTCCAAGACATCAATCTCAGCCTCTAGGATGTGATGAATAAGGCATTTTAGACATACTGGATCAGTCAGTCAGACAGCTTCAACGTAGGACCAGGCACATATATGCATCTGTCCAAGTTGCCATACCTCATTAACACAACAAGTAGTTAATTCAGTTGTGGTAATATATAAAAGAAAGATTGCAATAAGGATATAGTACAAACCAAATAGACCACATCGTACCATAAAATAGAATATAACATTTGTGCAAGATCTAGCCAATAGTGACTGTAATCACAGGAGACTGTAGTTGGTAGACGGGGCATAACTTAAGAATGGTAAATCATATAATAATAGTTCATAGATCAAAATAAAGCTTATGATAAGAGGAATATGAATAGTTTAGTTATTTAACAATTATACAATCAAAAATATACATATAGAATTAGTCTAGAAATAGATCCCGATAGTTACCATTCATTATTCTCATCGGGATAATAACATTCGTAGTATGGGACTACACTCAATAGTGCACATTCACGATTTCACACATAATACTTGAATTCAGTATATTCTGTTTTTAGTGGTTTTCTAGCTTAGATTGACTCATGAATCTAATTATTAAATTTACTACTAATATAAAGAAAATCATTCAAACCTCGAAAGTAGTTTTCTTAATTCTGATTGACTTATCTACACTTTGGAAGAATTACTTCAGCTTCCATATATTTTTTATAAAAAATAAACTACTGTTGATAAGAAAAAAGATGAATGATGGTTAACAGAGGAATCCAGGACGCAGATTACCTCGTCCTATTCTATGAACTCATCAACAGAATATACTTATATCTCATAGTTGATGCATCACTCCTGGACTCGAACCCAATGCTGATCAATCACAGTCTTAAACATTAGTGGGAAGATACAAACAACCAATAAGAGATAACCAATTAAAATTAATATTTAATTCAATATTTTATTGGTTTTCTGTTCTATGCAAATGTCTTTTCTCATAAAATTTATTAGTTGAATTTAGACATTAACACCGTTGGATGGCAGCCGGCTCAGTGGTCTAATTGTTAAGCGCTTGCGCGCGAGAATGATAAACCTTAGGTTCGAATCTCTAGAAGCGGGGTCAAGGATGCGCACTCCTTAAGAGTTTCACAATAGAATAAAATGGCCGTCCAGTGATTACAGGATTTCCATAGTTGTCTAGCTTCAATGGATTCATGATCTCAACTATTGAAATCACTGAAATCTCCACAAAAACACCTGACAATAAAATTTATTATTTATATTGCTATTGTATACTCATATAAATGTGTCTGTGTGTATTAACTAGATGTGTACGTATATAAATATATACATACTTGACAACTCATAGGCACTTTAGAATAATATTTAAGTTTCTTTTTTCTACTTTATTGACCAAACCTTAGCTAATTAATAAACTAGTATAATGTCAATGTCAATTCCATAATCATAAATAAGAATCATATATATTACCACCGCTACTATAACTACTATTATTGCTACTATTAGTAGTATTGATGATAATAATAAAACCACTTAGCAATTAATTTTATGTTTTTCTATGAATAACTAGTAATAATTCTTTCACAGTTGAATGAAACACACAACAAGAAATTTGTTTAAAGAAAGAGAAAGAAACAAAGAAAGAGAATCAATTTCATCAAGAAATGTCAAGGTTGATAAGTGAAATTGACTTAACAGTTGAGTTTGTTTGAAAATCATTCATTTCGAAGGATTTAATCAATCCGTTACATTAATTCTATTCTACTTTAGTTTTATAAAAGATCTGTTGTGAGATAGTAACTCATTGATGACAATGGTGGACAGTGGTGGGACCTCGTGGATTGGTTGAAGTTAGACATTAATACCATTAAATTCTGGCCGGCCCAGTGATCTATTGATTGAGCGCTTATGCGTGAGACTGATAGATCTTGGGTTCAAATCTCGAGAGGTGGGATCGTAGATGCGTACTTCTGAGGAGTCCCATATGAAATGGTCGTCCAATGGTTACAGGTTTTCCATGGTGGTCTAGCTTCAATTGACTCATGAATTCCACTATTCACTTACTATAATATCCACAAAAATCCCTCTTTGATTATAAAACGTTACATTTTAAAGTTGATTATCTTCATAGGCTACGAATATAGTGAACAAAGACTTGCTGGAAACAACTAATTTTTCGTTAAGTGCAGACGTACAGAGTGTCTTCATAAAACGTGAAAGATCATACATTATTTGCACATCCTTCTCCAGTTGTCACGGACATGTTTCATGTGTCTCGAGAATCTGTTGTTGTTATTATAATTACTCTCTGTTTATATTCCTGTTCTCTTTAATTCGATCTTATCAATATTCTACTGCCAGGTATCCTACTTATGAGTGGTGTTACATTCTACTTATATCTATCAACATGTGTAGCGTACACTACACTAGTATTTGATGATAATATCGATAAGCAATGTTGAGATAAGTCCCAGGTTACTGAATAAAGGTGGTAAACCATTTGATATGGTATTGAATTTATAAGAAATGACATCAGTTCATTAATGGGTTGACTTTTTGTCTGAGCCATGTAGGGTGGGTGCAGACTACCTGGTTAGAGTCGGTGACATCGGAGTCAATGGTGTAGATAAATTCATACCTTATATTTCCCTAGATCTTGAGTCTAATAATTATCTTATACTTCTTATTCGAAGTATTTTGTTTTTCTCCATAAATTATATGTTTATGATCAATATTTTTTGTGTATTACTGATAATATTAATACTGGTGTAGGCGAGATATCCGTCTATCAACCAAAGGACGGGTTTACTACTCAGCAGTTCGTTCCGTCCAACTTTATGGCAGTGAAATGTGGCCTGTAAGAGTAGAGGATATTCGTAGGTTACTAGTATTCGATCATAGGTGTCTTCGAAGTATTGCTCGTATATTGTGGGACCATCGAGTAAGTAATGTAGTTGTTAGGAAACGGGTACTAGGTAAGGATGGCAAATCAATTGATGAAGTGGTGAAACATCATCAACTGAGATGGCTGGGACACGTGCTACGTATGCTCAATAATATGTGGTATGGCAACTCGAACTGATGTACGTACGTACGAAGTTCTACGTTGTTACTGACTGACTATTAATACTTCTAATATTTCGGTATTCATCTTGATGATTTCATCTCACTGCATTGATATAGTATGATATGTTGGACCGATCACCTACACTTTACGTTCATTGTGACTAACCAACTGTTAATCAGTGATGTAATCGGAAATATTACATGATTTTGTACACGTAATTCGCGTTATTAGTGAATTTTCTGTATCATGATGTTGAAATTTTGAACTGGAAACAATTGACTGAAAACTGTAACATTGTAACTAAGTTAGAATAGGATATTATTGAGATTTAATTTGTGTGTTGTAATAGATATGGCTATTAGGGTCATTCGAATCTTCCTTTTGAGTTTGTTTTCGGTACCATACCATTGCTATCTGACTGGTCCTCCCGGTCTCCCACATTGTCCGGACGTTTCATGAATTTATATAAGTTGTTGCTCTGTTTGTTAGAAGGGGCATCGGCCTCGTGACTTCCGAATAATCTCGTCTTTCATCATGAAGCGTCATAATTATTCCTTCAACTCCCAGGACAGAGTTTGAATGGATAAATTGTTTATTCTGGTTAACATTTTTCTAGCAAGGTTGTTTTCTACAAAATGTGGTTACCAACCTCACACCCAACCCTTCTCCTTTACCTGGTCTTGGGACCGGCAGTAGCCATAGAAGAGCTACAGGCGGAGTTTCAGCATCAAATATTCATAACTTTTTTTAGAAATTCATACTTCAAACCTAATTGCTTCATTGTCGTAGTCAGGAGTGACATAAGTAATCCAGTTAGCTTAATCTTTACAGAATGATCACACACCAATGAGACTCAAGGTTGACAGAACAAGTTATCAGTTACTTGAGAATAAATTCTCGTATCTGAATTCCATCTGAAGTTTGTACTGATTATATTGTCTAGAAAGACAATGAATGCTTCACAATGTGGCCGTTTAGTTCAGAGAAGTCAATTCTAACAAAATTAATTCAAGTCTTTAATGGATCATTTTTCTATTACCAAATACTACTTGCTATCGATTCTCATATATCAGCAATACTATAATCAAAATCAAATCAACAATAACGATATGTGATCAAGGAATAATTTAATCACTGATGCCAATGGTGGACAGTGGTGCAACTTCGTGGATTGGTTGAAGTTAGACATTAACACCGCTGGATGCCGGCCGGCTCAGTGGTCTAATTGTTAAGCGCTCATGCTTGAGACTGATAGGTCCTTGACTCGAATCCCGCGGTGGACAGGATCGTGGATGCGCACTGATGAGGAGTCCCATACTAAAACGAAACGGCCGTCCAGTGCTTCCAGATTTTCCATGGCTGTCTAGCTTCAATTGACTCATGATTTCACCTATTGAAATGACTAAAATCTCCACAAAACCCCTTCTGATAATACTGATACATGATAAAAGAATAATTTAATCACTCAATTTTCTTCAGAGCATACAATAATTGTACTGGAGTAAATGCGAACTCAGGTAGAACAAAACAGTTTAATGTGCAACCACACAATGTATGTTCAATCTGGGACTCGAACCCAGTACCGTTCGCTTCAAACATCATCACGTTATCCATTTACCGATTTAGTCCTGATAGTCACTTGCTTGTGCAACAGAGTTCGAATCCGAGAGTGCATATATCCAGCTGATGAATTCCAAATAAGACGAAACTCATTTCAAACTGAATTCCACTACTAGCCATTATTCATTTCGGCTTACACTAAAAAAATATTTATCAAGTTTAATACCTCAAATCCTAGTAATTACACTCTTAAATAGTTACTATATCACTAAACAATCATAATCAATATTTTGTCAAAATGTTTACTACTATGGCTACTACTACTACTACATCATTTCTAGTTTGTTATAAATCACAGTTCAACTCATTTTTATGTCATATTATCTAACTTATACGCCTTATGTCATTGGTAAGCATAACAATAATAATAATAATACCCTGCCAAATGTCATCGTTATATTACTTTACTCTAACTTGTAGACATAACTTGTGTTAGTGTGTGTGTAACTATTATTAAAGGCTATAAAATAATATGATATACACTATTTGTTATACTTCACGTGGATTAAAACTATTAGATGATGATACAAACATAGAAATACATTCATTCATTATTATACCATTATACTCTATTCAATCTTGATATAATCAATGAATATCTTTGTAGAAAAATTAATCATCAAAAGTTAAAATCCAGTTGTTATGCAATAATATCTAGAAACTATTCTCTCCATATTGTTAATTTTCTGAAGAAGAAGAAGAAGAAGAAAAAAAACACAAAGAGAAGACTCTTTTATGTACATAGATCTGTGTGTGTGTGTGTCAGTGTGGGTATGTCTATATCTATATATCCATTCAGTTAGTGTCAGCAGATGACAAAGAAAGAATTACCGAAGGTGATTACATAAATCTGTCTGTCTATCTATTTATGTATCTATCTATGGGTGTGGGTGGGTGTGTAGACATGGTTTTAAGATTATTCACTTTGAGCACATACATACATACCCCCCCACACACACACATAGAAAGACCCTCCACATATATATAAATATATATATACAACATGTCAAAGAAGAAATGAAACAATTTGTGTTTTTACTTTAAATCAAATCAGTTATGACATAATAATTTCTATGACATAACTATACATAATCAATATAAACGGTATTACTTATTTCTATTTAACTATCTATCTATCTATCATAAATTGACCTCATTATTAATATGACTTAAAAACAATAAAAACCCATTACACTTTTTAGTGTATCTAATAATAATAATAATAATAATAATAATAATAATAATAATAATAATGTAGAAAATATATTTCAAAGATGTTTCCAAAACACACAAAGGTATACTCACTTTGAAATAATAAAAATTAAGTTACCATGGTAGTAGTCTACTTTTTAATCAGAATAAAAAAGCAAAAAAGAAAAAGAGAGAGAGAGACAAGGAGGGGGGAAGGAGAGAGAGAGAGAGAGAAAATCAACAACTTGATAGAAGAGTTTAAAATGAATGATGAATACTAATTATAGAAATGTGATTTTAATCTGTTGAATTTAAATAAAGATATAAAAATCATTAAGTATTTAGAAGAATTTTATCTTTAATTTCTTTGATCTACCTGTGTGTATATGTGTGTAATAGGGGGGGGGGTGGAATTATAGAAATTACTAAAGACCAAATTTATAAACTGTTTAATCATAATTCATTGATCTCAAGTTTATCCATTGATTACAAGGATCTAAAGGTTTTGTGTTTGATAACCGGAGTTTCATGATTGTCTATCGAAGATCAATCCCTAATATAGATTATCAAATTACATTGAATTGTCTATTATAAATGTTGTTTAATCAATTAACAAGAAATTAGTTACAAAACTTAAGTAGTATATTGTGGAGTCTAGTGTGAAGCGCGTTTCGTCCTATTTGGAACTCTTCAGCTGGATGTACGTGCATCCCAGAGTTGAGGTTCACTCTGGGATTCGAACACAGCAACTTCCGCTTCAAATGCTATCGCGTTATCCACTTGGCTACTGAGTCCTGATAGCCACCTGGATTCCAATGCTAATCACTTTCCATCTTTGCTTAAAAAGCTTGTGACTTAAGGCTATATCGATGTAATTCACACACGATGCACATATATCAACATGGGACTGATCAATTGTAGTCCTAAATAACAATGGGAATATATAAGTAAAACAACACCAAGTGAATTTAAGTAGTATACAGTTATTTTATCGTAGTTCGAGATGGTATGACTCATCGTAATGTCATACTTGTCTGTTTCTAATCTCATTTTGTACAATGAATGTAAGTAATTGTTATAAGGAACTGACAATTACTAAATAATTGTAAGTAGTCAACAGGAAACTATAGATCTAAGTTTCTTACTAGTTAGCACGAGTCAGAAAGGTTTACTCATATTTTTTTTTCAGGGAACGGATAATTCCTATGGGATTCGAGACTATTTCACTAAGTTCCATGGTCTGAGATGTTACCATCTAATTATCCGATCACTGATTGACCTTCTATACAATGAAACATATACATAAGCTCCTCTAAGATTAAGAAATTAGACTGGATCAATATCCATCAAAACATTATTAGAATGGGCATTTGTAGAGATTTTAGTAATTTTAATAGTTGAATATCTGAGGTTTTCATATCCTCACTAACGACTAAATTCAACATGGATTTACTGCAGTTCTAGTCAGAAACTGTGACTAGTGGAGTCCAGTCCGTTTTGACTGGAGACAGTTATCTAATTCAAACAATGAATGAATGATTAATTGAAGTTAGATATTGACACCGTTAGATGCCGGTTCTGTGGTCTACAGGTTAAGCGATGACACACGAGACCAACGGTTTTATGTTTGATTACTTTTACTATGGTTTCGTGTATGCTCACTACTGAAGAGTCTTATACTAGGACGAACGTATCGTCCAACGCCTTCTGGTTTTCAGTGTTGGTCTAGTTTATATCGAATCATGAATTCAACTGTTAAAATTACTATAATCTCCGCAAATCCCCATTCTCATAAATTCAATTTGTTCAAACGTGATCACAATCAGAGATAATGTATTTTTGAGTATGCTAAATGATTGTATATTTTGGTGGAAAAGAGTATGTACCTAAACATATTGAGTATATATTTTCGGTAAAGAGAAAGCACCATAATCGTTTTAATATTAACTAGAAGTTATTTCTCAGAATTAGACATCAGCGAGTACACAACAATTATCAGTATAGCTTCCTGCGGAGGGCGGTATAGAGACTGTTGTAGCACAGTAGTTGGTAAAATCCTACATGACTTGATATATTGCGATTAGTTTTACATTGATATAATTATTATCCTATGAATAGGTCTATAGTTAGTCACATAACACTGCGAACTAGTATAAATAGTAAGAATCTGAGACGATTTTATTAAAAATAACATCGCTCCAAGATTAAGTTTTGACTACGATTTCCGATTAAAATAATAATTCCATGCGTAGTCGATTGTTTGCCTTACATTTTGAGACTTGTTTACAATGTTAACTATGTGGAGAGTTTGCAGAAAATATTGTTCACTCTCGATTACTCAGTACATTAGTCACAACATAGAAACTGCTACGTATATACATCGATTCAAGTTGCTACACCTCATTAAAACAGCGAGATGAAGCTGTTAAAACAAATCCCAGAATAGTAGATGTAGTAACAAGATTAGTGGTATTACATAAGATTAGGTATCGAAGACCGAGACAAAAATTTATAGACGAACCAATCAGATTTAAAATAACAGATCTTGAATTTGGTGTGAAACTCATTCATCCATTTAGCTAAATAGCATTTTGTCATTATAGCTTATGTCAACTCGTGATAAAAACCTTAAATCTAACTCAACTCTAACGTCTAGCTGTAAAATCTAACCTTGATTCCTAACATAATCCAGTAAGTGGACATTCTCAAGGTCAATGTACCATTACTCAAAAGTTATTCATAACTTATTGTCTCACCAATATACCTGTAATTTTGAAGAAACCAATGATTCAAATCCCTATCACTCCTTTTCACAGTCCGAGATTTTGCAATTAAACTATTCAGGTCAGAAACTAACCAAAGTTTCTAAATCACTCACTGATCTTGGAAAACTAGAAACCAGTGAACATCTGTTTCATCTTACTGTGTGACTCCTTAGTAAAAGGCAAACACCACCTCGACACCAGGGATCAAACCTAGAACTGTGGGTCTTGTGATTACCCTGGAATCCTCACTATACTAATAATATATCATTACCAATTCATTTTTTTCAATAGAATTTTCTAAACTACTGTATTATTTCAAAGATTGATTAACAGTCAATTCATTTCCCTCTCCTCATCAATATAGAATTATCGATTAATATTTGTTATCAGTATTGCGGCTGTGGAGACCATTACGTTTTTGACTGAGATCACTAGCCGATTGATTTTAGACCACCATTGAAAACCTGGAAGCACTTGATGGCGGTTACGTCCTATTGCGGGACTCCTCAGCAGTGCGCATCCACGATCCCACTCGAGGGATTCGGACCTATCAATCGGTTCGTGGCCTCAACCAAAAACTTAATAATTTCCACAACCCCTATACAGATAATTATCATGTGCTCACTTGTGACTAGCTTCGTGAGGGAATTCTCGGAGTTCTAGTGAGAAGCTGTGACCAGTGGAGCTAATCCGTGTCGGTTAGAGATAGGTATCTACCTCAGTACAATGGAAGATGGTCGCGCAATTTGGTGGATTGGTTAAAGTTAGACATTAACACCGTTGGATGACGGCCAGCCCAGTGATTTAGTAATTTAAGTGCTCGCGCGCAAGACTGAAGGTCCTGGGTTGGAATCCCACGAGCGGGATTGTAGATTCCCGCTGCTGAGGAGTCCCTCAATAAGATGAAATGGTCATCCAGTACTTCCAAGTTTTCAATGGTGATCTAACATCAATCGGTTCGTGATCTCAATCAAAAACGTATTATTTGTTAACTTTAATGCCTTATTCAATCTGAAAGTCGTGACTTGATGGGACTTGACATTTTCGTTGTTTATTGTAATATGAAATCGACTACTTGATCTCTGTTTATAAATGACTGCATTTTATGGAATTATCAATTCAACATTGTCACAGTGTGAATACTAGCACTGAGTTGTAAAGATACATTCAACTGATGAGTCGCAAGCAAGACGAAGTGCATATCCTAGATTTTACTATTAATCATATACCGAATACACCAATACTTATAATGATTATACTGAGGCATTTGGTACAAGATACAAAAAAGGCTGATCAAAATACTGTCTTGACAATCAACAACGGGTTAATTAAAATCGTTATTAATCAGTTCATACCTACTGAACTCAATAACTTAATGAATAACACATTATATGTTTAAAACGATTGTCTATGCAAAATACTTCGGATCCGTTGGCAGGACACTATTAGCAACAACCAACTGTGGGAAAGAACAAGCCAGATCCCAGCGGAGGAAGAAGCGCTGGAAGTGGATAGGACACACATTGAGGAATGCACTCAACTGCGTCACAAGACAAGCGCTCACATGGAAATTTCAAGGTCAAAGGAAAAGAGGAAGACCAAAGAACACATTACGCCGGGAAATGGAGATAGACATGAGAAGAATGAACAAGAATTGGATGGAACTAGAGAAGAAGGCCCAGGACAGAGTGGTTTGGAGAATGATGGTTGGCGGCCTATTCTCCATTAGGAGTAGCAAGCGTAAGTAAGTAAGTATGTTTAAAATGAAAGATACTGGATTCGAATCTCAGTGTAGATCTGAAAGAAGACTAACTTCTACTACTAACCACATATTCATAACATCCTTATACCATTGGTTTACTTTATCAAGAAGTAGATATTTCATATTCAATTTATCATTTAACCATCATAAATCATTGATCACAGGTTTGGGGCATGAATCAAAAATGTTAATAAAATGACTATAAACAATAATTAAAACAAATGACAGACATTTTTTTCACCGGTTAAATTGAATTGTCAAGGTTAAATTTTAAAAAGACAAAACAAAAAACAAAAAAAAAGTAATTGAAGACGTACAAGACATAAAAAAGTACCAAACGGTAAATGAAAAGAGAGAGATCAACTTGTTGTTATGAAAATGTACCGGATTTAAATAAAGTTGATCAGAATAATAATAATAATAATTAAAATAGATCAAAAATGTGAATTACTAATCAATAAATGATCAATTGTTGCCATAGTTACCGGTTCATCATTTACAATGAAATAATTGAATGAATTATCGTAGTTATGAATTTCACAGGGGAAACTATGATCATTATCATTACTATTATCCGTAGTACTAACATTATCATTATTATTATTACTACAAGTAGTATTACTGTTAGTAGTAGTAGTAATAGTAATAGAACTATTACTAGTTCTAGGTAAACATTCTTCGAAATTATGATGTTTAGCATTGTCTATCGTTAGATCTGGTTCAAATTGACCGATTTGTTCCTTTGATGATGATGATGACGATGATGATGATGGTAATAATGAAGAGTTGTGTAAATACGGATTGGACCAGTTGGTTGTTTCTTCTAATAGATTCTGATTAAAAGTGAATTCGTCATTTTGTTGTTGGTGTTGATGATTATGATGAGGCGGAGGTGGATGGTTGTAATGAGCATCGTCTACTTGTTCTTCTCCTTCTTCTTCGTTATCATCATCATCATCTTCTTCTTCTTCTTCATGTAAACTGTTTTCATTAACATTTTCATGTACATCGTTAATTCCTTGAACTATTCCATATTTATCTGATTCATTAGAACAATTCATATTAATTGGTTGATGCATATTTGAATTTAACATGAAATGATAATAATTAAATGATTTCTCAATATCGTATTCATCCTGATTCATAAATTCCATAGTTTCATTCAATCTCTCTTCTGTCCGGTGATCATTCATATCATTCATTGACCATTGAACAGTCGGTTGCTGCTGCTGTTGTTGTTGTTGTTCGTGATAATGTTGTCGATTATTTGAATTGAGACTTTCCATAGAATAATTATTGACAGACTTTGTAGAATAAGTAGTATTATTATCATTATTGACATCATTAATACTACTATTAGTAATTGTACTAGTAGTAGTGATAGGATCATGTAAAACTATTTGATCTGACATTGATAAACATGGATTAGAATAATAATAGTAATAATAATAATGATAATGATAATCATCTATATAAGTTGGTTGTTGTAGTGTAGAATGACATATTTCTTCATTTATATCATTATCATTAAACTGTACTGGATTACTCTCTTCATGTTCACGGTACATTGAATTGATATATACACTTTGAGGATATTCATTATATGATGATGATACATTTTTAGATTTATCTAAATATGAACAATTATTGTATTGTATAAAATATGATTCACTACAGTTTACATTTGGATTAGATGTGATCTGATGATAAGATTCTCTTAATGGATTACATTGAATAACTTCAGTAGGATTTGATAAGATTTGTTTACTTAATGATGTAGATACATTTGTAGAACATAAAGACAATGATGTTAATGATAATGCACAAGTGGTACAATTGGAATAAGTAGATGAAGATGACAAAGAGGAACTTGATAATACAGATGGTGATAATGACCAATTAGGTGATGAATATATGGTAGAGATCATAGTATTTGTCATATAATTACTTGAATTATGATTAGTTGATAAATAACTATCTAAATCTTGTATACAATTCCAAAATGGTAATGATGAATGATGTTGATTCATTGTTGTTATGGTTACTGATGATGCAGATGATGATGATAATGTTGTTGTTGTTGTAAAAAGTGGATCAGAATAATAAGAATGATTCATTGTATTCATCTCAGTAGTATTGTACTGTTCTTTTTCCATTGATTGATTCAAGCTTGAATCAATTTGATTTATTATTTCATTATTCCATGAATTATTATTAGTGATATTTATTGCATAACAATTATGAACTGTATCACCATGATATGGATCATCACAGAAAATTTGTTCGTTATCATTTTCATTAGTTTTAATAGGAATTTTAAATTTGTTAGTTTGATCTGATCTTGTATTCTGTTGAACTACAAGGAATATAAATAATAATAATAATAAAGATTTATGGTAAATAAGTTGTTAAAAAGACAAATATATATAGTGTGGTGTATGCCACCCTCGCCTAAAGAAAACGGGGGTGTTGTTTATGAGACTGAGAAGACGAAAAGTGAATGTCTTAAGCTTTAACCGGGTTGGTGGGTATGAAGGATCCAACTAGGGTAGTTGGCAAACCGTCATTTCAAACCAGGGGTGATTAAGGGCTCCAGGATCCTGAAAGAACAAATGGCGTATGAACCAATTGTTGGTGATTTCATCGACTACCATAGGAGTGCACCTCCTGAAGTTGCGCCACTGCCTTTTGGGTCATACCTTTAGTTCGAAGGCTCAGAGAGTTGCCCCTTTAGAAAACCACCTGTTTTGATTTGGGCACCAGGGCAGTATATCAGCCCTCACACAAATCGAATGATTTATGTGACGCATATGTATTTGGTGCCTCGTTTTAACAAGGTTTATGGGTTCAAATAAATAAATAAATAAATAAGTATGTAACACCGCTCAGAAGCGAAATGCCTGACTGTAGCAGATTGAGAAGACTGAATTAAAGAGAATGGGAATGCAAACAGAGAGTAATTGTAATAGTAATGTAAGAATGACAAAGTTTGAGACAGTTCATGGAAGATTTACAAATGATGTATTTGGTGTATAGTTATTCACATTTTATGAATAATAAATTGATTGTTCCCATCTAAGTTCTCGTTCATTACAATAGTTGAAGAAGTTTTGACTTAATTTGTAGACTGAATTCATTGATGAATAAGTGTTTAAGGTGTAAGAAATGAGGTTCGAGTGCCAGTGTGAATAACAAATCCTAGATACAGACGGATACATACAACTGAACAGTCCCATATAGGACGAAATAATAATTTTGAGTCCCATTGTCACCCAGCTTCACAATCAGAGACGTCACCACTTAGCTATCCGGGCTGCGATTGACCTTCTGTAGGACTGATATGTATTCACAATTGATTGATCACTGGATAGTGGGTAAGCAAAGACATGTGTGTCAGATCCTTGATATAATGGAAAGAAAAGTCGATTTTTGATTGATTTACTCATTATGAGTTTTGGTTCAATATTACATCCGTTTTGATTCAATGTGATGATCATTCAATGTAGTATTTGTTTTCTTTTCTCGTATGATATTTTATTCTGTATAATATACGATATTCTTGTATTAAAACTGACATGAACTATTTGGCTTGTATCTTCCCATTGAGGTTTCAGACTGCAATTGATCAGTCTGTTATTAGCATATGGGCATACTGTGAGTATGCCTCGATATTACCTTAATTCACAAGCTTACAAAAAGCCTGTGTCAATAACAGATTGATCAACTTCAGTCTGAAACCTTAGTGGGAAGATACAAGCCAAACAATACCAAGTCAATTTAAATTCACCCCGTTGCACAAGCAAGTGGCTATCAGGACTCAGTAGCTGAGTGGATAATCCAATGGCGTTTGAAGAGGACGGTACTGGGTTCGAATCCCAGAGTGAACATCAGCTTCGAAATGCAGATACATCCAACTGAAGAGTCCCAAACAGGACGAAACGTGCGTGTTGGATTCCACTGCTAGCCACTACTCATCATTGCTTACAAAATGACATGAACTATGCTTATCATGTGGTTTGTTGTAACTGTATTTTTTATATATGTGATTTCATCCTAATTATTAATCTAAGTATGTGTACAATCAGTATATATAAATGAGTATATTTTCGACTAAGGTTCTCGTCGAAACTGTCTGGAATAACATTCCTTTCAGTAGTTTTCTGTCTTCTCATTGCGACTTGGAAGGATTCTAGCGTTCTAGTGCTCAAGTTACACGCATTATATCAAGAATATAAGCATCTAGATATAACAATTAGAGACAAGGTGAAAAAATTCTGAACCCTCAATCTTCAATATAAAGTATCATGATCAGCTTATAATTGGACGAAATTCAATGTAATTATTTCAAGCAATCAACATACAGATTTTTTGTTGTCGTTGTCGTATTTTTGGTGGGTTAATAAATCTTCACTTATACCAGTTTTGTGTTCTTATTTTCACTTCATGGGAATTACAGAAGTTCCTCGTTTTCGAGTATAAATGATAAGTGCTTCCGACACAACAATCATTGACGACCAGGTATAAAGAAATAGCATTAAAGGTGTCAAGAAAATCATTTATTTTTATTTATTTTAACACACAGA
Organism: Schistosoma margrebowiei; assembly: GCA_944470205.2. Classification (NCBI taxonomy): domain Eukaryota; kingdom Metazoa; phylum Platyhelminthes; class Trematoda; order Strigeidida; family Schistosomatidae; genus Schistosoma; species Schistosoma margrebowiei. The sequence goes on along the minus strand of OX104027.1, from coordinate 4,738,237 downwards.
TATTGGTACAAGGAGGCACCAAACACATATACGCCACACTAATCTCATTCGATATGTGTTAGGGATGTGATACTGCTCGGGTGCCCAAACCGAAGCAGGTGGTTTCATTAGGGGGCTAATCCCCGAGCCTTCGACCTGAAGGTCTGATCCACAAGGAAGTGGAGCATCGTGAGGAGATGCATTCCCATGGTAGCCGGTGACCAATAATTGGTTCATACGCCATTTGTTCCTTCAGGATACTGGAGCCCATGTGCACCATTGGTTTGGAATCTGGTTAAAGCGTCGAACATTCGCTTTTCGTCCTCTCATTTTCGTAAACAACACCCCTCTTACGAGAAGGCAGTGAGTAGGAAATCCCTGGTGGAGGCTATATACGCGTGGCCATGCGAGAGCATTTCGAGAGGGAGGGCGAACCCACCCCACTCTCGGCCGTACCAGGGCATTTAGGGACCAAGATAATCAGCATTCAATTGACAAGTTATAACATGAACAAGATAATAACATTACTAGTTTCAGTGACTTGATATTGTGTTCACTATCTTGAGATAAGATGATAGTTTGAAGTAGTCAAACAGAAAACCCTGAACTTGGTTGTCTCAGTTATCTCTATCTAAATTATTCAACATTATATTACATAGATACAAATAAATCTACTTACTTTTTCGATTTCTTTTTATATCACCGGGTGTACAATTAGATTCATTCGATAATTTTTTATAATAATTTTCACATTTCTGTTGTTTCTATAAAGGAAGACATTTTAATAAGTAGTATATGTAAACTTTTAATAAAATAGATTGATCACATTAAACACTTTTTTAGAAAAAACAAAGGACCGCGCCAAGTTCATTTAATCATTAAAAATATTTTCAGAAGGGGTTTGTGGCGATTTTGGAAATTTCACTGATTGAAATCATGAGTCAATTGAAGCTAGATCACCATGGAAAATCTGGAAGCATTGGACGGCCGTTTCATCCTAGTATGGGACCCTTCAGCAGTGCGCATCCACGATCCCGCACTCCGAAAGATTAGAACCCAGGTTTTCCATGGTAGTCTAGCTTCAACTGTCTCATGATTTTATTCTGTGAAATTAAAATTATTTCATATATTTTCCAATAATGTAATCATTTCCATAATCTCTTCTATATATTCATAGTTATAGTGTACTTCAACGGAAACTCTTTCAGGAGTTCTATTCAGAGAACAAAAATGATTATCTTAACCAGTACAGTTCAACTGCATTCGATATTGATCAATTACCTACAAATGATGGGGTGTATACTATTTATGTTGGTAAATATAAGTAGTATGTAACATCAATGGGAAATGGAAACCCATGACATCAGAAGACTAAGAATATCAAATTGAAGAGAATAGAATACAATGTCGAAAAGAATTATGAATGGGAAGAATCATACATTATGTGAAAGACAATTAATGAAAGATTTGTAAATGAAGTATTCAATGTATAGTTTTCATATTTTACAAAGACATTCGATAATTTTGTATCGAAATACATTGATTGTTTCCATTTGTGTTCTTGTTCATTACAATGATAATAATGATGGCTCATTATCGTGAACTGATGTAAATTAGAAATATAAACTATTCAATGTCAACTTAATCGTTTAAAAGGTTGAACTCTCATCGATATTTCTAAACACTTTGACTTTTATCCCTGGTTTAATCATAGATACATACTATTGAGTACTTTTCTTTAATACTAGGATAAAATATCTATTCAATACATCCTGGTTTCCAATAATTATCTAATTCATTTCAATATAGATTAATCAGTAATCTAACAATTCACAATGATATACTAGGACGTAATGACCATCTAGTTGTCATCCAGATGTTCAAAGATGGTTTAACATTGATCGGTTCATAATCTCAATTATATCTCAATAATCATACAAATTAAGAGTGGGAAAGCAGCGGGACATGGCAATATATCAGTTGAAACACTGAAATCAAACATAGAAGTAATTGTAAACATGCTCCACGTTCTACTCAGGAAGATTTGGGAGTAAGAATAAGTGCCAATGGACTGGAAAAAAGGATGCCTCATCAAGATACCAAAGAAAGGAAATCGGAGGAAATGTGAGAACTACTGAGGCATCACACTAACATCAGTACAACAAAAAGGTTTCAACAGAGTGTTGCTGAACCGGATGAAAAATTGAGTAGACGCTCAGCTTTGAGATAAACAGACCAGATTCTGTAAGGATCAGTCGTGCACAGACCAAATAATTACATCACGGATCACCGTTGAACAATCAGTTGAGTGGAACTCGTCATTACACACCGATTTCCTTGACTATGAGAAGGAGTTTGACAATGTGGATAGGAAACATTTGTGAAACTTTCTTCAACATTATAGTGTAGTTGTGAGGATCGTCAACATCATACGGAACTCATACGACGAACTACAGCGCAAAGTCGTCCACGGAGCATAGCTGACAGATACATTGCAAGTGAGGACCGGTGTTAGACAAGGCTGCATATTCTATTTAATTTACTGGTGGTTGACTGGATTATGAAAATCTTCACATGTGAGGAGAAGCACGAAATACAACAAACAGTTCAAAATCAATTACATGGTTTGGACTTCTCAGATGAACTTGCTGTTATACCGCACACACACCTAAAAATAAAGGTGAAGACAACAAGTGTATCAGAAGCTTCTGCATCAATAGGCCTCAACACACACCAAGAAAAGAGCAATATCCACAAATGCAGCATAGTGAACACTAACCTAGTCACACTTGATGGAGAAACTCTGAAGGATGTGGAAACGATGAGGTTCCTCGAAATCATCACTGATGAACAAAGAGGATCCGATGCAAACGTCAAGGCGAGGATTGGCAAATCAAGGGCAGCATTCCTACAGTAGATGGACATATGGAACTCAAAACTACTGTCAGTCAACATCAAAGTCAGAATCTTGAATACGAACATCTAGTCAGTTATACTGTACGAAGCTGAAACTTAGAAAACTACTACAAGCATAATCAAAAATGAACATGTATTTATAAACAGTTGTTCATGCAAGTTACTCAAAGTCTACTGACCAGATGTCATCAGCAACAACCCACTGTGATTGAGGACAGACCAACTTCCAGATGAAGAGAAAATTAGGAAAAGACGTTGAAACTGGATAGGACATACATTATGAAAACCATCAAACTACATCACGAATCATTCCCTAACTTAGAATTCGGAATAGAAACAATAATGAAGAAAACCACAGAATACGTTGTGCCGAGAATGAGAAGTAGACATGAAAATAATGAATAGTAACTGGAAACAGCTGGAGAAGATTGCTCAGGACAGAGTTTGATTCAGAATGCTATTGAATGGTATATACTCCTCCGCGAGAGGTAACAGTTGTAAGTAAGTAAGTGAAAAGTGAATTCAAAATTAGACAATACCATATCATTATTATACCAAATCAGTCCATTTAATTTACTCAAGTAGTCGATTGATTTGTATTCATGGGTTTTGCGATGTTTGGTTTGTATTTCTGATTTCATCATATATTATGTGGTAGTTTAAACAGTAAACAAAAGCCAGCTGATTACAGATTTACACGCATCTCGTATTCCCATTATTCCAGTGTTTTTGTAACAGTTTACCATATTGTCAGTATCTACTAGGATCATCGGGTAAATAGTGGTGAATTTAGATGTAGGGTACTAAGTAATAATGGTAAATCAGTTGATGAGAATGTGAATCTTCATCAACTGAGATGGTTGGGCTACGTATTATGTATGCCCAGATACCGATTGTCACGACACGCAATACTGAAAGTTAGAGGTGGCCAAACCAAAGTGCGGCATCAGTCTTTGAAGTCACTAACTTCTAGTCTGAGCCATGTTGACAGTTGTCAACTACTTGGTTAGGGTTCTTACGACTATCATAACCAATGGTTGGAGAGAATGAGTGAGCAATTAAGTAAGTAAACAATCTTCAAAATCTCACTTAGTTATAATTCACAATAGTGACTTACTTTTAAATGTGTATTTGTTAACTTTTTTTCACGACGTATTACTTTTCTATTTGTAACACGTTTACTTACATGCTTCGTTTTATTTAATGATAATAAATGAGAATTATCTAATTGTGAATGATTTGATGATTGATAATTATAATAATTACAAAATTCATTTGATAATGTGAAATTCTGTTGATCGATTATTGATTGTTCATATTGTGGAAGAAATCGATAGTCCTGACATCCCTGTTGTGGTTGTGATTGTTGTTGTGGCAACTGGTCATGAAGATAAGGATTTTGACTATGAATATATTGAATATTGTTATTATTATTAGTAACATGATTCAAATTTCTATCAATATCCGGTAATATTGGTGTTGTTATTCCTGTAACTAGTTTATCCACAGTAGTAGGAGTAATTGTTGTTGTAACATTAGAATTTATTGTATTTGTGGTAGTATTAGTGAAAACTGTATCAGATTCAGTTAAACCGAATGTTTTCAATGATGGACGATTATGATCATGTTCACCTTTTGCTTCAAAATAAACGGCACCATTAGCAAAACGCCAAAAATGTGTCACAGGATAACCGCTATGACCACGACAATTACGTAGAATTAAACGACCTTTACAACCAGGTGTAATACATTCACGATCTGTGAGAATGAAAAAAAAAAGAAAAGTTAACTGTGTTTTTTTTAATACCTTTTGTTCAATTGTATGAATAATATTTCTTAGACAACTGTTTCTACCCTAATATGTCACTCCTTAAAAGGAGTTCTTACCGACGACTTCTCATCCGGAAACCGAACTCATGTCTTTTAGTCTTATGTGCAAACGTTTAATTTCTAAACCAATCATGTACAAATTAAACTTCAATCAATCTATTACATCACAAAACCACCTCCGATTTTCTTCAGTGAGTACTTTGTTTACACTCAAAACCAAAAGTTCTGGGTTCGATTCTAGTTCGTAATTCAAATTCGAATTTAGGTAATTGTTTCTGAACAAAAAACAAACAAATAATTGAATTATTGATTAATAAATAAAGAAAATATAATTACCCTTAATTAACAATTTAATCAATATGATCGAAATGAACTCAAATTTGTTATCCCACCTTACTTTATTATTTCTCTTCATTTCTCTTGAATGCCTTATACCCCTACTTACCTGTCTGTCCCCCCTCTTAACGATAGTTAATTATAATTATTATGAGAACGTGCCTTTTTTTTCTTTCATTCAATTATTTTCCACCTTAATTTCTTTTTTTTCTTTTTTATAATGCGGATAAAAAAACGGAAAGACTGATCATAATGTGATATATATATATATATATATATATATATATATATATATATATATATATATAGGTGTGTGTGTGTGTATGTTGATACGCATGTCTGGATTGAATCCCTTGTCTACTACTTATGTTTACCTAGTTATATGTTTTCCATATATTTGTCGGGGTCGGAGCGGGGGGAGGAGGGATAATATATATCTGTCAGCCTTATTAGATAATAGGTGTATACGTGACACAAGTATGCACTATTATATACGTAATCAATTATGGACAATATTTATGGGTTTTGCGTGAAGTTTTCTTGAAATGACCAATTTTTTCTTTCAAAAAAATATAACTACTACTGATAAGGAATATATTTGTAATGTTATATACCTAAATACATAAATATATATGCACAATAATATGCAGTAAATATCCATGATTCATATTTACGTAAATAATTGTTTCAGAAGTGGTTTAGCGGGTATTATAGCCATTTTAATAGCTGAGATCATCAGTTAATTGAAGCTAGACCATCATGGAAAGCCCGAAAGCATTAGACAGCCGTTTCGTCCTATTATGGGATTTCAAGTCCTACTCACTGCTTTCTCGTGGCGGGGAAGTTGTTTACGAAAATGAGAGGACGAAAAGCGAATGTTCGGCGCTTTAACCGGATCCCAAACCATTGATGCACATGGGCTCCAGTGTCCTGTGGGAACAAATGGTGTATGAACCGATTGTTTGTCACCGGTTACGATGAGACTGCATCTCCTTACGTTGCTCCACTGCCTTGTGGATCAGACCTTCAGATCGAAGGCTCGGGAAGGGGCCCTCTAAGGAAACCACCTGCTTCGGTTTGGACACCCGAGCAGTATCACAACCCTCACACATATCGAATGATATTTGTGTGGCGTATATGTATTTGGTGCCTCCTTGTACCAAGATTCGAACCCAAGACCTATTTGTCTCGCTCGCGGACGCGTGTCAATTCTAGATTATTATGCTTAATTAAAGAGTTTAATAAAAATTTGGAAAATATTTAGATAAACAGTAACTAAATTGAATAGGGATTTGTAGAGATTGTAATAATTTTAATAGTTGAATATGTGAGTCAATCTAAGCTAGACCATCATTGAAAATATGGAACTAGTGGACGGCCGTTTTATTCTAGTATGAAACTTCTCCACAAATCCCCATTCTGATAATAATCATGTGTCTACTAGTGATTAGCTCAACATGGATTTACTGTGGTTCTAGTGAGAAGTCGCAACCCGTGTAGGATGGAGATAGTCATCCACCACAAACAGTAGATGAGTGATTGCACAATGTCATGGGTCGAATGAAATTAGACATTAACACCGTTGGATGATGATTCAGTGGTTTATAGGTTATGTGATGTCGCACGAGACTGACGGTTCTGTTTTGAAGTTCCTTTGTTGTGTTATCATGTATGCTCAGTACTGAGTAGTCCCTGAATACAACGAAAGGGCCATCCAATACTTGAAAGTTTTCAATGGTGGTCTAGTTAAAATCGACTCATAAATTCAACTATTAATCATATTTAATCTATTTGTATTCCAAAAAGTACACAGAAAGAGTAAATAATAGCTTAATTGTAATTTTGCAAAAGTAAAACAACAATCCAGTCTACTCAAATTTGATATTTTATCAAAAGGTCTTAGTACATTTGGATAGAAACTAGGAGTGGAATTCATGGGTTGTATTTCATACTAAGATTTTTCACTTGGATGTATCCAAATCCTAGTGTTGAAACTTGAACCCAATTCGTTTGGCTTCAGATATTTGACATGTTGTCCACTGAGCAATTGAGAACAGACAATCTCTAAGATATATGTACACATTCAAATGAGGTATCAGACTAAAGAAGATATGTTCCTTAAATTTCATTATCTAGAAACAAATGATGAATTGTCCAGTCATCCAGCAAGTGTATAGTGTTCAAAGTATATCAATTCAATATTAGAAGTATACGACATTTAATACTACTTGAAAATAACTGTATATGTAGTTAGAGAAGTATTCAGTCAGTTTGCTCATTTAGATGTATCTAAAATGAATCAATTATCCTCACTGACATTAGATGATCATTATACCATATCATAAGTTGATTGTATCAGTAGATGCTGACCCAGATATTTTAATGGTTGGAAATCCACCAATAAAACTAAAAGTTTTAGGTTAAATCTCTACTGGAGTCTTTTGTATGCATTGTTGAAGAGTTATATTCGTGGACGAAATATTCGTCCACTTCTGCATGGTTTTCATTGGTTGTCTAGCTACTGTCAATCCTTGATCTAAACTATGTTTCCAGTCGTGTTATATAGTATGACTATCATACTATGTCATTGATCAGTTACTGTTTTAACCATAACATAATTCATCTTTCATGAGACAGTTTTCAATTGGACTCTCATTCTCTCTCTCCAAATTGATCTCGGAGGTAATAATTATCAGTCAACACATAGCCATTCATTACCAATTTTTCTTCTGTAAAAGTGTTCTGTATAGCATGAAAGCAGTTTTCGTTAGTTCCAAAGGGTTTTACATCACGATGATGTCAGTTCATAATGGAAATTATACTTTTTTATACTCTTCATACTAATCAAATTTTAACCGATAAGAACCACCTATTGATCTTAATTGTTGTACCACTGCAAATCATAAAACATTAGACTACTATTTCATCCCATTATAGAACATCACATAATTGTGCATATATATCTTCGGTAAAAATTGAACTCAAAACATTTAGGTCTTGAGGAAATGCTGCTGTCAGTGTCCAGTGTTATAACATTAGTCAGAACAAAACAACTGTCCAATGATCTATAGTTCCAAAGGTATTCCAATTCTTATGAATCTATCAGTATGGGGTTGAGGAGATTGTTAAATTTTTGATCGAGATCATGAATCGATCAATGCTCTACCACCATTGTGTAACCAAGAGAGTCTCATACTAGGACGAAATGACCGTCTGTTGCTTCCAGCTTTTCATTTTTACATTGTATTTATGACAGATTCATGTGATTGAGATTATGAATCGATCAATGTTCAACAGAAACCCTTTAATGAAAGATAAAATTCAATTAATCTAAGAACACTAACCTCATAAAAGACAATCATCATGACCTTAGTAACAAAGTGAAAAATGAAAAATTCCTTTTCTGTTATCGTTGATATAAGTAACTTACTACATTGTTTTTTTCTTGCTTTATCACATATAGCTGGACGTAGACTTAATGGTTTACCTTGTACCATACAATTCATTGAACATTCTAATACACCAAGACATGATTTTTTTAATACTTGAGGATTATGATTATTTGTATTACGCATAGCCCAACCACTTTGATGTCGACGTGCACGTTCACATGTTTGAGCATAAACACGTCTACAATGACCAGTTGGCCATAATTCATATGAATCATAATAATTAACCTAGAAAAATAAATGATATAAAAATGCATTATCAGAAGGGGTTTGTGGAGATTTTAGTAATTTCAATAGTTGAAATCATGAGTCAATTGAAGCTAAACCACTATAGGAAACCTGGAAGCACTGGATGGCTGATTCGTCCTAGTATGGGACTCCTCAGCAGTGCACACCCACGATCCCGCACCCCGTGAGATTCGAACCCAGGGCCTATCAGTCTCGCGGTAGGCGCTTAACCACCCAGACCACTGAGCTGGCCGGCATCCAACGGTGTTAATGTCTAACTTAAACCATACTAGGACGAAACGGCTGTTCAGTGCTTCCAGGTTTTCCATGGTGGTCTAGCTTCAATTGACTCATGATTTCAATCTATAAAAATGGATTGTTGGTTTGTTTCGTTCTTAAATTTCTCCCTTAAAAAAAGTATATAGAACAATTGTATCGTAACTCATCATAAATGGACAGGTTCATAAACCTATAACGGATAGGATTTTAGAGAACATACATTGTAATCTAATCACATAGTAAGTATAGGATGATAATTGATGTGAACAGAGAAACAAGAAGTCTTAACAAACTTTTGAAGCTATTTTTGAGGGACGTTATTTCATTTCATTCAAAACATGTAAAACACTGACATTTATTTTTGTTTCTAGTCTATTCTACAGAAAATGAGCTTTCGTTTGATGTATGATTCACTGCCATAGCCCTTTTTGTTCTAAAACTATTGTAATTTAAAAGTATTATTCCGTACTCTATTTTCTACGCCAAACCCCAATTTTGGACATAATTATATTTTATCAGAAGGATAATAATCATCTGCTCACTAGTGACTGACTTCAAGAGATACTCCTGAAGTTCTAGTGAGTAGCCGTTACCACTGGAGTTTAACCAGGTCTGTTGTGAGATAGCAACTCACCGATGACGATGGTGGACAGTGGTGCAACTTCGTGGATTGGTTGAAGTTAGACATTATTACCGTTGAATTCTGGCCGGCTCAGTGATTTAGTGGTTAAGCGCTCACGCGTGAGACTGATAGATCTTGGTTCAAATCTCGAGAGGTGGGATCATAGATGAGTACTTCTGAGGAGTCCCATATTAGAATGAAATGGTCGTCCAATGGTTACAGGTTTTCCATGGTGGTCTAACTTGAATTGACTTATGATTTCAATCAGTGATAACTATATTTTCCTAATTATTGTAAGTTGTGGTCGGGTTAGTCATCCATTTATTCATGTATCTTTTTTACACTGATCTGAAATCGGGAAATCGGAAACCAGATCGTAATTAGGAATAAACCGAGTAGTGTTTCAGTTGAATAGCCTTCTCTCACTTGCTTGCTTGTCAGCCAATCAAGTGATAGAATAGTTTTCGTCTCTCTAACACACTTCGAACTCACGCGTACTAGATTCAAGGTTAACCCAGTCAGCCTATTGCGTCAAGATCTTAATCTAGATTAGACAAGTTATCCTAAGCACCAAAAGTGGGTAGGCAGATCAAGGACGTAACAATAATCATATATTGATTTAATTTAGGCAGCCATGAAAAATCTAAACAAGAAACACTGGATGACCAGTTTCGTCTTAGTATGGAACTTCTTGACAGTAGAAATTCCCAACTTAGTGTGAGCGAAGATATTTGACATTTGACTTATCGATTCGGGTTTGTGGAAGTGTACTGGTGAAGAACATCATACTAGGACGAAACATCAATCTAGTGTACAATACTACTAATGGTTGTTTAATTTATAGGTTCGTGATATCAATTAAATCCAGCTCATCTCCACAAATCCATACTGAGTATAGAATGAGATGTGTTTTACATGTTTAAGTTCATTTATTGATGAGACGTCATGTACAAGAAATACTGGATCAAAATTTCTTACTAGTTAATGTTTGTCAGAAAAATGAATCTAAAATCATAAATGAACTAATTCAACCTTGTGTATTTAAACCATAACTGGTCAATCTCATAGTCTAAGATATTAACAATGAATCATTCAGGCAGTGACTAACCTCTTGTAGGAGGGAACTTATGTTTAAAATTTTCTGAAAACGAATTTCACTTGGTGTTGTGTTTAGTTGAATCTTCCCATTGTTATTTAGGACTGCAATTACTCAATCTCATGTTGGCATATGTACATCGTGTGCAGATTGCCTCAGTATAGCCTTAAATCACAAGCTTTTTAAGCAAAGATGGATAGCGGCTAGCAGTGAATACCATGACGCGCGTTTTTTATCCTCTTTGGGACTCATCAGTTGGATGTACCTGAAGACTATTTTTAATCACTTAAAATTAACACATAGTGTGTGTGATCTAGAATCATTTAGATTAATGAGAAGCCAAAAGAATTCACTGGTTAGTTCTTTCCACGGAGAATAAGATCTCTCAACAGTGACAAAATTTACATCAAATCTATAAATAGTTATTTGTGGTATCCCCGCTAATGATTATTTCCATAGATCGATCCTTAGGAAATTGTATTGATAAACCCATAAATAGTGTAATATAGAGAATTACTGTATTTCACAAATGGATATAAGCTGAAATGACGACCGTTGGATTTCAGGCGCAGTTGTCCGCAAAATCATTTGTAAGTGTTTACACGTTGATGAATTGTATTCAATATAGTCAAGAAAATGTTCAATACTTTCTAATTTTCAATCTCTTTTATTCCAATCCATATTAATTCTTCACGACAGTAAAATATTTCATGTTCACGCTATTCATTGAATGACAATGCGAATGGATCATCGTTAGATAGCCATTGTAAACATGTAAGCTCTGAGTAACTGTTTCATCCTAGTCTAAGACTCCTCAATGGTATACAACTGTGACACTGCCAGGTACAGCAAATACGACCTTCACGTCTCTTGGGGAGCCCTTAGACTTCAGAAAATCGGGTTGACATAAAATAATTTATGTTTAAGTTCAATCAACTTAAGATATTGCACAATTAATATTTAATAACATTAGTGGATAACTGTCTCACTCCTGATATGGTTTGCGCTGCGAGACTTAGAGATCTATTGTTCAACCTCTGATGCACACTGTGAAGCAGCTTCATTGTGGTTCGAAACAGCTTTCCAGTGCTTGGTGTTTTTGAATAGTTGTCTAACTAAAGTAAGTCCGTAATATGAATTATGAAAATCAATCATCTCCACAGATCCTTTACATTTATTGGTATTAAACTAGAGTTTAATTTGAAAACATTTATCTAGGACTGAGATATACATTTAACTGATGAATTTTGAACAAAGAAAACGTGTATTTATGTACATCAGTAAGAAGCTAGTAATCTTTAAGAAAGATTTTAACAATCAATCTCTATGCTACTAAATACATTTATATCCAAACAATCACCAAGAGAATCCATGCAATATACACATTTTCATTCCTCAATTCTGTCTATTTATTATGAAACATGATTAGCTTCAATAATATTAGACTAAATGATATCAAAGTCTTTGAATGACTCACATACAAATCTTATGGAGGGCGATGGAACCAATTAGTTCCGTCAAGATTACCGATACACTCGGTTGATAAGTATCAACTAAGATTAAACCTAATTCAGAGTTATCTATGAACCATCTTCAATCAATTAACTACTAAATAATAAACTCTACAACATAGATATCTAATAAGGAAAGATAGATCAATTTTTCAAAATTGTATTTTACTAATAGAATGCTCATCTAATCACCTTTGGGAAATAATTTTCATATCAAAAACGGGTATTTTGTGGATATTATAGTCATTTCAATGGTTGAGATCATGAGTCAATTGAAGCTAGACCACCATGGAAAACCTGGAAGCATTGGAAGGCTGAGGAATCCCAGAATAGGAAGAAACGGCCGTCCAATGATTACAGGTTTTCCATGGTGGTTTAGCTTCAATTGACTCATGATCTCAACCATTGAAATAATTTTTAATTGAACGAAACTAGAAAATTCAAGAACACACTTGTTTAGTCCTTGTTTAGGATAATGAAACTGGTAAATTCTAGCTAATAGAATTTGATAAATCTTCTAATCGAACGCTTGACTTGGTTTTCTAAGATCTTTTAGTAACCCTCAGGCTAAATCTACACAACAACTTGAATACGAGAGAAAAGGTGAGAAATATAGGAAGAGCGCTTTACTCCAAGGTTGGTTTACATACAGAAAACCCAAGGTATTTGTCATTTCAGATGGCCTTGTGATTCTGGAAAGTTTTGGTGCCCTTATAAACATGGTAGTCGGAGAAGTAATCATAAAACCAGAATTGTTAGGCGTGAGTTTTCATTTTCTAGATGTCTCTGAGGAACTTCTACTGACTGAGTGCTGATTGGATAAAATGCTTCCAAGAGTCTTTAAGGCTCCTTTGGTTTTTTTCTCGAGGAATATTCTGGATCTCTCCAACAGAATTCTCATTTAATAGGTCATTTATAATATTTATGTTAACTAATCAGGATATTTTAAATGTAAAGCGTTAATCAGAAAGTTATCCGATACCCATGAAAATTTAAGTCATGGTTTATGGGTTGTAATTGAGTGGTTTAATGTTATTTTTGTGTAATTCAGTTACCCAGTTACTATGAATTTGGAATCTGTACTTTTTGACATTCACCAGTAAAGTTTATTATTATGAATACCAAGTGAAGTACACTATTTACTTTAAATGTTTAAATCTGAGTAATTGATATCTCAACAGAGTCGTTCATCAACTGTCTGTTTAAATGATAGTCTTAAGAACATATAAATCATGAATATGATGAACATTATTTAGTTATATTAACTCAATATCATCTTGTAACGAGTTTCAAATAGGACGAAACGCATGTCCTAGATTCCATCTATCTTTGTTGATCTTGTGAATGTTGTATCATTCAGTTTAAACTTAATATTTAACATCTCAACATTAGTATTGTATGAAGACCTAGATAGTCTAACAACAATCACTCAGTCTTTAGACTACTGAGACAGTAGTCTATATTTCACATGTCTAATATAAATCAATAGAGAATATTAGACAATCAACTTACATTGTCACGGGCAGTTAACTGTCTCACTTTTGGAACTATCAAAATGTGTCCAACAAATTATCTACTTCTCATTTCCTATAATTTAATCATTCAATTATTAACTTTTAATCAGTTTAAATTCTTTCCTATAATAAACAAACATAGAAGAGTGTCAAAAAAAAAGAGGATAAAACATACATCCTGGATTGCATCGCTGACCGCTAACCACACATCTAAGTACAGTTTTTAACCCTAAGTAACAAGGAAGTGAGGTATTTAATTCACTCATAAGTTGATCAGTTTACTGATTTATTGAATTTGATCGATAATCAATATGACCGTAATTTTAATGTTTGAAATTTGGGAGAAAAAAAAAACAATCATGAAAATCGAATGGAGTGAAATCAGTGTCAATTTTTCTTTTCTAAATAACGAGTTAGAAACACAATAGTAACTAAGTCACAATTTTTATGACATGAAATGCACAGAATACTAATAATGATACTCACTTTTGGTAACTTCAAATCTTTTATATCCCATAAATGTTGTTGAATAGTTAGACTGGAATTTTCTTTGGATTCATTAATTATATCATTATTATTATTATTATTATTGTTGTTATGGCCTATATTGGAACTGTTATCATTTCCTTTCACTTCATTACATGTTACCAAGGTATATTGATCAATTTGATTAAAATGAATTAATGAATTTGGTGTTGAACTTACTAAATAATTCGTATCAGTATTGATTATTGGAAAATAATCAATAATTCGATCAATATGATTTGTATTATTTCTTTCATGATTGATAGAATAATTATCATAATTAATTTTAGGTAATTTTTGTAAATCTATTTCATATTGTTCATTATTATGATAAGTAATTTGTGGTAAATTATATTCAGATTTATGTAAATGATCATGTTGATTATGATTATTATTATTATCATAGAAATATGTTGAGTATAATTCGTTATTGTAAATATGATTGAGATTATTATCATGATGTGTTAATCTTCTAACAGATTCAATTGATGGTAAATGTATTTGATTTGTATTGGGGAAATCATTTAAACATTTATTCTGTTCAAGATCACCCTGATATGTATGATACAATTTAGTTGAATATGCGGGTTTGTACAAATTTGTATGATTATTAGTAGTAGTGATAGTAGTATTCAATACATTATTGTTAATAGTTGACAAAGTAGTTGGATTAATGATATTAATAGATGAATTATTCAAAATTGTCTGATCTATATATGCGGGTAGATTGGAATTCCATTGTGGAGTTAATGTACTACTGACATTATTACCATTATGATTATTATTATTATTCAAATGAATATCATAATTTGCCCAATTCCAAGTTTCAGACATGTTTAATTGTTTTTCTGATGAAAATTTCTTAGAGTCCAGCATTTTTATTACTTCAACTATTTAAGAGGACGAAGAGCAAGAAAATGAAGAAGAAGAAGAAGAAAAAACAAACGAAAAATTCTAATGATTTTAATCAAATATTAAAAATAAATGTGTATTACACTATTGAGAATTAGTGATTAAATGCGGGTTTTGTGTAAAATAATAAAAACAAACAAACAAACAAACAAAAAGAACAAAAACAAAAACGAAAAACTTTCGGACAAAATAAACCAATCAGAAAATGAATAATATGAATTTGGAAAATTATGAAATTCTATGAATTTGATTGGTTAGAAATGTTATGTCTATTTTTCATAATTATGATTGGATAATTTATGATCGGCCGTATCCTAAGATTAACCAATTAGGTTTTTCCATTGTTTTAGTGATATTAAATGAATTTGAATAATCAAATTGATATTGATATTGATATTAAGATCATGAGTCAATTGAAGCTAGACTATCATGGAAATACCTGGAAGCATTGAAAGGCCGTTTAGTCCTATTGTGGGACTTCCCCGCAGTGCGAAATTAAGTAACACATCCATTAATGTCATCAGTAAGTTACCATTTAATAACAGACCTGGTTGAACTTCACTGGTCACTGCTTTACATTAGAATTCCAGAATATACATCTTGAAGCCAGTCACTAGTGAGCATATGTTGATTAGTATCAGAAAGGCTTTTGTGAAGATTTTAGTAACCTTAATATTTGAGATCATGAGTCAATTGAAACTAGTCGTGGATGCGCACTGCTGAGGAGTCGCATAATAGAATAAAACGGTCGTCCAGTGTTTCCAGGTTTTCCATGGTGGTCTAGCTTCAAGTGACTCATGATTTCAACTGTTGAAATTACTAATATCTCCACAAAACCCCTTCTGATACTAAACATTGTTATGTATATTTCCAATATTGAGTTGTTAATAATTATCAGTTATACAGCTTCAAACTAATCATTGATCTATTCAAATATATGTTAAGACAAAGGCATGCATTACACATTAACCTTAAGCTAAGAAGAAATGAATACTGTTATATCGTAGTGAAGAATAAATTACGGGTAACCTCTGAGATCTATTAATGGGCTAACATTTTTATTGTATAACCGTTCAGTTACTAGATTATGTATATCTATACTCCTCTTATTATAAGCTTCATTTTGACCCACAGGTAGTTAGTCTTGAACTTGACCCTCATCTGTTTTGGTAACCAAGATATTTGTTATACCCTAGTGAAGATTAAATTACAAGTAACTTCTTCGATCTATTAATGGACTAGTACATATATATATATACAGTATAACTGATCAGTAACTAGATTGTGTATATCTGTATTCCTCTTATTATAAGATTTATTTTGACCTATAGATCATTATTATTATTATAATACGACGTACTGTTCTTAAGTTGTATCCAGTTTATTGATTCCAGTCTCCCACGTTCACAGCCACTTTTTGGCCTGATCTTGTATAAGTGTAATTTTCTATTTTATGGTGTAATGTGAACTGTTTGGCTGGTATATAAACCAAGTATGCTTGAAATAAATGATTCACATAGTGGGAGCTGTTAATGGTAGTCTGGAATCAACTGGACGGGATAAGCGAACAAAAGATCAATAAGGACGCTAGGCTGATCAGCCAGGTCGGACGTCATTGTTTTAGTACAGTACAAGAGTGAATATGTCGTATTTGGATTGGCGAATAAATTACGTGATGACTAGCTGGACTTAAAGTCACATAACATGCTTGTATCCTCCAATTCTAAAATGCTATTTTATTATACCCGGTATTATTTTGCTACCACGGTTTTCGTAATTCAAACTACTGATGAGAAATAGTTTTTAGAAACAATATCTTCTTGGTAATACACTTAATCATCTCCATAACGGACTAACACATAACTCTGATAACTTAGTTTATTCAAGTTTGTACAGACAACTGATTTACAATGTTATTAATGAACCTCCTGAATTATTTTACTTCATTTAAGATCATACGGACTAGAATGATCAAAGTACCTCATTAAATTTCATTTCGCTAAAGATAAAACAGTGATGTAACTGTTTTCAGACTGTCATCATGATTTTTTATGTTAACTTTGTTTACAAAATGGACTGTTATTAATGTAAAAGGTTTGTGATGATGTTTAGATTTCAAAGTTTACATCAAGAACTATTTCTTATTAGATAATCATTGAAAATCAGGAAACACTGGACTGATGTTATATTCTCGCATGGGACCACTTCACAGCATATCATCACAATCCCACCAGAGACCAAGCTCAAGACATTTGAATTTTTGTACTGAGTACCCCAACTTTACATCACTTAGTTGCCGTTCAATAGTTCGCATATTTAACTTCAGTCCACTTCTTCTAAGTACTATACCAAGAAGAATCAGTTGTTCAATACTTAGTGGATTTCAATAACAATGTAATTTATTCTCCACTTACAAAAACCATTCTTCGCTCCTTGTTTCTTTCATTTTACACTAGACTACTTATAAATACTTAGTAATTCAAGATTTTCCACTACTTTTTATCATCTTCATAATGTAATATATGATTTTGTCGTTTCAAGAGACTCATTACTGTATTTGCTCGCAACTTAATCACAACCTTTTACAATATTCTTCAAGTTGTAATAGTATATCTCACCTTGTTCGTTATGAGATCTTTCCAGGTGTATATGACTTTTTAAAATCATATTCATTCCATGTGAACTGACTAGTTTTAAAACATGATATACTGTTGACTTTAACAATATTCCTATTGGAATACATCCATTATCTGTTTTATGGTTCAAAGTAAGTACTATAATTGTACCTTCATTCAATTGTCTAGAGATCACTATATTTCTTAGACTATGTTTTGTATCTATGGGGAATTAACCTCATTGTATTATTGCACAATACTTCCAAATTCATAATTGTTGTTTGGATAACTTCTGTTAAGATGAAAATGATATCCAGATTTAAAATAACTTCTCACTTGTAATTTATTTCGTAATTATCAAGAATTATGTGTTATGACAAACTCGCACGACGGAATAGAAACCAGGCGGATGTGATAGATTTGTAATGATATTACAAAAGGTGGACTTATTCATTTCCTTATTAATATCCATTCAAACAAAATGATAGTGGTGATAAATAACAAACAAATGTATAAGTATGTTCAAACTATTATGATAGTATAAAATTTAGACCAAGTCAGATATGATCGCTATTGAATACTAGCTCAGTCGTCTAAGGGTGATATGTTTGTACGTGAGACTGTGTAGCGTGGCGTCGAGTCGAGATTGACTATGTACACCGCTACCAAAATACACGTGCCAAGAATATCAGAAGGCGTAGGTTGAGCGTAACCAGATTTATTCGTTTGGCGATCTCGTGGTATCGAATGAATACCGAGATCGTGCCAAGAACGGTACAAGCGGAAGCAGGAGTACAGAATACGTGCGAACAACAGCAAAAAACGCGAAACAATAATGGAAGGTAATGGAAGCACAAAATGGCTATAATTAGCACAGTTAAACAAAAGCACATTAAAACAAACACTGGTACAACTGTTTATAATAATAATTGTTTTTATTGAACCAGTCGTGTTCTCGTAATAAACGTGAGTCACTACAACTGAATGCCATTAGTTTAGTTCCCAATTATAAGGCCATAAGTGACTACTGCTACCGAGGAGCTCTATATCAAGACCAAACAGTCATTCAGTGCTTCCAGCTAATCAATGGTTGTTTAATTTATATCGGTTCGAAATCTCACTACAATAACTAAGGTTAATATTTTGTCTATATAAAATAGCGAAGTGTTCATGCATTTAAAGGTGGTATAAAGTTAACAATAATGGTCACCATGGAAAATCAGTTGAAACTGAATAGTTGTTATTATTATTATTAATTAAATTGATCATTAGCTAACATGATGACAGGAGTATCATTTAAATAAATGGTAGTTTAGGTAGTATAAACTCACAGAAATTCACCTGACAATTTAAATTTGGACATTTCAAGCACCATAATCAAGTAAACTTTATTTTACTGAATTAATATGGAATAATTAATATTTTTAAAACTTAATTGGTTCATGATATATAAGGATAGAATCATTTGAATTGAAATGATAAAGAAAATTTACAGTTTAAGTAGATGCATTTGATGGTAATACTTTGTCCTCTAAACTTAAAAAAGAAGTGAAGGAAAAACAATGAAGATCAAACAGAATACTGAGATGGAAATAAGAAGCAAAAATCAAAAGGATGAATAGCAACTGGGAACAACTGAAGAGGATTGTTCAGGATAGAGTATGATAGAGAATGCTGATGTACTGTCTGTGCCGCTCCAAGACGGGTAAAGGGTGTAAGTGAGTAAGTAAGTAAGTAAGTAAGTAAGTAAGTAAGTAAGTAAGTAAGTAAGTAAGTAAGTAAGTAAGTAAGTAAGTAAGTAAGTAAGTAAGTAAGTAAATAAGTAAGTAAGTAAGTAATTATATAAGTTCAACATGTGCATAACTCTTAGTATGTTTACTAGGGATGTTTCTGGACCTTACGAAACACTGAAGCGATCTATTCTTAAACGCGGAGACCTAACCGATAGACAAAAATTGGATCGACTCTTCAATAACATCGACCTGCAACACGGTTCTGCGACAGACATGTTGCGAAGAATGAAAGAGGTTATCGGCCGAAAAACTTCGATGATGGCCTATTTAAACGACTTTTCTTATCCAAACGTCCTCAGGTGCAAGCTGTGCTGGTCTCGTTTCAAAACAACGCCTTGGACGAGCTGGCTGTGTCTGCCGACCGCATCCTTGAGATCAAGAAATCTAATGCCGAGTTTTTTTCAGTCTAAGTAAAGCCTCAAACGACCCAGAATGACATTACAGAGTTATGCCATGCACTTACATGTTATTTTAAGTTTCGTAACGACCGTAAAAGGTCACACACTACGCGAAGAACCACTTCACGTAGACGCTCTTTCTCTAGACCACAATAGACGGATAATCTAGACTGGTGCTGGTATCATAACCAGTATGGAAAGTCTCTTAGAAATTGCAGAAAACCCTGCAATTTTCCGAACTCAAAATCAACCGACACGAAAAACAACTCGAGAAACTCCCAAGCCGGCACGCGTTAACCGCAACCTTAGCCGACCAACATATCCGTCTGTTATACGTCACAGACGTGATAACGAGAGTTCGCTTTCTCGTGGACACTGGCTCAGATGTTAGCGTTCTCCCAGCAAATCCTAACGACCGGCTTCACGAATCGGTTTTAAACTTACAGGCGGCAAGAGGAAAGCATGGTGCTACGTATGGCAAAAGGTACGTTTACCTTAACATAGGTTTACGCAAACCCATACGCTGGATCTTCGTTGTTGCAGATGTTTTCATTCCAGTCATTGGTATGAACCTCCTACAGCACCACAATTTAATCGTCGATACGTGCAAGCGGAGGCTAGTAGACGGAAACACTAATTCATCTGTTTGTGTAGCTTCCTTTACCGGTTACATATTATCTCTAGTGATAATTAAGCACACAATAGACTCTTTCTTTCAACCACTACTAGATAAGTATTCTGGAATATACCAATTGCAACCAAAATTTCGGTATGCAACCATCAATGTTACACATCACATCACGACTACGGAACCACCTGTATTCTTGAAAGCTGATAGACTGGCTCCCGAAAAGTTAAGGTTGACCAAAGACGAATTTGACCACATGATAGACTTAGGTATCACAAGACCGTCAAACAGCCCATGAGAATCTCCGATGGACATGGTCCCTAAAAAGGATAGCAACGATTGGCGTCCAACTGGTGAATGCAAAAACCATTCCCGATCGTTATCCGTTGCCTCACATTCACGATTTGACAGCTACCTTGAAAGGTACAACTGTCTTTTCAAAAATCGACTTGGTTAAAACGTATAACCAAATCCCTAAGGCTACTGACGACATTTCGAAAACAGATATCATAACTCCCTTCGGAATCTATGAATTTTTACGAATGCCTTTCGGTCTAAGAAAAGCTGCACAAACCTTCCAAAGGTTTATAGACGACGTTTTCGAGATCTCAACTTCGTACTTTGATGACTGCCATATCGCAAGTCCGGACAGAGAATCACATCTCAAGCATCTGGATCTTGTTTTCGATCGACTACAAAAACATGGCATTACTGTAAACGTTCAGAAATGCCAATTCGGAATCGACTCACTATACTTCCTACGACACACTGTAGATGCTCAAGGCATTCGAGTCCTTAGGACCAAAGTGGCGGCAATTCTGGATTACCCAGAACCGACCACGATCAAGCAACTACGTACGTTTAACGGCCTTGTAAGTTTCTATAGACGATTCATACCCAAATGCGCTTTACTTATGAAACCTCTTGCCTACCAACTTCGTGGAAATGCGAGATCCATTAATTTGGACGACATTGCACGAAAAGCATTCTCCACAATTAAGGAACTCATCGCTCAAGCAACGATGCTTGCACATCAGGACACCCGAGCACCCATTAGTATCGCAGTGGATGGATCTGACTCTGCAATCGGAGGAGTCTTAAAACAATGGGTTAACAACTCCTGGCAACCATTGGCATTCTTCTCTAGGCGGTTGCTAGACACCGAATCGAGGTACAGCACATTCGGTAGGGAACTCCTAGCTATGTATTGTGCTGTACGACATTTTCAACACTATGTCGAAGGTCGTGAATTCACTCTTTTCACTTACCATAAACCACTCACCTTCTCTCTAAGCTCTACTTCAGACAAGTACTCTCCTCGTGAGTCTCGACAACTGGACTACATTTCGCAGTTTACTTCAGACACTCAACACGTTTCTGGAGCAAACAATGTGGTCGCAGACGCGTTGTCTCGAATAACTTCCTTGAACAGTTTCTAAGGAATCGACCTTCTGAAACTTGCCGAGCTTCAAAAAGAAGACACTGATCTTCAGCACGAGTTATCGTCTACAACACTTAAACTACGCATCAAACAGATGTGAACAGATAAGGAAACCTTACTTTGTGACACATCTACAGGTAGGGATCGCCCAATCGTGCCGAAACGTTATCGACTCAACGTCTTCAATACGTTGCACAAACCTTCTCATCCAGGTGTTCGTGCAACCATCAAGCTTATAGCAGAACGGTTTTGCTGGCCTAGCATGGGTAAAGACGTGAGGGAGTGGGCACGCTCCTATGTCAACTGCCAAAAATCTAAGGTTATCATACACAATAAATGTCCCTTAGGCTCATTCAAAACTCCCGATGTTCATTTCGACCATGTTTATCTAAAGGTAGTAGGATCTTTACCAGATTCAAATGGATACTCTTATCTCTTAACCTGCGTAGACCGTTTCACTCGATGGCCAGAAGCAGTACCTATCAAGGATATCACTGCTGAAACAGTGGCCCGCGCCTTCGTTGAACGATGGGTAGAAACTATCACTATAGACTGTCGACGTCAGTTCGAATATGAACTTTTGCATTATCTGACTGCACTTTTAGGAATCACTCGCTTTCCAACAACAGCCTACGACTCACAAGCAAACGGGTTGGTAGAAAGTGTTCACCGACAACTAAAAGCTTCACTATCAGCTGCAAACGTCTCACGGTGGACCGACGCTCTTCCACTCGTCTTACGTAGTATTCGCGATGCACTGAAAACTGACATTGGATACACTGTGGCTCAACTGGTTTATGGAACGACACTTCGGCTTTCAGGAGAATTCACGGATCCTCCATCCGCTTCAATGAACATGGATCTAACCTCCTACACGAACAGGCTTACAAACGCAATGGGTTCAGTTAAACCTGTTTCCACTCGACCTCAATCAACTGATGTTTTCGTTCAACCTGACTTACGATATGGTGCACACGTCTTCGTACGTCTAAACTCGCATCGACAACCTTTCGAATCAGCATACGAAGGACCTTTCAAAGTTCTTCAACGCAAACCTAAATACTACATAATCGGTATGAACGGAACCAACGATAGCATCAGCATCGATCGCCTCAAGGCAGCGTATTTAGAAGGAAATCCTATTCACGTCGATTTTCCTTCGGTACAATCGAACGACACGGCTCCGACACTTATAATACCTCATCCGACAGCCAACACGCACGATGATACTTCGACAGTATCTGAAAATAAACTTAAAACATCGCTTTGTGGAAGAAGAGTAAGATTTCCAGAACATTTAAACGACTACTGCACACAAGACACCAGTTAACATTTTGTTTCATCTCGATTTTTCATGACACTACATATAATACAAAAAAATCTATTTTTATATGCTCATATATATACATATATTTATTATTTTGCCAATATTTATATTAAAAACTTCATAAAAAAAACATTTTGTATGAATCACTTTTACGCTTTTTTCCTTTTTTTCGCCCACTTTGTGTCCTAAAGTACATACGAGTTTATTTCGATATGCACTTACATTTTCTTTTTTCTTTTCCAGGACGGCTGGGAAAGACGATAAAAAGAACGATGAGATTTACGAGGAACCAAAATTTTCATTGTAAATTATTTTTTTCACTTTATTGTACTTCATGGTTCCTTATAGTAAGGAAAGGCGACTAGACGCTGCTAAACCTAGCAAGCTATCAGAGGAGTGTTTACCAACGACAAGATCAGTTGGGTTTAAATTTCTGGCTGGCCACGTCTTAGGGTCATCACTACCCCATTAGGTGCGGAGTGATCTGTAGCGGTGAATAAATCCCCAAAATAAATAGCTCTGTAAGTTTTCGACATTAAATGCTTACCACATTAGTTTTAATGGACTCACCAAGCTGAAGGCGCTTGGTCATGCATCCGCACCAGATCACGAGTAAAACCGCCGTGCTCAACAACCCCTACAATCGCTAACCAGATTAGATCAGTCGATCGTCGATATACTGGTAGCCTATCAAATATATCTTCTAACCTCATCGCTTCTGTCTTTTGATTTCACTTGGTTGGTACGGTTCATATTAGGTGTTACTGGTTAAAGCGTTGTCAAACTCCGAATACCCGTGGCATCTTCAAGGGCATCTGTAGATAGTAACTTGCAAGTATTAGACTGTATTCGACATGGCGAGTTCACAAATTTTACTGGACTAACAGTCTGAATAAACCAGTGTTGACTGGAATGATGAACTATCCAAGTGACAGGAGCTTAAATTAGAATGACATGTAGTGACTCACGTTTATTACGAGAACACGACTGGTTCAATAAAAACAATTATTATTATAAACAGTTGTACCAGTGTTTATTTTAATGTGCTTTTGTTTGACTGTGCTAATGACAGCTATATTGGGCTTCCATTCTTGTTCACACACTTCGATTGTAGTTCCGCGCGAATTCGGTTACCTTCTGTAACCAAGCTTGTATCCTGGCACGATCTCGGTATCCTTTCGATACCACGAGATCGCCAGTGAATAAATTTTGACTTGGTCCATTTTCTGCCTTCTGATATTTGGCTTCTCGGGGTTTTTATGGAGTCATTTGGAACGAGCTTCTTGGTAGCGGTGTACATAGTCAATCCCGACTCGACGCCACGCTACAATTGGTGATCCCAAAGTTTGGAACACGCCTCAACCTCTGGTGAAATCTTCCAAAGAAGCCAATTTGGTGAGTCTATTGTTTATCTATCCACGTCTGTCGTATATTTTCATATTATCTCGACATGACGGATAACGATAAGAATAGTATTAATATAATAGACTCCCACGTATGTGTACCGAATCCTTGTCACTTTTTATTCGCGTGATGGTAAATCCCACGCTTTATTCGAGAAATTTTACCCTATTAAGGATTCTCCTCGCTAACCCGGCTGCTTGGTACGGAATGCATACGCATACGCATATCCGTCTACCAACCAGCACCAAATGGTTAAGTTGAACGGTTTCACTGCCAACTTAAGAGTGCTCTACGAGCACACGAAAACGGCAACTGGCACGAAACCTTACCGCTCATTCTTTAGGGGTCAGAACGAGCTTAAAGGCAGATATACAATGTTCCGCCGCTGAACTTGTATACGGCACGACATTGCGTTTGCCCGGAGAATTCTTCACACCACGGAGCAGACCTGATTTCGGTAAATCAGACTACGTCCATCGACTGTCTGCATTTATGCGAACGCTGTCTCCGGTGTCAACTCGAATACAACATCGACAGGTCACTCTCCCTCGAGAGCTATCTAACTGTTCACATGTTTTCTTACGAGTAGATTCGGTACGCAAACCTTGGCAACAACCTTACGAAGGCTCTTTTCACGTGATCGCTCGTCACGAAAAGACCTTCAAGGTTGATCGATATGGGCGCGTCGAGATCGTCAGCATTGATCGTCTCAAATCAGCACACGTCAATGACAGTGCCCTATCTGATACCCTGAGATTCAATGTTTGACCTATCAAACCTAGCGGGATCCTCAAACCATCTTCAGGTCCCACGCGAGATACACCTGAGACCTCATTCTCACGTCCCGGTCAACAGCACGCGTCATCTGCACTATCTACGGACGAGACAAAAGTCTCACGTCCAGATCGGCAGACCACGCCGCCTTTGACTTCGGATGAGATCGCAGGCTCACGCGACGCAAACGAGACTACCGCCTCACGTTTCGGTCGCCGAGTACGGTTGCCCGTACGCTTTCGTGACTAGCCGCACAGTCAACAACCGATACGGTGTAGGACTATTCCTATGCTACACGCATGCTACACTTTTCTCTTTTTTGATTTTCTTTTTGTTTCCTGAGCCCACGCCTTCGACCATCTCAGTTTGGTTCCGTCGACTTCAGTCAACTTTGGCGAAAGCTGGACTGGCCACCCACGCTCTTGTCAACGCACTCAGTCGATATATTGGTTTGAATGTTTGGCATACGCTTGGTCTCGAACTTGGTCGTTGCGGTCGCTTCTGGTCTTTCGGCTCAACGTGGTTTAGTCCTACGCCTGCAGCGTTTCTGGTCCGCATTCCCTACGAACGCCATCTTCAGATTCTGGATACAAACCACTCGGGTAGCATGCCAACTCAAGTACCAAGTACAGCACGTCACTCCTGGTACCGTTCTCCGAAAATGACCTTCGTTGGCAACTCGACGATCAACAATCGCTTTCCTGTTCGCCAATCCGTCGTCCTACAAACGCTCATCAGCCGATCAGTCCCACGATTTAAACCGCTATTAATCGAAAGTGTAAACCCTTTCTAGCGGGGGGCTCCTGTAGTGACTCACGTTTATTACGAGAACACGACTGGTTCAATAAAAACAATTATTATTATAAACAGTTGTACCAGTGTTTATTTTAATGTGCTTTTGTTTGACTGTGCTAATGACAGCTATATTGGGCTTCCATTCTTGTTCACACACTTCGATTGTAGTTCCGCGCGAATTCGGTTACCTTCTGTAACCAAGCTTGTATCCTGGCACGATCTCGGTATCCTTTCGATACCACGAGATCGCCAGTGAATAAATTTTGACTTGGTCCATTTTCTGCCTTCTGATATTTGGCTTCTCGGGGTTTTTATGGAGTCATTTGGAACGAGCTTCTTGGTAGCGGTGTACATAGTCAATCCCGACTCGACGCCACGCTACAGACACAATACCATTATTTTGCTAGCCTGGCTCTCTAGACTTAGGTGGATAGTTTTTAGTGTTTTTAGTACACTCCAGGGATAAAAAGAATCCTGTAAAAGAGGTTTGGTGCAATAGATTCACTGTGAAAATAGGTTATGAGCAAACCGTTAACTATTTGTGAGCTATGAAGTCCACGAGATAATTCTCGTTATTCACCCCTTATCTTGACCAGTTATGAGGTGAATAGTAGTATCGATTGACTAGTTTTCCGAGGTTATAATTCGTTCGGCACGAGAGACTGATTTATCTAAGGTTTAGTATTGTCTCATTGACCATGATTATCCATTGGGCTGGATACTTCATGTGAATATTTTTCTATACAGTACACCAAGAACGAAGATCCTTAAAGTAAATATAGCTTCAGAAGGTGGTCTTTGTCTTCTAAAATCATAATATAAAATGTTGACCCAAGTATGCGCATCGAATTCCGGGCACTGTCACACAAATGTCCGTCCTGGAAATCTGCGGTTCTCAGGGTCTTAAGATTTTTTGATGGACTCGTGAAACCTTAGTTTACTAGTAGTCGTAAAGGGATAGAGCAAAACTATTATGGTTGTGGTAGGCTTTTACTACACACTCATAGATCAGGACAGTTGGAGCGTGGGGGCCTTGTTTGAAGACACAGACTTTTCAACGTTAAAAACCCTATTACATGAAACGTAATGCTTACACAAATCAATGAAGTGAAAACACACTTGACATTATTGTTCTATTCTTAAGAGGATGTTCTTGGAAAATTTGTAACCACTCAACTTAGGCTGTTATGGATTCATTCCTTTTGTTGGTTATAAGGAAGCAGTGACGCCGCAAAATCAGAAATTAGTGATACGATCGTTCTTTAAAAAATGCACTCGAAATAAAAGCAAAGGAGAGGGAGGTTGTGGATAGAAGAAACATTATATTCTACTGCAAATACAAGGAAGCCGAGTTGCAATATGGTGTGAAAGCTTAACCGAGCTCGTTCAGTTAGCAATGTCCGTTGAAGCAGATTAACTTTGCATCATCATCACGTATCTACAGGGTGGATTTATTTTTTGAGAGGAGGTTAGTAGCCTTAACAGCTTCAACGCTAAAGAGGATTTCTGCAGTGCCGAGAAACCTAAGACTTGTTACGTACTACAGTTTTTTATTTATTGTGAAAGTTGTTTCAAGTAACAGAATTACAATATAGACAGGGCTCTGAAGCATTTAAATACATGAGTCAGTGGTCGCGGAATCACTTAATTAAGTTGAAAACTGCTAAGCTTTACTGATTTGCAAAAAGGGTTGTTAAAACAGGCTTAGTTAGTTATTTTGTTCAGATGTGTTAATGTCATTACCCGCATACGTTGCTGAACCAGTTCATCACCTTACCTTTGTTAGGAAATGTGGTTCTTAAAAAAATATTCAGTCACGTCTCCAGGAATGGAGTCGTGAAACTTAAACTTTATCTTCATTCTGTCATTTGGACTGCTAGCTATTGAATTGTTGGAAATAGTATTTCTGATGGCCTTAGTAGGTCAAGTAGGAGCATAAGTTTTCTTGTTGTTGCAACAACAACAGCAACGAATGGTTTTGTTTGGCGGAATAGATTTTTTATGGGATTATGCTGGATGGCAGGTGAATAAGGAACGCAGCATCATGACGTATTCATTGACTTTAACGAAGGTTTAAGTGAGTTATTTTACGTTGGTTTCATGTGAACATTCATTAGCTTTGGTTTTACATGCCTTCTGAAGCTCAGACTAACGAGTTAACTCTGACAGGGAATGAAATGTAAGTAAAAGCAGAAATCCATAAACATAAGTTCTTAGAAAGCGTTGTCCTACAGGGGATGAATCTTGGGCGATAAAAACATTGATGTATTCCTCATCGCTGACAGGAATCCTCCTAAATGCGTTGCTAGAGTTGTGTTCGGGATATTATGGTCAACGTACGCGAAATTTATTTTGAGTAACGCCCTTAGAATGTCAATTATTTAAAATAGACTTTCGACAAAGAGAACGACAGATTTCAGAGTCCCAATAATGAGTCTTTAATATATTTCTCCTGAATTGTGTATTCCTAAGAAAATGAGGGTAAAAGACGGAGAGCTATCCTGTTCGGCTTGGCTGGAAGCATATACGAGAAGTCCAATTAGTATACCTTGATATTCAGTAGCTGAAGTCATTGATTGAATACTTTAAGCTAATTTAGTTAATCAAACGAATGGAAACCACAAAAAAGTGTTGGTTACCCGATGAACCATGTTTCCTGAAGAACCTTAGACTGAAAGTGGTTAATTATTGTTGAATCCATGTACATCGTTGGTATGAAGTTGCTGATCCTATTTTCAAAATCCTATGCAATCAAATCGTTTTTATAGTCACATTATAACATTGGAAATGATATTCTGTGTCATAGACGATTACTCAAAAACTAAAACTATGCTTCTCTTATTTTCAATGTTCAGGCTTCCTCTGAAAGATTTACGAATGGGGTGAGAAACTGACAAGTAAATTGGGGATGAGATACCCCATTCACAGGAATTATTCGAGCCTAATGGTTAAAATAACCAAACTGCGCGGTGCCGAAGACCTGAAACCGTTATTCATGACTAAGCTTCAATCAGAAGGAAGCGTATTTGTCACTGTAAACTTGTTGAAATAGTGAGTATGTTTGAAGTCAGCTCTGTTGCATCCACTGGGGCTTCGAGGGATACTTGACAGGAGAAATTGAATTCTCATGGTGATACTCACTGCAGAGAATAACACAAGTTAACAGACTTATAAATCAGATAACTGGGGAATGAAAATGTACATTTGTTTAAAGTGGTGGGGTTGGCGGTTTCCATCTTATCTCCATTGATGCCATCAGTAGAGATTTCTGATATGGTTGATGAGTCCAAAGGACAACATCAGGTTGACAATGCTAATGGATTAATCGAAAATTCCCCAAATCCCCTCTCCCCCCTCGATTGTGATGAGAAGCCTACAAATGGGGCTGATGATTCAGTGACAGACGAGAACGACGACGATAGCAGGTACTTTTATTATTATTTAATTTCTGTCGATAGGAAACTGTTTGTCGGTGGTCTAAGCTGGGAAACAAATGAAAGTAAAGTGTCATGCTTGTTATTCACCATTTCCTCAGATGATTTAAAGGAATATTTCTCTCGTTGGGGAAAAGTTACCCAGTGCATCATAAAACTGGACAGGTTCACAGGAAATTCAAGAGGGTTTGGTTTTGTTACTTTGGAAAATGAAGACTGTGTCTCAAAAGTACTGTCTATTGTTTGTTTGACTTTGTAGGTTCTCAGTGTCCCTGAGCATTGGTTAAAGAATAAGAAAATTGACCCTAAAAAAGCTAAACCTTCTCGTGAACCCTTAAAAAAGATTTTTGTTGGTGGTATTGATCCAGAAGTAACGGAAGACCAAATACGTGAATACTTTAGCAATTTTGGAAAGGTTAGTCAACACAGTTTAGTAGAGACCTCGATAGGTTGAGTCATTAGACCTGCCTTATGACACTCAAAAAGGGAAAAGAAAGCATTATATATTCGTTAGTTTTTCCACTGAAGCAGCTGCCAAAAAAGCCATTTCAAAGGAGCGTCAAGATATTTTCGGTCGACAGGTATGTCGTTTATTAGTTAATTGGTAACATAAAATTCCGTCTATCAAAACTAAACGATGAATTCTTTTTTTAGTGTGATGTCAGGGTTGCTGTTACACGAGATCAAGCTAACAGACAAAAAGGTTTGTCCGGAATTCTAGTTATTTCGTTTTAGTAGCTCTGAAACAGTGGTATAACTGGTTGGACCCCAGCTTCTCTTATCCAGGATATGCCTATGGTGACTACGCGAACGCTTACCCTGGCTTTGACCCTTTTACGTACAGCTATTATGGATATGATTACTACGGAAGCGCAGCAGCAGCAGCTGCTGCAACGGGTTATGGTAAGTGCATGTAATCCCAAAGTTTTCTCATAAGTCTACATTTTAATCGTTCCATAGTCTTGATGCTTACATAGAAATAAATTTGGATGGTAGGTTTCGGTGTGTAAACTCCTTATGTGTACCAGTGTATGGAAAAATAGTTCTCTAGTTCTGGAGGGCCTCACATGTAATAGGATCATGGTTACGTTTAGACTACTGGAGCGGAGTTTATTCATAAGCACATGAACGTAATAATCTTTAATCCTCGTAAGACTATAATACCAAATGGAGTAGTTCTGATGTTTCAATACATAGTTAAAGTATGTCAAAGGGAATCTAGGGGTGATCAGACAATGACGTGTGTCAGTTCATGAAATTACTGGCTTGTGCTGGTCCATGTAGTAAGGTGGGGATTATCTGGTGGTTTGCGTGACTATTGTAACCTGTAGTTAAAAACTTTAGACGACATGGCTCGCTGTCATTTGCGTTGGCGCAAGTGTACTTTTGTCTTCCATTAAACCTTAAGTTTCCAAACTTATAAGTACTTTTCGTTCCACTAGTCTATGCATTCTTAAATCTTGTCTATTCTCAACTTTGCTATTACCAGTAAAATTCACCACCTCCCTTGACAACTTCATCTTTCTATGCTAGTAGTGTGTGGCAATTTGAACTGGTGTACATGTCTTAGGTCCTACTTTGTGTGTGATCTACTGACTAATTAAGGCGTCAATATCGGTTACAGTTCTTGCATTCAATGCACATGTCGAGCGACCAGCTCTTATCATCTGGTTTCCGGTAAACACCAAAAGTCATGAGCATTTCGAAAGTTATCTAGATCATGGCTTTGAATTAAATCTCACTTGGAGGGTTGAAATTCATTGATTTGTGCTGTTGGACAGCACAGAAAGGTCAGAAAAAGGTAACAAATGTGCTCATCATAACGTTAAGATGGCATAGTGAATTGTTTGTAAATTGTTCGTTGTTCTCTAAACTACCTGTACCGTTATTCCTCATATCCGTCTATGCTAAATGTTTACAACCTCGAGATCCACACCACCCAAAAGCACCACTAATTATTTCAGAGATGACATCCTATTTTGACTGTCGAAATATTGCTGCATTCCTTTTGATCTTTACTGGGGTGGATGATAATGTCCTGTTGATATTCTGTGGGTGTCGTTTTCGTGGTTTAGCAAACTAGTGGTCTAAATTTATTTCGGTGCAGACTTACTCCCAACGTGATTCTTCTAAACCCACTTTAAGGAAATCATGCTCATTCTCTTGGTGGCGTTAAACGCTGTCACATTAAGCAGTGAGATGATTTTTCCAGATTTTACAAATCTGTGTATTTGTTGTGTGGCGCATATGTGTTTCGTGTCCCCTTGTACCAGTAAATAAAATAACATTGATAATATCTCGATTATGGTGGTATACATTCTGTATGTTTTGTTAAGTGGTATGCTATCACGGTTGTGTTTACGAAAGAGACCAAAGTATTTTTCCAAGGAATCCTTATGGTTGTTGTGACGAGACTGATACTTAATCACATTTCAGTTGGTTTCACCTGTTCACTTTTACTTTAGATAATTTTGTAAGAATTCTGAAGGGTTTTGAGATGTCAATTTTTGTATCTAGTTCACGTCTTTACACGCTGATGCCTTTTATTACAAAATGTCCCCCGTATTTCTACGTAGTATTACATTTTGAACTGGTATTTTTGTGGCATTTTATACTGTCCTGCTTTCTAGTACATGTATTTTGTATATTGGTGTAACGTATATTGTATTTCCATATCTTCTGAGATTACCACTTTTAGGGCGCATATCAAAATATTCCTTTGGAAAAATTTCGGCCGATTGGATCTAAAAGTACTTTATAACTATGGCATATCTGCTTATCATTCAAAAATTCATGAAATCTGATTTCTTCTCTGAGGTGTAAAAATGCAAGCTAAAAATGAAGATTCTAGGGTTAGGGAGTATGTGAGTGAAGGAAGCTTATGCAGATTAAGATCATTTTATTAGTAAGTGGTGTAGAGTTTCATATCCTGTTACTTGTCATTACTAGTACATTTTATGTAATCTACTACTGTCCAAATCGTAATTAGTGCTACAGAAATGTTTAAACCATCAGACCTGTGTTTTTGTTTGTACACGACACAGCATTGTTTTGTGTAATGTTTAGATGTTAAGCCAAAATTTCTTAACTACAACTAGGAAATTCTTAGCTACCCTTGTGCTAAATGTCACATTGTGTTGTTCGCTTTCTTTTTTAGGGGCATATACCAATCTAGCTGCTAATCAGTTTTGCGGAGTAATTAATCCCAACAAAGTAAATCAAAACATCCGTACTCCTGCTGCAGCACCAGGAGCTGCCACACGTATGATTGGTAGCGGCACGACTGGAACAATTGGTACGAACCCCCACCAAACCCAATCTCACACACATCTAAATTACACAAACTTACTTACTTCCCAGCTAGATCCACACCATACAACGATGTCCGCTGGCCTAGATTTCTCTGTAGCACATCCTCAACCTGGTCAAGGCATGGTTGCTGGATCAGGTGCTACCCGGTTTTCCCATCCTCAGTAAGCTATAACATAACTATTCAAAGTAAAAAAACCAAAATAACTCAGTGCAAAGTCTGTTTATTCAAGTTATTTAGAAAGACTACTGTCATTAATTTGTATTCAGTGATTTATTCAAGGCATATATATGCTGGGCTTCTGTGAATAACTGCATATTTTGTGAGTGGTAGCAGTAATAACCTACGAATCGGATCAGTTCATATCGTTACATTGTGCCTAGTCTGCTAAGTAAGTATGACTTATCTCGTTGCTCAATATCATCCTTGATGCGTTTATTTCCCTTCATTTTTACTTGTTTTGTTTGAAAGTTAATGCGACTAATACGTACGTATTCACACATGCATATTTACTATCTGAAATTCAGTTGTTTATAAATTCACTTTATTGTGTTTGAAATCTCCCTTACCGATCAGTTAGCTTTAGTGTGGTCTCTGTTTTACCCAAGTATTGTCTAGGAACAACTTCAAGAATGTGTATATTTAGTATTTGTGTACATAAAGACACTACAACACATTTATTGCTGTTATTTTTTAATGCAATGATTACTTTTAGAAATCCTCTTTTCCTTGTATTCCCAACTCTTGTACATTGTTTCCTTTATATTTTTTGAAATTAACGAACATTTTTCATCTAATTTCTAACTTCAAAAAGCTGACGATTGTTAACTTGCATATTTGATTTGTATATTTCTTAAGTTGTTACTATAGGCAACATATAATCTTGGCAGAATTTTTGTGGATAAAGTGAAAGCGTTAACATCTGTTTTTATAAATTTTTATACATATATTTATGCTTAAATTCCCGGTACGATTCGGACTGACTCCATTTTTGAATGACTGATCTAAAATCAAAAATATCTTGAATGTATACAGATTGGACATACGGAAGTACTTTTTTCTATATTTTGTGATTGATGCACTGATAGAATTATGATGCTTATGATGTTATTGACTGTCCACTGGTTATTTTTATTTGTATACTCTCACCTATTGTGCTTCCGTAAATTCGTGATACACTATTTCCATAGTCTTTTATATTCTCTTATAAGGAATTGCGCTCGCAAAAAATGATATTGATAATCTATTCTGCAAGTATAGTTTTCAACTTTTGCCAGCTATTGGATCAGTTTGTGTAAATCACGTTTAGTTGTGTGATGTCCGTATGAATTTATATAAATCTGCTATTCCCTGTACATTGGTGTGAGACAGAAACCATTATAGGCACCTGGGCTTTTCATTTAGTTTACGTGCTTTATCTTTTGTGAAATGTCTGATTTATGTCACTGATTACACTTAGGAGTGCGCTCACTTTTATCTGCAACAATTTTTACCGTATCTTCACAAAAACCATCGTATGTATCACGTCTGTTTATTAAATGAGATGTTTAGGTTAGTCAAACATAAAAGGATCAAGGTTCATATGCATGTAGGAACTGTCTGACAGGCTACACGCACCATATTCTAACTTCGTGGTACCCCGTTTTTTTATAAAGTCATAGTAAAATTATTAAGAAATGCACCAAATAAAGAGTATTATGTGTTATGTTAAGACTTGCTAGTCTTCATTTTCGTATGTCGTGTCATGGATTCCCGAATTTCGATGAATTACGAGTTCACAGGTCAAATTAGTGATCTTGGAGGAATATCGCTTGCTCTTCGAATTTAGAGTTTGACCTGTAATTAATCTTCAGAAATTTTATTCTGATGTTTAAGTTTAGAATAGTACAGACTTTGATTATGACAATAGTAGTAAGCTTCACAAACGAATACGTTACATCTCGTCGACTTTTTGCAGTAATTATCAGTTTTAGTTCTTTGAGTTCGCAATTTATGAATCAAGTCACCGCCTCCTAGTTTCTGTGGTGGAGCGGTTCATGAGTTTAGGAAAATCTGATCTCAAAACATAGTTTAAAAGCAAAGTATGTGTTTCGGATTGTGCTTTATGAGCTGTCGATTTGCCGGGATTTCTTGGCATTTCTGTCATTTACATTGTCCTAGTATCCAATATTTTAGGTTTATGACAAGCCAGTGGTCTAAATTGTCGCTTGGTCACCTTCCTAATTAAAACAACAATTTTTTGGTACTTGTGCTACTACAAAATCAGACACTAGATATGAACATGCAGACAAAAACAGTGCAATTGTACATATTTTACTAATGGGTTTACTGCTTTTATAAAGGTCCATACCTGTGAATTTCTAGTAGTCATTTTTTCTAGTATTTAGACAGTATTATGACTTTGGAATTGTTTTGATACATACATTAATACAACGTTACACTCATGCACATCTTATTTCAGTTTGTTAGAAAACAGATCATGCTTCGTTATCGAATTAGCAACTTAAGATTGAAATCGAGTTAGGCAGACCAAAAATCTCGGTTCAGTGTTTAACTCACAAAAAGTCTGACTTACTATTGCTTTAAAACCCTAATCATTAACCGTACATTTGCTCATATTAGTGTCATTTACGATCATATTGAAACTATCATTGGAACCTTGATGATAATTTTAAACTCTTACAGTGTAATCCACTCTCAATCTTAAACTCATTCGATGTAATAGTAGAGAAATTCATCGTCCGAGAAGGAAACGGATCCGTATGCTGTTGGTTTTTATGTTATTTGTCCAATCTGAATAAGTTTATTCATCTGCATGAATAAGTCCACATGCACTGCAAGTGATCATGCATCCTTCGTACGATCAAAGTTTGTGGTTCGTCCTTAATCGTACAGACTATTTTGTATCCTAATTAGTAGTAATTAAACAGAGATGGAGTATTAAGCTTAATATACAAGTTTGGCAAAGCTCATCTTCAAACATTCACTTTTACAATCGAAGGATACTGAACTACAGTTTTTGGAAGCAACATATCTAATAAAAACTAGTAGGATGGCATTTTCAGGAAAAATTTATTCGCTTAGTTATTTGTATTTTCAGTTATTGTAGGTTGCCAGCTCTGATATCTTAGAGGCAAGTGTTAATAACGGGCAAGCACATTCCTATTTTCAGATCAGCGGTTATATATTGGAATCCAAATTTCTTTTTAAACTTACCATCAATATGATGATCTCTGAGTGGAACTTTCTTCTCAACCCCGTTCACTTTTTGAAATGTGTACTTACGAGACTTAATACAACTACCTAAAGAAGTTTTTTTGGGTTCGTTTACCCCATTATATGCATACGCAAATGACCTGAAATGCATGTTGCTACGTTTGTTTGAATGTGGCTTGCCAAGTGTACTTGCTGCTGTCTTTTTGGATGCTATGGTCATTTATTGACCAAAAATCTGGTTTCCTCTTCTATTACAACATCATGTCATATTTAAGATTCAACAGATGTTGACAGTCTCTTATGATTATCGTTAAGATCATGTTAGGCTCCTGCTCAGTGAGCACCAGAATCCTGGTGCGGTTCTCGACATCTAGACTCTTTGATCCTCAGACCAAACATTTAGATCAATCTGCCGGTAATATCAATTTTTAATCATTCAGATTGTCGATTTATTTTCCCAACATATGTGACATAGTTACCGGATACAGGTTTTCATATTTAAAAACTGTGATAACGAGTATTGAATGTAGAGGACTGTACTCTGAAAGTTTTCGGTAGTATTTGAACTTGATGATTCGGGATAGATTTTGTGGTACCATGAAATTTCCGTATTTATTATATTCATGTGTTCCAAGTCTTTGTAGAAATAGAGTAACCTTAGCTGCATCATCTGGATTTTGTAACATTCGACACGGGACATATTTTTTAAACTATAAGACCAGGAATCTGGTATTATAAACGATTCATAATCATAGTTAAACTCGTTTATGGAACTTGCGATACTTCCATATTTTTCTGGTTGATAGACTTGCATTTTGTAGTCACTGCAAAATAGAGTTGTCCGGCTTCAAACACACTAAGGTGCTTCAGTTCACTTAAGATGATAGCTGTGCTTCTGCTGATCAGTTAAAATTGGTGCGAAACTAGGGTTAAGTGATGCTTGATTTCACCAAGCACAAAGTAACTTCCTGGGTGATTGCTCTTTGAAGTAAAATGATTTTCAAGTGTTCGACTTTGGTCTATGAACCTTAAAAATTTTACCATCATTATACATTACTAACAAACTCAGAAATCAAACAGACATCAATATAGAATCTGACACAGATGTAGATTGGCCCAAGTTATCGTACCTGATTAGTACGATATGATGGAAATTACAAATGAGATCGAATCAGTAGAACAGTAATAATAAAACATTTTGTCTAAGGTTTAACAAGACAAATTGTTAAGAGATGTATGAAGAGATATATCTATCAATGTATGCATATTTTGTCTATATATAACTTTAGATTTTTCAAGTGTCAGAATGTTTATAATATGAATTCCCAACTATAAGGGTCGATTTTAGCCAAATAGTATGTAATAATGAATCAGACATTAGGAAAAGCGGTTAGTTTAGGTCGTATAAATAAAGTAGCTGATAAAATGAATGGAATTCTTTATATATATAATAAAAACCGATGGCCTTACTGATAAAAAGCGGTGAAAAAACTGACGATTGGAAAATGTTTCATTGTTGTGGTTGAGATTCGGTTCAATGAATAGATTTTTCATTCATTCACCATGCACTTTGATTTGAACCAGTGATATGAACCAATGATCTGCTATTTAGTTGATCAAACTGAAAATGGAGGGTTTCGAACCTGTGGCTTGAAACCAAATTCTTTAATCACTGAGTTTACCATACTTCGATGACAATGGTGAATAAGTGAATATAGTTCATAAAGAGGAATGTAAAATATGGATAGTTAATCTCTAATGATATAATAAGTTTAACATATGCAGAGATGAATAGTTACTAAGGTGTATGGAGTTAAGTTTAGCCTTATCAATATAACTATTGCATAAATTATGGAGAGTAAATCAATCGATTCAACGGAAATTTGATGAGATGTTGATAATCTCCTTTAGTGAACTATTCCATTTGATTATAATCTTAATTATTGATGAATCGACTTTTAGTCAACCGGAATTGTGTAACAAGAAACTTTTTTTGATTGAGATCATGAACCAATTGATGTTAGACCGTCACAATTGAAAACCTCGAAGTACTGGACGGCCGTTTCGTCCTATTGTGGGACTCCTCAGCAGTGCGTATCCACGGGACTTCGGTCTCGCGCGCGAACGCTTAACCATCTGAGCCGGCATCCAATGGTGATAGTTTCTAACATCAACCAATCCACAAGATGTGCTCACTAGTGACTAGTTTCGTGAGGGAATTCTCGGAGTTCTAGTGACAAGCCGTGACCAGTGGAGCTAATCCTTGTCGGGTAGAGACAGGTATCTGCCTCAGTACAATGGAAGTTGGTCGCGCAATTTCGTGGATTGGTTGATGTTAGAAACTATCACCATTGGATGCTGGCTGAGTGGTCCAGTTGGTTAAGCGTTCGCGCGCGAGACCGAAGGCCCTGGGTTCGAATCCCGCTCGCGGGATCGTGGATGCGCACTGCTGAGGAGTCCCACAATAGGACGAAACGGCCGTCCAGGTTTTCAACTGTGATGGTCTAACATCAATTGGTTCATGATCTCAATCAAAAACTTAATAATCTCCACAACCCCTATACTAGTAAAGAAACTTTATTTTTAATGCAAGATATGTTTGCTTTTCAATGAAATATCTATAAATAGTTAAGTTAACATGTACATATAAAAAGATGATAATAATATTAAGTGGATATGTATATGAAATGGATATAAAGGGAGTTAGTAGGGATTATTATCACGAATTGATCTTAGGCAACTATTGAAATCCAAATAGTATTGAAAAGATGTTTCATTTAAATGTGGAATCTTCTAACAAACATTTAACTATTTATTTATATGACCTATTTTATCAGGTCCTATGTAAGATGTCAAGGAAATCTTACTATATTTTGATTACTAATTATCATTTGGATGTTTGATCTTTTATTTATACGAATGCCCCCAAATGACCTGGTATGTCCGAGAGTGGGGTGGGCCCGCCCTCCCTCTCCAAATGCTCTCACACAGCCACGCGTGTACAGCCTCTGCCAGGGAAGTCCTACTCTCTGCACTCTCGTGGCGTTACTGTTTTTTACGAAATTAAGAGGACGAAAAGCGAATGCCCGGCGCTTTAACCGGATTCTAAATCAATGGTGCACATGAGCTCCAGTATCCTGCGGGAACGATTGGCGTATGAACCAATCGTTGGTCGCCGGCTACCGTGTGAATGCATCTCGTCACGATGCTCCACTGCCTTGTGCATCAGACCTTCAGGTCGAAGGCTCCGGGTGTGTCCTTCTGGGAGGACCACCTGCTTCGGTTCGGGCAGCCGGGCAGTATCACACTCCTCACACAAATCGAATGATTTATGTGGCGCATATCTATTTGGTGCCTTCTTGTATCAATGTTTATGTGTTTAAATAAATAAAATTTATACGAATATGCCCGGTTTAATTGAACGCATGTTTGTATTGTGATCCTTATTTAAACAATAAATAAATTTATTCACATATTGTTTCATATTCACACACATATTTGTCCTTTTTACTCAATTCTTTGTATGCTTACTCATCATCTTGTAATTGTGGTCTAGTGGTTAGGCGCTCGCTCGCTCGCGAGACTGATAGGTCCTGGGTTCGAATCCTATGAGGCAGGGTCGTGGGTGCGCACTGCTGAGGTGTCTCACAATAGGACGAAATAGCCATCCAGTGCTTCCAGATTTTCCATAGTGGTCTAGCTTCAAGTGACTCATGATCTCATTGAAATTACTATTATATATTCTCTTCTTGATGAAATCCATTTATTTAAACTGTACATTTGTATATATAGTTATATATGGAAAATATATGTCTATAGGAGGATGGGAAAGATTGCATCACAAAAATGGATTCGAGGTTAAATAACAAATGAGGTTACGTGTACTAATCAAGGAGTTAGATAATAATCCAATTGACAGATATGAAGAAAAGCGACATACACAAAGGTCATAATAATCAAGAAAACTTGTATAAGGTAATAATAATAGCTGATTAGAGTTTAATATGCAAAACAGTAATTTAGGAAATTCAATAAATAATCAAATAAAAGTGCAGAAAAAACCCCAGACACATACCCATCAAAGGAATTAGGGCCAAGGAAGGATGAGAAGTTAGACAAATCGTTTCTGCACGCAAAGTTGGGGCCTGAGTCTGTGAATTACCTATGCCTCAGCAGTGCATAAAATATTGATTCGACCCCTCTTCGATTCAGTTTTTTGACTCGGTAGATTACTTTAAAAGAAAAGTCCTTTGAAGCAATGTGTCCACAGTTAATTAAATGCTCCTGTATCGAACTAGTAATTGTTTTACATTCTCATTTTGAGAGCCAAGTCGGATAGTGTCCCGAGATGCGTTTGGACAGTGATCGCTTTTTGCGGCAAGTAAATTTATAGATACGCATTGATATGTGTCACACCGAAAGTTTATCCTTAACACGTCCCCGAATGGTAGGTCGGCTAGAGTAAACAATTCGGAGCTTAGCTGCGCAGAATGTTTTATTCAACAATTTCGAAATTCGTTTATTCAAGATTTCAGCAACCGTGTCTCCATTAAGTTCCATGTTCATAAAGAGAGTTTTTTTCTGCACTATCGATGCTTTTTACTCATTAAGTGTAGGTATTGAGTTACAATCGACGAATCTAGGTGGATAACCATTTCTGATGAGGTTCTGACGAAGATGACATAGTTCCTCATCTATTGCATCATTGGAATAGATTCGCTTCATCCTATAGGATAAAGAGTGAATTAAGTTCCTCTTTCTACTTAATGGGACCCAACTATGGAAATTGGTGTATTGTTTATTCCAGGTAGGCTTTCTATATATAGATCTCTGTAAATGATTTCGTCGAAAAGAAAATTTTCTTCGTTGAATTCTCTTATTCAATGACATTATGGGTTATTTTAATTGAAATTTATTAATAATACAAAATTTCTCAACACAACTGGAGTTCTGGATTTTGAATATTCTCAAGTGTATTCATCGTGTGATACTAAAAGAATTCACCCACTAGGTACATACACTCAGGCGTCGTCAAATTTTAAGATTGAAATTGACAAAATAACCTTTACAGTACTCATCTAAAGCCTTAGGAAAATTTGAACTTTAGATTTGAAGTCTCATCATAAGCGTCTAACCTTAATATAACTGTGATTCAACTTCCAGTAATAACGATAATCATGTGTTTACGGAGTGATTCATTTTGGAAGGTTATAATGAGAATCTATGATTAGTAAGGTTAATCTGTATAAGGCATGAGACAAGTATCATAAATTTCAGTGGATAATGATAATAGTATCATTAATTGACTAGAGTTAGACATGTGAACTATTAGATGCCAATTTAAATGGCAATTTAAATGTTGGGCACAAAATTCAATTTCAAAAGCACCATGTAGTAAACACAGTAGGTATCCTAAAATGTTACCTAGACAGACTGAACAGTGAAATATTGATTTTTTAAAAATTGGTTTCTCCATAATAAAGAAAAATGCATTTAAGAGCTGTTCTGAGTAATAATCCTAAGAGATATTTGATTACAGTCATTGGCACTCGAATGCCCTGGTATGGCTGAAAGTGGGAATGGTTCGCTTTCCCTCTCTAAATGCTCTTACATGGCTACGCGTATATAGCCTCTGCCGGGGAAGTCCTACGCACTGCCTTCTCGTGGCGGGGGTGTTGTTTACGAAATTCAGAGGATCGAAATGCGAATGTAAGGCGCTTTGGTGGTCGCGGAGAGTCCACTTAGGGTAGCTGATTCCAAACCAATGGTGCAAATGGGCCCCAGTATCCTGATGGAACAAATGGCGTATAAACCAATTATTAGTCACCGGTTACGATAGGATTGCACCTCCTTACGTTGCTTCATCGCCTTGTGCATCAGACCTTCAGGTCGAAGGCTGCAGGTTTGGCCCCCTAAGAGGACCACCTGCTTCGGTTTGGGCACCCGAGGAGTAAGTATCACAGCTCTCACATATATCGAATGAGATTTGTGTGATGCATATGTATCTGGTGCTCTCTTCTACCAATATTTATGTGTTCAAATAAATCAAACATTCATTGACTAAGAATTTAAAATCAGTTGACTTTGAAAGAATTATAGATAAAGATCATTCATTTGTTTAATATTTCGTCATTTTTATCTCAGATTAATCTAATATTATGAGATGATCATGTATTTAAAACATTTTATTACATTTTCTAGAGAAATATAGAATTCATGATGAGATGATATTTTATGGACGTACTTTTGAGCGACACTAAAGTGACCTTGAGGGTGTTCACCAAATAATTAGGACCAAATGAGAATTATAAATCAGTGTGTGTAGAATTCGAATTATTATTTACAGTTAGATGATTAAGGTTAGGGATTAGATTTGAGGTTTTCATCACGAACTGACATCAGCTATAATACCAAAACTTTATTTGTCCAAATGGATGAATGAATTTCGTGGCGAAATCCGAGACCTGTTATCTTATATACGTGATTGGTTTGTTCATAAATTATAGTCTCGCCGAATTCGCTAGTGTAAGAATGTTACGCATTCATTGTGTATTGACAATCTTCTAAATATTTCTTTGAATCCATCAGTGAATTCTGATTTGACTGGGTTGTTATCTTTCGATTATAAAGGTGTTACGGAGAAAAGTATAGTCAAACCCTGAATAACAGTGAAATCTGGCAGCTGTAAATAACTAGTATATAGAAAACACATTCAGGAAATGATCAAAATTTCTGAAAAACATTGCAAATAGCCGCCTAAATACCTCTTGAAAAGTTTCGAAGTTTAAATGACTTGAATACTGAGCAATATCATTTGTAAAAAAAATTATATCAGTCAATACAACACACTTCCTGCTGCCTACTAAACCAGCTACGGTGAGTGAAGAAGACTGAGAGCGCACATAGAAAGCTTCACTTGTCTAGGTTCGAATGAATGTGTACATAAGTCATAAGCATACATAATAATGGAGTAATATACAATTATTATGGTTCTAGGCTAGTAAATAAATTACTTATAAATACTAAACCAGCCGAAACTTTCACTTCATACTTACTTACTTACGCCTGTTACTCCCAATGGAGCATAGGCCGCCGACCAGCATTCTCCAACCCACTCTGTCCTGGGCCTCCTTTTCTAATTCCATCCAGTTATTGTTCATCTTTTTCATGTCTATTTCCATTTCTCGGCGTAATGTGTTCTCTGGTCTTCCTCTTTTCCTTTGGCCTTGAGGATTCCATGTGAGGGCTTGTCTTGTGACGCAGTTGAGTGCTTTCCTCAATGTGTGTCCTATCCACTTCCATCGCTTCTTCCTGATTTCTTCCTCCGCTGGGATCTGGTTTGTTCTCTCCCACAGTACGTTGTTGCTAATAGTGTCCGGCCAACGGATCTGAAGTATTTTGCGTAGACAACTGTTAATAAACACCTGTATCTTCTGGATGATGGCTTTCGTAGTTCTCCAGGTTTCCGCCCCATATAGTAGAACTGTCTTGACATTTGTATTGAAAATCCTGACCTTGGTGTTGGTTGACAGTTGCTTTGAGTTCCAGGTGTTTCTCACTTGTAAATATGCTGTTCTTGCTTTGCCGATCCGCGCCTTCACATCTGCATCAGATCCACCCTATTCATCAATGATGCTGCCCAAATATGTAAAGGTTTTTACATCTTCCAAATCTTCTCCGTCAATTGTGATTGGATCGGTGCATGCTGTGTTGTATCGGAGAACCTTGCTGTTCCCTTTGTGTATATTGAGACCTATTGCTGCTGAGGCTGCTGCTACACTGTTCGTCTTCTCCTGCTAACCAGAAAGAATTATTCAAACCTTTCACTTCATACATACAGAATATTCTTGCGTTAACATGTGGTCTGTTTATGTATATAAATCATAAACAACCAGGAATCACTAGACAATTGCTTTATCTTAATGTGGGTTTCGTTAGAAGTGTTTCCACAACAAAATTGGTGGTCAAACCCAGAACATACAGCTCTCGTACTGAATATTTAACTTTTAAACTGATGAATTCGTATCCAGTAGTTCAGTTGTTTTTGGTGAATAATTATCTTTTCAATAGTTGAGATCATGAGTCAATTGAAGCTAGATCACTATAAAAAACTTGGAAGCATTGAATGGCCGTTTCATCCTATTGTGGGACTCCTCAACAGTGTGCATCCATGATCCCGCCTCGCAGGACTCGAGCTCAGGACCTATCAGTCTCGCACGTGAGCGCTTAACCACTAGACCACTGAGCTGACCGACATCCAACAGTGTTAATGTCTAACTCCAAATAATCCACAAAATT
The DNA here is from genome assembly GCA_944470205.2 of Schistosoma margrebowiei. Classification (NCBI taxonomy): domain Eukaryota; kingdom Metazoa; phylum Platyhelminthes; class Trematoda; order Strigeidida; family Schistosomatidae; genus Schistosoma; species Schistosoma margrebowiei. Next base: position 4,693,607 of record OX104027.1, on the reverse strand, counting down.
GAGCGACACATTATCATCAGTGAGTTACTATCTCACAACTAACCTGGTTGAACTCCACTCATCACTGCTTCTCATTAGAACTCCAGGATATACATCTTGAAGCCAGTCACTAGTGAGCATATGTTATCATACTAGAATCAGTCCTTTTTAATAATCCTCCCCTAAAGCAAAATCATTTTTGTAATCAATTTATTTGACAATTTTTTTAGTCTACTCTAAATGATCTTACACATAGTCACACCCAAATTCACAACACTGATCAATTTTCAAAGTGTTATGTACAAATAAGCAACTGAAATTCTTTTTGATTAATTTTAAAAAGTCCAATATTATGTCAGTCACATACATATGTAAGTAGATTGAGAAAAAAAAAGTAGTGTTTATTCAATTTTTTTTTTTTAGAGAAAATTGTTGTTGCTAGACAACAATTATTTATTTATTTAAGCCTATAAATATTGGTACAAAGGGGCATCGAATATCTATGCATCATACAAGTCACTTGATTTATGTGTGAGCTATGATACAACCTGGGTGCCCAAATTGAAGTAGACCGAAAAAGACAAAAGTTACAATGGTGATTTAAGTTCTAGGACAAATTAAAGATATTGAATATTATAAGCTGATGGATGGATGAAAACGTTATTAGTAAACAATTAAGTAGTAGAAATTTATAGACAATTTCAGAAACGGAACACTGTTAAACCTTGGAACTTACTGATGGTTAGTGTGGTATACGACTTTATGTTAGGATGTACAGAAAAATATACCAATAGTTATCATGTTAAGTCGAATGTTGTCCTTGGACGTTAAATGTACATTCCCTATTGGTCGATATTTGCTTCACTTGTTTAATATTGTGTAAATGTTGTTTTCTATTTTTATGGTACGATGTGGTCTGCTTGGTTAGTATATAAAGAGAGTGTGTTTGAAATAGTATGATTCATATCTCAGAGGCTGTGACTTGCGTTCTGGACTCAACTGGCTGGGATAGACAGAGAAGCAGGGCCAATCGGGACTCTAGGTCGTTCATTACGTGTCACTGAATCGATCGATATAAATGCTGCTTATCAAAACCTGCAGTCACCCGTTTCAACACTTTGGTACTCGATTGTGTAGGTCTTCCACGTCGCAATTCGAAAAGGCAGAAGAAAACAGGAAAAGGGTTTGTTAAAGCAAGTGTGAAAAATGTACAGTGAAACAAGTGTGTTTATAGTTTTTGATATAGACTGTGACATCAACATAATCCAGCCAATATACAAGCAGAAATTTTGTATAACTGTTCAATTACAACATGCCGCTTCAATATTTTAGAAAATTCTGTCGGAATGTTATTGACTGGAATCAATTTGAATCTTTTAGAGTCTGAAAAGGCCTCATCATGCCTCCTGGAAACCGTCCTAACATCTCCCAAAAATGGAGTTTCCGGAATATGATTTCCTGTCCAAGTCCAGTTGTAACCTCGTCACTATGTTCCGTTTAAAGTTCACATCCCGTGATGGCTTAGTTCTTTTGTTTCCTTGATCATTAGAGCTCCTTTGAAAAGTCCACGATTATGTCAAGTGGAAATCCGTCTTGTATGATTACTGTCCTCATCCCTGCGCATCTGATTTGCATGTATTATATGTGTGGCATCAATTCTCCGAACTACGTATATTACCTTGTCGATTTTTCGTTCAACTATATAAGCTTTCCATTTGTTGTTGCCTTGATGATTTAAATAATACTTCTACCAGAAAGCTGCGAGTAGGCTCGTTTCAGTTCAGTCTATTCGTCTGAGTGGCAGTGTACTGTTGAAGATAACTCGAAGTTTTCTTTCGAATATACACGCAGCTAAGGACTTCTAGCATAAAAGGATTACGAGTAGCTTGATGGAACATTAAATAATTATTTGTTAACTGTATCGGTGTTCCATCTCTTTCTCGCTTGATCAATACCTTTTTTGTAATAGAAAAATCTAACTGTAACTTAAGAATTCGTGTCGAATTTGATATTTTCAATTGACCTACATCATCGTATATTGGAACAGCATACTTATTCATTGTTTGAATGAAGAAAATGTGCAAACAACATGAAAAGACAATACATTATGTTATCGATGAGATAACGTATATCCATGATATAATATGATGGTTGGAAGTAAGTTAGGGGCAACCAAACCGAAATGTGGCATCAGTCCTTGAAGTCACTAACTTCTAGTCTTAGCCATGTTGGTAGATGTAGACTACTTGGTTGGGATGCGCGCGACTATCATAATCAGTGGTTGGAGACTGGGTGACATAGCTCAGAATCAATTACAATGGCGCAGGTGTATACAATATTTGTCTTCCTTTAAACCATGTGATTAAAATCGCTTGATATCTTTCTTTCTGTACTATATCCTTACATAAAATCTTTACTTTATATATTATACCATTGATTTAACTGCTTCTATGAGTTCATTGTTCGTCTTGCTGTGGTAATAAGGTGCGGCAATTTAGACAGATGCATATATATATATGCCTGGTTCTACGTTGTAACTGACTGACTGATATGATGCATTCAAGATTTTGTACATGTGATTACTCATATTGGGATGCGTGCTACTTATATCTATGTAAGTAGTATAGGACGCGAGTTAAAAACGCAATATCTGGCAACAGAACGTGTGGGAAGATCAAGAGAGGAAGAGCGGGAACGCAATGCAATTTGTAAGAAAACGCATAAACAATGAAATGTGAGACAATCGATTGGTGATTGCAACAGCAACAGTCCAGTTTGATATGACGGAATGATATTTTGCAAATTAACGATTTACTATTTTGTTTTTCTATATTACCGAGTAACTCTGTAATTTGTGTCCATAATACATTCGATTGTCCCCATCAGTGTTCTGTTTACTACAATATTACTATGAGAATATTTCATTCTAGTTCATAGGAAAGATATCAATGTTTCAAAACTCTCTAGATTAACTTGATGTGTGAAACCCTAACTATATATTCTGTATATGTGATCTAAGTATTTTTGATCATTATGATAAGATTTTATTAAACAAGACTTGTTTATGGGGAAAATATTGTCAAAATCTAATAAGTAATACAAATTTATCTTAAGTATTCTATTCAAAAACATCATTTATTTACTCTATTACATAATCAATAGTTTACACATCTTGATTTTTATCAGAATGGATTTTGTGGAGATTTTAGAAATTTCACAGATTGAAATCATGAGTCAGTTGAAGCTAGACCACCATTGGAAACCTGGAAGCACTGGACGGCCGTTTCATCCTAGTATGGTACTTTCCCAGCAGTGCGCATCCACGACCCCGCGGGCCTCGAACCCAGGACATACTGGCTTCGCGCGCGAGCACTTAACTACATAACCACATCTTGATTTATTGTATCTGATAAATTGGAATTCTGTTAATGTCTTGAAGTGATCACAAAAGTTGTGAAACTCGAGTAAATGGTTACTCAGGGGTATAAAAAGAATTTAAAGAATTATTTGAGCTATTTATCAACTGATACAACACATATCTCAATGCATTTATTAGTGTAGTTTAGATATGTTAACTAAATGCTGCAAATACATGGAAGCCAATAAGTGGTTGTTTGTGATGGAACTATCGAGTTTAGAATTTTTTACACATACAACAATTGATGAGGTTAGAATGTATTCCGCGACCATCTACTTTAATGCGCTATTCAAATTGAAATACAAGTATAGTATAAGGTAGCCCATACATTAGTCAGGTTAGAGCATGTTTTCATCGATACCAGTGATTTTGTTAACAGTCGTTCTACTAATACTTATCAGTTAGGTCATAATACATAAATATACAGTAAATCAATTACATCTACATCACTATTAAGCATTAATTTTCTGTGGCCAATGAGGGTAAGATACGATTGACCATTGAATGTGGATAGATAGACACTCAATTAACCGATTAGTATATAAATTCCTTTCTATTATTGACTTCGATTTAGGACTTTACTAAGTGTAGCCTGTTTGTAATTGTGTTAAATAAAATCTTGTATGGCATATAGTCTAATTCTTGATATTTGGTAAAACATGTGTAGCGTACCAATCTAGTAACCAGTGTCATGGTAACATAATTTCGTGCTAAGCCGTATTATCACATTGTAGTAGTATATCGTGGTACATGAGAACATTTGCATTCTGTAGTTATATTGTAACGAACGAAAACTAAGGTACGGTAAACCACTTTACAGAGTTCTTGTAGAATTACCCAAATGCCTTTGTAAAATATGAAAATTATACATACTTCATGATTCTTCTGATCCTGTCATTATTCCAAATGTTCTTTGTTTTCCTCCTTGTTCGCTTCAATTCGATCCTATGCTGACAGGCATTCTACCTCAGATTGTTGCTACATACCATTTGTATCTGTCAGCATAAATAGCATAACCCATAATCTCATTAACGTTACAGACTGACATAAATTAGCCGATCACTGGGATCCATGAAGCAATGGATAGTTGTTTCATTTTCGTATGCTACCTCATCAGAGATTGAATTCGAGGCGTTCAGATCCTGAACGCACACTTCTGAAGAATCCTACACGAGGACGAAACAACTATCTCAGTGCATTTTAGTTTTCAAAGATTGTTTAAATAAGATTAATCCATAGTGTAAACTATAGAAAACATAACAATCTCTACAAACCTCTCATACCAATATCTGCTAGCTAATAATAAATATACAGAGCGTACATAGAAAAAGAATAAGGGATAAAAAATGGATTTCCTATTCACATTGTAATCATCGCGCTGCCCCCCCCCCAAAAAACATTCATCACACAATGTATTACATAAAAAGAAAGAATATAACAATGTTTTAACATTAAATGCTCCAGTTAATAGGGTACACTTAATAATAGAATGATGAGTAAAGATAACATATAGTAATTAGGATGGAATAATTTAACAAATGAATATTCACTGAGAGTTTGAAATATGTTAAGGTTAATACTACCACTACTACTACTATTAATAGTAATAATGATAACAGGGATAAAAATGGTAAGAATAATTTGATTTAATGTTAATAACAAGGCAGAATCAACTATTCTCCTTGAACAATATTCTCTTCGTTCGAAGTAGACAATTCAGGAGGATTAGTATCAGTAACTGATGGGCTAGAAACAGACGGAACAGGAACATTATTATCATCTGATAATAAGCTTGCAACAGTACATGCATTAACTTCAGTAGAAGGTGGTGCATGATGTTTAGATGATTCAAAAAATACCACTTCTTCACTGACTGAATCAATAGGTTGGGTAATTTTAGAGCTTGTAGTAACAACCGCCAAAGAAGGATCTGAATGAGTTACAACATTTTGTGAAATTGTTACAGTGATATTAGGTACAGGCGTATCATTCGATGGTTCAATAATTTGACGAACAGTGTGTGGTTCCGATGTAATAGGATAGACAGATTCTGACCAAGAATCACAAGTTGTTTCTGTTTGTGCTAGTGTATTAGAGGCTGGCTGTGTTGTTGTTGTTGTCACCGTGGTTATCGTCGTCATCGGTAGTTGTGCTTGACACTCATCACGTGGATGATGTTGAATAAGTTGAGTAGGTGTTGGAGAAATATGTCCACCAGATGATAGTTGTTGATTTGGAGAAGGCAAAGCAGACGGAGTTGTTGTTGTGATTGTCCCATAATTTGATGATGGATAAACTGTTAGATTTGTAGAGGTAGAATTTAAAGCCGATCTTGGATCATTAGAAATTGGTGCAGTTTGTGCTGGATAATTACTGCTAGTTGGTTGAATAACATGAGGTCCCGGTTGTATTGAAGGATTAGAGTGTAGGACTGGATTCATTACTACCGAACAAGAGCTTTGAGTACCAGAATAGGTAGGTTGTGAAGGATTTTGTGGCTGCTGTAGTTGTTGTTGTTGGGGTAAAACGACGTTACTACTTTGTTGCTGCTGCTGTTGTTGTTGATGATGATGCATTAAAGCTCTGGCACGATTCTCCATTGTTTTAATCACTTCCATATGAAATGCTTGACGTTCTTGTAATAACTGTTGACGCATTTGCTCAATCATTTCATATTCGCGTTCCATGATACTTTCTAATTCCTAATTAAATAGAATATAAATTAGACGATAATGGGAAACGCAAGGAAAGAATGCATAGTACAATTTCATAATACCTTCTCACAACTAGATATCAAAGATAAACTCGCTTTTATAGTTAATGGATTATTTAGAAGTGATCAATAAATAAGATGTATGTCAATCTATTCTTTAATCCTGATTGAAATCTATCGATCAATTTGCAATATGATCACTAGTCTAAGTGAATCGACATTGCGTATACTATATTGAGCTGTAAAGTAGTAATTGAAGATAATCGTGCTATTTGGTACTCGTTAGCTCACTGGTGACGTTTTTGAATGCGAAGCTGAGTGATACAAGATAGAGTCCGCCAAGGATCATATCAATTCTCTTGAGATTACAGATATATCTGGCCAATAAAAATTATTTATTGCTTCTGGGATAATATTAGCAATTACTACTGGGTAATTGACTAACAAACCACTGGAAACCAGGAAGCATTAGTTAGTTGTGTTTTTCTTAGCACATAACAGTGAGCATCTATGACTAGAGTTTCCTGGTTTTAAACAGTTTTCTCTAATCAAGGTTAATTTGTGTTGTAAAACTTAACAAACTCTTGCATTAATTGTTTTTCTGTAGGTCATGTTAATGTACAAGGTATTGGAATATCGTTCAGTTAATTATCATATGTTCTATCCTAGTTTCCTGTATTAAACAATACGATAATTATAATGATAGATTAGTCGTGATATGTTTTATCAGTCAGTTATCAACAACGTAGAACTTCGTACGTACGTAAGTACATCAGTTCGAGTTGTCATACCACATTATTAGCACACAGATACATACAATCGTTGATTCAAATCACATAGTGGTAGAGGTACTAAGAGTATAAGCAGTGACCGGAAAGATTAGAGACGTTATTCAAGGAGTATAATCTAGTGAGATAAATTTATAAAGAGAAAAAGTGACATGAAGAATTTAGAAGATTCGAATTTGGGAGAACACAAAGAGTGGATGCACCTGCTCACACCATTGCAAACGATTTCGAGCCATGTTTTGGTCTGGTCGCCCCTAGCTTTCTTTCAACCTACTCCTACACCACAAAACATCGCACGTCGAGGCAGTCGGTCGTTGGGCATACGTAACACATGTCCCAGCCATCTCAACTGATGAAGTTTCACTACGTCATCAATTGATTTGCCATCCTTACCTAGTCCCCGTTTCCTAACAACTACATTACTTACTCGGTGGTCCCAGGATATACGAGCAATGTTTGGAAGACACCTATGATCAAAAACTAGTAACCTACGAATGTCCTCTACTCTTACCGGCCATGTTTCACTGCCATAAAGTAGGACGGAATGAACTGCTGCGCAGTAAACCCATCCTTTGTTTGATAGACGGATATCTCGCCTACACCATAAATGACGCAAGTTAGCAAAAGCTAGTCGACCTCTCAATATCCGTGCTGAGATTTCGTCACACATCAGACCACAAGGGCTGATGAGACTCCCAAGATAAGTGAAGCGGTCGACACGATATCTCAGTGAAGATTGAATTATGAATAACTTCTAAGAACTATTTATAGGCTAATATAATATGTATGTTCTTATTATATGACTTTTAAGTATATTTATATTCATATTCCCTTCATGATAAGCTTTTATTTGACCTATTGGTTACAGTTATATGACTTACTAGTCTCAATCTATTAGTCACAGTTACTCACAATTGCAGCCACTTTTTGGTTTGAACTTGTACAAACGTTATTATCTATTTTATAGTGTGATATGGTTTGATTTTACTTCTATATAAACTAAGTAAGTTTGAAATATATAATTCGATATAACACAGACTGAGATTGACGTTCTGGACTGAATCGGCTGGGTTAGACGAGAAACTGCTGCCATCTTAAGAACCAATAAGAATTCTAGGCTGCTTGTATTGGTTTATGCATCATTGGTCCGGTCAATAAATCGTTGACTTTAATTTGTCATTGTATCGCGTGATATATAATAACAAGGCACAAGGGTCATAAGTTATCATACTTGAAGAAACTGTATCTATAATTAGTCTACAAGAGGTTTTGGTATCTATGTAATTATGCCACAAAGCTGAGATGTACTGTTTTGTTTGTGTAAAAATTTGAAATAGTGTCCGGTTCTCTTGAAAATCATCCTATCGTCGGATATATTTATAAATTGTGAATAGTGATGCAGTAGGGTTACTAGTGGTTAAGGTGTTCAAATTTCAACCATTAAATTTTAGGTTCAAGATCTGTTCCACTGGTGTACTTTGGTTTAGGCAACTATTTAGGTATTCGTGAGTGAATAACAGTAGTAACAAAACAATACCAATCAAATCTTACCTGGATTTGTTTAAGTTTTATATCGAGTTTTTTCAACTGTGTTTCAACTAATTGAGCGACTAAACCTTTTATACGTTTTTCTTCAACACTGGCTAAATGACGTGCTTTAATAGCTGCAGCAGCTAATGCACATGCTGCAGCTGTACCTAAACTATTCGGATTCGGTGGTAATGAAGATGAAGACGATAATGATGGGGTGTTAGTTACTAATTTTTCATTAGATACTTGTTCATTAGTTGATTTTTCTAGTTGTTGTGTAGCAGAAGAATCTATAACAGACTTAGTGAGTTTTTCTTGTTCAATTGTATCCTTTAATTGTTCATCAGATGATTTTGTTTGAATTCTGTCACTGCCAACAACTTCAGCAGTAGCAACAGGAGTCTCATCCATTACTGTAAGCGGTGTCTGATTCACATCAGTTGAATCGTGTTGTTGTTCGTCAATTGTCACCTGCTCAGTTTTACTGCTATCACTTTCTACATTTTCCTCCATTTTATATTTTTCTAACTTTGTTGTTACATTACTGTTATTAATATTATCATCATCATCGTGTTTATCACGATTTTCAGTGACTTTACTTTCATTCGTGGTGTCGTCAGTGGGAACAGTTGTTATTGTTGTGTCCATTGGGACAGTTTCCTAAAAAAATAGATGAGAAGTAACAAGACAAAAATATACACACTACAATTTTATAATAATAACAATAATGCAATAAGGAGAATATAATGCCTATTGACATTATTTAATACAGGCTAAGAGAATCAATAATACTATTGCGTCATTTATCAAATGAATTAAACATAATATGCTCTCAAATGCCCTGTCACGGTCGAGGGTGAGGAGAGTCTACTCTCGTTTTCGAAATGCTTTCACACAGCCATGTGTATACGGTCACTATCAGGGAAGTCATACTCACTGCCTTCTCGCGGGCATTACTGTTGTTTACAAAGTTGAGAAGACGAAAAGCGAATGTCCGGCACTTTAACCGGATCTCAAACCAATGGTGCACATGGGCTTCAGTATCCTGAGGGAACAAATGGCGTATGAACCAATCGTTGATTACCGGCTACCATGGGACTGCATCTCCTTACGTTGCTCCATTGCCTTGTGGATCAGACTTTCAGGTTCGAAGGCTCGGGGACTGGCCCCATAAGAAAGCCAACTGCTTCGGTTCAGGCACAGCCCTCACACATATCGAATGAGATTTGTGTGACGCATATCTATTTGGTGCCTCCTTTTACCAATATCTATGTGTTAAAATAAATAAATAAATAATGTATAAAATAGAAATAACTTTTAATTAGATTTAATAATGATTAATTTCGTTTACTTTATGATTAGTTGTTTCTTTTATTATATCATTATCCATTGACATTTGTTCATTACCAACTACTGATAATTTCTCTGTTGTAATTGATTGTGTAGATGATTTACATAATTTTTCTGATTCCATTAATTGATTATTACCACCAACTTCATCTAAGCCAAATTTTTGTGGATCAATTTGATGACCTAATTTTACTGCATTTTCAACACGTGCTTTATGTTCACGTAATAGACCAGCTGGTACTTCATCACGCATTTTAGCATATTCTATAAGTGCTGCTTGAGCTGCAGCTGATGCTACACGTGGATCAACAGCAGCGGCTAAAAATGCTACAGTTGATAGGATAGGATTAGCAGCTTTTGAAAAAGGCAATGTAGGATGATTGGAATTTGCTAATGATGTTAAATTTAATATAGGATCTGAACCTTCTAAATAAGCATCTTCAATAGGTAGACGTAGAAAATGAAGAATACATTCTTCTTGTGTACGACTTCCTACATGTTCAGCAACCTGTAAAAGATGAAATACAATGTATTTTAACGAATCTACAATTATGTGGAAATCGTTAAATTAACATCGAAATTCCTGAGAATAACAGAAATATATATATGAAGGAAACTTTTTACTGGAGAGACTAAACACAGGTGAACTGATATTTTTCTAGAGAATAAATGCATACAACTTATTAGGTTTGCACACCAGGTCATGAGGTTCTTGTTAAAATCGAAGTAGATAAAGTCTTATGTTGGGTTTTTTTTTACTTTGGTGGTACATATAAACAAATCAAATTGATACAGACAATATTAGCATGGCAAGGAGATGCAAAATCGTGAAGGTTTTATATTTAGCCTCAAAATGTCCTGTTACAGGCAGGACTAGTGTTGTAATTTTCTCTTATTATGACCCAGCTATTCCTATTGCTTAGTACTCTTGGACACCAATTCACTCGACAAGTCCTCAAATCAGAACACGATTGAACAGGAACGAAATAATATTCCAACTAACAAGGGTAGATGGCAGTTAAACGCACAATAAGAGAAACGTTAGTATATTTATGATTTTTAAATGAGAATATTCTAAAATCCTCTCCAAGTATCGACTAGCGCAGTAACACAATCGTACACAGAACGTGCTTTAATCCAATCTGTATCCCGCTAACAATTAGAAAGAGCCTGCTCTGCTTCCCGAAAAGCTTTCATATGGTCACACCTTTATCTCCTCTCCCAGAGAATTCCTCCTCATCGGTGGGTTTATGAAAATCAGAGAAAGAAAAAAAAATACAGCGCTTGAATCGGGTTGGTGGATATAGAAAGTTCACTTAGGAGAGTAAGAAAGCCTTGGTTACAAAGACTCTATGATTCTAAGAGAATAAATGGAGTGTGAACATGTTTCTGATCACCAGCTATCACTATGGATGGTATCTCCTGATGTTGCTCCATTGCTTTGTGAATCAGACTTATTAAGTTAAAGATCCAGAGAACAAATTTCTAAGGAAAACGTCAGGTCTGATTTAAACACTTGGGCAACATTCTACCCTACACCACTTTGGTATGCAAGATATTTTCTTTATTTCGAAAAAAAAGAAACCCTTCTAAAGAGGATTTCGAAGAAATTTCATTGAAATATTAAACTTACCTTATTCCAATCATCCCGATAAAGTTCTAAGGCTTCTAATAACAATAGAGTTTCTTGATCACTCCAACCACTTTGTGTAGCACCTTTCATAAGTTTGTTATTAACAATTACCGACTGTGATGTTGCGTCTAAATTAGTTGTAGAAGGTTGGCTACGACTATCCGTAGAATTTAAACAAGTAGTTTTCGCAATGCTTGCATTAGTAAGATATTGATCTGTACGTAAATTTGGATCACCGATAATTGGTTGTTTATTTAAAGGTTGTGTACTATTAGTAATACATATTCCAGAACTGACAGTTGTTACAGAAGCAGGAATTGTAGGATTTAACGTCGTTGTTGCGTTCGCACATTCGGTTCCCTTTGAAAAAAAAGGATATAATGTTTGAACATCTAACTGAATTCAATATATACGCACAAGTTTATAGATGATCATCTATCGATGAAATTAAGGTATTTCAGGTAGGACAGTATTGGTGTAGAGATACAATGTATTTGGTAGAAAAATTAATGCTTGTCAAAATTAAGTAGTCTGGATATTATCTTTAGTGAAAGCAAATATTGATTTGTTACTAAAGTAATATATTGAAACTTTTTCTAAAAAAAATTTCAACAAACTCATTGTGTATAGAATTAATCAATGCTATAAATTACTTCTGACAGATTGACACAGTGATCATTGTGCTACAATGTGGTTATGATAAACCACAAATCAAAACACAGAATATGTCAGAGTTATGAATGAGTTACACTTGATATAATAGTAAGAATTGATAGAACCAATAAGTCAGAAATTCTGGATTTAGATGTAGAGTACTGGATGATAAAACCTAGTGATAAATAGATTCAAACAATGTTTCATTCACTTTACTGTGAACAATCTGGTAATATATCATGAGGTACTGTACAAATAGGATAACACAAGGTTAAATATACTTGGTATATGAGCTATATGATTGAATGAAGGTGAACGAAATTGGTAACAAACCTGACCTAATTTAAGTAAGTTGTACATTTTTTAAAGCTAAAACCTAGTTTCTACCTTGACTCACCAAGTTCAATGCCTTGTATACATTAACATATAGGATGACATTGGTACTAATCTACCCCCAAATGCCCTGGTATGACCGAGAGTGAGGAGAGTCTGCTCTCCCTCTCCAAATGCTCTCACATGGCCACGCGTATACAGCCTCTGCCAGGGAAGTCCTACTCACTGCATTCTCGTGGCGTTACTGTTGTTTACGAAATTCAGAGGACGAAAAGCGAATGTCCGGCACTTTAACCGGATTCCAAACCAATGGTGCACATGGGCTTCAGTATCCTGCGGGAACAAATGGCGTATGAACCAATTGTTGGTCACCGGCTTCCATGGGACTGCATCTCCTTACGATGCTCCACTGCCTTGTGGGTTAGACCATTAGGTCAAAGTCTCGGGGTGTGGCCCCCTAAGAAAACCACCTGCTTCGGTTTGGGCACCCAGGCAGTATCACAGCCCACGCACACACAAATATGGTGTGGGGCATATATATTTGGTGCTCTCTTGTACCAATATTTATGTGTTGAAATAAATAAATAATCAGTGTTTTACCTATCGAAGTACTCAATTTTTAGCTGCTAAATAACGTTTTTGAGTTCAGCTTGACTTAACTCGATAAGAAAAACTGGGTAAGGTTATTAAAATTGCAATTTGAAATGAAATACACAAATAAGTATTTGGATATGAATGAACTTGCCCCCTTCCTTAAAAAATAAAACAATTGCTAATATAATTTATTTTTGAATTGTTTGTTTGAATCTTCCCATTGATGTTTAGGACTAAAATTGATCAGTCTCTTATCGGCATAAATGCATTCTGTGTGGAATGCCTCGATATTGCCTTAAGTTACAAGCATTGTGAGCAATGGCTAGCAGTGGAATCCAGGACGCACGTCACCTTGTCTTATTTGGGACTCGTCATCTGGATGTACCTGCATCACATAGTGGATGTTCACTCCGGGACTCGAACCCAGTACCGTCTGCTTCCAAAGCCACTGTTTACGGAATAATGTACTATCTGATAATAGAGTGGATATATAAAACGATAAACATTATTGTTATAAAGTACTAATTGTACTATTTTGTTGATATTCTCTTTAGGTTGTATCAACATGAAACTTTCAAGTTTTCAATAGTGATGGTCTAACCTAGATTGACTTGTGGATTCAAGTGTTAAAATAAGAAATTTACGAAAAGTATTTATTAATACACATACTTGTAATTCTTGTTTAGGTATATTATTACTGATTAATGAGGTAGTAGTATCATTACTATTACCGTCATTATTAGTATTAGATTGCATTTTATACGGATCTAATTGATTCCCGTCAGTTGAAGTCGTCGTCGTAGTAGTAGTAATATTACTACCATTATCAATAGTATTACTATTATTATTAGTAGTAATAGGTGGAATTATTGAATTTGTTCCAGCTAAATTTTGTGTACCAATTGGTTGTAGACCACTAGCACTATCAGCTAATATATGAAAATGTGCAGTACTTGGTGGTCCTAAACTAGCAGCTACTGCAAGACGAGCAGCTTCTGATGAATTATTACCAGCAGTATTAGTAGTAGTGGTAGTAGCACCAATAGTAGTACTAGAAGTACCATTTAAATTATTGATTCCATTTGATGATGATGAATTTGTTATTGTTGTTAATGGTGCAGTAACTTGATAATTAATTAAACCCCATTGTTCTAAAAATGCATGAACTCTAAGAATTGAACAAACATCACCAGTGAGATTTCTTCGACAAGCTGTAAATGTAAGATATTCCTTTAAAAAAAAAAGAAGACAACATAATACAATTGAAAATTATAATTATTTAATGAATATTCTATTCAATGAAAAAGATTATTTAGACAAAACACACACACACACATTAACAATCTATCCGGAAATGACAAAACGATGTTTTATGAGGACAAGAGATAGGATACTTTTGTTTGTGAGTTTGTAACACATCCATTTCTCAATTAAGCGATTTTTGTGTGGACATTTTTACATTCACTTAGTGAATGATAGCTCCATTAAAAGACAAGAATTTCCAGTACATTGTTGTGGAGATTGTTGAGTTTTTTAACTGAGATAATGAATGGATCGTCATTAAAAATCTGGAAGCACTGGATGATCGTCTCGTCGTGGAATGGGATTCATCAGCAATGCACATCTAAGACCCCGCATGTGGGACTTCGACCTAGGACTTTCGGTCACATGAGAGGACGCTTAACCTTAAGACCACTGAGCCGGCATCCAACGGTGTTAATGTTTAACTTCAACCAATCCACGAAACTGCGCGATCATCTTCCATTGTCTGAAAAAGATACATGTCTTTCACTGGAAATTTCATTTTAGGCATTAACTTTCAAGTTATCTCTGTTTGTTTTATCCAGAAAGTTGGATATGCTACAGTAGCGTTTTCAAGGAAGATATGTTTAGACAACTGTGAAATATTAAAAAGAAGTTCTCAATGAGAATTACACATTTAGATTATAACACTCGCCTAACAAAATGAACAGAAAAAATGTTCGAGAATGCTGGATATTTTACTTTTTAAAAGGACGGTTATTCTGATTCCAATAACAACAGATTGTATTTCAACCGAAATAAATTTATTATAACGTTTTTTTTTTACAAATACGTATGATAGATCGAGTGAATTTAGATATAGTCTAATGGTAGGTAAGAGATCACAAACGATGCTGCAGGCTATTGAAGAGTGCCAAGTATACTTATAGTTAAGCTCTCTGTATACATATCTTTGTCTGAGTCAGAAGAATATATATATCAACGATTCGCATACTTAATTATTCACTTTTTGCCAACTAACGTCTCCTAGATGTTTCACAGTCTTCTCATTGGTATAAATAATTAGGCAAGCTGTTTGGATGATTCTGTTTTTGATATTTTTGACTGGAATTTGATCACTCTTAGTTGACATCTGTGTATCCAAAGCGAATTGCCTCGATAATGTCACTGTGACATAAGTTAGTGGATAATAAATGGAATGTGGCTAGCAGTGGAAACTAGGACGCACGTCACTTTGCCCTATTTGGAACTTGTCACCTGAATGTACATATATCCCAGAGTTGATGTTCACTCTAAGACTCGAACCTAGTACCGTTTGCTTCAAACATAATCGCGTTATCCAATTAGCTAATGAGTCCAGATAACCACTCACTTTCCCTGTTAAATACATTCCATATATTCTCGCTTTCTAAATATATACATATATAATTATAGTGTAACATAATGTAACGGGTAGAATGAACTGAAAAGGGAATTTCATCATTTTTACTTAACAATATAAGTACTGTATATAATTCAACCTTGTTAACACAACTAATATAATTAATTGTATTCGACTGGGAATTCGGAATACGTATATTTACTTGCAATAGTGAACAAATTAAACAGCATAACTATTTATGAAAGAAATGATTTTAACTAGTAATTATGTATAACACAAACATCATGATGCAATCTTGAAGCATTAAGAAAAGCTGAACACAAAAGTGGATGACAGTTCTGTGAATAAGTAACTATAATAAAGTGAAATCCAGTTTAAATAAGAACGTAATCAATTAACTCTCATAGATACATTTTAACGTTTATGCAGAATACAATGAAATCACAACAGCAATACCATAAGATTTTATTTTTAACGATTTTTCATAATGTCCCAAACGAATGAGTAACTTGAGTGATCTCTAGAACTTCATCGGAGAAACTATGGTGAAACAATAAAAGCTGATCCAATAACACAACTACCATTCATACATCTTTTCTGTTCTTCATCAAGTTTCAGAATCAACAGATAACGTAATCTATGTAATTGTCTCAAAAGAGAAATAACAATAGCTTTATGATTTTCACAATATGTTGTCGACATAGCTTGGAAACAACTGTCAGACATCTTTAACTAGAAGGCCTAGTTCTGTAGGTATAAAATAGAGCTGCCTGTATCACATCATTGGATACTTGATCTTTTATAAGTTTAATGCGCAGCGATTCACTCCGTTCTGCTTCATAAATGTGAAGCATAGTTATTAAAAACTGAGGATATTCGTAAAATACTGACTCTTAACCACAGATGTTTTAGAAGTATTCCGCATGTATTTTCGGACCATCATGTGAGTAATGTTGAGATAGACATAGGGTACTAGGTTAACATGCCAAACAGGTTGATGAGGTAGTGAATCTTTATCTATTGAAATGGTTGAGACATGTATTATGTATAGCCAACCACTGTCCATATATAAAACATATATTTTCTTGAGTCATGTCTTCGATGTCTAATATTTTAAATTACTACTCATCCTGTCACTATTGTGGGATTTGGTCCCGAATAGGATGAGGTGACGTATATCCTGGATTCCACTGCTAGCCACCATTCATTTTCGCTTTAAATCACTATACAACTCCTAAGTGATCAAGTAGAGAGAAAAAAAACTAATACACATGTTGTTATAGACATTGTGTAAGGACGGTCCACGGGTGAGCTCGAGGAAGCTCAGAAAGAGCCGAATATATTCCATCCAATCAGCTTTGGAAGAATATTCCACAATCACTACGTGTAGCTTCCCTATTGGACGAATGCTAATAATCCCCTGTGTGCGGATTGGATGACTATAATGGTGATTTCGTTTTTATTGAAAGCTATAAATACATGGCAGTTTTGTACCATAATTAACACTATTTAAAATAACATTCCTTTCAGTTGTCTTCTGTCTTCTCATTTGCAACTTGGAAATGTTCTAGTGTTCGAGTGCTCAAGTTATACGCAGCATATCAAGAATATAAGCTCCAGATATAACACATTGTCAACGTCGAGTAAATTTGTAAATCGTGACAGTTGAACATATATCATTAAAACTATTTTACAACGGTACAATTGATTAAGATATAAAATGTCTAAAAACAAATTTATAATCAGTTTTATATAAATAAATCAAAACTATTAAGTAAGATAAAAAAAATTTACCTGAGGATTTAAACGATATGTATCAACCATAAAATTACGATAAGCCAAATAAACTTCCGGTGTTTTACTTTTATTTTGACCATTGAAAAATTCTGGTAATGCACGACGTTCAATTCCATGTATAGCATTATAATCAAACCAAGCTGAATAAGATGGTATCACTATACAATGAGCTTGTTCTGTTACACTTAAATCAGTATGAATAACACTTTGTCGACTTTCATCACCATTTTGAGCACAATTGACAGAGCTCATTTCACCAACTGGACAGAAAAAAAAACAGAAATTACAAATCAACATTTAATAGTGAAAGTGAAATATTGGGATAAAAAATAAACAAACATCATACTTTACCAGTTAGTCAACTGAAGCCCCCAAATGCCCTGGTACGGCCGAGAGTGAAGAGAGTTCGCTCTCCCTCCTGAAATGCTCTCACATGGCCACGTATATACAACAGCCTCTGTCAGGGAAGTCCTACTGACTGCCTCCTCGCAGAGAGGGTGTTATTTGGGAAATTAAGAGGACTAAAAGCAAATGTTCGGTGCTTTAACCCCATCGACGAATATAAAGGATCCACCTAGGGGAGTTGGAAAAACCTTATTCCAAACCAGTAGTGCACATAGACTTCAGAATCCTCAGGGAAAAAATGGAATATGAACCTATTGTTGGCCACCAGCTACTATGTGGTTGCGTCTCCTAACGTTGCTTCACTGTCTTGTGTATTATACCTTTAGGACAAAGGTTAAGGGAGTAGTTCCCTAGGAAAACCATTAGCCCCCAAATGCCCTGTTATGGCCGAGAATGGAGCGGGTTCGCCCTCCCTCTCGAAATATTCCCACACGGCCACGCGTCTACAGCCTCTGCCAGGGAATTCCTACTCACTGCATTCTCGTGGCGTTACTGTTGTTTACGAAAATGAGAGGAAGAAAAGTGAATGTCCGGCGCTTTAACCAGAAAGTGCGTTCCACAGATATTGTAGTACTAGCCGGAGACTTGAATGCTCAGGTAGGGTGTCTAGGCACAGAAGAGAGTCGTTTAGGTGGCCGATGATGACTTTTTGGTCGCAGGACAGATAACGGGGACCGTCTACTGCAATTGTGCACAGACCACAACCTGTTTCTGGCTAGCACTAACTTTCGGCACAGTCATCGCCGATGTGCCACCTGGCGTCCTCCCTCTGCATCTCAAGCCTGGATTCAGATTGATCACATCGCGATCAGCTACCGCTGGCGTGGTTGTGTACAAGACTGCCGCTCCTTTTGGAGTACCTATTTGGACTCTGATCATGCTTTGGTCTGCGCCAATCTTGCCTTACTTTTCAGTGGTCAAAAAAGTGACCGCCACCAACGGATTGATGTTAGCAAGTTGGTTACAACTTCTGTTGCAAGTAAGTATCAAACCGAGCTAGCTTCTAGGCTAGCTACCATTCCACCGAAAAGTATAGATGAGCATTGGTTGCAATTGCAAGACGCCATGAAAATGGCGGGTACAGTCAGTTGTGGGTTCGCTAAACTTACGTCACTTGTGGCGAAGGTTAGATATCCGTCTATCAATAAAAGGACGAGTATACTGCGCGGCAGTCCGTTCTGTTTTAATTTACAGCAGCGAAATATGGCCATTAAGAGTAGAAGACACTCGTAAGCTATTAGTATTTGACCACAGATGCCTTAGAAATATTGCTGGCGTCTGCTGGGATAACCGAGTAAGTAATAGTGAGGTTAGACGCGGGGTATTAGGAAATGATGTTAAATCAGTTGATGAGGTTATGAATCTTCATCGACTGAGATGGTTGAGCCACGTGTTCCGTATGCCTGAACACCGATTACCACGACGTGCAATGCTATCCGGTATTGGAAATGGTTGGAAGAAAGTTAGGGATAGTCAAACCAAAACGTGGCATCAGTGCTTGAAGTCACTAACTTCTAGTCTGAACCATGTTGGTAGATGCAGACTACTTGGTTGGGGTCCGCGTGACTATCGTAACCAATGGTTGGAGACTCTTGGTGACATGGCTCAGAATCGATCACAATGGCGTCGGTGTATACACTCCCTGTCTTCCCTTAAACTAAGAGATTAAAATCGCTTCATATCTTTCTTTCTACGAACCAATTTTTTCTTCTTGTACTATATCTCTATATGTAATCTTTCTCTTATATATTACCACCTTTTACCTAACCACTGTTATTAATCCGGTGTTCATCTTGTTGTGCTGATGCGGTATGGCAACCTGGAACGATGCATATATGTGCCTGGTCCTACGTTGTAGCTGACTGACTGGGTTCGCTAAACGTCCCGCTTTTAAGCACTGGGTTTCTTCTGGTTCCTTACAACTCATTGAAGCCCGTCAGTCTACTCCAGGTGACCGTGAGTTTGACCACAAACGAAGGTTGTTACGCAATGAAATTGGGCAACGTTTGCGTAAGGACCGAGAAGCCTGATGGTCGGAGCATGCTAATGAGCTGGAAGCAACAGCTGCATCTGGCAATTACCGGAAGCTCTTCCAGCTCATCCGAGCCACTGGCAGCAAGAAGTCTGGTGTGAGTGAAACAATCTGTGAGGAAGACGGGATGCCAATCATTAACATCCATCGACGTCTTGGACGATGGGCAGAATTTTTCGAAGGGCAGTTCAACTGGCCTACTGCTCCGGCAGCATTGGTCAGACTGTCCTGCCCTCCATGGCAGATGACGACTGATCCACCAAATGAGGCGGAAGTCCGCAAGGAACTCCAACTCTTGAAGTGCTACAAATCACCTGGCCCAGATGACTTACCTCCGGTTCTTTTTAAAGATGGTGGTGACTTTCTGACTAAGGAACTAACGACGTTGTTTACAAAGGTGTGGGAGCTAGAGAGTGTATCAACCTCATGGAATGAGTCGATAATTGTCCCTATCTTTAAAAAGGGTTCACGTCGTTCCTGTAACAACTATCGGGGGATAAGTCTACTTCCGATTGCATCCAAGCTATTGGCTTCCGTCATACTTCGTAGGTTGTTCAAAATCCGAGAAAGATTGAGTCGCGAGGAGCAGGCTGGATTTCGTTTTGGTCGAGGATGTATTGATCATATATTCACTCTCCGCCAAATGTTAGAACATCGACATACTTTTCAAAGGCCAACAATCGTAGTGTTTCTTGACATCAGGGCTGCCTTCGATTCGTTGGATAGGACTGTTCTCTGGGATTGTCTATTGAAGAAGGGTTTGCCTGAGAAGTTTATTAATGTAAACCAATTTATTGTATTAAGTAAGATCACACACCATTTATAAAATATGGGTGGATCTAATGGACATGTGGATCTATCACCGGGAGAAAGACTTCTCGACATTGAGTATACGGATGATATTGTCTTACTGTGCGATAATGCCCATGGCATGCAATCCGCACTTAATCAGTTGGCAATCAGTGTCCGTAGGTACGGTATGTGCTTTGCACCTTCGAAGTGCAAAGTAGTTCTACAAGACTGGCAGGATTCTAACCCTGTACTCACTCTGGATGGTGAGCAGATAGAAGTAGTCGAGAAGTTCGTGTATCTGGGTAGCTGCATAAGTGCTGGTGGGGGTGTGAGTGATGAGATCAATGGACGTATAGTGAAAGCCAGAGCGGCTTATGCCAATCTGGGCCACCTTTGGCGCCTTCGTGATGTTAGTCTGGCCGTAAAAGGTCGGATTTACAACGCGTCGGTGAGAGCAGTTTTGCTCTATGCTTGTGAAACCTGGCCTCTCCGAGTTGAGGACGTTAGACGACTTTCTGTGTTCGATCATCGTTGTCTCCGAAGGATTGCTGATATCCAGTGGCAACACCATGTTAGTAATGCAGAGGTTCGGCATCGTGTGTTCGGGTACAGAGACGATAATTCAATTGGTGTCACCATCTTGAAACACCGACTTCGGTGGCTCGGACATGTTCTACGAATGTCGTCCAAGAGAATTCCACGTCGTGCATTGAGTGCTGACGCTGCAACTGGTTGGAAAAAGCGGAGAGGTGGTCAGTGCATGACATGGTGTCGTGGTATGAAAGAAAGCTGCAAAGGATTGGCTTCTGTCGATCCTTCACGACTCCCTGGTTGGGGTCCGAGAGATGGTGCTACATAGTGGCTAGAGACGTTTTCAGATATGGCTCACAACAGAAGCCAGTGGCGATCCTGCTGTAACCTTTTACTTTCTTCATAAAAGTGGTTGTTTCTTCCTCAACTGAAATATTTGTTCTGATTGTATCTTTCCGTTCCCTCATTATGACTATGATTATTACTACACTCCCTTACACCAATCTCTTCATTATTGCTTTTCTTAAAAAAAAATTTTTCGTTCCTTAGTTTTTTTCTTCTTAAATTCTCATTGTTTTGTGAGGCGCATATATATTTGGCGCACTCCTGTACCAATATATATGTGTTCAAATAAATAAATAAATAATAATCGATTTCGGTGCCCAGGTAGTATCTCAGCCCCCACACAAATCCAATGATGAAGTGTGGAACATATATATTTGGTGTCTCCTTGTACCAATATTTTTGTGTTTAAATAAATAAATAAATAAAATACCAAACAAAACCACACAATAGTCATATCTATTTTATTTAGCGGCTGTATTTGACTTCATATACTAAGAAATATTTGTGGAAATCGTGAACAATCAAAACAATACAAAGGTTTTAACAACTTGAAGGCGAGAATATAATTTATGGACGAATCAGGTCATGGATTTTGGAGTGACATTCATTCATTCATTTGGTTAAATAGCGTTTCGGCATTTTAGCTTATTTCAGTTCGTGGTGAGAACCATGAATCTAATTCCTCACACTGGTTTATGACTCTCATTTAATCCTAGTTAGTAAGTGGACATTCCGAAGGTTACTTTAGCGTCGTTTAAAGGTCGTAGATAAATTATAGTCTCACCAACTTGGACTATTATGGCTTTCAATACAATATTTTGTGAAATTGTTCCGAGTTTGGAGGAGGGAGGGTTGACTTTATTTAATATCTCAAATACTAACTGATATTTACACTTTCACATTTTATTTTTGACAGTTAATCAAAATACTGATATATTAATTATCTAGTTGTAGAATAATAATAATACTAATAATTACTACATTTTATGGAGTAAATTTATTACCTCCACTTATACCGCCACTAGTGTGATATTCATTGAGACCTCCATCCATAGCATCACCGGTTGTTTCATTATCTTCATCTAGATCAAACAACGATTTACCAATACCCAGTTCACCTCCCCCACCATGTGATGCATTAATACTATTATTAGTACGTGTTGGTCGTGATACATTGAATCCTGATGTTGTGGAACCATTTGATGATGTAATTTGTGTAATTTTATTTGGTGGTTCAGGATCATCAAAATCTTTAGTAATGTCTGTATCATTTGTATCCTCTTTGTTAGGATCTTGTGGACCAGTTTGACATGAAAATGATTCGTCTTCATCCTTTAAAAATGAAAAGTTAAAAATAAATGCAAATTCTTTTCCACAAGGATCATAATATACAACTGATTAACCATAGTGTAGAAAACCTTGCATAAATGCGTATTAATGTAAGTTATTAAACCTTAACATTACAATATCAAGAGAGTAAACTAAGTGATGAAAAGTACATATAAGGTAATAATATCCGTTACGATGGGAAGGCAAAAATGAAACTATTATTACTATTAGCACTCATCAATCAGGTACAAACCCATATACCTGACTTTGAGCCATACTTAATAAATATTTAAGAACCCATAATACTACTACCCGATTGCCCAAATCGAATTAAGTGAGGGAGGAGTTCGAATAATTGACGTCGTTGCCGAAATTCAATCAGTTTAATCACTAAACCACTGTTCTACTTAAAATTGTGTTTAAGAAAAAAAAACAAGGTTAAAGAATGAAAAGCATAAACTGATACAAAGTATGTGCAATTGATATACTAAGTAATTACCCAAGTATTACAGAAAAAAAATTGTCACATGATAGTTGAAATTGTGAACATTTCAACATACTAATTCTTCATACAAATATAAGTAGTGAGTTTATCAAGAATAATTGAAACATGAAACAATTGTCAATAGTACAATTCTAAATTTAATAAAGAAATAACGGATTCAATAAACAGTTAGATAGTATCTTTAAAATTTTATTAATCTATCAAAACCTAAACAATGTAACAAATATAAGAAGTAAGAGATGTGTGACAATAAATATTGGTTACATTAAACAAATCAAGTATCGGTAATATGAATTTGTAGATTTATAGTACACCATTATATCTTTTGTCAGGGAAGTTCTACTCACTAACTTTATGAAGCAGATGAGATACTTACAGAAAATGAGAGAACGAAAAGTGAACTTTTGATACTTAAACCAGGTCAGTGAATATAGAGAATCTATATATAGGGGATTTGGAAAATCCTAATTCTAAATCAATGGAACTCATAAGCTTCAGGATCTTAAGAGAACATATTTCCGGTCACGGGTTATCATAAGATAATATCTGGTGTTGTTCCGGGGCCTTGGAAACTAGACCTTTGGGTCGAAGACTTGGGAAGTGTTCCCCTAAAAAAGCTACATACTTAGTTCAGAGCGTCCGGTTAGTATCAAAACACATACAGACAGCTTATTTCGTGAAGATTATTCTATTTTTGATCTTAGTTGCATCAGATTTTATGTGAAATAAATTTAAAAATCGTTAATATTTAGTTCGAAAAAGTTATTTGTTTTGATAAGAGAGTATAAATAATTAAATTATAGACACACCTGGCTTTGGATCTCATCGGTTTAAGCATCTAAACACTAGTTACATGCCCTACTGTGTGTTAGATACATTTTGAGCGACCATAGTGGTGAGTTAATCCAATATTTACACAAGATTGGTAACTAAGTCTTATTAGGCAGATGGATTCGATTTGAGTTGCTGAACAATGCCATATTGGTGGCTTATAAAACAAACTTTTATTTAGTGTCTTTAACACTATTACTGAGTTCATCTGCTAGAATACCACTTGTCGGTCGAAGTAGAAGGTTATTCATAATAAAACTTATATACATTGGATTATGAAGTAATATTTTCTGTAAAATGGCGACTAATACAACCTGGTTGGTAGAACAGAGATGATTGAGAATTTAGCTCAATTCGATTACAGCTCTGATTCAGTAACCAAACACGAAATGAATATAGTCCTGATGTATTTAATAATTATTATAGCTATTTATCATCTTGATAGAGAGAATAATTATCGGCAATAAAACACACTTCTATAATAGTTTTGACTTAGGTACTTTAAAAAACTTCTAAGTAAGTTTCAATTAGATGGGTGTGATGAATTATATATGAATGTTTACACAATCTTATGATAATCATAAAAAGATTTTGAAAACCAATCAAGTTGTCATATGAGAAAAGCACAACTTCTTATCCACATTATTTGAATGAGTAAATGATGGATGAGATCAGTCAATCAAAAGCAAAGTAGAACCTGGTACATGTGTACATTGGTTCAAGTTACTATACCCTATTATCACAGAAAGACAAATTTGTCAATCCCAATCTCAGAATGGTGGAGGTAGTAACAGTATGAGTGGTGATTGAAAAGATTAGGGATCAAATATATGATTCAAGAAAAACTAATGAAATGAAAACGAAAAAATACGAGGAATTTAGAAACTTAGGATCTAGGGTAAGACAAAGAGTGAATGGACCTGCCTCATTGCAAACAATTCTGAGTCATATCCCCAAACATTGGTTGAGATAATCACGTGGACCTTAATCAGATAGTCTGGACTTACCTACATAGCTCACTTTAACAGTCAGTGGTCTTTATGGACTGATACCACGTCTTAGTTTGTCCAGTCCTAAGTTTCTTCCAATCTAGATGAGGGAACCAGATTTGATTGGTTCCAATCATAACATGGCCTGTAAATATGACACTTTATCACTTTTCTTCATAAATTTATTCCTTCTAATTAACCAATCTCTTAAATGAATAAATACAATAAATATAGTTCTGGAGGAGGTACCTGAAAAGGAAATTGGATTAGAGGCGGTCTCAGCGACCTGAGAGCGTGACCGCAGTGCCCAAGGGACAACTGCTTGAGGCCGGTCGCGCACGACCTTTTTGTGGAAGGTTTTTGACGTGTTAGCTCCGTTCTTCAAAGAGCCTTACCGCCGGAGACGGAAATCCGTGAGGTAAGGCGAGGTGTGCATTTTTAGGGTCGACCTTTTCTAACCCCACCCCTCCTTGTGGGAAGGCAGCATCGCTGTCATGCTGGTTGTCTGAAGGAAACACCTTACTGCTGTCACACCTCTGTACAGTCAGCAGTACGACTTCGCCTTCGGACCTTAGGTTTGTTGCTTTTAGTCTTACCGCTCTTCAACCGACCTGTCTGACATGGTAGGACCTTGAGGAACGGTTGTTCCAGCCAGTATAGCTCGGTTGCTTCATCACGATAGGCAAGCCCGACCACCACGTCAAGGTAGCAACAACGGTCGGGAAAAATATAGTTCTACACAGATAGAGTATTGTGTTTTCCTACAAATTAAATACAAAGCACTTCTAAAGCTTTGTGCACTACAGTAATACTTTTGCGTAATGTATCTGCATTCTTATGATAAATCAACTGTAAACATTTATAGTTTAAATCATGAACTAGTCTTGGCTAGACCACTATTGAAAACCTGAAAGCACTGGATGACCACTTCGTAAAACTAGTATGGGACTCCTCAACAGCGCTTATCCAAGGCCCAGCATCCGGAAACCGAAGCCACGACCCTCGGTCTCGAGCGTGAACGCCTGACCTGCAGACTACTCAGCCGTGAAACAATGGCAAACATATTACATCTAATTTAATTTAATTTAATTACGTATGATGATTAAGAGAATACAAAGATTTACATATGGTATGACGATATATAACTTACTACTTATCTGAAGCCTAGGAAAATAAACATCTGTAGTTTACTGTTGTTTTTTAGCCATTCAATTTAGTGATGGTGAAACTAAAGTATCGAAACGAACCAACCAGATTTCAGGTAGCGCCTCTTGAATTCCTGGCTACATAGAGTCTTTGTATTATTGCTGTCAGTTTGTGATGAAAAGAGTAACACTAATTTCTTATTCTAACTCTAAAATCTTAAGGCTTAACCTTGAGAACTAACACTGATTTCCCTATTCTGTTGGGTCGGCTTCCGGAGAACTTCAACGGAGCCTCCAGAGGCCCAAAAAGGAGCCAAAGGGTCCTAGCCAATCAGAGTATGATGGAACGTTCGAGAATTCCAGCGTGGCGTGCTACCATTGGTTGGTAGCATAATATGACGTTAACGGATTGGCTGAAATATGATGTTGATTTAACAGACGCCAACATCTATAAATACCCTTGATTTTCTGTACTAGAATGAACCTTGGGATAAAGTACTTTCCCTCATACTTGTGTCTTCTCTCTGGTGTTCAAGTCGCTGTGTAGTTCTAGACTGCGGGTTACCGGAATAGCTTAGGATCGAGCATAGCGTTCAATTGACAAGACTTATCATACTCCCAGTTGGGTAAGTGGTTGATCATTTTTGAAACCACCCAAAGTTATCCCAGTACTTTAGTTCCATACAACTACATACTACATAATCCGAAGTAAATATCGTCAAAGAAATGTAAAAACCAACTTATCAACTTAGTAGTACTGTATAAATTTCAAAATTTACGAAACCCAATCATCAACAAATTGTTTTCGACAATCAAAAAACGAACCTCTTTTCGAATTTTACGAGATCCCCCATGACTACTTGGCCCACGACTTGAACGTTCATGTGAACCAGTAAAGGATGAACCAGGGCGTCTTTTCTTACCGCTAACATTTGGCATAGTTGAGTCAAATGCTGACGGAGAAGGCGATCTACGACGTTTCTTTTTACTTCCGCTATCCGTATGAGAAGTTGGTGTAAAGGATCCAGTATAATGTGAAGAATTGTTAGTAACAGCTGTCGCTGATGAATTTGTAGTCATGAATTCTTCAGCTTGAAAATAAAGCGAAATAAAACTTTAATAAAATACGAATGCACTTCATACGATGGACTACACACTGAGGATGGCTAAATATAGCTATCGATGCATGGAAACTTTCATAAGTGCTCACAAACCCGAATAAAATATTAATAGTATAGTGGAAGGAATTTATGAGCAACGACTAAAAAAAAACATGCCATAGTTAAGAGCAATTTAATTTAGTGCATAAACCTTTTATTAAAAACCAATATTTTTGACTGAATATTGTCTTGAAATACACACAAATTCAATTAGTTCTGGCATATCAGGTGAAATGAATAACTCAAGTGTTAATACTTGTAGCTGACTGACTGACTTGTTAAATCCATTAAAAATCAATAATTCACCCTAAAATTATTGGAGATGTAGAAAAACATCTTGTTCTGCATAAGAATTACAAGCTGTTAGTAGAATATTAAGTTATTAAACAACTGTTTTTAGCATTTCATTTTATATATTCTAACTCTCTTTGTAAAGTGTTACAGTCAGCTAGTCATTAACAATATGGAGTCTGGGTACAGATATGCGCTGACACACACTGCAACATCATATTAGCACAATTAAATGAAATTGACAAGACGAACTATAAAAGAGATTAGAATAGTGTTGTAGAAATAAGAATGAGAAAAACTAGCCATTGAAAATATATTTTTAAAAAACTGAATGCAAAGGTATGTACAAAAAAATACTGGGATCCCAGATCTGAAGAAGAATAAAAAAATGAATGCATTTACACCTTTATGTTCGATTTTGAGTCACATCATCCAAAGTCTTCAACCACTAATCACAGTTATCTTGCAGACCCAAACCAGGTAGTCTGCTTTTACCTACGTGGCTTGAACCAACAGTTAATGACTTCATGAACTGATGACATACTTCGGTTTTGACACTCGTAACTTTCTTCCAACGTATCCCCATACCAGTAAATATAGCCAGTCAAGGTAGGTGGTAGTTAGTAAATGTAATGAATGTTCTAACCACCTCAATCTGTTAAGATTCATAGCTTTATCAACTGACTTGTCACATTTGTCTAGTACTGTAGCGGGCTGGTGGCCACATTGCAACACGATCGACAGCATTCGATCTGCACTAATAAGGACTAGACAAGCATGACATAGACATTGATCACCACCCAGTGATCAATCAATTGTGATTACATGTCAGTGCTACAGGAGGTCGGTCGCGGCACGGATAGCTCAGTGGTAACGTCTCTGACTGTGAAGCTGGGTGACACGTGATCGAATCGGTCAGGCAGCACCAGTTCCCTCAACATTACAGGTACACCTTGCTGACGAGTGCCAAGTAGCACGAAACCCGTGTCCATGCTTTCCTGTTCACTACCTCCAACCACCATCTAATCTCAACATAGTGCACGCAATGTCGAGTCACCTAGACTGGTGGCCACATTGCAACTCGATCGATAGCATTCGATCTGCACAAAGAAGCACTTGACACACATGACATCGATCACCACCACCAAGTGATCAATCAATTGTGATTACATGTCAGTGCTACAGGAGGTCGGTCGCGGCCCGGATAGCTCAGTGGTAACGTCTCTGACTGTGAAGCTGGGTGACACGTGATGAATCGGTCAGGCAGCACCAGTTCCCTCAACATTACAGGTACACCTTGCTGACGAGTGCCAAGTAGCACGAAACCCGGGTCCAGGGTTTCCTGTTGACTACCTCCAACCACCATCTAAATCTCAATACATAGTGCCCGCAGTGTCGAGTCACCTAGACTGGTGGCCACATTGCAACACGATCGACAGCATTCGATCTGCACTAATAAGGACTAGACAAGCATGACATGACATCGATCACCACCAAGTGATCAATCAATTGTGATTACATGTCAGTGCTACAGGAGGTCGGTCGCGGCACGAATAGCTCAGTGGTAACGTCTCTGACTGTGAAGCTGGGTGACACGTGATGAATCGGTCAGGCAGCTCCAGTTCCCTCAACATTACAGGTACACCTTGCTGACGAGTGCCAAGTAGCACGAAACCCGGGTCCAGGGTTTCCTGTTGACTACCTCCAACCACCATCTAAATCTCAATACATAGTGCCCGCAGTGTCGAGTCACCTAGACTGGTGGCCACATTGCAACACGATCGACAGCATTCGATCTGCACTAATAAGGACTAGACAAGCATGACATAGACATTGATCACCACCAAGTGATCAATCAATTGTGATTACATGTCAGTGCTACAGGAGGTCGGTCGCGGCCCGGATAGCTCAGTGGTAACGTCTCTGACTGTGAAGCTGGGTGACACGTGATGAATCGGTCAGGCAGCTCCAGTTCCCTCAACATTACAGGTACACCTTGCTGACGAGTGCCAAGTAGCACGAAACCCGTGTCCAGGGATTCCTGTTGACTACCTCCAACCACCATCCAAATCTCAATACATTGTGCCCGCAGTGTCGAGTCACCTAGACTGGTGGCCACATTGCAACATGATCGATAGCATTGGATCTGCACTAATAAGGACTAGACAAGCATGACATGACATCGATCACCACCAAGTGATCAATCAATTGTGATTACATGTCAGTGCTACAGGAGGTCGGTCGCGGCACGGATAGCTCAGTGGTAACGTCTCTGACTGTGAAGCTGGGTGACACGTGATGAATCGGTCAGGCAGCTCCAGTTCCCTCAACATTACAGGTACACCTTGCTGACGAGTGCCAAGTAGCACGAAACCCGTGTCCAGGCTTTCCTGTTCACTACCTCCAACCACCATCTAATCTCAACATAGTGCACGCAGTGTCGAGTCACCTAGACTGGTGGCCACATTGCAACACGATCGACAGCATTCGATCTGCACTAATAAGGACTAGACAAGCATGACATCGATCACCACCACCAAGTGATCAATCAATTGTGATTACATGTCAGTGCTACAGGAGGTCGGTCGCGGCACGGATAGCTCAGTGGTAACGTCTCTGACTGTGAAGCTGGGTGACACGGGATCGAATCGTTCAGGCAGCTCCAGTTCCCTCAACATTACAGGTACACCTTGCTGACGAGTGCCAAGTAGCACGAAACCCGTGTCCAGGCTTTCCTGTTCACTACCTCCAACCACCATCTAATCTCAACATAGTGCACGCAATGTCGAGTCACCTAGACTGGTGGCCACATTGCAACTCGATCGATAGCATTCGATCTGCACTAAGAAGCACTTGACACACATGACATCGATCACCACCACCAAGTGATCAATCAATTGTGATTACATGTCAGTGCTACAGGAGGTCGGTCGCGGCCCGGATAGCTCAGTGGTAACGTCTCTGACTGTGAAGCTGGGTGACACGTGATGAATCGGTCAGGCAGCTCCAGTTCCCTCAACATTACAGGTACACCTTGCTGACGAGTGCCAAGTAGCACGAAACCCGTGTCCAGGCTTTCCTGTTCACTACCTCCAACCACCATCTAATCTCAACATTAGTGCACGCAATGTCGAGTCACCTAGACTGGTGGCCACATTGCAACTCGATCGATAGCATTCGATCTGCACTAAGAAGCACTAGACACACATCACATGACATCGACCACCACCAAGTGATCAATCAATTGTGATTACATGTCAGTGCTACAGGAGGTCGGTCGCGGCCCGGATAGCTCAGTGGTAACGTCTCTGACTGTGAAGCTGGGTGACACGGGATCGAATCGGTCAGGCAGCACCAGTTCCCTCAACATTACAGGTACACCTTGCTGACGAGTGCCAAGTAGCACGAAACCCGTGTCCAGGCTTTCCTGTTCACTACCTCCAACCACCATCTAATCTCAACATAGTGCACGCAATGTCGAGTCACCTAGACTGGTGGCCACATTGCAACTCGATCGATAGCATTCGATCTGCACTAAGAAGCACTTGACACACATGACATCGATCACCACCAAGTGATCAATCAATTGTGATTACATGTCAGTGCTACAGGAGGTCGGTCGCGGCACGGATAGCTCAGTGGTAACGTCTCTGACTGTGAAGCTGGGTGACACGTGATGAATCGGTCAGGCAGCTCCAGTTCCCTCAACATTACAGGTACACCTTGCTGACGAGTGCCAAGTAGCACGAAACCCGGGTCCAGGGTTTCCTGTTGACTACCTCCAACCACCATCTAAATCTCAATACATAGTGCCCGCAGTGTCGAGTCACCTAGACTGGTGGCCACATTGCAACACGATCGACAGCATTCGATCTGCACTAATAAGGACTAGACAAGCATGACATAGACATTGATCACCACCCAGTGATCAATCAATTGTGATTACATGTCAGTGCTACAGGAGGATAGTCACGGCTCGGATAGCTCAGTGGTAACGTCTCTGACTGTGAAGCTGGGTGACACGAGATCGAATCCGCCAGGGAGCACCAGTTCCCTCAAGATTACAGGTACACCTTGCTGACGAGTGCCAAATAGCACGAAACCCGGGTCCAGGGTTTCCTGTTGACTACCTCCAACCACCATCTAAATCTCAACTGTAGCGGGCGCTACTCACAGGATTGTTTGCAAGTAATGTATAGAGGAGCATGACTTTAAAGTTGTTACAATTGTCAGACGGAGTGAACAGTTTCAGTGCATCGAAAGCACGAAGTTGGGGAAATACTTAGAGACCAAATGAAAAGACAGTTCAGACGGCAGAAGACACCGAAGGATACAAATGGATGATTGAAAGCTATATATGTGTATTATGTAAATACTTTGTAACTTCTTGCAATAAACATACATATCTTCTGCCTACTGTCATATTTTGACAATACTATACGACTAATCTCAACATTGCTTACTGGGTGATCCCAAAAAACGCGGACAATACTTCGAAGATATCTATTATCAAAAGCCTGGAGACTACGCACGTCTTATACTTCAAAAGACCATGATTCACAGCCGTAATGTTATACAAAAAGAACTTCTAAACACTATATAGGCTATTTAATTGGCAGATAGACACTTTGCTTATGCTACAAGTGACACGCCCCCAAATGCCCTGGTACGACCGAGAGTGGGGAGAGTCCGCTCTCCCTCTCCAAATGCTCTCACATGGCCACGCATATATAGCCTCTGACAGGGAAGTCCTACTGATTGCTTTCTCGTGACGTATCCTGAAGGCACAAATGGCGTGTGAACCAATCGTTGATCACCGGCTTCCATGGGAATGCATCTCCTTACGATGCTTCACTGCCTTGTGGATCAGACCTTCAGGTCGAAGGCTCCGGGTGTGGATTTCTAAGAAAACCACCTGCTTCGGTTTATGCACCCGGTGAGACACAGTCCTCACATATATCAAATGAGATCTGTGTGGCGCATATGTATTTGGTGCATCCTTGTACCAATATCTATATGTTCAAATAAAATGAAAACAAGTGACACAAGTCGGTAA
This sequence comes from Schistosoma margrebowiei, assembly GCA_944470205.2. NCBI lineage: Eukaryota > Metazoa > Platyhelminthes > Trematoda > Strigeidida > Schistosomatidae > Schistosoma > Schistosoma margrebowiei. Next base: position 4,660,763 of record OX104027.1, on the reverse strand, counting down.
AAGTCAATCGACCTTTTTGAATTCACGTGGAGATATCCCCAAATACCAGCCTACCAAGGCTGATCAGACCTTCAGGATAATTTTTATTTATTTAAACACATAAATATTAGTACAAGGAGGCACCAAGTATATATGCTCCGCACTTCATCATTTGGCTTGCACGAGAGCTGTGATAATCCCCGGGTCCCCAAACTGGAGCAGGTGGTTTCCTTAGGAGGCCACACCTGGAGTCTTCGACCTGAAGGTTTGATCAACAAGGCAGTGGAGCATCGTGAGGAGATGCATTCACATGGTAGCCGGTGACCAACGATTGGTTCATACGCCATTTGTTCCCGCAGGATACTGAAGCCCATGTGCACCATCAGTTTGGAATCCAGTTAAAGCGCCGGGCATTCGCTTTTCGTTCTCTCATTTTTGTAAACAACACCCACGCCACGAGAATGCGGTGAGTAGGACTTCCCTGGCAGAGGCTATATACGCGTGGCCATGTGAGAGCATTTGGAGAGGGAGAGCAGACTTTCACCACTCTCGGCCGTACCAGGGCATTTGGGGGCTAGCATTATGGAAATTCTTTGGGATTCAATGAACAAATTTTCGTTTGTCAAAATCAACGAGTAGAATGCTTATCAACAAATGAACGGAATGATATGATGTAGCTGATAGATGACTGCGAATGAGAACGAATTATGGATGCAGGCCCCCAAATAATTCAAAATCAAAGACAGGATCATCAGTAAGAAGAATAGCTTTCTTTTGTGACAAAGTGACATGGTTATATACAAAAAGACAATTCAAGATAAACATGGCAAAATGTCGTAAACGACTAGAAAAGACCATTTTATAGGTTAATCACTCCCCAGTCAATTAGGACCTAATTGTTAGGTCTAATTCGTGTCAGTATGTGAATTTTGCTAAAAATCTAAGATAAAACTGAAAAAGAAATGGTAAAGCTGAACTAGAAGGGTGAGGTTTAAAATAATTGAGTGACATATGAAAACTTAACACATTCAGCTAACCAGAGTACAGCGAATACGAGTGACCAATTTATAATGCTAGGACTAGGAATTGGGTTTAGTATTATTATTATTATTATTATTATTATTATTATTATTATTATTATTATTATTATTATTATTATTATTATTATTATTATTAATGGCTTTATTCAATATTATGGTCAGTATTATGGTCTAGAACTAAGATTTAGGGTTAGGATCAAGAGGTAGTGCTAGTGATTCAAGGTTGAGATTATGACGAAGAGTTAAGGATTTAGGAGTAGAATTAGGATGTAGAGTTAACGGTTTAAGCTTTCTATGGACATGCTGGTAATTGAGATTATGTATTTTTCTGTAAGAAATGTTTGGTCAAAAAAACCTAATATTCGAATCATACTCGTTTCAAATTGATGTTCAGACAAATAATGCCATTCAATGACTATCTTAAGTTCACTTTTAGTTTTGTCTTAACAACACTGCTTACAACAAGATGTGGAAATCACATGTTTATACTGACTTCATTATGATAGAGGCGTACAAAAAAGACGAAAATATCCAAATCATTCAGAATTTATTAAAAGTGACTCTTTCCACAATCATGAATGCAACTGTTTTTCCGACAACACATTGTCTTTTAGAAGGATGAAAATATGTATGAGGAAAATTGATTTAGAAGTTCGTTAAAATGATTATGACAAAATAAAAATGATCTATCATCAACAACTTACGTGAGTATGTTGGTCTTGGTTTCACAGAAGACGTTGGCACTAAAAAATCTTCTTCAACCATCCATTCATACATTTCGTCTGAATACAGAAGCCAACGAGCATCTACATCCCATTGATTTTCATTTTCGAGATATGAGGTTTCAGTATCACTGGACCATTCAGATTGCAGACCTTTAGTCCCAAGGAAATAAACAAGTTATATATGTTATTTTGAAAGGGAACTTTTTAAAGGTTCAGTACATAAGGAATTAAGCGGTAATAAAGTTGTTTTTATGTTCCACTACGAATAACAGATGGAGGAAAAAAACTTGGTGATATTCTAAGGCCACACCAATAGAAATATATAATTATGGGGTGAACTTAAGATGTAACAGAGCGAATAAAAGTATTAATTCAGAAAGGATTCTTAGGAACGGAAATGTGTTGTTTTATCTTTGGAATACTGTGTCTAACTACTGAAGGGATAGGCATATGCAAAGTTTATAGCGTTTCATAATCTTACCTGTATACCATGTAGTATATGAAGCGGGTGAGTATAACCAGTGCAAAAGTACTCCACGACCTTCATGGAACAAAACTCGGAAACGTTGAACCAGAAAGTCATCTCGACTATCACCAGGCCAATTCAGGGGAGGTTGATGTAGAATATGTGTAGCCTCAGAAGGTGACTCGACAACAGAGATATTTAATCGTTTTGCAGATTCCCTTAGTTTTGAATTCAAGGTCTGTTTTTGAAAAAGTGAAATGATAGTTTCAAAAAACAAAAATATCCCTCAAGGTAAGTGGAAAAAATTTGCAACAATTTGATATGAGTTTGATATTGAAAATATTAATACAATGTTTTAGGTAAGTAGTCCTCAAGAATCAAGATCTTGTTCAAAACCTGATTTGATCACTTTCGTCTGGAAAGCTAAATAACTTCCTCTGCTTTTTATTAAAGTGTCCTATACTATTTTCTAGATTGCCGATTAGGATCTTCCGCAGCAAGCATAACACATTTCTTATTTAGCAACTGCCTTTTAGCTTCTTTTCACTAAAACGGGAAAATGAAGACATGTTCGACACTGAATATTTAGGAACTGAGGTTCGTTTAAAAAAAATTTCAGAAACTTAAGATTTATCAGGTTACATGAAGCAAGTTTTAAAACAGCGAGACAAATGGTTTATGACTTTGTACTAAAAAGCGACTGTCACTACTACACAGCTTTCGGAAATAATTTGACAAAATAATCGTTTTCATTAATTTATATCTAATGGATATTTGACCCGAAATAAATTACAAACCCCTACGGCTGGAAGCTATAATAAAGCTTTCTTAAGTTGTTGATAGCTAATAATACTATATATCAATAAAAATTTATTTTGCTTTGTGATGAGACTACAAATGACACAATAAAGAGACTTGGTAGTGATTCCATGAATTTATATGACTTCCAATCGTTAACACTAACAGATTAGTGAGGGACTAATAGAACATAGCGATATATGCACTACGACTTTCCGGGTATAACTTTAAGGTTATGAGAGATAATTCATCGTTATTGTTAACGTTATAGTATTCCTTAGAGTTCTCAACTTGCCTCTAAAATCAGCTGAACTGGACGATAGTAATGGACAGACGAAAGTATACGACTGGCGCTTTTGTTGTGTCTACCTGGATAATTCTGTAGTATAGGTCAAATACCCATTGACTCGCTGTTTTCCAAAACAAAGATCTTAGTTTGGTAGTCGTACCGGGTGTAATAAGCAAGCACCACACTAAAATAAACTTAATTTGACTGACAATTAATAACTGAATATTCAATAAAAGTTGAGTGAACTTATAAGTTAACTACGTAAATTAAGTTGGTTTGACATATGGATTGTATAATAAATGTTGACATGGTCCGTTGACAAATCCCAGACGGCTATAATTGTTTCCAGTCTTTTGGTCGACAAGCCGTCCATTCTGTGAATTCCGTTCAATAGCAGATGAAGGTGCTTCGGGCATGACTCAAAGAAATGGGGTAACTAATATTGAATCTATTTGAACGACTAGAAACAACCTGAAGAACTTAGAATATACGAATGATGTTGTCTTGCTAAAAATACTGACGAAATGATTTGTCTATCAATCGAGAAAATATCTGGCATTTACTTTATGTTCATGAAAGTGGATCAGTAAGACATCTAAGACAGATGACTAAACTCTGTAAGGTTAGTTCTCGGTAAAAACCCCCAGGATAAGGACATAACACTGTGTATTAAGTGTTCGTGATCACAAAATATTCCACAACGACTGGATAACCATTGACAGAACGAGTGGAGCCTAATGACAAAGAAAAGATGTCTGCAGTGTTTTGTATCATTTAATAGTTGAAGGCCAATAATTTGATAGAAATAATCCAGTACAAAAACATTGTGAGTTTTAAACGTAGGAGTTGGCGGATACAAACCGTATTATAATGTTAGGATAATGTGAATTAGTGGGTTCTACTACATTATATTTGACATTTAAAGGTAAATAACATAACGCTAGATCGTACCGTCTTCAGAATTACTCGAATCTGGGAAGAAAACCAAGTGATTGTATGTTTAAATCCAAGTAAATTAAATTTTGTCCAAATTAACTTGGAGTAGAAGTGATGAGACTATAATTACGAACAACCTTTGAGAGATGCTAAGCTGAACTTGAGAAAATTGACCTACTTGATATGGTTATGTTAGTGTGGTGACTTGGGATTTAGGGTTGGAAGTTGAGGTTGAGAATCAAAGTCGGATCTTCTTACCAAGAACTGACTAGCCATATGAATGGGTATATTTCGCGCTGAAATCCACGACTTACTATCTTAAATATGGTTTGTTCGTCCGCAAATTATAGTCTCATCACAGAAGCTTTGCACTAACTTAAGCATTCAAAGCATTTTAGGTACGAATGTTTATTGTCTGCTTTTATGTACTATGTTGTGACGAATAGTTTAGATAATGGCATAAGTAATCACTGCTGTTTCCAGCAACTGGTGATTTTCACAAACTGACAGGAAAAATCAAACTTAAGGCGTTTATGTGTAAAAAAAACAACACTCAAACTCCTTTGCAACAATAGGTTATAGTGATTCGCTAGATTCGGAACAGGTGAAGGTTTCTTATGAAATATTATTCGTGAGTAAAGATTGCAAATTTCAGAGATGTACCGTGTGTATGACGTGAAGTTTTAACACTTCCACACATCTCAGTAACACAAAGCACCTGGATAAAAGTAAGTATTACTAATAAACAAGTAGCTACAAAAGAACAGCTCAACCTACCTTTTCAATCAACGGGGAAATGTAAACAACTGGTTTCTCCATGCACTTGTAGGTTAGTAGTTCACGTTCGATGACTGAGAACATTTCCAGATGTTTTTCGGTTCTGGATGATGAAGTAAGGTCTATTTTTTTCCAATTATTCTCGTGACGGAACTTTAGACACGTTAGGAATATGTGACATAAACCACCACCAGGTTTGAAATCCATGAAACATTTGAAAGGTATTTTCATAAAAGTTCTCGACTTTAAAAAATTAAATCAGAGGGCTGATGAAATGACTTACAGTACTTGTGAAATTGGTTTCCTGGAACTGTAACAATTGAAAACACAGAGTAGCTAGACTCTTATTCGTAGGAGGCTCAGTTTGTGTATACTTTTTGTGATTTCTTGTCAACCAGATTCTCACTGGGTCAAAAGTAGCAATAATTTCTGGATTTTCATAAAAGCGAGTAGACGGATTGCCGTCTTTAGCCCGAGTTAGGCCCATTTTGGTTACACAAAGCTTAACTTCAAATTCTGCGCGCCAAACACTAGCTCAATTTCAGCTCATTAGGAGTTGGATGCCTCAATATTTAATGAAAGCTCACGGTCTTAAATTGTTGCTGGTAGAACAAAGGTGGGTTTCAGTTGCTCTCAATAGTAAACTGGAATTTAAATAAATAATCTTGCAAAGGAAATAACTGTTGTAAGATACTATGCTATATCTTCGCGAAAATATCACTCAATCGCTTAAAGTTACTTGAATCAGCATAACATTCATCACATGCCAATGCTAGCTTACTCTTACAGGTTAAAAGTTGTGCACACAGCATAACCGACCACACGGTTAGTAATACTAATAAACTCCACTAAGGGTTTACTATTTGACGTAACGACTTATTAAAAATCAACTAATTTTTTTCGCTCCTTCGTCTTGGAGTTATAAAAAACCTTAGATCTGTGGCAAAATCAAGTATGATGGTACATAAGCTCAGTTCAAGCCCAAGTAACAAGAAGCATGATAAAATAGGAAGAAACAAATCAATATGAAGTAATTAGATTCACAACAACATCTAAAATCAAAGAAGAAAAAGGTAAAGGTGTCTCTTGGTACATTGAATGTAGCACTAATAGATGGAATTATATATTGCCCACCATGTTCAACCACTAGAAAAATGTTTCAACAGTGGAAGATAAGTGTGAGAAGAGAAAGATAAAACTATAAACTTCATGCGACAGGTTTGGAACGTATCAAGCGAAGAAATTTCTTTCCGAAAGTTTCAGTGACTCTGAGATCAAAAGTAGAGCTTTCTAACAAACCTTTCGTTTCTTCTCAGACCTTTTGAATAGGCCAAAAAGTCAAGATGTAGTTTTCGCTTGGTGGCAAAATGCAAATCATTAAAAATACCAGGAGCGGTAGCAGTTGTGATTGAACTATAACTTTGAGTACAAGGGGAACATCCAATCTCCTAATTTCAGGGAAAATTTGACTAGGTTCGGGGAAACCGCCATAGTAAACTTTGGTGAAGGTTTGGGGATATGGCACAAAACCCCCAAAATCTCCCTTGAATTTTATGTCTTTCCCAAAAATTTTCACCGTAATCTTGTTACAGTTTCTGTAAATTAGTTTTAACGCAATACTTCTCATAAGTTTCTGCAGAAATCATGGAAAAACCAGGCGACGATACATACGTTCAGTGTTTACTGCAATGTTCCATTATTTGTAGTCAATTACGAAGTACTAAATAAATTTAATGTTAATCAATCTATCGCTGCAATTAAAAGACCAATTCGTGACACATAGAAATGTTTATTACGGTCAATAAAATTACAAATAACTGATTTATGTAGGGCCTTTTCATTGCTTTGTAACAGAAGCAGGTTACATAGACGTTAAACTGTCATTCACAATGTTCTACTAAGTAAAAAGAATATTCTTTAGTTTATAAGCAGATTTCAAAATATGTAAAACGTACATGACGTACCAACGGTATAACAATGTTGTTAACAATGCGGACAAAAAGCTTACAGTTACATCTGTTAAAACTTGGGAAGCCGGCTGAAAGCAAGATGGAAAACAAATAATTTTTTGCCGACAATAAAAAAGTTGTTCCACCATAAATATTGATCACAAAATAATATTAAAACTGCATTGTGTATTATATCAAACATGTAAAGTGCTTTAAGTTCAACCTTTCTTTTGATTGCCATCCACGCTTATGTACTTTATCTCATGCGTCATGCAAGAAAGCCTGGCTTGCAACATCCATGGAGTGTACTACTTTTTTCGGGACAGGTTGCACTTCGGAATCGGGAACACGGAACACTTGCATATATATTATTACTGTAGTGTGGACTTTGAACCGCTCGGTGCAAATTGTACTTACTAATACCTAATTTACTTTTGGTTCTGTGTAAAGTGTAAGTGTTCGCCAGATCCGGCAACAACAGGTAATTTAAACAGGCTTTTGCTGATATACGAGGGTCAACACATATGAGCTCGTACAATCTGGCCACCTAAAATTTGTCCAGACACCTGTTACAACTTACGAACTGATCATGGAACTTTAACTCATCTAAAGCAACTTCAAAAGAACGCAACTCTTCTTGTGTTCTTAATGGGAAAGCAATAGCTGAATTGTCAACTTGGTCGGTACGCCTATCCATTACACCCATAGATGAGTGTTCACTAAGTGTGATCAGTATATCACTCTTGCTACACAGTTCAGTGACTGCTTTCAGAATCATTTTCAGCATTTTACTGTCATCATTGCACAACCTTGTCTTATCATGTTTACATGAAATTCAACTTACGGTTTATTAACTTCCATTGACGTACATGGAAGTGGTGGTGAGAAAACCTCTGTTTTTGATGAACTACTTTATGAGCATTGATTAAATAGGTACATACTTTGTTATAGGTGAGAATCTTCCTGTCAAAATGTTGACAACTGGAAAGTCAACCGGGGAAAATCCAGCTTCAATCTCATCAACCTCTAGTTCTTCAGAGGTGCATAAATATTCTTTGAGTTTTCGTTTAGCAGCCCTAACGCAAAAGTGATTTAGTAAGTTGAACAATTTGACTTTTCGGCTTTTCCGTTTCACACGGTAGCGTTTCATCATCTGTTGTAATTTTCTTATTGTAACTGAGTACTCTGGTTAAACAGATTTTCATTTCCTCGGCTAAATCGTAGTCATCTAAAAAATGAATTTAAAGTTATTACAACTTACCACAGCGATGCAGTACCATGCACTTCCTCAAAGTGAAGCGACTATCACAGTCGACACTATCAATAATATCCTTAGCAGTCACATCATCACGATAAATAAAATGATCGTTGTTCAGCAGCCTTTTTTTAGAGATGCACAGAACTCGCTTCTTCTCTTTATGATTAACCAATATGTATTTTCCTGATTGATGCTGTAAATCAATGCCGAGGCGTTAAAAATTGAAAATTTATTACATTCATGATAATTCATTAAAACATCCTGATGAACGAGGCCGAAGCACTAACCAACAGACACTTACTACATAAAGTACTATATTTGCGACAGCCATTGAGAAATTATGTCACATTTTATATTGGATTGTATGCAAAAGGGGAATAATATATGATTTTGCGTCCGTATGCAAATGCAGTTGCACAGTATATCTGTCAGTGTAATCCGCTTACATTCGTGGCTTAAGGTAGAAAACTTGAATGTGCCTATAGTACTGGAGAGAAATGAGTCAGCAAAAAAATCCAGCGGGTTATGGAATGCCCCGAACTTAATTCTGCCCCCATCAGTAATTTGTGTTATCAACCCCAGTTTCCCGTTGGCTATGGCTACGTTGTCAGGTCCGGTGGTTGTTAGCTTTGAGTTTCTGCAAGTGATGATCTCCTTGGTTGAATCATAACTTACATCAGGCTCAGTCAGATTGTCAGCCATATCCTGATTCAGTATACTTTGAAAATAAACTTATTCGGCATATCGCCGTGTAGCTCGTTTAGCCGCAGCAAATTTTCAGTGTACTGAACACCTAATTTTACTCATGTACGATTCAAAAGGAAAGACAGAGAACGACTCTTAACTTCCATGTTCTATAACGTACTCTGCTTATATTCACAATATAAATTCAGTGATTGCTACCGTAAAGGTTTTCGTAACTTAATAAGATGTTGTTCACATAAACCCGAACACTGTCCGCGAATGTGGTGTGCAACTTAGGGTGTGATAATAAATATATTGACAAGGACAGGCCCTTGAAGTTTCTGTGTGTTGATGGTGGTAACCTCGCATGAAGAACTACAGGGGCTAAGTTTAATAAGAACAACCGACATTCAATTGCTTTTCATACAGAAACTTCATGTAGTGAACCACATTGCCCTGGAAAGTCGCATGTAGTGTGCTGTCTGCATAAGTCTAGCGCCACATTTATTGATGCGAAAATTGATAGATCCTTCCATAAGGAAATAATATTTTTAGTGATACCTAAGTATATCATATGCACCGGTTCAGATGGAAAACATTTTATCATATCCAGTGGCAAATTTTCAAAAGAACTTCCACCACGATGATGGATAGATTGAGACCTACTACGAAAAGTGACATCACTTCTCAATTCGTGTTCAACACTGGCAAAAGTCATTTGATCACCCATTCGTGTCCCTAAAACATAACCGTTTTGTTTACAGTCAGCGGTACCATTGTGCCCAACAACATACATGACGTAACTGCAGTTTCACAAATAACAGCGACTAATTTAACTATTAAATGTACCTGACACTTATCAACAAAATACCTTCTGTCAGCAACTCTTGTAACTCTGTTATAAGTGCTGCGGACATGTCGTTGAAATCAAATGGTTTCACTTCACCACCATAGATCTCAACTATAAATACATTACTAGCTAATTTACCTGTTATGCGGCCTAGGGTCAGCCACAGCTGTTGGTTAGAGCTTTTGAACAAGCTTAGACCATCGTAGTTCAACTGCAGCTTAAATTCTGTGAAACGGATTTGACGTAGCTAATTTTCGGAAATCCTCAGCACACTTGATTTTAATCCCAAATGGTAGTATATTCCCGTTTCCAGAATTTTAGGCTCCACGTCGTTGCATCGACGTATAACACTTCTGACGAATGTGGGGAGTTCAGGAATGCGCACCCGAAAAAGGTCCAGAACAAAACAAAACCTTAAATTCGGTAGACTATTCGTGAACAAAAGTAATATCTTATTAAAATTATTATTTCTTAATTGTAATTTAATATCTTAAGGCTTAATAATGCTATGGTGATGAAATGGTTTTCTGGATTAATGCGCAACACAGATTTTAGGGATTTCCCCAAAATTAACCCAAAGTTGGAAGTTTGGGATATTCAGTAACTTTATTACTTTGCTTACAACCATGTCCAGTATACCAATAGTCACACTAGATATCAGGCGAACTATTTTAATTAATGTTCATTTGGTCTACCTATTTATATTTTCAAAACTAAAACTTGCCTCATCAAAATACTATAGTTGTTATTACCACTACTAACATATCACTGTATCGTTGGTATTAGCGTCGTAAGCACATGAAGAATCTAATTACCACTCTCTCTATCGCAACTTTTCTTGATGAATCAATGCCACTACGTAATTACGTAGTTATTGATCGGCCATTTTGTTTGCTTTGCAATTGTATCATCGTCTTTCGCACTCCTTTATATGGATTTATCAAGTTTTTGATCTTACAACATGTAACCAATTCACCACTTAGTTATGACTGACCTGTTACATGTAAGATTTACCTGTTGTCTCGAAAAGATTCTGAGTTTCACTTAACTCTGAACTGCTATAGGACTCTACACTGTCTTTTGAAATCGTTGATAAGGATGAATGATCATTAGGAACACTAGACTTAATAGAATCAGTATAACAAGACTTAATATTAGTTGCAGCAAGATGAACAGTAGTATTACAAACTGACTGAATATGTCCAATATCACCACATTCAAAGCACTTGGAATTACGAAATTTACACCAATTAAAAGAGTGGAACCTGCCACAGGACAAACACTGACGAAACTTGTACCCATTTTCGTGAACTGCATCGCAACTAAATGTATATCCAACAATTCCATCACACGCTCCATCGCGACCCAGTGTGATGATTAGAAGTATTTGAATTATAGTATGAACTAAGAATCCCAGGAATAACGTAATCGGGTCAAGAAGTACTAAATAAGCATGAACGAATGTACTGTATTTGGAATTCAAAATCAAGCATTCAACAAGTTCAAAGGTATCATTAATTCATCGAAACACCACAAAAATGTAATTAAATTCTAATCTTCTGGTATGGGTCAGATGTTTATCTTTCAGGGACTCAAAGTTGTTGATACTGTCTATATTCTCCAATTTTCTTCTAGTTTTTTTAGCATGATGAAAGTAGCATGGGTAGCGTATATTAACAAACTTGAGCCCGAAGGATGCTATACATCCTAACGTTACTTTCGACCGTTCTAGCAAGCAACTTTGCGTGAATCCTGTAACGTCTTTACGGGTTCAGTGCTCGCGAGAAATTGGATGTCTGTATGTTGCCGTTGCAGCAGTTATGAGGAGAGTAGTTGGTCAAGACAAATGTACCTAGTGCTTGGTTGTCCAGCCTTGGTATGATTATAATTGTCAGATATACGATTGTGGTTGTCTACCAACAAGATGAAGACGCAGTTCATATCCTTGAAAGAATCTAAATATTCCAGCGCAGTAATGAGAAAGTAGATATTTTCGGTTATTGGTGAGAGATAAACGAGGTCACTTCAAACTCAAAAGACGTCTGTTATTTCAGTATATATGCTTTGGTAGTCACACATTAATCAATAAACGCTGTTAGAGATGCTGGGAAAAGAGGATTAGTCTATTTCCATTTGTTTGAACAAGCAGTTTATTTCATTTCAAATGATCACCCTTGCTACTGGATAATTGACTTTTAGTTCGGCATTTAAATAATCTAGTTGTTTTAGCACCCTTGATGCCAAGATCTAAATAAATTTTATTTTAGACTGTAACATAGTTGGTAGGTACATTAGTTTAAGCACACTTATCGATTAGTCTCTGTAGACATACTTTTCAATCAAGATAATGAATGAATCAATTGGAGGCACTAGACGACCATTTCCCCCCAGTATGGGACTCCTCGGAGACGCGCATCCACAGTCCTACACTCGAGGTCCAAACCCAGAACCTTCAGTCTCGTAGATTGACCGAAGTTAGACATTAACACCGTTGGGTGCCGGCCCACTGGTCTAGAAATTAAACGTTCGCGCGCGAGACCAAAGGTCTCGGGTTCGAACCCCGAGCGCGGGTTTGTGAATGGGCACTGTTAAGGAATTCCATACTAGTGCAAAGCAGCCGCCCAGTATTCCCAGGCTTTCAACGGTGGTCTAACATTGATCCTTTCCTAATCTCAGTCAAAACTCAACAATCTCCACAACCCTATGCTGGCACTTTTTACTGCTGATACATTTTGATGACCGGAAGCTCTTCTAGTTTCTCCTTTGTGTTGAGTTTATGATGGAAAAGGTTTTTTACGATCCCTCTTTTATGGCGTGTTAGGGAGATATTTGTGGGTAATCCATACTTGTTTTATTCCTTGATGTTGTAGCTGACAAATGTTCTCCAGATACTCAGAACACAAAATAAGTAATAGCACTTGATACATTTTATCGCAGTAACTAAAATTGTCTTGTATTCCAAGTGTTTCTATGTTTAACGAAGTGATAATATTATCAGATTACTATTTCAATCAGAAGACTAACATGAAATTACTGTTAGTGCAGACTGAAAAGTCTAAAAACTTTTAGAATATGAAAACTTTCTTACTTTCAGTACATTTGAAGATATTTCGTAACTGTTTCGTCGTAAGTTGATATTTTATATAAGAATCATCACAAAGAATGACAAAATTGATTACATTAAAATAGCAATATCTATTTGAATTCTATTGAATATATAAAACTTAATTTAATTAGGTTTTTACACATTATTCTGCATGAAAACTCAACAGTAACAATTCTCGCCAAATGAACTTCCGATCCGTTTTCCTCGATGCTTCTAATAACCACAGTACATATCTACACGGCAACTTGAATGCGATAGAAATGGTGCGAAGTGAGAATAGGACCCTCTACTTCAGGATTGGTCAGTGTACAGAACAACGAGGTTGTTTATCCAGATTACCGGTTTTGTTAAAGGTAAATAATTTGCTGACCGAAAGAGATTCGATTTATACTACCTGTTAGGAAGACTGTAATTTATGAGCGAACCAATCACGTATAAGATAACAGGCAACGGATTTTGGAACAAAATCCACCCATTTATTTGGATAAATAGCGTCTAGGCATTTTAGCTTATGTCAATTCGTGATAAAAAAAACCCGAAATCTAATTCCTACCCTAAATCATCAACTGCAAATTATAATTATAGTTCCTCACACACTAGTTTATAACCCTCATTCGGCCTTTGTTATTATCTGGACACTTAAGGTCAGTCTAGCGTCGCTAAAAAGGTCGTCCATAGATTATAGTCTCACTAAAACAACTCCAAAATTAAGTCTACATTTGTGGTTGAGAAGTCTTTAATTAAGCATTGTGCATCCATATACATTCTTGGAAAATGTATTACACGATAAGTAAGTGAAAGATATGTTAACTGTTGTTAAATTCAGCAATGGCATCAAAATTAGGTACTTAAGTTGTAGGGACAACATACTTGCTAACGAGCGTAAAGATAAACGGGAAAGAATATGCAAGTAGTTCATCTGTTTAACTTCAGTAAGATTTTATTATATGGAGTGGAGGTTTTCAAGGACACTTTTCACTACATTCTTTTTACTCCTCATATTGTCAAGATCTATCCTCAGATAGGAAAAAAATGTTTACGGGTGATAAGAAAGGCTACTGTTGTCTAGGCAGATTTAAATATTATGCCGAATTAGTTTGTCAAAGACTTAGATTCATAGGCTCTATAACAAGGACTTACAGCAACAACGTTTATTAACAGATAGGTAAATACATATGAGATAATTTGAAGCATGAGTATGTTTCTAAACCGAGTGCTCTTCCATTTTAAGACAACAGGAAACTAATCTTGGAAAAGTTCAGTACATGAAATATAAATAATTTTGTGATACTTGTACGAAATAATGATTCCGTTATACTTTGTTGCCCGCTGATTTCCAATCCTAAATATAATACATTCGTTTGTACTCATCTAGTTCTGTCTGGCTTAAATTGTACTGTTCCGGGAATTCATAATTAGCACAGTAATTATAATACTTCTAATTATCATAAAATCCTAGTTTTATTCGGTTTCAAGCATAAATTATTTATTCTTATACACTTATTTGAGTTCCTGGAAAATACCAAGAATTTCTTGAGGATAATTTAACAGTTAAAGTTCATATCCGTAAAATAGGTTCACCTATCAAATTTTAATAGCGTAAAACGTTTTAATGATTATGAATATAGCTATAGCAGTGAATAAGTCCTCAAAATAAATAGTTCCGTATGTCCTCAACAATGATGTTGAACTCGTTAAATTTACTGGAAGCACCCTAACTGAAAACGCTCGGTCACGCATCCCCGACAACTGATGGCCAGCTTAGACCAAAGGCCTCTCAACATATTGATTACTTTATAAATATATTTTCGGATCCCGTCATTTCTGACTTCTGATTCGATTGAATTGGTATACTTCAATCGTAAAGGTATCAGGCGTTCACAAGCTCCGAATACTTGTGGCAAAGTAAACTAACATTTTCTTAACGTATATGTCCATAACAATGATTTATGTTTAGTATTTATCCACTGATTGAACTTGAACATAGTATTCCAAGGATAGTTTTACAATCGTACAGGATCAGATTTTCAACTATGTTGGATGATTTTACCAAACTTGACATGTAATCCTGCAGCTCTTTAGTAGAAATAACCAGTTAGGCAGAGTAGATAGATATTGAGATTCTAAGGTGAATTACTCTTTTGTATATTAGTTCTGTATGATTTTTCTGGAGGCAGTGAGCGAAAACGGACATACACTACTATAAGAATATGATAGGGTGTGGTTTGTCTGACAACAGTTAGGTCTACGATAACTTAGGCACCATAGAAAGGCGGGCACTTAGACTGGACGCTGCCTACTGTTTTACGGAGACTAAGTAATTGGCCAGTGATAGAATCAGTCGCTAGCACTCACGGATCTAAAAGTTATATGTTGCATGTGACAACTGAGAGTGTTTGAATGTAATTACCCTAACAAGTTGTAACTGTCAATAGTTGAATGTAGACGGACTAGACAAAATAATGCAACATACCAAAGTAGGAAACTGAAACTATTTACAGGACATAAATAGTAAATCGTCACTATTGGACACGATTCTGAGAAAAGTCATCATCAGATATCCGCTCCTATGATTACAAAGAATTTAATAGTCAAACAGTTTCTGGTGAATACCGGTTGTCATATATTTATCTATTTGCTGGTAATTTAAAACACGAAAGTGTTCTCAAAGAAAGATTAGTTACAGGCGATTGGAAAGACGGGTTAAATACATTGGAGAACAAATTAAGTGTTCCCCAATTACTAAACCACTGGGGTGGGATATCAATATAACCACCTTCTTACCCTTAATGAAGCTTTAAAAAAACTATAGATGCGAGCGACAAGCATTAGTGAACTAACCTTACGATTTTTTAGTTATCTTTAAAAATCTGTTTGGAATCCACAAATCCGTATCATTATTAGGTATTATATTTTCTATACCCAGTCTTTATCTACTACCACTAATAATGTAACCAATATTATACCTCGTTAAGCTGTAGCAACTTGAATCGATCTGCCTATGCGTTAGGTCATACGCTGTGATTGACGACAGAATGATTATATGCTATTACTTCACCAAATCTATTAGATTAACAGAGTACTTCAGATAGATATGGACTTGTAGAGTTTAACCGGTCATTCTGTAAGTATTATAAGCTGTACACTTTCGCTAACAGTATACCTTGCGTTTCATCTATAATCAATTCATTATTTTTAAATCTGACCGTCGCATCTAGAATTCAATATCTGATGGTAAAATGAAACAATTTCTTAGAAGTTATGCTTCCAACTATTGGTTAATAAGCCACCTTTGAATTATATATTCAAACGCCATTTTCTTTGTTGGAATTTGTAAAAGGAACTTACTGATGATTGAAGATATTGAGTTATATAATTTGAATATGACCTCAGTGTGGTGTAAATACACTCATCCACTTTATTGAGCTCCTTACTGTTCCCTTCTCTAGGGTTTCTTTGTTTGTGGTGAAGCGTATATACATGACATCAACCCATGAAGATGCTAGTCGTTAGCTTGGGCCATGTAAGTAGGCTCAAAACACGTGGTCAGGGTCCGCGTGATCACTGTAATCACTAGTTAGAAACCTTGAGTGAAATGGTTCGAATTAATTTGTAATGTAACCTTATCGGAAGCATCATAATGGTTAGTGAAATCTTCTACTTTGATGAACACCTGTTTCTTTACAATACTCATTTCTGATATTGATGACTGCCTGGCAATGAAGAAACAAAGTATGAATATTACATCCTATTGATGAATAATAAGTAGTTTCTAACTTACGAACCATTTTTGAAATCCAGTGGTACTTAAGAACATGAACTGAGTAGCAACAAAAGTGTACAAAAAGAATATGAATCTGAATATGGATATCTTTTAACTGATTTATCCGATACATATTGGTGTACTTGACTTAGAATTGCACTCTAAACATGAGGGATAGTAGAACTATTTAGTTGTCAGAATTGGAGTAAATAGGACAGGATATCTAACCTGAGACGGCTTAGTGCTTACAAATAGAACGCTCTGACTACTCACTCATCGCTGTACGATAATATTTGGTAAATTGTTATAATACAACAGTAGTGCCTACCTACATGTATGTTGTCCCGATAAGAATAATGAATGGTAAATTTTGAGATTCAATTATGGACCAATATTATGAGTATATTTTTATCGTATAATTGTTATGCAACTAAACTGTTCATATTCATACCCCTCTTATTATGAGCTTTATGTTGACCTATGAACTACTATTGTACGATTTACCATTCATGAATTATTCCCTATTTGTTAATCGCTACCTCTCTCATTCACAGCCACTTCTGGCTAATTATTGTACAAATGTTATTTTCTATTTTATTGATACGTTGTAGTCGGGTTGATTGGTATATAAACAGAGTATGCTTGAAATACAATGTTTCATATCTCAGAGGCCGAGACTTGTGTTCTGGACTCAACTGGCTGGGTTAGACAGGGAAACAGGGCCAATCAGAACTCTAGGTCGTTCTTACGTGTTTTACGCGTCTTTGGTTCGATCGATAATACACTGCTCTCTAATCTTTCAATCAAGGACACAACAATTGGCACACGGGTAAAAATCGATCCAAGTTCAAATCACAACAATGTAAATGTTTCATCAAGTTCGTTCTGGAAATATTTGTAAGTAGATCAGGACAGTAAGATTTAATAGAATTGCATATTGATCAGTAGGACTACAAAAGATGAGAACCCAAAACAAGAAAATTTAGTTGTGACGTTATTAGCCGATTAATTTATTAGTTAAATAGAATGACAATAAAAACCGTTAAAAAAAAAAGAACCATGGCACCGAAAACCATAAAGTTAAGTTACCATTAGTTATTAGGTATAAATATTGTTATTTTCTTCAAGGATCTAAAACCATATAAACAATAAAACGTTTTATTCTGTGCTTGTTTCTTGTATAACGATGAGACTGTAATCACGATCTAAGTCGACAAAATAAGAGAAAATAGAAAAAAAAGTCATTAAGTAAGCGAATGAAGGGAAATTAAATAACATATTTTTTCTAAAAGTAACTACATGAAATACAACCTGATCGAGTATCGGGACTTGAAGATTTCGGGGCTTAATCTCCGGTGGGGTAGTGGATGTAAACCCAAATTAAGAAATTTTATCCTGCATATAAATAGTTATCAAATGCTTACTGCTTTTCAATACTTATCTAACTAAGATCAATCCGTGATATGGACTAAAATTAATGTCAATAATTTGGGACATCAACAAACATAAACTGAATGTCACTATCGGTAGGGGAGTTATCAAATGAAACTAGCTAACTAACGATTAATTTTTATAACATGAATGTTAAAATTCTAAGCAACTTTTATAAAGTGATGGTATTTTCATGTTATAACTGTGAACAACAAATTTGAGGGTAGCGAATTATCGATCGGACCAAAGACGCGCAAACACGTAGAACGACCTAGGGTTCTGATTGGCCCCGCTTCCCTATCTAGCCCAGCAGTTGAGTTCAGAACGCAAGTCACAGCCTCGGATGTATGAATCATTATATTTCAAACATACTTTGTTTATATACCAGTCAATCAGACCACAACGTACCATAAAATAGAAAATAACATTGTACAATATTGACCAGTAGGAAAATAACACGTGAAATAAGTACTGACCAATAAGAAAAGCATACCATGTCCAAGTCCAAGAATAGCATTAGACTTAATAGGATAATTTCTGGGATATTTTCCTGAATATCCCAACATTTCAATAATTTAGTTTAAGTCGATTGTCAGTATTTAAAAAGAGAATGATTTCATGTTTACTGATAACTTATTAATTGTCTTATTTATCAAATAGATAATTTGTCATTAAATAAAGCAATGCATAAATGAAATATATTACCAGAAACAACACAGCGGAAAACGCCAGGAAAACATGATTGCAATATCTTAATTAGATATGATGGATATATTTAGGGCAGTTGGAAATCCCTGATTTCAAACCAATGGTTTACATGGACTCCAGGATCATGAAGGAACAAAAGGCGTATCAACTTATATTGTTGGTCACCGGCTACCATGGGACTGCATCTCCTAAACTTGCTCCACTGCCTTGTGGATTAGACTTTCAGGTCAAAGGTTTAGGGTGTGGCCTCCTAAAAAACCACCTGCTTCGGTTTGCGCACCCGAGCATTATTACAGCCCTCATACAAATCAATGACAACTGCTAATGGCTTCATTGCTATTGTGTGGCGCATATGTATTTGATGCCCTATTTTACTAATGTTTATGTGAATGGGTTTTGTGGAGATTTTTAGAAATTTCACAGGTTGAAATCATGAGTCAATTGAAGATAGACCACCATGGAAAACCTGGAAGCACTGGACCGCCGTTTCGTCCTAGCATGGGACTCATCAGCAATGCGCATCCACAATCCCGCACCCCGCGGGATTCGAACCCAGAACCTACTGGTATCGCGTGCGAGCACTTAACTGAATTTAAACATTAACGTCGTTGGATGCCATCTCAGTGGTCTAGTGGTTAAGTGCTCGCGCGCGAGACCAGTAGGTTCTGGGTTCGAATCTCGCAGGGGGCGAGGTCGTGGATGCGCACTGCTGAGAAGCCTCACAGTAGGACGAAACGGCCTTCCAGTGCTTCCAGGTTTTCCATGGTGGTCTAGCTTCAGTTGACTCATGATTTCAACTTGTGTAATGTTTATGTGTTCAAATAAATAAATAACTTTAGATAGCATTAAAAATATGAACATAGGTAGCGAAAAAAAAAGATTCATAGACAGACAAATTTTGTTTGTTCATATCTACCAAAGCCATTTGATTAGGATAAATAAAAATGAAACGAGGAAAATTAACTATAAAGAAAAAAACTACTACCTGGTGCTACCATAATTTCATTTCGAGTACTTCGTATACGCAGAAATGTTAAATCATTAGACGGATCTAAATCACGAACAGCAGAACGAGATTTTGCTACCAATTGTTGAATAAGACCACAGTAATGATTTGTGGTACTGTTATCCATGGAAGTTCTTACTGCGATCCCTTAGAAAAGTAAATAAGATATTTTTATATAAGAAGAACAATAAACATTAATCTAAATAATGGATGAGATCAATTGTATCATTGAAGAAGAAGAATAAAGACAATTTAACGAAGAAACTTTTCTTTTCGACACTAGTTTATAGAAAATTATCAAGATAACTAGTCTGATGAATAATAATGATATTAGTATGTAAGAACAGTGTAATTTCATAATAGAAGTATCTGGCCATGAGTTTTAGTTCAGAAATGAGCAATATTTATGTTATAACTTGTGCCCTAATAATATTTAACATAATGATACCATCAATAAGAGAACAGTGATTTATCGACCGAACTAATGACGCAGAAAACCGTACGAGCAGTGTAGAGTCCTTATCGGTTCTGCTTCCCGCCTAGCCATGCCTGTTAAATCCAGAACACCAATCTCAGCCTCTGAGACTGGGCTTATATACAAACCAAACAGACCACATCGTACCATAAAATAGAAAATAACATTTGTACAAGATTTAGCCAAAAGTTGCTCTATTCATGGGAGACTGTAATTGATAGACTGGATATAAATTAAGAATGGTAAATCGTATAATAATAGTCAATGGGTTAAAATAAAGTTTATAATAAGTAAAATATGAATAGTTTAGTTACTTAACAATTATACAATGAAAATATATGTATAGTATTAGTCCATTAATACATTCCAACAGTTACCATTCATTCTCGTCGAGATATAACAATTTAGGAGATGGACAATATCTAAACCAATATGAACTTCAACTGTGAGGTGTTGGTCTACAAAAAGCTTTGCCTGACCTAGGTCTCGTGCTCGTCAACAAGGTGTACCTGTAATCTTGGAGAAACTGATACTCCTTGACAGATTCGATCCCGTGTCACCCAATTTCACAGTCAGATACATTACCACTTAGAGTAATGGTCAAATTACAACTTGATCAATGCTAAGAAAGACTTGAGATATGTGAAGTTGGTCACTACTTACTCAATGATCAATCAATTGTAAATATAGTTTAGTGAGATGCTTTTCTGATTAAGTAGGGTTTATCACACTTACTTGAGACCGGATACGAAGTGGATATAATAGAAGTATTCAAAATAATCAATAAATAATCTAACTGTATATTGTTAAAAGTCATGGAAGCCATAGGTAGTTAGGCTTGAATTTGACCATCTGTTTTGGTAACCAAGATGTTTGTTATATCCTAGCGAAGATTAAATTACGAGTAACTTCTGAGAACTATTAATGGACTAGTATTATATATATATTCCTATTGTATAACTGTTCAGTAACTAGATTGTGCATATCTATATTCCTCCTATTATAAGATTCATTTTGACCTATAGAATATTATTATAATACGATTTACTGTTCTTAATTTATGTTCAGTTTATTGATTCCAGTCTCCCACGTTCACAACCACTTTTTGACTTAATCTTGTATAAATATTATTTCTTATTTTATGGTGACTGGTATATAAACCAAGTATATTTGAAGTCTTAAATAGAGCAAGAACAAAGCATTGATACAGAATAATATGAATTCATTTTATTTCATTAGGTTCTCATCAGCTGCATACAACCTAAATTATTTGAAATTCAAAATTATTACAGATATTGACATTTGTTATACATAAGCGTGTGATTAAGGATGAATACACGTGTATCATGATGTAGCGAAGATTCAGATAGAGTTAATGAGCTCATAAAATGTTTGATTCGAATAAATAAATAAAGTTAGAGAGTGAAAGTTCTGGAACATTGAAATAGTGATTAGAACTCATGAAAATAGATTAATCGTAATAAAGAAAATATGAATTGAAAACAGTCAGTCATGTATGATGTAATTTAAACTTCAGAAAGAGTTGCAATAAATAAATAAATCGGAGCAGATGAATAGGAAGGGTGGGGGTTATTGTTACCAGCGTAAAGATTGATTACTGTCTCTTTTTGTATACATAGATCTGGTTTTAAACGCTTGATTGCTAACGCTTCAGCGAATTTCAAAAGGTTAGAGTTTGATTGTTTGTTAATCACCTTGAAGGACTTCAGTATATCAACTTCATGTCCTGTATCAAGGAGATATCTTGCGATAGCACTGTTGAATGCGTTCAATCCATTTAACCTTAAACTTTTCGGAATATGTTCTTTGAATCGGACGTAGGCTCTCCTTTCTGTTCTACCAATGTAACTGCTTTGGTAGGTACATGTAAATTGCATAGTGGAAGCTGTTATTGGCTTTGTGAACTCAACTGGACGGGCCAGGAGGAAAAGGACCAAAACAACGCTATGCTGTTCATACCGATTGATACATCATTGGTGTGGTACAGTGCTAAGATAGTATAAGTTGTATACCGATTGGCGAATAAGTCACGTGATAATAAACCGGGAAAAGACAACAATATTGACTTATTTTACTAATTTTCCTATTCAATTAAGGATAATTACAATTTAGTGAGTTCGACTCATTTGTTTCTTCTCTATAAACTTGAATTTTTGTTAATATTACGTAGTGGGAACTATCTTAAAAAATATCCTACAACTGTCACTCAGCATTTATAGAAGCCTATTAACATTTAATTCTTAACGATATTTACGTTTACATTCTATACTTATATATATTTATCTATTTAAACACATAAACATTGATATACGGAGGCACCAAACAGGTATGTGCCACATAAATCATTCGATTTGTGTGAGGGCTATGATGCTGCCCGGGTGCCCAGACGGAAGCAGATGATTTTCTTAGGGAGCCACACCTGGAGCCTTCAGTCTAATGGTCTGATCCACAAAGTAGTAGAGCAACGTAAGGAGATTCAGTCCCATGGTAGCCGGTGACCAACAATAGGTTCATACACCATTTGTTCCTTTAGGATAATGGAGCTCATGTGCACCATTGGTTTGGAATCAGGGTTTACCAACTCCCCTTAGTGGACTCTCCGTATCCATCAGCCCGGTTAAAGCGCCAATATTCGCTTTTCATCCTCTCGATTTCGTAAGCAACACTTCCACCGCGAGAAGGTAGTGACTAGGACTTTTTTGTTATTGTTGACCAATCCATCTTTTATAAAATTCCAGATTATGAATGTGGCTGAAGTGAAATATGAATTTATTGTATTCTGTAATCAATGTCTTCGGTTTATTCAAATTTATTATATGTAGTTAAAATCTAAGTGATCTCAGCTGGGTGGACGGCAACACGATGAGACGTAACATTTGGAGGAATGAGAAATTATCGAAACGCTTTTATTTTGAAAGACTGCCTTCAAATGCTTCCATATGGTCACTTATATATACTCACTAACGTTTTGCGACGGGGGTAATGTTTACAAAATTAAGGACGGGAAAAGAATCTTCGGCGCTCAAACCGAGTAAGAATGATCCACTTAGAGGAGATATAAAACTCTGACTCTAAAGTGTGGCGTAAATATATTTGGTGCCTCTTGTACCAATATTTATGTGTTCAAATGGACATGGGTTTCAGGATTCTAAGGGAACAATTGGCGTACGAATCTATTCTCGGTCACGGGTTTCCATGGGAATGCATCTAACGTTGTTTTACTGCCTCGTGGATTAGATCCCAAAATCAAGAGCTCGGGGAGTGTGTCCTAAAGAAGACCATCTGCTTGGGTTTGGGCACTCAGACAATAATTCAATCCACACACAAACTAGATAATAACTACTCTGTGTGGCCCTTATATATTTTAGTGCCGTTTTGTGCCAATTCGTGTTTAAATAAACAAATAATAAAACATCACTATCGATAACTCTGGGAAACAGGCTTTGATTTATTATTATTATTATTATTATTATTATTATTGTTATTATTATTATTATTAGTTTTATTCAATACTATATTTTTGGTACAATATAAAAATTCTCAGCATAAAGTATTTCAACAAGTTTCCGTTTCTTTCTTTTTGCTCGGTCCTGGCGATAAATTTTGAGTGATCGCCAGTTAGATGTTAGCAGTTCAGTAAATGAACATCTGGATAATGTGCATTCTTTTCCCTGTATATTGCCAGCAACCACATTGTCTCTTATTGAGTTTTTTGTAACTTTGACAATGAAAGGTTGTACACTTTTCAGAAACGCAGCAGAATAAGTTATACGATTAATGAACATAATGATATATTAAAACAAACAAAAACAGATAACTTGTTGAAATATCTAGATGGTAGGAACAGGTAGCCCAGATGCTCAAGTAGGCCGCCCTCCACGTCTTTTTTTATGACGCCTAGCTAATTAAATGAAAGGTTCCCAACAGACAAAAAAGAATCTATAAAAATAGCCTACTTTCAGACTGAGGCGAACATTTACACATATATCTGAAGTTGTTTACAATAAAAAGGCGAAAGATTTATCCGCAAATGAGGAGACACCCCCAAATGCCCTGGTATGGCCGAGAGTGGGGTGGGTTCGCCCTCCCTCTCGAAATGCTCTTACATGGCCACGCGTATACAGCCTCTGCCAGGGAAGTCCTACTCACTGCATTCTCGTGGCGTTACTGTTGTTTACGAAATTCAGAGGACGAAAAGCGAATGTCCGGCGCTTTAACTGGATTTCAAACTGATGGTGCACATGGGCTTCAGTATCCTGCGGGAACAAATGGCGTATGAACCAATCGTTGGTCACCGGCTACCATGGGAATGTATCTCCTCACGGTGCTCCAATGCCTTGTTGATCAGACCTTCAGGTCGAAGGCTCCGGGTATGTCACCTCTAAGAAAACCACCTGTTTCGGTATGGGCACCCGGGCAGTATCACAGCCCACACACACACACACAAATATGGTGTGGCACATATATATTTGGTGCCCTTTTGTATCAATATTTATGTGTTGAAATAAATAAATTACAATAAAAATGAATGGATCAACGATTGGTAAAGCTACTAAATATCAGTTATAATGCTTACCATCTGAGCTTACAATAACTGCACCAATAACCCCTTTGTGCGCCAATAATCTTTTAAATGTTTCTTCTACTTCTGACTTAAAAATATAAACAAGTGATTTAGTATGTATTAGCATTTATCATAATTACAAAAGTGTGAAGTAACTTGTTAAACTTAGAAATCCTGTAAAGAATATGGGACAAAAATTCATCCATCTACAATTCTATCTACTAGTGATTAACAGAGCAATTAGAGCATAACAATGCCAACATTTACAAAAAAATTAGATATTTTAAGTTGTTTAGCTGATTAAACAAACACTGGAAATTAGGATTTACTAAGTGACTTTAGATTTGTAATATACAATTATCTTGGAAGTTAAAATAAGTTCTAATTAGTTGATTAGTTAGAAGACTGTTATATTGTTTTTCTCTCTCAGTTCATTAGTTAGTTTAAAGCAACTAAAACTGTTATGTCTTTTATTCCCTGTTAATTATCACGTGACTAAATCGCCAATTAGAACCCCAACTTATTGACCAGACCAATGAAACATAAACAATTGCTAGGAGCCTAGAGTCAACTCCGAGTTCTTAGTGGTCCTCTGAGATAGTAGGTACTCACCTAATCAGGCCAGTTTAGTCCAGAACACCGATCTCAGCCTACGCTATATAAATCACGTATTTCAAACATATGCAATTTATATACAAGCAAATCAGATCGCATTATACCATAAAATAGAAAATAAAAATTATGCAGAATCAGGTCAAAAGTGTCTGTGAATGTGGGATACTGTAACTAAAAAACTGAGAATAACCTAAGTTATATATATATATATATATTAGTTCATAAATAGATCTTAGCAGTTACCATTCACTCATTCTTCGTCCAGATATAATAAAAACAAATTAATTTTTCCAGTCGAATAAACGGAAGATGAAAAGTACTTATTTACTATAGAGGGATTTTACAAAAGAAATACAGATGAGAAAGCATAGGACATAAGTGTAATGAAAAGATGAGGCTGGAGGTTAAACACAGAGTACCAGGTAAACATTACAAATAGGCTGATGAAGTAATGAATCTTAATCTATTGAAGTAGTTGGGACATGTATTTCGTATAGCCAACCACTCTCTGTCTCGGCAGTCAATGTTGTTTGGTGTAGGAGTAGGTTGATAAAAAAGTAGGAGCTGTCAGACAGACGTGACACCAGTCTAAGGGGTCATCGACAAATGGACTGAGTCATGTTTGTGGGTATAGACTATCTGGTTAGGGTTTGCGTGATTCCCGTAACTAATGGTTAGGGATATTGTATGATATAGCTCAAAATCGTTTGCAATGGTGCAGGAACATCCGATTTTTGTCTTCTTCCAAATTCTGAGCTTCCGGATTCTTCATAACTTTCTTATCTTTTCATCTCGCTAATTTACATTTTCTTGGATCATATCTTCGATACCTAATATTTCCAATCACCACGCATGCTGTCACTACGTCTACTATTCTGGGATTTGGCTTGGCAGTTTCATCCCTCTGTGCTAATGGGGTATGCCAATTCGAACCGATGTACATGCGTACTAGGTTCTATGTTGTTAATGACTGAAATTACAAAATTCAATTCTGGATTCTAACACTGAAAAGTGAATACATATATGTGAACCACAACAGTTCGAAAACACACAAATAATGCTGGGTAAGCAATCACGATCAGGTCTTCTAATCGTAGCTCAGGAACAGAATATGTATCCATAGCTAAGAATAATTCATTTGCCAAACACCAATCAAACCTTTAGCATATATTGAAGACTAGAGAGTGAAATCGGTTTTGTTTACCTAAACCAACCCATTCAGCCGGTACAAGTTTACGTACTCGGCTTTGAGAAATATGGAGCGATGAGTTTCAGCTCAGCTAGTCTTAAGGTATTGCTTCCTGCACGTAAAACACAACAGACTTAGATACACTTAGTGCGTGCAAAGTTTTTAGATTCATTTGAAATACTCACTAGACAAAACTTTACCGCATGTAAACTACGTCGATCATAGACTCCATAGTTATTGTGAGAAGTAATTTACCACTACGTTAGTGAAAAAGTTGAGTGAAATGAGAAATTACATATAAACACTGGTTTTTGTTCAAACTTGATAGGTTTCTTCAAGTCCTTATGTAAATTGGTGGATGGGTAGATCACAGTTCTAATCTTTTTCAAATTACAAGTGACTTAATGTAACACTTATTAAGGAAAGTATACCACAAACTTAGTTAATATTCCTATAGCAGTGGCGCGAGGTCCGAACATGTGACTTAGTAGCTGAAAACAGAACGCTCTAACTACTGAGCCACTGCAGCATGGAGTACATACCCAGTTATGGTCAGTGGAAGTACTTAGAGGAGTGTCGAATTCTAACCATTAATATGTTTGAGACGTCACTCAAGGTGAATTAAATGAAGAAAAAATGATACACTAAGCAAAAACCTAGAAATAAAAAGTAAATTCGTCGAAGACTAAACCTACATGATTCAGGATCCCTCAAATGTACAAAGTACTGACTATCAATGCTAATTAATTCACTGTGGTGAGGAAAACATTATGGTGGACAGGTATACATATATATTTCTGTAGGTTAAAAGACCTGATGGTACTGGGGCCATGAGAAAGTGAAGCGGCTCACTATTTAACGTGGAAATTCGCCAGACGACTTGCTTTTGTAGCGGTCCTAATTAAGTCTCCTACCGAAGCTGCTTTTTTGGCGAACATCTAGAAAATACGCTCAGTCTGCATCCAACCAATTAACTATACACCATCAAATCAACGGTTTTTTAGTGACATCTGGTTTCAAAAAGCCTGATTACCTTTGGACGAATCCACTTGCTCGAAGTCAAAATCGATCAAGAACGAACTCTCTGTGGAACCCACTACTTTAATTGCTCTACCAAACATATTAAAATGGTTGTTGTCAAAGTCTTTATGTCATTTTTTGACAGAACATGGAGCGAAGGAATCAAGTGGATTACGACAACTCATAAGATGCTTAACAGCCATCCGAAGATTCAGTAAATTTATTGTTTCTTTCTTTGCGAAAGACAGAACTAGGCGATGACGTCATCGTAACACAAACCACATATATCTAGAGCATTTGATAGTTGGCCCACAATAAGCCTAAGACTAGGTGATAAATATCACTTTTAAATAACAATATACTTCGAAGGTACAACACAAACAAATAGTGTGAGATATGATGTATGCTGAACAGATGGATTAAATATTTAGTGAGTCCTAATCCACATCCACATATTTATGCTTAATGTTAGTTGCAAGTAATTCATAAGGTGATGATAAGAAGATGAAACAAGTTAATGAAATAAACAAATTATAATTAACAACCGACTTACCATTATGTATGGCGCAACAAATAGACAGGTTGCCGCGGTGACGATACAGCCGGTTGATAAGTTCGATATCCAATATCCAATTTCTTCTTGACAATCTTGCACAAAACGATTAGTTCATTTGCTCTCACTTCTTGTCATTTCAATACACTTCCAGCTCTCTGGTAAGTTCCAGTTGGCTTTAGCTCAGTCACTCGACTCCACCAACGTTAATCAGCTTGGTGGTCATTTGTAAGTCTTTAAATTTGAGCGAGTGCGTTTGTATGAGAAGGGTCTCTGGGTACTTGTGACTATCACATTACCAGATAGGAGGTAGGTTGGCCGCAACGTGAAAATTAATGAAGCGAAAACTTGAGTGCCATGAGAGGACGATTGTTTTAGGAGGTAGATAGATAAATAACTTAATAATCAAGCTAATCAGTTGGTGATGCATAGTGTGAGGAGACCTATATGTGAGGGCGAAAAGGAAACATAGATGATACATCAGGCGAAGAGTGCCTTACAAACGCGTTATCAATTCGTACCAACGCCACACATTATTAGTCAATAAAGTCCTGTAGACAAGGACCGGTTGGTGCGAGTATCCAGTAGTGTTTATGGGAAAGTTAAATATGGAATATAATAAATAATTGGCATGGTCAAAATCATCACAGCTCTAAATCGATTCTCACGCAGTATGAGGTACAAAAATAGTTTGATATTGAGATATCTCGTGCTATTAATTGTCCCACATTATCTCCACAATCAACTGTAAAATTAGGGCAAGAATCGTTCTCGATTTGACCCTAAATCTCAATTGAACGTCTCTCGTTAGGAGAACCACGTGAATGACATCTAGCCTCTGTTTGTTTCGTTTCAGATCTTATTATGCAATTAAAGAGTGAGGGTGAATGGCGAAAAAATAAACATGGTTTACCTTGGTACCTGTAGTTCGTAGTATACATAATCGTGTTTAACTCTTAATCAACCCCCTTTCTTCTCTCTACGCATTCCCTTTTCACTTGTTTCTCATTTCATTCTTGGAAAGTTTCGGAATTGTAATCTATAGGGTTTACCATTTAGTTGTTAATTATTTGAAGAAAGTTTGCATGCAGGAGCATCTGACAGCGCTGATGTTCGAGCCTTTCAATAAAATCACCGCAAGGCCAGGAAAACAAGTATGGCTGGAAAAGAAATTGCATCTTGATGTATGCGGAAATTAATTTGGTGTGTGCCCTCTAAGTGAGTTGAAACATGATCTAATGTGGTTGTCCTACCAACTGTCTTTAGCTAGCGGTGCTACCAGTTATTTTTATATGATCAGCATCAATATCAAACTCTTAGATAGCTTCCAATTTTGGAGACTTACCAACTTCTCTATGCCGATTTATGAAGCACTTTTCACTACTTTTAACGTAAGCTCACTCCCTGTAATTTCTAAGATTACACTGAATAGTAAACGGAAAATGAAACATGAATTATTATGTAGCGTGGCGTCGAGTCGAGATTGACTATGTACACCGCTACCAAGAAGCTCGTTCCAAATGACTCCATAAAAACCCCGAGAAGCCAAATATCAGAAGGCAGAAAATGGACCAAGTTCGGATTTATTCACTGGCGATCTCGTGGTATCGAAAGGATACCGAGATCGTGCCAGAATACAAGCTTGGTTACAGAAGGTAACCGAATTCGCGCGAAATTACAATCGAAGTGTAAGAACAAGAATGGAAGCCCAATATAACTGTCAATAGCACAGTCAAACAAAAGCACATTAAAATAAACACTGGTACAACTGTTTATAATAATAATTATTTCTATTGAACCAGTCGTGTTCTCGTAATAAACGTGAGTCACTACAGGAGCCCCCCGCTAGAAAAGGTTTACACTTTCGATTAATAGCGGTTTAAATCGTGGGACTGATCGTTTGACGAGCGTTTGTAGGACGAACGGATTGGCGAACAGGAAAGCGATTGTTGATCGTCGAGTTGCCAACGAAGGTTATTTTCGGAGAACGGTACCAGAATCGATGTGCTGTACTTGTTGATTGAGTTGGCATGCTACACGAGTGGTTTGTATCCAGAATCTGAAGATGGCGTTCGTAGGGAATGCGGACCAGAAACGCTGCAGACGTAGGACGAAACCACGTTGAGACAAAAGACCAAAAGCGACCGCAACGACCAAGTTCGAGACCAAACGTATGCCAAACATTCGAAACCAATATATCGACTGAGTGCGTTGACAAGAGTGTGGGTGATCAGGCCAGCTTTCGCCAAAGTTGACTGAAGTCGACGGAACCATACTGAGATGTTCGAAGGCGTGGGCTCAGGAAACAAAAAGAAAATCAAAAAAGAGAAGAGTGTAGCATGCGTGTAGTATAGGAATAATCCTACACCGTATCGGTTGACTGTGCGGCTAGTCACGAAAGCGTACGGGTAACCGTACTCGGCGACCGGAACGTGAGACGATAGTCTCGTTCGCGTCGCGTGGGCCTGCAATCTCATCCAAAGTCAAGGGCGGCGTGGTCTACTGATCTGGACGTGAGACTGTTGTCTCGTCCGTAGACGGTGCAGATGACGCGTGCTGTTGACTGGGACGTGAGAATGAGGTCTCAGATGTATCTAGCGTGGGACCTGAAGATGATTTGAGGATCCCGCTAGTAGGTTTGCTAGGTCTAGCATTGAATCTCAGGTTGTCAGATAGGGCACTGTCATCGACGTGTGCTGGTTTGAGACGATCAATGCTGACGATCTCGACGCGGCCGTGTCGATCAACCTTGAAGGTCTTTTCGTGACGAGCGATCACGTGAAAAGAGCCTTCGTAAGGTTGTTGCCAAGGTTTGCGTACCGAATCTACTCGTAAGAAAACATGTGAA
Source organism: Schistosoma margrebowiei (assembly GCA_944470205.2). Lineage (NCBI taxonomy): Eukaryota > Metazoa > Platyhelminthes > Trematoda > Strigeidida > Schistosomatidae > Schistosoma > Schistosoma margrebowiei. Next base: position 4,629,713 of record OX104027.1, on the reverse strand, counting down.
CAGGCAGATAACTCTCGAGGGAGAGCGACCTGTCGATGTTGTATTCGAGTTGACACCGAAGACAGCGTTCGCATAAATGCAGACAGTCGATGGACGTAGTCTGATTTACCGAAATCAGGTCTGCTCCGTTGTGTGAAGGATTCTCCGGGCAGACGCAATGTCGTGCCGTATACAAGTTCAGCGGCGGAACATTGTATATCTGCCTTTAAGCTCGTTCCGATCCCTAAAATAACGAGCGGTAAGGTTTCGTGCCAGTTGCCGTTTTCGTGTGCTCGTAGAGCACTTTTAAGTTGGCAGTGAAACCGTTCAACTTAACCATTTGGTGCTGGGTGGTTGACGGATATGCTTATGCGTATGCATTCCGTACCAAGCAGCCGGGTCAGCGAGGAGAATCGAATAAAGCGTGGGATTTACCGTCACGCGAATAAAAAGTGACAAGGATTCGGTACACATACGTGGGAGTCTATTATATTAATACAATTCTTATCGTTATCCGTCATGTCGAGTATATTATATATTAAAAGATAATATGAAAATATACGACAGACGTGGATAGATAAACAATAGACTCACCAAATTGGCTTCTTTGGAAGATTTTACCAGAGGTTGAGGAGTGTTCCAAACTTTGGGATCACCAAATGTAGCGTGGCGTCGAGTCGAGATTGACTATGTACACCGCTACCAAGAAGCTCGTTCCAAATGACTCCATAAAAACCCCGAGAAGCCAAATATCAGAAGGCAGAAAATGGACCAAGTTCGGATTTATTCACTGGCGATCTCGTGGTATCGAAAGGATACCGAGATCGTGCCAGAATACAAGCTTGGTTACAGAAGGTAACCGAATTCGCGCGAAATTACAATCGAAGTGTAAGAACAAGAATGGAAGCCCAATATAACTGTCATTAGCACAGTCAAACAAAAGCACATTAAAATAAACACTGGTACAACTGTTTATAATAATAATTATTTCTATTGAACCAGTCGTGTTCTCGTAATAAACGTGAGTCACTACAGGAGCCCCCCGCTAGAAAAGGTTTACACTTTCGATTAATAGCGGTTTAAATCGTGGGACTGATCGTTTGACGAGCGTTTGTAGGACGAACGGATTGGCGAACAGGAAAGCGATTGTTGATCGTCGAGTTGCCAACGAAGGTTATTTTCGGAGAACGGTACCAGAATCGATGTGCTGTACTTGTTGATTGAGTTGGCATGCTACACGAGTGGTTTGTATCCAGAATCTGAAGATGGCGTTCGTAGGGAATGCGGACCAGAAACGCTGCAGACGTAGGACGAAACCACGTTGAGACAAAAGACCAAAAGCGACCGCAACGACCAAGTTCGAGACCAAACGTATGCCAAACATTCGAAACCAATATATCGACTGAGTGCGTTGACAAGAGTGTGGGTGATCAGGCCAGCTTTCGCCAAAGTTGACTGAAGTCGACGGAACCAAACGGAGATGGTCGAAGGCGTGAGCTCAGGAAACAAAAAAAAATCAAAAAAAAGAAGAGTGTAGCATGCGTGTAGTATAGGAATAATCCTACACCGTATCGGTTGACTGTGCGGCTAGTCACGAAAGCGTACGGGTAACCGTACTCGGCGACCGGAACGTGAGACGATAGTCTCGTTCGCGTCGCGTGGGCCTGCAATCTCATCCAAAGTCAAAGGCGGCGTGGTCTGCTGATCTAGACGTGAGACTGTTGTCTCGTCCGTAGACGGTGCAGATGACGCGTGCTGTTGACTGGGACGTGAGAATGAGGTCTCAGATGTATCTAGCGTGGGACCTGAAGATGGTTTGGGGATCCCGCTAGTAGGTTTGATAGGTCTAGCATTGAATCTCAGGTTATCAGATAGGGCACTGTCATCGACGTGTGCTGGTTTGAGACGATCAATGCTGACGATTTCGACGCGTCCATATCGATCAACCTTGAAGGTCTTTTCGTGACGAGCGATCACGTGAAAAGAGCCTTCGTAAGGTTGTTGCCAAGGTTTGCGTACCGAATCTACTCGTAAGAAAACATGTGAACAGGCAGATAACTCTCGAGGGAGAGCGACCTGTCGATGTTGTATTCGAGTTGACACCGGAGACAGCGTTCGCATAAATGCAGACAGTCGATGGACGTAGTCTGATTTACCGAAATCAGGTCTGCTCCGTTGTGTGAAGGATTCTCCGGGCAGACGCAATGTCGTGCCGTATACAAGTTCAGCGGCGGAACATTGTATATCTGCCTTTAAGCTCGTTCCGATCCCTAAAATAACGAGCGGTAAGGTTTCGTGCCAGTTGCCGTTTTCGTGTGCTCGTAGAGCACTTTTAAGTTGGCAGTGAAACCGTTCAACTTAACCATTTGGTGCTGGGTGGTTGACGGATATGCTTATGCGTATGCATTCCGTACCAAGCAGCCGGGTCAGCGAGGAGAATCGAATAAAGCGTGGGATTTACCGTCACGCGAATAAAAAGTGACAAGGATTCGGTACACATACGTGGGAGTCTATTATATTAATACTATTCTTATCGTTATCCGTCATGTCGAGTATATTATATATTAAAAGATAATATGAAAATATACGACAGACGTGGATAGATAAACAATAGACTCACCAAATTGGCTTCTTTGGAAGATTTTACCAGAGGTTGAGGAGTGTTCCAAACTTTGGGATCACCAAATGTAGCGTGGCGTCGAGTCGAGATTGACTATGTACACCGCTACCAAGAAGCTCGTTCCAAATGACTCCATAAAAACCCCGAGAAGCCAAATATCAGAAGGCAGAAAATGGACCAAGTTCGGATTTATTCACTGGCGATCTCGTGGTATCGAAAGGATACCGAGATCGTGCCAGAATACAAGCTTGGTTACAGAAGGTAACCGAATTCGCGCGAAATTACAATCGAAGTGTAAGAACAAGAATGGAAGCCCAATATAACTGTCATTAGCACAGTCAAACAAAAGCACATTAAAATAAACACTGGTACAACTGTTTATAATAATAATTATTTCTATTGAACCAGTCGTGTTCTCGTAATAAACGTGAGTCACTACAGGAGCCCCCCGCTAGAAAAGGTTTACACTTTCGATTAATAGCGGTTTAAATCGTGGGACTGATCGTTTGACGAGCGTTTGTAGGACGAACGGATTGGCGAACAGGAAAGCGATTGTTGATCGTCGAGTTGCCAACGAAGGTTATTTTCGGAGAACGGTACCAGAATCGATGTGCTGTACTTGTTGATTGAGTTGGCATGCTACACGAGTGGTTTGTATCCAGAATCTGAAGATGGCGTTCGTAGGGAATGCGGACCAGAAACGCTGCAGACGTAGGACGAAACCACGTTGAGACAAAAGACCAAAAGCGACCGCAACGACCAAGTTCGAGACCAAACGTATGCCAAACATTCGAAACCAATATATCGACTGAGTGCGTTGACAAGAGTGTGGGTGATCAGGCCAGCTTTCGCCAAAGTTGACTGAAGTCGACGGAACCAAACGGAGATGGTCGAAGGCGTGAGCTCAGGAAACAAAAAAAAATCAAAAAAGAGAAGAGTGTAGCATGCGTGTAGTATAGGAATAATCCTACACCGTATCGGTTGACTGTGCGGCTAGTCACGAAAGCGTACGGGTAACCGTACTCGGCGACCGGAACGTGAGACGGCAGTCTCGTTCGCGTCGCGTGAGCCTGCAATCTCATCCGAAGTCAAGGGCGGCGTGGTCTGCTGATCTGGACGTGAGACTGTCGTCTCGTCCGTAGACGGTGCAGATGACGCGTGCTGTTGACCGGGACGTGAGAATGAGGTCTCAGATGCATCTAGCGTGGGACCTGAAGAAGATTTAAGGATCCCGCTAGGTTTGATAGGTCTAGCATTGAATCTCAGGGTGTCAGATAGGGCACTGTCATCGACGTGTGCTGGTTTGAGACGATCAATGCTGACGATCTCGACGCGTCCATATCGATCAACCTTGAAGGTCTTTTCGTGACGAGCGATCACGTGAAAAGGGCCTTCGTAAGGTTGTTGCCAAGGTTTGCGTACCGAATCTACTCGTACAAAAACATGTGAACAGGTAGATAACTCTCGAGGGAGAGCGACCTGTCGATGTTGTATTCGAGTTGACACCGGAGACAGCGTTCGCATAAATGCAGACAGTCGATGGACGTAGTCTGATTTACCGAAATCAGGTCTGCTCCGTTGTGTGAAGGATTCTCCGGGCAGACGCAATGTCGTGCCGTATACAAGTTCAGCGGCGGAACATTGTATATCTGCCTTTAAGCTCGTTCCGATCCCTAAAATAACGAGCGGTAAGGTTTCGTGCCAGTTGCCGTTTTCGTGTGCTCGTAGAGCACTTTTAAGTTGGCAGTGAAACCGTTCAACTTAACCATTTGGTGCTGGGTGGTTGACGGATATGCTTATGCGTATGCATTCCGTACCAAGCAGCCGGGTCAGCGAGGAGAATCGAATAAAGCGTGGGATTTACCGTCACGCGAATAAAAAGTGACAAGGATTCGGTACACATACGTGGGAGTCTATTATATTAATACTATTCTTATCGTTATCCGTCATGTCGAGTATATTATATATTAAAAGATAATATGAAAATATACGACAGACGTGGATAGATAAACAATAGACTCACCAAATTGGCTTCTTTGGAAGATTTTACCAGAGGTTGAGGAGTGTTCCAAACTTTGGGATCACCAAATGTAGCGTGGCGTCGAGTCGAGATTGACTATGTACACCGCTACCAAGAAGCTCGTTCCAAATGACTCCATAAAAACCCCGAGAAACCAAATATCAGAAGGCAGAAAATGGACCAAGTTCGGATTTATTCACTGGCGATCTCGTGGTATCGAAAGGATACCGAGATCGTGCCAGAATACAAGCTTGGTTACAGAAGGTAACCGAATTCGCGCGAAATTACAATCGAAGTGTAAGAACAAGAATGGAAGCCCAATATAACTGTCATTAGCACAGTCAAACAAAAGCACATTAAAATAAACACTGGTACAACTGTTTATAATAATAATTATTTCTATTGAACCAGTCGTGTTCTCGTAATAAACGTGAGTCACTACAGGAGCCCCCCGCTAGAAAAGGTTTACACTTTCGATTAATAGCGGTTTAAATCGTGGGACTGATCGTTTGACGAGCGTTTGTAGGACGAACGGATTGGCGAACAGGAGAGCGATTGTTGATCGTCGAGTTGCCAACGAAGGTTATTTTCGGAGAACGGTACCAGAATCGATGTGCTGTACTTGTTGCTTGAGTTGGTATGCTACACGAGTGGTTTGTATCCAGAATCTGAAGATGGCGTTCGTAGGAAATGCGGATCAGAAACGCTGCAGACGTAGGACGAAACCACGTTGAGACAAAAGACCAAAAGCGACCGCAACGACCAAGTTCGAGACCAAACGTATGCCAAACATTCGAAACCAATATATCGACTGAGTGCGTTGACAAGAGTGTGGGTGATCAGGCCAGCTTTCGCCAAAGTTGACTGAAGTCGACGGAACCAAACGGAGATGGTCGAAGGCGTGAGCTCAGGAAACAAAAAAAAATCAAAAAAGAGAAGAGTGTAGCATGCGTGTAGTATAGGAATAATCCTACACCGTATCGGTTGACTGTGCGGCTAGTCACGAAAGCGTACGGGTAACCGTACTCGGCGACCGGAACGTGAGACGATAGTCTCGTTCGCGTCGCGTGGGCCTGCAATCTCATCCAAAGTCAAAGGCGGCGTGGTCTGCTGATCTAGACGTGAGACTGTTGTCTCGTCCGTAGACGGTGCAGATGACGCGTGCTGTTGACTGGGACGTGAGAATGAGGTCTCAGATGTATCTAGCGTGGGACCTGAAGATGGTTTGGGGATCCCGCTAGTAGGTTTGATAGGTCTAGCATTGAATCTCAGGTTATCAGATAGGGCACTGTCATCGACGTGTGCTGGTTTGAGACGATCAATGCTGACGATTTCGACGCGTCCATATCGATCAACCTTGAAGGTCTTTTCGTGACGAGCGATCACGTGAAAAGAGCCTTCGTAAGGTTGTTGCCAAGGTTTGCGTACCGAATCTACTCGTAAGAAAACATGTGAACAGGCAGATAACTCTCGAGGGAGAGCGACCTGTCGATGTTGTATTCGAGTTGACACCGGAGACAGCGTTCGCATAAATGCAGACAGTCGATGGACGTAGTCTGATTTACCGAAATCAGGTCTGCTCCGTTGTGTGAAGGATTCTCCGGGCAGACGCAATGTCGTGCCGTATACAAGTTCAGCGGCGGAACATTGTATATCTGCCTTTAAGCTCGTTCCGATCCCTAAAATAACGAGCGGTAAGGTTTCGTGCCAGTTGCCGTTTTCGTGTGCTCGTAGAGCACTTTTAAGTTGGCAGTGAAACCGTTCAACTTAACCATTTGGTGCTGGGTGGTTGACGGATATGCTTATGCGTATGCATTCCGTACCAAGCAGCCGGGTCAGCGAGGAGAATCGAATAAAGCGTGGGATTTACCGTCACGCGAATAAAAAGTGACAAGGATTCGGTACACATACGTGGGAGTCTATTATATTAATACTATTCTTATCGTTATCCGTCATGTCGAGTATATTATATATTAAAAGATAATATGAAAATATACGACAGACGTGGATAGATAAACAATAGACTCACCAAATTGGCTTCTTTGGAAGATTTTACCAGAGGTTGAGGAGTGTTCCAAACTTTGGGATCACCAAATGTAGCGTGGCGTCGAGTCGAGATTGACTATGTACACCGCTACCAAGAAGCTCGTTCCAAATGACTCCATAAAAACCCCGAGAAACCAAATATCAGAAGGCAGAAAATGGACCAAGTTCGGATTTATTCACTGGCGATCTCGTGGTATCGAAAGGATACCGAGATCGTGCCAGAATACAAGCTTGGTTACAGAAGGTAACCGAATTCGCGCGAAATTACAATCGAAGTGTAAGAACAAGAATGGAAGCCCAATATAACTGTCATTAGCACAGTCAAACAAAAGCACATTAAAATAAACACTGGTACAACTGTTTATAATAATAATTATTTCTATTGAACCAGTCGTGTTGTCGTAATAAACGTGAGTCACTACAATTATTTCTAAACGTAGTCTGTAGCCTTATCACAAATTTTCAATTGTGACTATAAATACTGGCTATATATTGTATTTATAAATGATATCTTTCATTGCGATGAACTCTTTTTTTTTCTGTTTCACTTCTTAACATTTCAAACTCCGCTAATCTGACAAAGTTCGAACAACCAGATGAATCCCCGTTCATACGATAGTTTTCAGTTCGAGAAACCTTAATAACGCGTGGAAGAACTGTTTGATGCTTTTACGATAAACTGACCACGAACTATGTTTTAACTCTGTATTGACCTACTTTTCTGAAGAGAATGCGATTAGTATAATCGAAACAATTATTATTATAACCAATTGTACCATAGGTTGTTTTACTGTACCTGTTTGTTTAAGTGTACTAAAAACATACATTCTTCTAATGTCTGTGACCTTGCACGAACTCGCGTGCGCTCAGTAGTCCCGCTTGTAAACTTTGGCACGATCTCGGTATTATTTTGATACCACAAGATCGCCAACAAATACAGCTTACTACAATCTTCGATTGACTTCTGATATTTGACCCACGGAGGTTTCTAACCTAGTAGCTGGCACGTAGTTTTCCTGCAGTGGTGATCATAGTCAACGGCGACTTGACGCCTACTACAAACCAATAGAAGTACAATGGCTTTTAACAAAAAAGATCCCCATAGGCGAGCAAAAATGGTCTCAGACCATTTACTATTGAAAGTATGCAAATACAAACGAAATTAATGAGTTCGTATGGCAAATAACCAATACATTTGCCGTACAGTTGAATATTTTATGTCGTATTCAAACATGTAATAACAGTATAATAGAATTTCATACTGCGTACTTCGAATTCAGGTTCTTAATTGTGTCTTGTTGAAATCCTAGAGTCACTGGGACTATTTCTGTTTCTTTTTATCACTTTAAATTCACCGTTCGTATAAGCTCGCCATTTAAATGCTGAATACTGAAAATTTCATAAGTATTATTCGGGATCTACTTAATTCGCTCACTTAAGATCATTAATAAAGATGACTGAAATACATTTTGTAGCAGATTTCAAAAGATGAACACGTGATGTTCTAAATAGAATGTTTCGATATTCTTACTCATTAAATAGCTCAATCGTTCGGTAATGCTTTCATATGTAAGGTACAAAGAGCATCCCAACACATACAAAAATTAGTTTTTCATACGGTTATCTTCGCATTTTGGGAAAGTTTTAAAACTCGACGAACTATATAATAATTCGGGTGTTTTAGGGTTTTTCACATAAATCTGCACGACTTCTTAGTACGTGGTTGTAGAGGTTGTCGAATCTCATTACAACCTCGAAGCGTTATTAGTTCGACCGCCATTAAGAACTTGAAAGAACTGGATGGCCTTTCTTCCTAGAACAGAACTACTCATCAGTGCTCATCTACAATTTCATAAGCGAAACTCGAATCCAAGATCATTGTCTTTGAGCTTGAACACAGCCGTTAGGTGATTTCGTGATGATAATCTAAAGTTTAGAAAAATAACATTAACTATTCAGTCAGTCAGTCAGTAACAACGTAGAACTTCGTACGTACGTACATCAGTTCGAGTTGCCACACCACATTAGCACAGAGATGCCGTGGTCGATTCAAATCCCGTAGTCGTAGAGGTAATAAGAGTATAAGCAGTAATCGGAAAGATTAGTGTTTGAAGATGTTACTTAAAGAGTATAATACAGTGAAATAAACTTGGGAAGAGAAAAAAAGAGGCAAGGGGGAATCAGGAGATCAAAATTAGGGAGAACACAAAGAGTGGATGCACCTGCGCCATTGCAAACGATTTTGAGCCATGTCATTCAAGGTCTCTAACCATCGGTTGCTATCATCTCGCGGTCCCCAACCAGGTAGTCTCCACCTAACAACATGACTCAGACCACTTGTCAGTGACTTCATGGATTTGTGCCATGTTTTGGTCTGGCCGCCCCTAGCTTTCTTCCAACCTACTCCTATACCACTGAACATCGCACGTCGAGGCAGTCGGTGGTTGGGCATACATAACACGTGTCCCAGCCATCTCAACTGATGAAGTTTGACTACTTCATCAATTGATTTGCCATCCTTACCTAGTACATGTTTCCTAACAACTGTGTTACTTACTCGATGGTCCCATGATATACGAGCAATGTTTCGAAGACACCTATGATCAAATAATAGTAGTCTACGAATATCTTCTACTCTTACTGGCCATGTTTCACTGCCATAAATTAGGACGGAATGAACTGCTGCACAGTAAACCCATCCGTTGTTTGATAGACAGATATCTCGCCTACACTATAAATGACGCAAGTTAGCAAAAGCTAGTCGAGCTCTCTATATCCGTGCTGAGATTTCGTCACACATCAGACCACAAGGGCTGATGAGACTTCCAAGATAAGTGAAGCGATCGACACACTCAACTACTTCACTCCCTATCACTAATTCGGGTGTCGATGTAACCCAATCCTGAAGCAACATTTTGCATTTCGAGTGAGAGAATCGCATCCCGAACATGCTTGCATTGCTGCTGGGAGTGGTCAGAAGACTCTGCATTTTGTCAGCGTCTTCACCAAATAAAACTATGTCATAAGCATATTCTAAGTCAACAAGTGAACCTCCCGGTAGAAGTTCAACCCCTGGAAATTTAGATGAGGAGGGTGTTACGTCCAAGATTTGCTCGTTCTAGTTATTGAAGTACGGACTATCGATCTACTTGCAAATTACGAACCCAAATTAATAACAGAACCAAACTCCAATTTGGATACCAAATTTATTCGTAATTCACAAATAGTCGACCAAATGCCGTTCTTCAATTTTGTAGGTTCCCGGAGCAAAACTCCCAAATACCAAACCAAAGATAGAGAGAGCACCAAAATACCAAACCAAGGACAAACCAAAATGTCCGAAATAATGATATAAACAAACAAGTTCAAAGTTAAGTAAAACAATTACATCCAAAAACACAGTAAATTATTAATGTACAATAAAAAGGTTTTAATTTGCCAAATGTCTTCAGTTCTCCCGTAACACTCCCGACAAAAAGAATCTTGGTTCTTTTCACAGACAAACAAATAAGCAACAAGAATCCAAATATATGCATCACAAACAATCAACAACAAACACTCAATATACCAACAATTTCGTGATCCCTAGGACTTACATCAGTACGCCTAGGGACCCGAGTAGCTACCTACCATCTACGGCTTCAAGAAGACACAGTTTTTTAATATCTCTCACTAGGATCCCCTTTTTTGTCCTCAATTCTACCTGCCTCACTAATCTATCCTTACTTGGTAACACTCTCTGCACTAGACCCAAGGGCCATTTGTTTTTCTCGGAGAACTCGGAACATATCATTACTAAGTCACCCTCTCGTATGTTCGTCTCTAGTTGGGTCCACTTGTATCTACGCTGTAACAACGAAACATATTCCTTAGACCAACGTCTCCAAAATACTTGTGCCAAGTAATTCGCTTGCTTCCATCTCTTAGAATACCTGTCATTAGATAGGACGTTAGTGAGTTCGGCGACGTTCTCTCTCAATAGTAATAGTTTCGCTGGTGTTATTGCATCGAGATCATTAGAGTCGTCCGTAACCGGAACCAAAGGTCTATTGTTAATTATACGCTCAGCCTCTATTATGAAAGTTTAAAGGCATTCATCTGTTAAAGATTGTTCCTTTACAAGAGCACCCAATACTCTACGTACAGAGCGAATCATGCGCTCCCAAACTCCTCCCCAATGACTAGCAGCCGGAGGACTGAAATGCCAGTCAATCCCTTTTCTTAGCAAATCAGAGTGTATACGCTCCTGCACCCAATTCTGAAGACATTTTCTTAGCTCAAGTTCAGCCCCCATCAGATTTGATCCATTATCACTGTATATCTCTTTTGAATAGCCTCTCCTGCCGATAAACCTCATCAATGCCATGATAAATGAGTCTGTGGTAAAACTATATGCAACTTCCATTGATGTTGAACTTGACCCCTCTGGATGTGAAGTCTGCTATGTTTTCATTAGAAGGTACGAATCTCCATTGGTCCACTTTAGTAAGACTATGAATAGTCGAAATCCGGTTTGCTATGAATGTTTTAAACTGGCTTTTCTCATTTCTAATATAATGTAAGACAATCATAGAATCCGTCCAAAATCTAACCTCTGCAAACTTAACATCTATCTCGAACTGCAGCTGGGACCCCATGCGAGCTGCTAACACTGCAGCCGTAAGTTCCAAACGCGGTATAGTTTGAACTTTCAAAGGGGTTACTCTTGCCTTAGCCATAATAAGACGAGAACATACTTCAGTGTCATGGGTGTGAGAGCGGACGTATGCCACTGCACCATATCCAGTTTCCGAGGCATCGCTGAAAATATGAAGTTCCAGGAGCGAGCGATCTGACTGCATAGGCAATACGCAACGTGGAAAACTAACGTTCTCAACCCCCTGAAATTCACTTAAAAACCGTAACCAATGTCTGCTTTCCTCATTTGGAATCTCTTCGTCCCATGCTAGTCCCAATTTACCTAAACGTTGGAGTAACTGCTTCATTGGAAGTATAAACGGTGCTAACAATCCCAAGGGATCGTAAAGTGAGGCTACACTCGACAATATACCTCGCCTAGTGAGGGGACGTTTCGGTATGCGAACTTTAAATTCAAACGAATCAACCATAGTATTCCAGAATAATCCAACTGTGTGTTCCGAAGGAAGCTTTTCAAAGTCAATCTCTCTTACGGCTTCTGCTCTTTCCACTGGATGAAATGATTCGAGAACTTGTAAACAGTTACTTATCCACTTCGTAAGTCTAAACCCACCTTTTCTGAAGAGTAAACCAAGGGTGTTTGCTAGCTCAATTGCATCCTGCACGTTATCAATGGAGGCTAGATAGTCGTCGACATAGAAACTCTTATCTACGACGTCCTGGATATCTTCATTAAATTCCTTACCGAATATATCTACCGTCTTCTTAAGAGCGAAATTAGCGCAAAAAGGGGACGACACGGCTCCAAACGGATGAACTGTTAAACAATATTCCTTAGGCTTTCGTCTTATATCACCGTCTTCCCACCACAATAGACGAAACGCTCTCCTGTCTTGTCTCGGGATCTTTACTTGAAGAAACATCTCTTCAATATCAGCAGCTAATGCTACGTTACCTAATCTAAATCGTAGAAGTACACCGATCAAACTATTTACAGTATTTGGTCCTCTGAAAGGCTGGTCATTAAGAGAACAACCTTGATAGACAGCCGCACAATCAAAAACAATTCTCAATTTTCCAGGCTTTTTAGGGTTGACAACAGGATGATGAGGAATATACCAACAAACAGCATCATGGTCAAATTCTTCTTTACTAGCTTCAGTGATGTAGCCCTTACTTAAATGTTTATTCATCACAACTTGATATTTCTCCAAAAGACTGTTATCTTTCATAAACCCCTTTCTTAAGCATTCTAGTCTGCGTTCAGCTAGTTCCAAATTATTCGGTAGCCTTGGCTTATCATACTTTCATGGTAGACCAACTTGGAAATGACCACCCTCCAATTTAAACGAATCGCCAACTATTTCTAGAGCTTTTTTTATCTTCGACAGAATATCCATCACGAAACGTATCTGTATCTTCGAACTCATGATTATATAATCTTTCTAAATCTCGCAAAATATCATTAGCGGAACAATGACACTATTGAACTTGATGTAGAGACCTTGATACTCCCTTAGGACCTATAATCATCCAACCGAGATGAGTACGCACAGCAAACGGATGCTTCCTGTCCCCCAGACGTTGTTCCAAGACCCAATGTGCATCCGGAGCATCACACCCAATCAATATTCCTACAAAATTACTTCGCAACCTCGGGAGGGTTATGTCCCTTAGGTGTTTCCATCGCTTCAGTTGGAGTTCGTTTAAAGGTGCTGCATGATCAATCGGAAGTTTCTTGGTCGTGTAAACTTTGTTGATCTTTATAGAACCCCGTTCATCTAATGAAAATACCTCTAAATTTACCTCCAAACATTCACAATTGGTAGTCCCGTTCACAGTCGCCACCTTTATCGAAGTCTCTTTACCTTTAATACCCAACTGATTAATTAATTCTTCACATACAAGAGAAGTGTCCGAACCACTATCTAGAAGTGCATATGTTTCCAAACATCCTTTGGGACCGTACAGTCTGACTGGAACGATACCCAAACAAACCTTTGAGGAGTTCCAATCCTTAGCTAAATTCACCATATGACTATCAATACTATCAATATGCAATAATGAATTATGCCTAACCTTGCAATTCTCAACGTGGCACTTGAAGCCTGAGTTGCATGACAGAGCTATGTGACCTTTCCTAAAACATAAGTAACATAGACCACGTTTTCTTACCTCCTGCCTCCTTTCCCTTACATTCATTTTTGCTAACCTTGGACAATCTGTCGTCTCATGATCACCTACGCAGACTTCACAATGTGGTACCTTGACTGAGTTATTTAGGTCTCGTCTAATTGCATGAAAGCGTGATCTCCTATCCACTTGGCCTTCAGAATTCCTTTTACCGAACCTTGAGTTACACTGTACTAATCTACCATAACGGGTTCGGGCAATTCTGGCCCTCTCTTCTACGAAGACCACAAATTCTTCAAAGCTCGGCTCCTTCCCATGCATCATAATCTTATCGGCGACTTCCACCCACTTATTCTGCAATTCTAGTGGTAGGCATGAAACTATTATCTCCAAATTAGCCGTAGAATTGACGTCAGACATGTATCCCATTTCCATCAACGTTATACATATATTACGTAACTTAATCGCAAAGTCAGTTAATACGTCAGCTGATCCTCCGACAGATTTATGGTTTAATAACTCAGTGATTAGTTCTCGTGCAACAAGATGCTCTTTACCAAATAAATCATATAAAATTCGTTTAGCCCTATCATAGTCTAAATGACTGGGCAAAGAAACGCAAGATTCAATTGCTGTTCTAGCCTTTCCTTTGCAATAATATAATAAATACGACAGCAATTGGTTCTTATCTGACAGTTTACTCTGTATAAGGCTATTAAACTGACTGATGAAACGGTAATACTGACCCGGTTGCCCATCAAAATACATCATATCGATCTTAGGTAAAACCATGTTACTAACCATTGTATGTAACGTGTCCTTCAGTTCGCCAACCCAATCGACCTTTGAGATGTTACATACGTTCCCTGAGTGACTATTACACCCAGTATCACAATCCAAATAATTTTCCACTTTAGCATTTATTTCACATTTATCTACAGGTAATCGTTCTTCGTCCTCGACGGCCTTGCATTCTAGTTCGGCGATATCAATCTCTTCTTGAAGATCTAACATCTTAAGTTGCCGTTCCAATTCAAGTCTCTTTTCTAAATTCCTTTTCCTCAGTAATGCCTTATCTAACTTTAATCTAGAAGTACTTAACTGGCTAGAGGACATACTATTAATACTAACATCATCACATTTATCATCATTAACATCAGACATACCACAAACAGCTTTAGAAATTTTACTATCCATTTCGTCATTTTCCTTCAGCCTTTTGCTCCGCGTTTCCATCGTATTGATTGTTCCAAAGCAATCGATTACCAAAACAATTCTGAGTTAATCCACACGAAACCGACCAATAAGATCAGGAAATTGAATCCAAATATCCAGGAAATCCAAGGTATAAACACAGAACCAATAATTGAAGAACTTTATGTTACGTCCAAGTTTTGCTCGTTCTAGTTATTGAAGTACGGACTATCGATCTACTTGCAAATTACGAACCCAAATTAATAACAGAACCAAACTCCAATTTGGATACCAAATTTATTCGTAATTCACAAATAGTCGACCAAATGCCGTTCTTCAATTTTGTAGGTTCCCGGAGCAAAACTCCCAAATACCAAACCAAAGATAGAGAGAGCACCAAAATACCAAACCAAGGACAAACCAAAATGTCCGAAATAATGATATAAACAAACAAGTTCAAAGTTAAGTAAAACAATTACATCCAAAAACACAGTAAATTATTAATGTACAATAAAAAGGTTTTAATTTGCCAAATGTCTTCAGTTCTTCCGTAACAAAGAGTGTTATCTCTGAAAGTACGTCTACCACAAAGTTGAACAAGAACGGAGAGAATGGACAGCCCTGACGAACACCACTTGAGGTAATCAATTCTGATGACAGTTCACCATAAGCTCTCACTCTACCAGTTGTGTTCGAGTAGAGAGCCTTTACAAGGTTAATGTACTTCTTTGGTACTCCTTTCAGTGACCAACACTGCCATAGAACCTTACGATCAACAGAGTCGAATGCCGCCTTAAGGTCGAGAAATACTACCATTGTGGGGCGTCTAAACGTGTGTCTGTGTTCTAGAACCTGACGTAGTGTGAATATCTGATCTATACAACCACGTCCAGGTCGAAAACCGGCCTGGTTTTCTGTAATCTGCTCTTTACGAGCTTTAATTAGGCGTCGAAGTATTATTGAGGCTAATATTTTAGACACTATATTAGTCAAACTGATTCCTCTGTGATTGTCACAAGAGGACTTTTGTCCTTTCTTAAAAACTGGCACAATCAGTGATTGAGACCAGTCAGATGGGATTACATCCAGTTCCCAAATTCTACCTAAGACCTCGGTTAATCTCATTGCTAATACTCGACCACCATCCTTAAAAATCTCAGGAGTAAACTTGTCAGGGCCTGCTGCTCTCCCTCGTTTCAGATTTCCTATGGCTTTTTCAACTTCGTAAAGGGACGGAGGACTTACATCAACTTGCCATTCAGGTTGACTAGAGATCGTGGGAAACCGAAGTGTGGCTGAAGGCCAGTTGAACTGACCCCTGAAGTGTTCTGCCCATCGATCCAATCTCCTGGATTGAGAATGAATAATATGTCCATCTTTCTCTGAGATTGTTTCGCTAACGGTCGGGTTCCTAATTCTGGTTTCCTTAACGAGTCTGAACAATTGTCTGCTATTACCTATTGCCGGTGCCTTCTCCATCTCTCTTGCTTTCGCTACCCACCACTGCTCGCGATCATTGCGTAGACTTCTTGTCTTCTTGCGCTTAAGCCGACTCCGCTCTTCACTATGTTCAGAGCCAGGTGGAATGAGTTTCCGAGCATCTATCAGTGCGATAGATGCTGCTGAGATCCAATGCTGCTCCCTAACCTTCTGATTTACCTTACTAGCAGATATCACTGCTGTTTCCACAGCTTTTCGGATATCATTCCATGCTGCATCGGGGTGGGCATCACATACATGGCTGCCTAACTGTTTTCCTAGTTGTTCCTGAAATTTACTCTTAGCTTGACTATCATTAAGTAGGGCCCTAAGAGGTTTCCTTGCAGCGTCTTTCCAACGTCCAGTAAGACGCAAGCAAATACGCGCTCGTACTAGAGCATGATCTGAATCTAAGCATGTGCTCCACTATTCAATCAACTTCAACTATTCAATCACAATGTACCGGTCATAACGTCGATACCGCTTAACTTCATTTCTACTTTCAAAAATATTACGAAGCTGGAATAGAAACACAATATTACTTTGATAATGAACACTTTTATTGAAAAAAATAAAACAACAGAAGTAACTACCAAGAAAAGATCAGGTTATTTTGACGTAGAACGAGACATGTTTGAACGTATGCACAATAACCAGAAAATTATCAAACCAAATGTCGCAAACAGAATGAAGGCGATCAAAAAAGCTAGCAGAATAAGATCTAGAAAATATGGCGAAAAAAAGTAGGAAATGACAACTTGTGAAATTTTCAACATCATAAAAACAAAACAAAAATGACATATGATTGTAAAAATATATAGGTGTCGATGCATTAAAACGTTAAAGCCTTAATGATATGCAAGGAGATATCAAGCAATAACTATGATTGAACTATTAAAACAACAAATATGAAAAAAAATCAGGTTAATGATGAATGAAGTCAGAAACAAACAAACTAACCTGTATCAGAAGAATTATCACAATTAGAAGATTGATTCAGAGAAGTTTGACATTCGTAATGCGGAACTAAAAAATCGTTTGAATGAACAAGATTTTGATGATTGGAAACTAAAATGACATGAAAAAAAAGTAAAGTATAAATAAATAACAAAATGAATAGCAAAAATATTTCAAGTCTAAATAAATCCATATAAAAATATTAAATAACAGTAAACACGATATAAGAAAACTATAAAACAAGGAGGATAGTATAAAAATTCAATAAAATTTACACAGATCAATGAAAAAAAACATTTAACGCCAAGATGACAGATAAAAAGACTGAAAGATAATACAAGAAAATAAAGAAAAAAATGTATGTCATACGTGAAAAATTACAAAAAATAAAACGACAAAAAAAGAACAAAATACGGATAAAGAAATGAAAAAAAGTGGGGTATCGGACGAAGTTCGCTACTAATTTGACTGGTGTTTCCGACCTTGTGTTGGTTTCGATGTTCTGTCAGGACAACTTATGACATGCAAGTTCCGACTATTAGGCTAAGAGTGAGGACTTGGCGTTCCATATCAATAATAGAAAGGATTAACGAGTAAGATCAGCTTCAGTTATGATGTTATTTGTATGTGTGAACTCTCCGTGTTTCTCTGTTACTTTTACGAACGTAAAATGCATACATCCATCTTCACACTTCAGCCTCTCTTGTATTCGTTCAAACCTGTTTCACTGTGTTACAATTCACCTCACAGTACATTTAATTCATGTTATTCGTCTTTGGAATTTTTAAGGACAGTTCCAGTCTTGGGACAGTAATTAGTTCGTGTCTTACTTGCTAGTCAAACGTACGCTAATTTGCTTTATGGCAAAAATACTATACTGTGTCGACAAACAGTTTGAGTTAGCTCTGTCATTCCACTCTTAATCTCAGCCTTCCTCGGCAGCACGATTTCAACACTCAATTATGGATATAGTAGTACGGTGAATTGGTGAAGTTTGAAATGAAGTAACTGGTTGGATAATTTGGTACGCATGCATGTAATTCAATATGGTTGTCGGTGTGCGGAAGTCAGTTGAACCGGAATGTGAGTGAGTGTGAATGTAGTGAATGAGTTAGTGAACAGATTGATGAGACTCACCTTCGTCCTCGGGCAGTACATTTTGTGATGACAAACTTTCGTCTGTGTTCACTGCTTGCAGTTCAGTTGTTGGTTGTTCAGATGAATCGGTCTGTTCCACGTTTTCTGTTGTAACTACAGAGAAGAACAATTGAGAGGAAATTGAAAATATGCACATGTAGTAAACATTTCCCTTTGTGTCTGTCTCATTATGGAATAACCGAACAGAACATACTTTTCAGCACTGTGTCAGTTGTGATGTAGTGAGTACTGAATGTTCATACTGAGAATGTGATGCTCACTTGTCAATGAGATGGCCTCAGATGAACCTACGTGATAACAGCTTACCGTTTAGCGAGTGCTCACGTAATCTTGGTTGTTCTTGTCTCGAAGTGAGTTGATGGAATGTGGTGCTTGTGTACTACAGCTGCTGACACTTCAATTGAATGATTGTATGAAGTTGTGTTTCAGTGGACACGTTCAGTTGCAATGGCTAGATGTTTGTTTGTTTTCAGATCGAGTGGCAATGCGATCACAGAGCCATTTTGTTAGTGATGGTAGTGTGTGTGCGTCTGAACATGCCGAATATACTGCACAACTGTTGTTCATTTCATTAGAACCGTCAACAATTTGACGAATAACTGTATGGCATAGCTGATTGATATGTCTGTGCTATCGATCATTCTGTCAAGTGGTTCAATAAATCTCGAGGAATGTGGTGACTCGCGTGTTGCTGATGCACACTGAGCACCATGTGCACTGCATATTCACAATGCACATGGGACACAGGTCATCTCGGTCAGTCGAAATGCCACCACATTCGATCGACTGCAACTGGAATCTGTGGATAGGTCGTCCACAAACAGTATGCAACCATTTCGAGATAGGGAGACGCTTCAATGTGACAATGAGCTCCGATTGCAGTCGGCAACCATCGAGATGTTGGGAGAAGTGAACAATACCGTCAGTTGAACAATTTGTAGACATGTTAGGATTGCAAGAATGTCTGGTGTATTGAGTCTAGTATTGGATGAGACGCAAAGTGTGATGTGAACCGTTCTCCTTCGATGCCTGAAACAGTTGTCATTCGGTAAACGTATGAAGCACATACAATGTGACTGTCAAAGAGAGACTAACCTTCAATTGATGGATGCTCAGTTGGTGGAGGCATTGAATGACTTATTGTTTCTGTTTCCGTCTGTGTTGTGCTCCCTCCGTCTTGCTGTCCACCTGTCACATTGGCAGTGGTAACTAGAGAAAAGCATGACACGTGTTTTAAAGTATATAGACATGTATGCATTTGTTCATATTGACTTATATCTTGTCGGCAATCTCACACTTTATCGAATGCTAGTGTACAATACTCTTTCTATATTTCGTCAACGATCCATGTACTTCAACTGCACCATATACTTGTACATGTCGCTTGTAGTAATGGTGTTTTCAAACAGGGTCTGCAAAGTGAGGCTTGGAGTGTGATATACTTGTAATCAATCCATCACTCAAAATGAGTCTAACATCAAAAGAGAAAGTAGATTGTGGTTACTGACAAGGAAACATTGATGTTTTGGGCAATGATTCCAATCCATTCATGTTAGTTGGATAGAAGCTGTTGTTTATCTCAGACCCTTTACTATTAGTGACGAGGCAACCGCCGAATGGTATTGAGGTTGTCCTCCGATGTTCGCTACTTCTTTGACTCGTGTTTCCGACCTTGTGTTGGTTTCGATGTTCTGTCAGGACGACTTACGACATGCAAGTTCCGACTATTAGGCTAAGAGTGAGGACTTGGCGTTCCATATCAATAATAGAAAGGATTAACGAGTAAGATCAGCTTCAGTTATGATGTTATTTGTATGTGTGAACTCTCCGTGTTTCTCTGTTACTTTTACGAACGTAAAATGCATACATCCATCTTCACACTTCAGCCTCTCTTGTATTCGTTCAAACCTGTTTCACTGTGTTACAATTCACCTCACAGTACATTTAATTCATGTTATTCGTCTTTGGAATTTTTAAGGACAGTTCCAGTCTTGGGACAGTAATTAGTTCGTGTCTTACTTGCTAGTCAAACGTACGCTAATTTGCTTTATGGCAAAAATACTATACTGTGTCGACAAACAGTTTGAGTTAGCTCTGTCATTCCACTCTTAATCTCAGCCTTCCTCGGCAGCACGATTTCAACACTCAATTATGGATATAGTAGTACGGTGAATTGGTGAAGTTTGAAATGAAGTAACTGGTTGGATAATTTGGTACGCATGCATGTGATTCAATATGGTTGTCGGTGTGCGGAAGTCAGTTGAACCGGAATGTGAGTGAGTGTGAATGTAGTGAATGAGTTAGTGAACAGATTGATGAGACTCACCTTCGTCCTCGGGCAGTACATTTTGTGATGACAAACTTTCGTCTGTGTTCACTGCTTGCAGTTCAGTTGTTGGTTGTTCAGATGAATCGGTCTGTTCCACGTTTTCTGTTGTAACTACAGAGAAGAACAATTGAGAGGAAATTGAAAATATGCACATGTAGTAAACATTTCCCTTTGTGTTTGTCTCATTATGGAATAACCGAACAGAACATACTTTTCAGCACTGTGTCAGTTGTGATGTAGTGAGTACTGAATGTTCATACTGAGAATGTGATGCTCACTTGTCAATGAGATGGCCTCAGATGAACCTACGTGATAACAGCTTACCGTTTAGCGAGTGCTCACGTAATCTTGGTTGTTCTTGTCTCGAAGTGAGTTGATGGAATGTGGTGCTTGTGTACTACAGCTGCTGACACTTCAATTGAATGATTGTATGAAGTTGTGTTTCAGTGGACACGTTCAGTTGCAATGGCTAGATGTTTGTTTGTTTTCAGATCGAGTGGCAATGCGATCACAGAGCCATTTTGTTAGTGATGGTAGTGTGTGTGCGTCTGAACATGCCGAATATACTGCACAACTGTTGTTCATTTCATTAGAACCGTCAACAATTTGACGAATAACTGTATGGCATAGCTGATTGATATGTCTGTGCTATCGATCATTCTGTCAAGTGGTTCAATAAATCTCGAGGAATGTGGTGACTCGCGTGTTGCTGATGCACACTGAGCACCATGTGCACTGCATATTCACAATGCACATGGGACACAGGTCATCTCGGTCAGTCGAAATGCCACCACATTCGATCGACTGCAACTGGAATCTGTGGATAGGTCGTCCACAAACAGTATGCAACCATTTCGAGATAGGGAGACGCTTCAATGTGACAATGAGCTCCGATTACAGTCGGCAACCATCGAGATGTTGGGAGAAGTGAACAATACCGTCAGTTGAACAATTTGTAGACATGTTAGGATTGCAAGAATGTCTGGTGTATTGAGTCTAGTATTGGATGAGACGCAAAGTGTGATGTGAACCGTTCTCCTTCGATGCCTGAAACAGTTGTCATTCGGTAAACGTATGAAGCACATACAATGTGACTGTCAAAGAGAGACTAACCTTCAATTGATGGATGCTCAGTTGGTGGAGGCATTGAATGACTTATTGTTTCTGTTTCCGTCTGTGTTGTGCTCCCTCCGTCTTGCTGTCCACCTGTCACATTGGCAGTGGTAACTAGAGAAAAGCATGACACGTGTTTTAAAGTATATAGACATGTATGCATTTGTTCATATTGACTTATATCTTGTCGGCAATCTCACACTTTATCGAATGCTAGTGTACAATACTCTTTCTATATTTCGTCAACGATCCATGTACTTCAACTGCACCATATACTTGTACATGTCGCTTGTAGTAATGGTGTTTTCAAACAGGGTCTGCAAAGTGAGGCTTGGAGTGTGATATACTTGTAATCAATCCATCACTCAAAATGAGTCTAACATCAAAAGAGAAAGTAGATTGTGGTTACTGACAAGGAAACATTGATGTTTTGGGCAATGATTCCAATCCATTCATGTTAGTTGGATAGAAGCTGTTGTTTATCTCAGACCCTTTACTATTAGTGACGAGGCAACCGCCGAATGGTATTGAGGTTGTCCTCCGATGTTCGCTACTTCTTTGACTCGTGTTTCCGACCTTGTGTTGGTTTCGATGTTCTGTCAGGACGACTTACGACATGCAAGTTCCGACTATTAGGCTAAGAGTGAGGACTTGGCGTTCCATATCAATAATAGAAAGGATTAACGAGTAAGATCAGCTTCAGTTATGATGTTATTTGTATGTGTGAACTCTCCGTGTTTCTCTGTTACTTTTACGAACGTAAAATGCATACATCCATCTTCACACTTCAGCCTCTCTTGTATTCGTTCAAACCTGTTTCACTGTGTTACAATTCACCTCACAGTACATTTAATTCATGTTATTCGTCTTTGGAATTTTTAAGGACAGTTCCAGTCTTGGGACAGTAATTAGTTCGTGTCTTACTTGCTAGTCAAACGTACGCTAATTTGCTTTATGGCAAAAATACTATACTGTGTCGACAAACAGTTTGAGTTAGCTCTGTCATTCCACTCTTAATCTCAGCCTTCCTCGGCAGCACGATTTCAACACTCAATTATGGATATAGTAGTACGGTGAATTGGTGAAGTTTGAAATGAAGTAACTGGTTGGATAATTTGGTACGCATGCATGTAATTCAATATGGTTGTCGGTGTGCGGAAGTCAGTTGAACCGGAATGTGAGTGAGTGTGAATGTAGTGAATGAGTTAGTGAACAGATTGATGAGACTCACCTTCGTCCTCGGGCAGTACATTTTGTGATGACAAACTTTCGTCTGTGTTCACTGCTTGCAGTTCAGTTGTTGGTTGTTCAGATGAATCGGTCTGTTCCACGTTTTCTGTTGTAACTACAGAGAAGAACAATTGAGAGGAAATTGAAAATATGCACATGTAGTAAACATTTCCCTTTGTGTTTGTCTCATTATGGAATAACCGAACAGAACATACTTTTCAGCACTGTGTCAGTTGTGATGTAGTGAGTACTGAATGTTCATACTGAGAATGTGATGCTCACTTGTCAATGAGATGGCCTCAGATGAACCTACGTGATAACAGCTTACCGTTTAGCGAGTGCTCACGTAATCTTGGTTGTTCTTGTCTCGAAGTGAGTTGATGGAATGTGGTGCTTGTGTACTACAGCTGCTGACACTTCAATTGAATGATTGTATGAAGTTGTGTTTCAGTGGACACGTTCAGTTGCAATGGCTAGATGTTTGTTTGTTTTCAGATCGAGTGGCAATGCGATCACAGAGCCATTTTGTTAGTGATGGTAGTGTGTGTGCGTCTGAACATGCCGAATATACTGCACAACTGTTGTTCATTTCATTAGAACCGTCAACAATTTGACGAATAACTGTATGGCATAGCTGATTGATATGTCTGTGCTATCGATCATTCTGTCAAGTGGTTCAATAAATCTCGAGGAATGTGGTGACTCGCGTGTTGCTGATGCACACTGAGCACCATGTGCACTGCATATTCACAATGCACATGGGACACAGGTCATCTCGGTCAGTCGAAATGCCACCACATTCGATCGACTGCAACTGGAATCTGTGGATAGGTCGTCCACAAACAGTATGCAACCATTTCGAGATAGGGAGACGCTTCAATGTGACAATGAGCTCCGATTGCAGTCGGCAACCATCGAGATGTTGGGAGAAGTGAACAATACCGTCAGTTGAACAATTTGTAGACATGTTAGGATTGCAAGAATGTCTGGTGTATTGAGTCTAGTATTGGATGAGACGCAAAGTGTGATGTGAACCGTTCTCCTTCGATGCCTGAAACAGTTGTCATTCGGTAAACGTATGAAGCACATACAATGTGACTGTCAAAGAGAGACTAACCTTCAATTGATGGATGCTCAGTTGGTGGAGGCATTGAATGACTTATTGTTTCTGTTTCCGTCTGTGTTGTGCTCCCTCCGTCTTGCTGTCCACCTGTCACATTGGCAGTGGTAACTAGAGAAAAGCATGACACGTGTTTTAAAGTATATAGACATGTATGCATTTGTTCATATTGACTTATATCTTGTCGGCAATCTCACACTTTATCGAATGCTAGTGTACAATACTCTTTCTATATTTCGTCAACGATCCATGTACTTCAACTGCACCATATACTTGTACATGTCGCTTGTAGTAATGGTGTTTTCAAACAGGGTCTGCAAAGTGAGGCTTGGAGTGTGATATACTTGTAATCAATCCATCACTCAAAATGAGTCTAACATCAAAAGAGAAAGTAGATTGTGGTTACTGACAAGGAAACATTGATGTTTTGGGCAATGATTCCAATCCATTCATGTTAGTTGGATAGAAGCTGTTGTTTATCTCAGACCCTTTACTATTAGTGACGAGGCAACCGCCGAATGGTATTGAGGTTGTCCTCCGATGTTCGCTACTTCTTTGACTCGTGTTTCCGACCTTGTGTTGGTTTCGATGTTCTGTCAGGACGACTTACGACATGCAAGTTCCGACTATTAGGCTAAGAGTGAGGACTTGGCGTTCCATATCAATAATAGAAAGGATTAACGAGTAAGATCAGCTTCAGTTATGATGTTATTTGTATGTGTGAACTCTCCGTGTTTCTCTGTTACTTTTACGAACGTAAAATGCATACATCCATCTTCACACTTCAGCCTCTCTTGTATTCGTTCAAACCTGTTTCACTGTGTTACAATTCACCTCACAGTACATTTAATTCATGTTATTCGTCTTTGGAATTTTTAAGGACAGTTCCAGTCTTGGGACAGTAATTAGTTCGTGTCTTACTTGCTAGTCAAACGTACGCTAATTTGCTTTATGGCAAAAATACTATACTGTGTCGACAAACAGTTTGAGTTAGCTCTGTCATTCCACTCTTAATCTCAGCCTTCCTCGGCAGCACGATTTCAACACTCAATTATGGATATAGTAGTACGGTGAATTGGTGAAGTTTGAAATGAAGTAACTGGTTGGATAATTTGGTACGCATGCATGTAATTCAATATGGTTGTCGGTGTGCGGAAGTCAGTTGAACCGGAATGTGAGTGAGTGTGAATGTAGTGAATGAGTTAGTGAACAGATTGATGAGACTCACCTTCGTCCTCGGGCAGTACATTTTGTGATGACAAACTTTCGTCTGTGTTCACTGCTTGCAGTTCAGTTGTTGGTTGTTCAGATGAATCGGTCTGTTCCACGTTTTCTGTTGTAACTACAGAGAAGAACAATTGAGAGGAAATTGAAAATATGCACATGTAGTAAACATTTCCCTTTGTGTTTGTCTCATTATGGAATAACCGAACAGAACATACTTTTCAGCACTGTGTCAGTTGTGATGTAGTGAGTACTGAATGTTCATACTGAGAATGTGATGCTCACTTGTCAATGAGATGGCCTCAGATGAACCTACGTGATAACAGCTTACCGTTTAGCGAGTGCTCACGTAATCTTGGTTGTTCTTGTCTCGAAGTGAGTTGATGGAATGTGGTGCTTGTGTACTACAGCTGCTGACACTTCAATTGAATGATTGTATGAAGTTGTGTTTCAGTAGACACGTTCAGTTGCAATGGCTAGATGTTTGTTTGTTTTCACATCGAGTGACAATGCGATCACAGAGCCATTTTGTTAGTGATGGTAGTGTGTGTGCGTCTGAACATGCCGAATGTACTGCACAACTGTTGTTCACTTCATTAGAACCGTCAACAATTTGACGAATAACTGTATGGCATAGCTGATTGATATGTCTGTGCTATCGATCATTCTGTCAAGTGGTTCAACAAATCTCGAGGAATGTGGTGACTCGTGTGTTGCTGATGCACACTGAGCACCATGTGCACTGCATATTCACAATGCACATGGGACACAGGTCATCTCGGTCAGTCGAAATGCCACCACATTCGATCGACTGCAACTGGAATCTGTGGATAGGTCGTCCACAAACAGTATGCAACCATTTCGAATTAGGGTGACGATATCCTTTTATTCCTTATCGGTCGACATTTCTCGACATATTGTTGATATTTTTTATTGCTAATATTTTTCCTCTTTGTATCTTTCCGAAGCATTTTAACCTCTTTCTTCCTTATTTTGTTGTGTTTTTTTTTTCATTATATATAATTCATATTTAATTCTTTCTTACGTTTTTGTATGTTTTCTTTCTCATCTTTTCGAGGAATTGGTTTTATCAATTTTGTGTCGACTGTCACTAAAAAAAATAATCAACATAAACTTCAATTTATATCAATAGAACATTTATTATTCTTATTAGATTTTGAACAAGAAGTCACATAATGCCAATCGATTGTTTTTTCAATATAAAATTACAGAGCTCTTTAGTGAAATGTGAACACTGATCCATTGAATATTTCATTCCCATGTTTCCATTAATTATCCTTCATGATTCTTTCAATTCAAAATAGCTTTCTATTTGCTTATTTGTTTGTTTATTTCAACTTAATATTTTTAGACTTCTGTTACTATGCATTTAACTTCTGATTGGTGTTATATACTATTCATATCCTTCGATATAAGTAGCATACACTACAATCAAATCTTATACACCATAGTTTCCTTTAGTTTACATGTGGTTATGTAAGTAGGCTTATAAAATACATTTAGTAATATTATCATTACTGTTATGGTTTTCATTGCTGCTATGGACTATCATGATTTACATTCTTATTGTGTGATCTTTACCTAACTGAGTTATTTAATTTACTGTAGGCTTCCATTTGACTCAATAGTTATTACTGTACATATTATTATTACAAGCTACACCCAGCATGATTCACTATTACATTTGACCTGTTCATGTGTAACTCCTCCTGAAGTCTGTTTTGGGCTACTGCCCGTCCCAAGCCCGTATAAAGAAGGACGATTGAGTATGGGGTTAGCGACCCCATCCTGTAGTAAACTAACTCGCCGGAAAAATGCTAACCAGAAAAATTATTCAAGTAAGTGTATAACTATAATTTTCTATTTGATAATGTGATATAGTCTAATATTTGTGTATATAAATTCATGAATGCTTGGATTGATAATAACAGAAAGTTAACTTTTGTCTTTTTTGTTTTCTTGCTTGAACTTAGGTCTAGGAATCAACAGATCAATAGAGTATAATCAGAGAGGGGTTTTGTGTATATTATAGTAAATTAATAGTTGAATTCATGAGTCAAACTAAGGTAGACGGATGGTGGCGCAACTTCGTACACCTGTTGAAGTTAGACATTAACACTGTTGAATGCCAGCCAGCTCAGTGGTCGACAGGTTAAGTGCTGGCGCTCAAGACTGATAAATTCTGGGTTCTAATCTCATGGGGCGGGGTCATGGATATGCATGTTTGAGGAGTCTTATACTTGGGCGAAACGTCTGTCCAGTGCTCGCAGGTTTTCCATGGTGATCTAGTTTCAATTGACTCATGAATTCAATTATTAAATGATCAATATAGGTTTGATATACACAAGCTTCAAGTGAAGAACAATGGTATTAATTGGATGGAATAGGAATTGAAATTGGCGAATTCTTACCATTCACTTTAAGTTGGGTGATTTTCAAGGATGATATTTCGTTATTACGAACATAATCAGATTTTAACTTATCCATTATTGAATCGATATTTAGTTTTTGTGCATTAGAATATAAAAACTTCGCTGACAGCGCGGCTACCACTCCATGAAACACTTTAGATTCTGAAAACTGAATATTTGCTTTAGAAAGTATAATTTTTCCAAATGTTCCATCATCGGATCCTGGTGGAATAGCCAGTTTAACCAATTTTCTAATCTAAATAATAACATTGATATATTTCATGTGTAACATATTTATCAGAGTTCGATATTAAAAATTCAAATTTACTAATATTATTCTTTGTAAATAATAATGAGTTAGTGAATACCTCCTTTCGTGGTTAAGAAATGGTACCGTCGGAACAATACACAGTTCTGTTCTATTACACTTGATCGATAGTGATCATGTAGTAAACATAAATAGATCATTTAAAGTGAATTGTCGTATTCCTACTAGTTATCTTTATGGGGTTCGATCTCGTCTCTTACTGTTGTGATATTCAAGAAAATATCCCAAAAATTATGCTATTAAGTCTAATGCTATTCTTGGACTTGGACATGGTATGATTTTCTTATTGGTCAGTACTTATTTCACGTGTCATTTTCCTACTGGTCAATATTGTACAATGTTATTTTCTATTTTATGGTACGATGTAGTCTGCTTGATTAGAATATAAACAGAGTGTGTTTGAAATATAATGATTCATATATCCGAGGCTATGACTTGCGTTCTGGACTCAACTGGCTGGGCTAGACAGGGAAGCGGGACCAATCAGAACCCTAGGCCGTTCTTACGTGTTTGCGTGTCTTTGGTCCGATCGATAATTCGCTACCCTCTAATCTGCTGACGTCACAGTTATAGCACTTACACATAGCAGAAGATATAGGAATTCCGGCTAACCATCCAAGTCTTCGTGTTTATAAGAAATTCGTGTTTATCTCTTCCTTGGCCTTAATAAATGGTTTTATTTATGAATATTTTCCATACTCTTTGCCCACTTATTTTTCTTCACCCCCCACACTTTTTTCAAAATATACGCTTCATTCTAAGTAAAGATGGATAGTGGTTAGCAGTGAAATCCAGTTTGACAAGCGTTTAATCTTATTTGGGATACGTCATCTGGATGTCCCTTCATCTCAGAGTTGAGTTTCACTCTGGGACTCGAATCCAGTACTGCTCGCTTCAAACTCCATCGCGTTATCCACTTTAACTACTACTGAGTTGTGATAGCCATTTGCTTGTGCAATGAGGTGAAGTTTAAATTCACTTGATATTGTTTGGCTTGTATCTTCCCATTGATGTTTAAAACTGTAACTGATCAATCTTTTATTGACATAACCACCCTATTCTTTGCATGAATATTCATTATACATGATAAATAATAAAAATGAACATTACCAAGCGACGGATAGTAATAGTTAGTTGTATGTATTGATTTGATTGAGGATCTTCATAAATAGGATTCCATTTCATCGGTTGATCTTTTTTTGCATTTGCCAATAAAGCTTCAGTAATTTTAATATCCACTTCTGAAGAAAAAAAATTGTAAAAAATAGATTAAAATACCGGTTTAAATATAACACAATAATAATCTTATGAGATAGGCAATCAATTATAGAATATTGATGACGTGTAGCTACTTCTTAAAACAGTAGTACTGCTGAACCATCTACATCCGATGTCACACCGGAAGCCGCTTGTGCCACCTCCCCTCCCCGTCGACAGCACCCGCCACAGCCAAAGCCGCCCCGCCAGACGCCAAGCCCCCGCACCAGACTGCGCCAAGTGACACCTCAGCTGCAGACCCGTAACGACGTTCGCAGAACGGCACCCCTTCTCTCCTGGTTGGCAGCAACACCAAATGGAGTGAACATAACACTGGTGGAGACAATCGAATGTACTGAACACAGCATTACAGAGCACCTGAATAAAATTTGAGAACCATATATGGAATCATTAATTTGCAAAATTTCCACCAATTGTCCCAAGATGCTTCAAACTTCATTGTCCTTGAATTTTCATACAAATTACATTTTATTCCCACCCTTGCTTTCTTGATGTTCCCCCATCTTCTGCTGCCAGACATTACATTCCTGACTCGCGTCATATACTACTTATATCAATATAAGTAGCACGCATTACAATACTTATTATTCTAATGTTGTAGACTATTGTTATAATTTGTGGCTTCTGTGCCCTGTTATTATTATCACGTAATGATATCGCCAATTAGAGTACAGTGAATTATCGATCGGACCAATGACGTCTAAAATCCGTGCGAGCAGTCTAGAGTACTTATCGGCCCTTCTTCCAATATAGCCCTGACTGTTAAGTCCAGAACACCAATCTTAGCCTTTGAGATATGAATCATTTATTTTAAGCATACTGGGTGCATATACTAGACAAACAGACCATATCGTGCCATGAAATAAAAAACAACATCTATACAAGGTTTGGCGAAATGTGGCTATGAATGTGAGAGGTAGTAATTAATGGACAGAGCATAATTCAAGCATGGTAAATTATATAATAACACTTCATAGGTCAAAATAACTCTCATAATAAGAGGGACATGAATATTTACAGTTTAGTTACTTGACAATTATACGATAAATATATACGCATAGTATTGGTACGTAAATGGATCCCAAAAGTTACCATTCAGTATTCTTATCGGTACATAACAACTATGCTGATGTTTATGTATTACTATTTATCAGAATGGGAGGTTTTTATGAAGATTGTAGTGATTTGAATAGTCGAATTCATGGGTGGCGCAAAATCATGAATCGATTAAAGTTAGACATTAACACTGTCGGATGTCGGTCATCTCAGTGATCGAGAGGTTAAGCGTTCGCGCGCGGGACCGATAGCCCATTGGTTCGAGTCCCACATGTGAGATTGTGGATGTGCACTGCTGAGAAGTTCCATGCTAGGATGAAACGATCGCTCAGTACTTCCAGGTTTTCGATGATGAATCCAACTATTAAAATAATACTGTTTAGTTTAAGAATTAGTTACAAATCATATATTGAATTGAACAGTAGCGTGCATCACTCCACAGATTAGTTCTCTTATGTTTTACTTAGAATTCGTTGAAAAGCTATTAGATTTTTCATATTCACCTTATAATGATGAACTGAACATTGAGAAGTATACAGTTTATTTATATTATCATTTTTGTGGGTTCGATCTGCGCTGAACTCCATTGAGTTTTTGTTTTATTCAGTCTATTTATGAAAAGTTTTACTCACAATATTGTGTTATATAAATTCACTTGGTGTTGTTTATTTGTATCTTTCAATTGTTGTTTAAAACTGCAACTGATCAGTCTTTTGTTGGCATATGTGCATCCTGTGTGGACTGCCTTGATATGGTGTTAGGTCACAAGTTTTATGAGCAAACATGGAAAGTGTTTAACAGTGGAATTAAGAACGCACGTTTCGTCCTATTTGAGATTCGTCATCTGGATGTACCTGCATCTCAGAATTGGTGTTCACTCTAGGACTCGCTTCAAACTCCATCGCGTTATCCATTTTAACTACTACTGAGTCGTGATAGCCATTTGCTTGTGCAGTGATGTGAAGTTTAAATACACTTGGTATTGTTTTACTTGTATCTTCACATTGAGGTTTAAGACTGCAATTAATCAGTTTCTTATTGGTATATGTGCATCCTGTGTGGACTGCCTTGATATTGCTTTAAGTCATAGGCTTTATCAGCAAATACAGATAGTTTGATGACGCGTGTTTTTTCCTATTTGAAACTCGTCATCTGGATGTACCTGCATCTCATTGTGAAACGAGATTATTATGAACAAATCATACACCCAATTTGATTGAGAATAGTTGTATTTTGTAGCATTTCTTAAAAACAATCTTCCTTTAAATTTATCTCTCAAGTGTTTTGTGTCATACGACTGAAATAAGCAATCCACACGGTATTTTCGTAAGATATCTATCTGAAATATTCCCACTCTCATTTAGTCTTTTGAAATTCCATTATGTATGATATTTCATACATCTACTTACAGTTGTTCAAAAACGTATACATGTCATTACTAAATCATGATAGCCCCCAAGTGTCCTGGTACGGCCGAGGGTGGGGCGAGTCAGCTCTCCCTCTCCAAATGCTAGCAAACAGCCACGAGTATACAGCCACTGTCAGGGAAGCCCTACTTACTGCCTTCTCGCAGTGGGGGTGTTGCCTACGACGTTGAAAGAAGAAAAAGCTTTAGATGGGATGGTGGATATGGAGGATTCACAAAGGGGAGTCGCAATACCATGATTCAAAACTAATGTTTCACACGGGCTCCAAGATCCTGAGCGAACAAATGGCATATGTAGCAATTATTGATCGCCGGCTACCATGGGACTGGATCTCCTGATGTTGCTCCACTGCTTTGTGGATTAGACCTTCGGGTCAAAGGCTCAGGATGTGGCCCTCTAATAAAACCACCTGCTTTAGTCCGAGCACTCGGATAGTATCATAATCCACAAACAAATCAAGTGATTTTTGTGGCACATATGTATTCGGTGCCACTTTGTTCCAATATTCATGTGTTCGTATTTATATCATGATCTTGAAAATAATGTTATTGAATATGTTGGAAGAGTTACAAAAATATCCCTCGTCAAAGTTTATAGGGGTTCGAAAATTCCAGAAAACGTTTTATCCAATTAGTATTGGATAGAATCTTTGCAAACAAATCTAGAAAATACAAAACCACGTTCCATAATTCTGATTGGATACTGACCTATGGCTGTTACTATAGTTATTAAAGTTCCAGAAATTTTCAGAAGCTTAAAACCATGTGTAACCATCTAAATACTTTTGTCTTTCTGTACATTTTGTAAGCTTATAGTGAAGAGTTCTTCATACAATCTACTCCTTTTACTTTTGTGTAGATTTAGACTGGGTTTTTTAATGAGCTGCTAGGAAATCGGATTAAGTGTTCATTTAGGTAATACGTTCAAACAATTTATGTCAGTACTAGATACTTTGAACTTTCAGTGTCATTATAATCTGATAATAGTTAATAATTCAAATGCTAAGATAAATCATATGATTGTATGTGCTACTGATGTCAATAGATATAAGTAGTATATATCATCAATCCAAAATGAAATACCTGACGGCAGAAGATAAAGAAGATCAAAGAAAAGAGAACTAGAACTAAGAATAATTGATCTGAAAACATAAGAACAACGAAGTCTGAGACAATTGACTGACATTTTGCAAATGAACTATTAACTGTATGAATTCACTTGATGTTGTATACTGTTATCTTTCTATTGTTGTTAAGGACTGCAATTGATCAGTCTCTCTTATTAGCATTTGTGCATCCTGTACGGACTGCCTTGATATTATCTTAAGTCATAAGCTTTATAAGCAAAGATGTATAGTGATTAGTAATTGGAATTCAGTTTAATACGCGTTTCGTCCTATTCGGGACTCGTCAACTGGATGTATGGATCTTAGATTTGACTAAAAGATTCTGTAATTTTGTATTCAAACACATTTGATTGTCATCGTTTGTGTTCTTGTTCACTACAATACTAATTCATCATTGAAATAATACAATCTATGGTATTATTTATGTTAATATGATGATTAAATAAATAAGTAAACAAATACATTCCATGAAATAACTGAAGTAATAACCAAAACAACAACAATTTACCAGTTTTTCCAATGCCAGTAAGTTGATCAGATGATTGTTGAACTTTAGGTTTATCAACAGATGGAGATCGATTTGACAATACTTCAACATTATATACTACTGATAAAATGTTCATTATAATGAGTAGTTTCATTTCTATGAAAATAAATATGATTATTAGGGTTATACAATATAATTAAAATGAACCTATTGTATCCTTGAATAAAAATTATTAAAAAAATACAACAACCAGAATTCAAAGAGGAAAATTTTCCCTTCGACGAAATAGTTTCTTTTTTCTTATTTCTTGATCGATCTTGACGATCAATATTGATTGATCAACAGTTAAGATGTTAACAGTTAAGGAATCAGTATTTGAATAATGTCTATCCTTTACGATACATATTGCCATTAACCATGATGTATCTGATGAGTCTGTTTTGTAACTTGTACAGTGGAATATAATCTTTTCATAAACATCAGTCAGTCAGTCAGTCAGTCAGCTACAACGTAGGTCAAAGTACATATATGCATCGTTCCAAGTTGCCATATCTCATTAGCACAACAAGATAAACACTGGATTCATATAGGTGGTTGCTTCAGCGGTAGTAATATATAAAAGAAGGATTGTGTATAAAGATATAGTACAGGTAGAAATAATTATTTGGCAGAAAAAAAGATAAAGCAACTATAATCTCATAGTTTAAGGTAAGATAGAGAGTGTATACACCTACACCATTGTGATGGATTGTGAGCTATGACACCCAGTCTCCAACTATTGGTTACGATATTCGCATGGACCCCAATCAAGTAAACTGCATATACCAACATGGCTCAGATTAGTAGTTAGTGACTTCAAGCACTGATGCCACATTTTCATAAACATACCTGAATAGGTTATGAGACTAATAGGCATAATGATGAGTTGAAATAAACAAGGAAACACATAGCTTGTTGAAATATCTAGATAACAGGAATAGGTAGCCAAGTTATTTAAGCAGGTCACCGAAATAATTCGAGACTCTTATTATCAAATGAGGTTATGTAATAATCAAAGGCTAAGAGAAGAATATAAGGATGAAAATAATTTACCGATCAGAATTATGAAATATAGTTGTCCAATTCACAGATATGTAGGGTAGCTTACATTGACCGCACAAAGCGACCACTTTCTAAACGCATTTTACATTATTACTAGTTCAATACAGGAGCATATAATCAAATATTGACAAATCACTCCGAGGAAATCTTCTCTTAAAATAATCTACACAGTCAAAGGAATTGAATAGTAGGGAGGTCGAGTTAAAAACGTATACACTGCTGAGGCATTGGCAATCCACCAACTCAAGTCCGAACTCTACGTGCCAAACCAATACGTCTAACCTTTCATCCTGCCTTGCTCCTAATTCACTTTTGTGGTATGTTTTGAGTTACTATTATTATTCGATTTTTAAAGTTGGTGTTTCGTAATTTTGAAACGTAATCAGTTATCATTCCCTTAAATTGACAATTATGTTTCATAATTCTGACCCATAAATTATTTCCATCCTCCTATTCTTTTCTAATCCCCCTGATTATTACGTAACCACATTTGATAATAAGAGTCTTGAATCAATTTGTGATACAATCTTTTCTATGCTTCTATGGACATATATATTTAATTTTAATGGTTAGATTCATGAGTCTACTGAAGTTAGACCATTATGGAAAACCTGGAAGCACTAGACGACCGTTTCGTCCAATCGTGGAGCTCCTCAACTGTGCGCATACACAATCCCACCTCTGGAGACTTGAACGCGGGACCTATCGGTCGCGCACGCGCACGCGAACGCTTAACCTGTCAACTACTGAACTGGCCGGTATCCAACGATGTTAATATCTGACTTCAACTAGTCGACATATCCACCAATGTTTTCAGTGAGTTACTATCTCACAACAGTTCCGTTTAAACACCAGTGTACTTCCATTATTACTGCTCACGCATTACTGTTTTATTAACGAAGATAGTATACATTACTATCCGATATGTTATCATTAAAAAGGATTGTTGATTTGAGTAGACGACATTTCATCTATTAATCGATATAACTAATTAAGGATGCCCTCAATTTTTTTGAAGTTTAAACAATGAGACGATAATTTATGGACGACCTTTAAGAGACTCTAAAGTGACCTTGAAATTGTCCACCTACTCACTAGAGTTAAATAAAGGTTATGAATCAGTGTGTTTGGAATGAGAATTATAATTTACAATTCATGGTTAAGATTAGGAATTCGATTTACAATTTCTATCACAAACTGGCATCAGATTAAATGCCAAAATCATATTTAACCAAATTAATGAATGAATTTCATGCCGAAATTCAAGATCCAGTTTTGTTATATCGAATTGGTTCGTTCATAAATTATAATCTTCCTATGTAGTAGTATCTGGTAGCTGAAATTCTTTTCAGTTGCATTTACGTACAGATTATATCCCTTAATACATGTACCATATCATACATTCATATGCGATAACATTTTCTGATAATTATCTGAAAGGGGGGTTTTATGGAGATAATAGTAATTTCAATAGTTGAGATCATGAATCAATTAGAGCTAGACCATCGTGAATCCATAGTATGGAATTCCTCAGCAGTGTGTATCTACGATCTTGCTTGTTAGATTTAACATCACAAACTCATTTCAAGTTAGTCAGTCAGTCAATTCCC
The DNA here is from genome assembly GCA_944470205.2 of Schistosoma margrebowiei. NCBI lineage: Eukaryota > Metazoa > Platyhelminthes > Trematoda > Strigeidida > Schistosomatidae > Schistosoma > Schistosoma margrebowiei. The sequence goes on along the minus strand of OX104027.1, from coordinate 4,593,628 downwards.
GACCGTTGTTGCTACCTTGTCGTGGTGGTCGGGCTTGCCTGTCGTGATGAAGCAACCGAGCTATACTGGCTGGAACAACCGTTCCTCAAGGTCCTACCATATCAGACAGGTCGGTTGAAGAGCGGTAAGACTAAAAGCAACAAGCCTAAGGTCTGAAGGCGAAGTCGTACTGCTGACTGTACAGAGGTGTGACGGCAGTAAGGTGTTTCCTTCAGACAACCAGCATGACAGCGATGTTGCCTTTTCACAAGGAGGGGTGGGGTTAGAAGAGGTCGACCCTAAAAATGGACACCTCACCTTACCTCACGGATTTCCGTCTCCGGCCGTAAGGCCCTATGAAGAACGGAGCTAACACGTCAAAAACCTACCACAAAAAGGCCGTGCGCGACCGGCCTCAAGCAGTTGTCCTTTGGGCTCTGCGGTCACGCTCCCAGGTCGTCAAGACCAACACTAATCCAATTTCCTTTTCAGGTTCCTCAAGAAATACCCTTTCACGGTGTGGGCAACCGGGAAGTGATAACCGCCCTCATACGTCTAACAGCACGCAAGACCAAGACTTAGTCAGTCAATTACAACGTAGGACCAGGCACATATACACATAAGTCTATATTGCTATACCTCATTAGCACAATAAGATGAACACCGAAATCATAGAAGTATTTACTTCAATGGTAGTAATATAGAAAAGAAGGATTGTGTATAAGAATATAATACAAGAAGAAAGAATTAGTACATAAAAGATAAAGTATAAAGTAATTGTAATCTTATGGTTTAAGAAAAGACAAAGAATGTATTCACGTACACCACTGTGATCGATTTTGAGCCATGTCACCCGGAGTCTCCAACCATTGGTCACGATAGTCAGCGCAAACCTCAAAGTTAGAAAATCATTAAAAATCTGAAAGATACTGAAAGACAATCTTTGGTGTTGAATTACTATACATTGGAAATCATGAATGAAAAGGATATAATAAATACTTAGATACAGAATAAATTATTGTGTTCTTGAACAGATCAAAATTGTATAAGAGAACATTTTAATGTAACGTAGAATAACATGCAAACAATAACATAAAATGTATTGACAAAATATTTCAACACTAATAATCAGAAAGGGGATTTTGTGAAGATTTTTAGTAATTTTATAGTTGAATTTACGAATTAGATATTAATACCATTGGATACAAGCCAACTCAATGGTCAATAGATTAAACGTTCTCGTGCGAGACCGATAGATCTTGAATTGGAATCTAGCAAGGTGGGATCGTGAGGAGTATCATACTGGGATGAAACACCCATTCAGTGCTTTCATTGTTTTTCATGGTGATCTAGCTTTAATTAACTTATGAATCTAACTATAAAGTCACTAATAATCATCGAATGGATAATAATAAGAATAACAATAATAATATTAATAAAGAACTTACTTGCAACTGTTAGAATGTGTAAATATTTACAGAAGAATGTGATCTATTCACAGTTACTTATTGTTTCTAATGAAACTATTCTGTCGTCTTTACAAACCATAGAGGTTTATATACATAAATAATAATATGTTGCTACATTTATTTGCCAATAAACAACCCACGTATGTGCGTGTGTGCGTGTGTGTGTGTGTGTGTAAGTTGAATAACCGATTTCTGCATACTACGCAACTATAACCGGTGTTTCAACCAACAATTTTTTGAATAAAAAAAAAACAACAAGAGAAAGTTATATCACGGTTACGATAGCAACTGAAGTTAGTGACCAGAATTAGTCAAAATTAAAAGTTAGACAATTATAAGAGAAAGTGATCATTCAATACAGAATAATAATAATAGTTCTTTTACTTTACATGTTGATTAGAACGTTTGATATGAATTGATTCTTAACCTATTTGCATTGTCTAGGTGTATTTGGATTCATGAACTTAGTCGTTTCAATCACAATTAGTTTGGTAGAGTAATGTGTTTTGTTGATGGACTGTTTTTAGTCTTTGTCTTAAAATCATATTGTTAGATTCACCTCTAAATAGTAAAGAGATATAAACAGTTACCTTTGGAACAGAATGAAAGAGAGATTTCGGTGTTGACTTACTTTTGCATCTATTTATAAATTTCAGTGGATAACCATTTGATATTAGTATACCAGTCAGTAGTTTTGAACCTTCTTCAACTATTCTGTGAAACATATTAAAGATGCAGTTAACCAAGCCTTGCCCGAGTTGTGATGGATAAACTGTATTATAGTTCCATCCTTTCTTCAACTCAAAACTATGTCTTGAAAGTGCAAACAGTTAATGTTTTGTTCCTCGTAGGTCAATACGATATCGTTCTGTACGTTAATAAGTTCATATAATAAATGAGCAACATTAAAATCTTTATCATGTACGACTAATATATCATCCATGTATTTCCTATACAGAGTTATCTCATTAATGAGCTCACTCTTTATAGTTTTAACCTATGACATAAATACATCAGCTAAGAGAGACTACAAAGGATTACACATAGCAACACGATTAATTCTTCGTATATATATTCACCTTCAAAGGTGAATTGAACTTTTACAGTACATACGAAAAGTAATTCTTTCAACAGTGTTGATTGAATAGTGAAAAGAGAGAAAATACTTTATATATGTAAAGTCACAAAGGAAACCCACAGTCTTGGTTAAAGTTATATTTATGAAAAGAGAGTTCCAATTAAAAGAATGTATAGTCTTTTTCATAATATTAATGTCATCAAGAAGATAAATTTATTCAAATGTATCTTTTGTATGGAATATCTGCCATGAACTTGCTCTCATCACTAAGTATATATAATAATTTTACTTTATAATCACACATATTTATTTAATCATTTGAATTCATGAGTCAATTAAAGCTAGACTATCATAGAAAACCTGGAAGCACTAGGAGGCCATTTTGTCCTAGTATAAGACTTCTCAGTAGTGCTCATCTACGATCCCATTTCATGAGGTTCAAACCCTCGACCGTTGTTACTACCTTGTCGTGGTGGTCGGGTTTGCCTATCGTGATGAAGCAACCGAGCTATAATGGCTGGAACAACCGTTCCTCACGGTCCTACCATGTCAGACAAGTCGGTTGAAGAGCGGCAAGACTAAAAGCAGCAAACCCAAGGTCCGAAGGTGAAGTCGTACTGCTGACTGTACAGAGGTGTGACAGCAGTAAGGTGTTTCCTTCAGACAACCAGCATGACAGCGATGCTGCCTTCACACAAGGAGGAGTGGGGTTAGAAACGGTCGACCATAAAAATGCACACCTCGCTTTATCCCACAGAAATCCGTTTCTGGCGGTAAGGTCTCAACAAGTACGGAGCTAACAGAAAAATTACTCACAAAAAAGTCGTATGTGACCGACCTCAAGCAGTTGTCCCTTGGGCACTGCGGTCACGCTCTCCGGTCACTAAGACCACCTCTAATCCAATTCCCCTTTCAGGCACCTCCAGAAGAACCCTTCCACGGTGTGGGCAACCAAAAAGTGATAATCATCAGCACTCAAGACCTATCGGTCTCTCATGCGAACGTTTAACCTCTAGACTACTAAACTGGCATCATCTAAGAAAATTTGGTCAAGTTCAAAGATCATATTTTTTTATTCAAATCATCTTTATCTTTTCATTTCATAAGAATGACATTTTGTTAATTTTAAAATCGGATAACTTTTGTTCTTGTTACTATGTTACTTTTACAATATAATGGTTTATTATTGATTTCATCAACATCATCATCATAATAATAATAGTAATAATCGTACAGTTATTACATAGTTGTTTGTATTACTCCTATATTTATCAAACTATTCAATGTGTTTTATATATTGAAGATATAAGAGAATAACGTCAATGTAATTTGACCTTTAATAATTTGTAAACATTAATTATCATAATAATGAAACTATACTACTTATTATTATTTACAAGTGTACTTTATAAAGTCATTATTTAATGAACTTGATTTAACTATAAAATATTATCATTTGAATGATTCTTTATTAATAAACTTAAACAAAATCATAATCAACTGAATATAAAAGATCTGATAATAATTTCATTTATATATGTATATTGTATAAGGATAAGCACGTGTTAAATTAGTTGACTAGCCATTATTGACATGATATTCATTGATATAAGTAATATAAAATGTATACAAAGTAAAAGAATTCTTGTCTATCAAGTATTGTTTCTTTATATTTCAGACTTCATTTAAGAGAATTTAACTAAATAATTTTTAAGTATAGATAGATAGTGGCTAGTAATGGAATTCAGGATGCGTATTTCATCCTATTTGGGACTCGTCAGTTGAATGTACCTTGTGATGTTTGGATGAATTAATGATACCTTTGAACTTGTTGAATGCTTGATTTTGAATTCCAAATACAGTACATTTGTTCATGCTTATTTAGTACTTCTTGATCCGATTACATTATTTCTGGGATTCTTAGTTCATACTATAATTCAAATACTTCTAATCATCACACTGGCGTCGCGATGGAGCGTGTGATGGAATTGTTGGATATACATTTAGATTTTGATGCTTTTGAGGATTATTTCGAAAGGTTCGAAATTTGGGCTATGATCAAGGAAAATGATGAGGATGTTAATAATGTAGCACATTTCCTCACATCCATCTGTAAAGGGGCATATAGCTTATTTAAAACTCTGGCTTTACCGGAAAAGGCCATTTCGCTTTCTTATACAATTCTCAAGGATCTACTGCTGGACTATGTTTAGTATACAAATTTCGAATGTCGTAAAGGTGGAAGATTGTGTAAAGTGAATTATGAGGATATAAAAAATTCCACTATATTACTACGTCATCCCAACCCAGTGCATACTCAAGGTTATGCAGATAATTCATTGAGGAGTTGCGATGCAGTTCACGAAAATGGGCATAATTTTGGTCAATATTTGTACTGTGACAGGTTCCACTCTTTTAATTGGTGTAAATTTCGTAATTCTGAGTCCTATGAATGTGGTGATATTGGACATATTTAGTCAGTTTGTAATACTACTGTTCATCTTGCTGCAACTAATATTAAGTCTTGTAATTCGGATTCTATTAAGTCCAGTATTCCTAATGATCAATCATCCTTATCAACGATTTCAAAAGACAGTGTAGAGTCCTATAGCAGTTCAGAGTTAAGTGAAACTCAGAATCATTGTGAGACAACAGTTTCTAATCAATCGACTTATCAGATTTCTCATGTTATTGTACCAGATATGGTTTTTCCGAATGATTCACTTATTTCTGACGAAATTCTTTGCAAATCTGAAGAAAATATGTTGAATGAACTTAGTCGTGATCGAAAACGTGATGCAGTCTTGATAGATGCTGATTTTTTCTAATGATCCTTTACTCTGCAATGACATTTTTAATAAATTTCATGAAAGTATTTCAGAAGAATCAAATCTTGATATCATACTAAACATTATTTATCCTCATAATGCATTTGTTTCTTGTGAGAAACTTGTTCAGTGTGAAGCACAAGTACTAAATGAGCTTTAGTTTGATTGAAATTCGGATGATTTCATATCAACTGCTATTTATCCTTATCACGAAATCACTTATAATGTTTACTCTAACCAATGTGAGAAATATGTTTTAAATGAAGCCACATTATTCATAACTTGGGGATATAAAGATCCAACATTATTTCGTGGGGGAGGGTAGCAGCGGTTTTAGTACACAACCGACATGCTGATTACACAATCCCAGGAAGCAGGTGTGTCTGCTCCTATTTCGTTTGTTAATTCTAATACTCATTGGTGCATTTTAGACAATAGAGTTTTTATCCAATACAATGTCAGACAGACACAGGATGAACTTAACAAAAAGACGTACAATTGATTACAGACACCTAGACTCCAATTTAAGCTGTCGCGGATGTGGTGTTTGGATGAACTAATGATACCTTTGAACTTGTTGAATGCTTAATTTCGAATTCTAAATACAATACATTAGTTTGTGGTTATCTATTACTTCTTGATCCGATTACGTTATTTCTGGGATTCTTAGTTCATATTATAATTCAAATCATCCTGAATAATACAATACCTGCATCTCAGAGTTTATGTTCACTCTGGGACTCGAACCCAGTGCCATTCGCTTTAAGCGCCATCGCGTTCTCCACTCAGCTACTCAGTCGTGTTAGCCACTTGCTTGTGCGATGGAATGAATTTAAATTCACTTGGTATTATTTGGCTTGACAAAGTCCAACCGGTACGAAGCGCCTCGTCCAAAATCTAAGGACAACTTTCGTTTACTGTATGTCTTGATATCGGAGTTGTTCACTGCTCTGTGTACTAGTGACGCATTAACAATTCTTCTCTCCTCGCTTACTGCAGGTACTACGCTGATTTCCGCTCCAGTATCAATTAAGAATTGCATGCCTGTCGTTTGGTTTTGTACATAAAACAGGCGACTATTTTCAGGCGTTATATTCGTTGATGCTGTCGCCACTGACAATCGGGGGTATCGCTTACTTGTTATGCTAAATCTACAAGGTTGTAAACAATTCTTAGCTCTATAGCCATACGTTTGATGATAACAGCATATAAAGAGAACTGTGTGCCGTCTAGAAGCTGATCGGTTTCTGTCGCGCGGGCGATCTCGTGATGAACTTCGTGGCTTTTCTCTCTGTTTTAATTCAGTGAGCATGCGGCACAAAACATTTACCTTTTTCTGTAGAGTACTAATTCTATCATCTATCGTCACTCTGTGTAACGTAGGGCTTGTTTGCTTGGTTCTTTCGTATATTTTATCGGCTATTTTTGCTATGTTGTCTATATCGGCGTCCGTATATCCGACGGTTAGGATCTGCTGTACATTTGACGGGATTCGGCGAAGTCACAGTTGATAAAACAGGTTATTGTCAATTTGCCTATCGCCCAGACGACTTTTCATATGCGTTCTTAGCTGTGATGGAGTTGTATCCTCTAGCTGTACTTGGTTAAGAAACTGTTCAACAGCTTGTTGGTCACTTAGAGAGAGCGAGAGAGTTTTAAATACTACTTGCTTTAGAACGTCGTATGGCTTTTCAGCGTCAGATTTCGCTAACGCCTCTTGTACGCTATCTGCTACTTCATTTGGAAAGAGTCAGCTTGTGAGGCCGAATTGATCTTTTTGTAAATTAGCCATAAAATAATTTTCAAGTCTAATAAACGAAAGCTTTGGGTCGGTAACTTCAAAAAAAGTGGGGACAGGAAGATTAAGAAACCTCACGAACGGGATTTTTTGTAAACTTGTCACAGTGTTTTCAGAAGACATGTTTATAAAAAATTTAAATAGCACATGAATATAATGTAACTGTCATAAAGAAGAATGAATGGACAATAACAATGATAATAACAAATGGTACAATTGATAACATAGAACAGACTTACTAAATTGTACCAATATATCAATTGTTTATGAATAATCATTATTGATTATGATTATTATGGTCACATTCAATAATGTTTGTGAAATAATGTACATGTAATTAAAATAGTAATATAATAAATCCACAGTTATGATTATAATCCATGTGATAATCCAAATTGAGATGTAGTGCAGTGAATTTTTTGGAATTTGATTATATCGTCGAAAGTTGTTTCCTGATCGCATGTCGAGGTTACTAGTTCTGTAGTGGCTGTACTTTGTCAACCAATCACCCTCATCACCATCACTATATAATCTTCAACGGTGTTTGAAATAAGAAGGCAAAGAGAAGCAACAACTACAGTTTTATTAGCAGATAACTCAGATCACAAAGCCGAGAGGCAACTGATTGAGTCAGAGATTCGAAAGAGTAGAGTAGTATCTGGGTTTGAATGTACATGTATATATATATATAAGGAAATGAACAGATCATTGAATCAATTAAGCAGCTAACAATAAAGCTAGCAGAATGAATGTATGAGTAGGAGGTAAGCAATGTTCAAGCATACATATTTCATACAACTACAACAATAATAAAGGTACAATAAATTGTTATAGTACGGATGACTCTGTCCGCTAAATAAGTTAACAAAAGGTCTTAATCGAATGAAATGAGAACAAACTCAATTGTACGTGAGTTACTATAAGCTTGGTTGGTAAAGCATTCATCCTACTAATTCAGATCCAAAAATGCAAGCAGGTATCTAAGCACTATCGGTAATTTCAGACCGTGATGTAAACCTTAACTCTAATTCTTAAATCTAAGCCTTGACTCTAATTTCTCACACTTATATATAACCCTGTTTCGACGCTAGTCATTGGTCATAGTTTCTAAAGATCTTTATTATATCTTTCAAATATCGTCTATAAATTATAGACTTATCATAGTCCGAATTCTGTCTGATGAACTTAACACAAGATATTGATTAGCATCTAAAGACATAGCAGGATTATGATTCATTAGTGATTCATTCGAATGGTCTCATTATAAGTTCCATTTAAAATCATATTTCTATAGTGTTATTTACCAGCATGATTTGATTTACTTGAAAGTATATGAACAAGAATGATGTGAACAGTTGAAATTTCAAGTTATTGAATAGTTGATAATCAAGTTTCCCCTGAAATTCAATGTCATTCTCATTAATTCTATGTTATATGGTATTATTTATTTCGTGTGTTTTATATATGTGTAAGCTGGGATACTGCCCGGGTTCCCAAACCGAAGCAGATGGTTCCCTTAGGAGGCCACACCCTGAACCCTCAACCTAAAGGCCTGATCCACAAAGCAGTGGAACAACGTCAGGAGCTGCAGTCTTATGGTAGCCGGTGACCAATGATTAATTATTACGTCATTTGTTCTTTCAGGATCTTAGAGCTCATGTGCACCAATGATTTGAAATCAGGGTATTCTAACTCCCCTAGGTGGATGTTCCATACCCATTTGCTTTTCGTCCTCTCAATTTCGTAACAACACCCCCACCGCGATAAGGTAGTGAGTACATAGATTTGATTGATAATTTCAGAACATGAACAGATTAAATCTGTGAATAAATAATTTTTATACTAGATTGTCTCTTATTTCTATACACAATCAGTGATCACTACGCCACACTATATTTCGGTTCACATCAAAGCTAATGTGATTTTTCCACTCATTCATCCAAATGTGCTTGTACGGTTGAGAATGGGGAGAGTCACCTCTCCCTCTCCAAATGCTCTCACATGGACACGCGTATACAACCACTGTCTTCTCGTATTGGTGGTGCTTCTACGAAATTGTGAGGACGAAGTGAGAATGTCCGGTGCTTTAACCGGGTTGGTGGACACGGATGATCCACCGAGGGGAGATAAACCCTCGCTCTGAACCAGTGGTGCATATAGGCTCCAGGATTCTGTAGGAACAAGTGGCGTACGAACTAATTGCTGATTACTTGGCTACATCTCCTGACGTTGCTCCACTTCCTTGTGGATCAGACGTTTAGGTCGAAGGCTTCGGGTGTGGCCCCCTAAGGAAACCACATGATTTGATCTGGACACTATAAGGGAAAAAAGATGGTGATTTGTTTAAGACTTATCGATACATATCATTAACATGTTTAGGTACACACTTTTTTTCGTTCAAAATGTATAAAGATTTAACATGCCGTGAAATTATCTCTGTCAGTAACCATGTTCAGTCTTCCATTTAAAATCACAATTCATGATTATTAGTGTATATTAGTATTACAAAGGTAATCACTGAACAAATTATTAGCATTGATATCCATCTTAAATTCACAATAACCGATGGTATCATTTTTAAATAGTTAGGATTAACTGAAGTTTTAATGTGATTACTATATTTCTATGAAGAACATACGGAACTCATAACAACTATCAACCAATATCAAAGTCAGAATCTTCAATACGCAAGTCAAAACATCCCTACTGTACAGATCTGAAACTAAGAGAACGACTACATTCATCATCACGATGGTACAAGTATGTATAAACAATTGTCTATGCAAGATACTCAATATCCGTTGGCCGGATACCATCAGCAACAACCCATTGTGGGATAGAACAAACAAGGTCTCATCTGAAGAGGAAATTAAGAAAAGACGTTCAAAGTGAATAGGACATACATTGAAGAAATCACCGAACTGTATCACAAGACAAATGATAACTTGGAATCCTGAAGGGAAGTAGAAAAGTTGAAGGTCGAAGAACACATTACATTGAGAATTGAAAGCAGACATCAAAAGGATGAATAGCAACTGGAAAAAATTGTCCAGGACAGGATTGGATGAAGAATATTGATGCGACGTCTATACTCCTCCACGAGGAGTAACAGGAGTAAGTAAGTCATGAAATGTGAACGAGATTATAATTTACAGATGAACCAAAGTACAAAGTTCATTAAATCCATATGATTAGATAGCATTTTAACATAATAGATATTATCAATTGATGATGACGATAATGATAATGATGAAAACCCTTACTCTACTTACTAACCATAACTTCTTAATTGTTCATATATTTATCTATAACATTGCTTTGACATTAGTAAGTAGGTAATTTTGTCTTAAGGTTACTTTAATTAATGAATGTTTATCATGTACTCATAACAATAACATACATATTTTATACAATGAATTGAATAGTTGACTCAATAGTTCATACATGCATATGAATTCTATTGCTGAATATAAAGATAACTTCATTTGGCATCATATATAGTTATGAATAAACATTCACAAAGAACTTACATATACTATAATGATGATTGTTTGATTTTGTTTCTTTGAATATGTAGATCATATGATCATACGATTGTACAACAAAATAACATGGATTATTGAGATAACGAAACCATAATTAGACCATAATTAGAACTTACATTGTTTGTTTATTATTCATTTATTTATTTAACTCAGCTCAGCTAGACTATTACCAGAAACTAGAAAGAACTACTCAGCAGTGCGCATCCACGATCCCGCGAGCGGGATTCGAACCCAGGGCCTTCGGTCTCGCGCGCGAACGTTTAACCAACTGGACCACCGAAGGCCCTGGGTTCGAATCCCGCTCTAGGGATCGTGGATGCGCACTGTTGAGGAGTCCCACAATAGAACGAAACGGCCGTTCAGTGCTTCCAGGTTTTCAATTGTGATGGTCTAACATCAATTGGTTCATGATCTCAATCAAAAACTTTATAATCTCCACAACTCCTATACTAGTAGAGAGAACTAGTTAACTTTTTCTTATAGTATAGGACGCTGAGCATCCACTGTCCACTATCAACTGCGAATCTGATCCAAGCCTATGAGTAAATGCTCATGATGTACATTACTTAACCAACATCCAATAGTGTTAATGTATAACTCATACAGTGCTCACCTATTATCCTCGGTGGATAACTGTCTCATAACCGATATCATTAAACTCCACTAGTCAAGATTTCTTAATAGAACTACGCGAGAGACTGAAGGCCGTGGGTTCGAATCCCGAGAGCGGGCACGTGGATGTGCACTGCTGAGAAGTCACACAATAGAACAAAATGGCCGTCTAGTTCTCCTAGGTTTTCAATGGTAGTCTAATATCAATTGGTTCATGATCTCAATCAATAACTTGTTAATCTCCACAACCCCATACTGAGAACTATATGAGTCGTGTCCTTATTATTACTGCTATGAAAGAATTTATGGATAATTTAGAACTTTCATAGTTTAAATCACAAGCTGACCTTAGCTAGGCCAACACACACAAAAAATACAAGCACTGAACGGATAAATCGTCCTATTAAGTTTCAACCATTCCACTTTTGTACTTTCCTTCTATTTTCGTCTAAGATTTGTGTATCTAGTCCTACATTATCATCTCGAATCATCATTCGCATCATATTTTTTCATTTATTTATTCATTTATTAACTTGAAAACATAAATATTGGTGCGAAGGGGCACCGATTACATTTGTGCCACATAAAACACTTGATTTGTGTGTGGGCTGTGATACTGACTGGGTGCCCAAACCGAAGCAGGTGGTTTTCTTAGGGGGTCACACCCAGAGCCTTCGACCTTAAAGCCTGATCCACAAAGCAGTAGGGCACCGTCAGGAGCTGCAGTCCCATGGTAGCCGGTGACCAACGATTGGTTCATACGCCATTTGTTCCTTCAGGATACTGGAGCCCATGTGCACCATTGGTTTGGAATCAGGGTTTTCCAAATCCCTTCTGTACCCACCAACACGGTTAAAGCGCCTGACATTCGCTTTTCGTCCTCTCAATCTCTTAAACAACACCCACGCCACGAGAAATCAGTGAGTAGGACTTCCCTGGCAGAGGCTATATACGTGTGGCCATGTGAGAGTATTTCGATAGGGAGAGCTGGCTCTCCCCACTCTCGGCCGTACCAGGGCATTCGGAGGCCTGAAAGATGAAAAACTTTTGTTTCTTTAGCATAATTTTGTCTTGGTACAATGCAACCTCTGTTATTTTGAGATTAGATTAAATTATGATACTTTACTATTTCATCGTTTTCGCTGTGTTCGTTTTTTGTAAAATTTGAGAACTATACAATCAATACTTCAATTGCAAAATGTCAATCAATTTTCTTAGACTTGACTGTTCTTTTGTTTCTACATCAATCATTCTTTATTATCTTTTACTTTATTCGATCTTCTTAACCTTCTGCCTCCAAGTATTTCACATTTGATTGAAGATATATACTACTTATATGTGTCGACATCAGTAGCATACAGTACAGATATACCTTAAAGGAAGTGAATCTTTTTGTTTTGTTCTGTACTTAGAAATCATAATCTACCCATCGCTTTCGTTTCTACATATTCAGTCGGTCGGTCAGTCAGCTACAACATAGGTCAAAGCACATATATGCATCGGTCCAGTTTGCCATATCTCATTAGCACAACAAGATAAACACTGGATTCATAGAGGTGGTTGCTTCAGCGGTAGTTATATATAAAAGAAGGATTGTGTATAAGGATATAGTACAGGTAGAAATAATTATTTGGCAGAAAAAAAGATAAAGCAATTATAATCTCATAATTTAAGGTAAGACAGAGTGCATACACCTACATCATTGTGATCGATTGTGAGCTATGACACCCAGTCTCCAACTATTGGTTACGATATTCGCATGGACCCCAACCAAGTAAACTGCATATACCAACATGGCTCAGATTAGTAGTTAGTGACTTCAAGCACTGATGCCACGTTCTGATTTGACCTCTCCTAACTTTCTTCCAACCATTCTAAACACTAGTCAGTATTGCGTGTCGTGATAATCAGTGTTCAGGCATATGTAACATGTAACCCAACCATTTCAGTTGATGAAGATTCACAACCTCATCAACTAATTTATCATCATTCTATAATACCCAGTGTCTAACCTCATTATTACTTACCCAGTGATCCCAACAGATTTGACCAATATATCTAAGGCATCTGTGTTCAAATAATAATGGGTTACGAGTCTCTTCTACTCTTAATAGCTACATAAGCAGAAATTTATATTGATTACAATTCTATGTATTAAGTATCTTGATCATGTTAATTAGGTTGATAAACATTTAAAGTTAATCATCTTCATATTAATCAATTACAATTGATTCATAATGAAATATTCAATGAAGGTAATCAACCAATTTTGATTTAATGATTGTTATTATTATTATTTGTGCTAATCAGTTCCAATTTAGATCATCTTGCATTTATTACACTGAATATTATAGTGTGTTTTCATTATGGAAGTGTAGTGATTGTTAGATTTTATTGAAATGATTAATGTTAAACCATTATTGAAAATCTGGAAGCATTAAACGGCTGTTTTATCAAGCATTCACATGCGAAACCGAAAATCTTGGCTTCGAGTCTTAAGCGAGGTATCGTAGATCAACATTGCTTAGGAGTCCCGCACTAAGACGAAACGGCCATCCAGTGCCATTAGTTTCTCAATGATGTTTTTAGATTACTATATGATTTAAATGAAATTCAACAATCTCCACAACCACATACTGAAAATTATTATATTCCCACTGATTACTAAATTCGGCAGAAAATCATTAGAGTTCCGCTGAGAAGCTGTGACCAATAGAACTCAATCGTGTTGGGTTGAAGGGAGTTACCCACCAAAGGCAGTGCAAGATGGTCACTCAATATCGTGGATTGGTTGAAGTTAGACATTGATACCATTGAACTCCGGCTCAGTCGTCTACAGATTAATCGTTCGTATCCAAAACCGAATGTTTTGGGTTAGATTCCCGGTTGCGAGACCATGGATGTTCATTGTTGAGTATTTTTCTATCATGGATAGACGGTTGATCAGTTTTCAGTTGTGTTCTAACACTGATCATCTAATGATTTCATTAAAACTCAACAATCTTCGTGATCCTATACTTGCAAAGTTGTAACACACCAGAATTTCCAAGAACCTTAACTTATATATGGTAATTTTTAGTGGATCATTGATCTGGCTTGAATTTGAGCGATTGAACTAATATGCCATGTACATAACTCTTCCAACTGATTCTTTACATGACATCTAGGCTTACCCCCCCCCTGTTTGAGCGATGACGGTAATAAGACGCCTGATTGATTAAAATGTGTTTATTTCAAGGATTCATTAGCTCGAACAGAAATTAGAATGAAAAGCAAGAAAACTAAAAAGAAACAATGAAAGCAACCGTGACAACTCATCTTGATAAAGTGTGATTCACTATTTCTAGCCAAACACAAATAAACTAAACATATGTGATTCATATATGGAAAGCGATACACACGTATCAACGTTAGAAATGAAAGAATGACAAGGTCAAAATGTGACTCAAGAAGAATGAATAACTTAGTTTGTTTAAAAGATAAAATTACTCATGAGAGAGTGATATGATGCTAGACACTACAAATTCAGTCAAAATTCTTCAGTATAAAATAATCATGTTTTGTTGAATGTTAACTATGTTGGTAATGATGAAGAGGGACAGGGTTAGAAGTTAGAAGTCAGAATATTTCCTTTAACCCTACATTCCTGATCAAATAGTGTGAATACAATTTTATGTGAGTTATTTGATTCTATGAGAAATATTTGGCCTGATATTATGTGTAAACATGTGGCCGGAGATTTTTAAAAGATTTTTAAAAATATGTAATAGTTGAATTCACGAGTCAATTAAAGCTAGACCATCATGGAAAACCTGGAAGCATCGAACGGCTATTTCTTCTTAGTACGAGACTTCTCAGCAGTACTCATTCACAATCCCGCCTTTAGGGTTCGAACCTAGGACCTATCGATCTCACACGCGAATTCTTAACCTCTAGAACTCTGAGTCGACATCCATCGGTGCTAATGTCTTTTGGATTTTTCAGTGATCAAATGGATGCTCTACGATGTTCATTTGTTCTGAACTTAGTATCTCGAGACATTTATCCCATGTACATTCAGTCACAGTTTGAGCATTTTATTTCGTAGACTCAGAATGTTTATGAATCCCTCGGTATTTTGTGTTTCGTATGAATATACACAATGTGTTATATAGAGATAATAATGACTGTTGTGTTCCATAACTCCGCCTGGAGTCCCTCCGGGGGCTACTACCGGTCCCAAGCCTGGATAAAGGAGGAGGGTTGGGTATGGGGTTAGCGTCCCCATCCCGTAGAAAACTAACTCGCTAAAAATACGCTAACCAGAAAGAATTATTCAAACCTTTTAACCTCTGCCCTGGGAGTCAGAAGGTCTTCATTTAGAAGAACTATGACGCCTCATGATGAAAGCCGAATTCCTTCGGAAGTTACGAGGCCGATGCCCCTTCTGACAACCAGAGCGACCATTTATTTAGGTACATGGAATGTTCGTACAATGTGGGACACCGGGAGAGCCTTCCAAATTGCTGCAGAAATGAGAAGATACAAGCTAGAGGTACTTGGGATCAGTGAAACACATTGGACGCAGGTTGGACAACAACGACTAACTTCAGGAGAGCTTCTGTTATACTCCGGCCATGAAGGAGAAAATTCCCCACATACACAAGGATTTGCATTGATGCTGTCCAAACAAGCGCAAAATGCGCTTATAGGATGGGAATCTCACAGACCAAAGATCATCAAAGCCTCGTTCAAAACAAAAAAGGAGGGAATTACAATGAATATCATCCAATGCTATGCGCCTACCAACGATTACAATGAAGACGCTAAAGATCAATTCTACAATAGGCTGCAGTCAATCGTCGAGAAGTGCCAAACAAAGGACCTGACCATTCTGATGGGAGATTTCAACGCCAAGGTTGGAACGGACAACACTGGATATGAAGACATCATGAGACGAAGTGGACTGGGAGAAAGAAACAAAAATGGTGAGAGATTTGCAAACCTATGTGCCTTCAATAAACTGGTCATAGGCGGCACCATATTCCCACATAAACGCATTCACAAAACCACATGGACTTCACCGGATCACACCACGCAAAACCAAATCGACCATATTTGCATCAACAAAACGTTCAGGGGGACTATAGAGGACGTGAGAACCAAGAGAGGAGCTGATATAGCATCAGATCATCACTTGCTGATCGCCAAGATGAAATTGAAACTCAAGAAGCACTGGACAATGGGGCGGACAATATCACAAAAGTTCAATACGGCCTTTCTTCAGGATACTAACAAACTCAACAAATTCAAGATAGTCCTCAGCAACAAGTTCTAGGTTTTTCATCATCTACACAATGGAGAAGGAACTACTGTGGAGAGCAACTGGAAGGGGATCAAAGAGGCAATCACTTCAACATGTCATGAGGTCCTGGGTCACAAGAAGCACCATCACAAGGAATGGATCACTGTTGATGCACTGGATAAGATTCAAGAAAGAAGGAACAAGAAGGCAGCAATCAATACCAGTCGAACAAGAGCAGAAAAAGCCAAGGCACAAGCTGAATACACAGTAGTAAACAAACAAGCGAAGAAGAGCATCAGAACCGACAAACGTAAATACGTGGAAGATCTAGCAAAGACGGCGGAAAAGGCTGCAAGAGAAGGGCACATGAGACAACTGTATGACAAGACAAAGAAACTGTCTGGAAATCGCCGCAAACCAGAACGACCAGTGAAAAGCAAGGAAGGCGAGGTAATCACTAACATTGAAGAGCAACAAAACAGGTGGGTAGAACACTTCAAAGAACTCTTGAATCGACCAGCTCCACTGAACCCACCCAACGTCGAAGCAGCACCCACGGACCTCCCAATCAACGTTGGCCCACCAACAATTGAAGAAATCAGCATGTTCATCAGACAAATCAAGAGTGGCAAAGCAGCAGGACCGGACAACATTCCAGCAGAGGCACTAAAAGCAGACGTAGCGGCAACGGCAAGGATGCTCCACATTCTCTTTAATAAGGATGAGGAACAAGTACCAAAAGACTGGAAAGAAGGACTCCTGATCAAAATACCGAAGAAAGGCGATCTCAGCAAGCGAGATAACTACAGGGGCATCACTATTCTTTCAATACCGGGAAAAGTCTTCAACGGAGTATTGTTCAACAGGATGAAGGACTGCGTAGACGCCCAACTTCGTGACCAACAAGCAGGATTCCGTAAGGATAGATCGTGTACAGACCAAATCACAACTCTACGAATCATTGTGGAACAATCAATTGAATGGAATTCATCACTCTACATCAACTCCATTGACTACGAAAAGGCGTTTGATAGCGTGGACAGAACAACACTATGGAAACTTCTTCGACACTACGGCGTGCCTCAGAAGATAGTCAATATCATACAGAGTTCATATGATGGATTACACTGCAAAATCGTGCATGGAGGACAGTTGACAAAGTCGTTCGAAGTGAAGACCGGTGTTAGGCAAGGTTGCTTACTCTCACCCTTTCTCTTTCTCCTGGTGATCGACTGAATCATGAAGACGTCAACATCTGAAGGGAAGCACGGGATACAATGGACATCTCGGACGCAGTTGGACGATCTGGACTTTGCAGATGATCTGGCCCTTCTATCCCAAACGCAACAACAAATGCAGGAGAAGACGAACAGTGTAGCAGCAGCCTCAACAGCAGTAGGTCTCAATATACACAAAGGGAAGAGCAAGGTTCTCCGATACAACACAGCATGCACCGATCCAATCACAATTGACAGAGAAGATTTGGAAGATGTAAAAACCTTTACATATTTGGGCAGCATCATTGATGAACAGGGTGGATCTGATGCAGATGTGAAGGCGCGGATCGGCAAAGCAAGAGCAGCATATTTACAACTGAGGAACATCTGGAACTCAAAGCAACTGTCAACCAACACCAAGGTCAGGATTTTCAATACAAATGTCAAGACAGTTCTACTGTATGGGGCGGAAACCTGGAGAACTACGAAATCCAGAAGATACAGGTGTTTATTAACAGTTATCTACGCAAAATACTTCAGATCCGTTGGCCGGACACTATTAGCAACAACGTACTGTGGGAGAGAACAAACCAGATCCCAGCGGAGGAAGAAATCAGGAAGAAGCGCTGGAAGTGGATAGGACACACATTGAGGAAAGCACCCAACTGCGTCACATGGAATCCTCAAGGCCAAAGGAAAAGAGGAAGACCAAAGAACACATTACGCCGAGAAATGGAAATAGACATGAAAAAGATGAACAAGAATTGGATGGAATTAGAAAAGGAGGCTTAGGACAGAGTGGGTTGGAGAATGCTGGTCGGCGGCCTATGCTCCATTGGGAGTAACAGGCGTAAGTAAGTAAGTAAGTTGTGTTCCATGAGTCCGGAGTTACTTATGTCTCGACAAATGTCATCTTCTATTTTGTGAACCAAATTTTTCAAACGATTATTTTGTTTTCGGAATTCTGATTCTGGAAGCATTGCATGGCTCGTGAGACCAATAGGTGGTGGGTCATAATCCTGTGGGCAAGATCGTGGATGCACACTGTTGAGGATTCCCATACTAGGAAGAAGAGGCCGTCCAGTGCTTTCAGGTTTCCATAGTGGTTCAACTTTAATTGACTCATGAATTCAATTATTAAATTACTAAAATCTCCACAAAACCCTCTTCTGATATTAATTCCATTTATCTCCCATTTTTTCTTTTTGTATTTAACATTACACTACTTAATAATATATTCAGTAGTTAAGCTTATCTCGACCATTTTTGTATGTGGATAGGTATGTCAGTCAAGATTCATTGAAAGCACGGTAATTTTTGTTATTTTTTAATTAACATTTTTTCGTACCGTTTTGTCCTTATTTTCTGGAAGGTAATATATTTCTCCAGTGATCTCTTTTCCTTCAAACTATGAACGTAAACAACTTACAAATTGTTTCGAACCCTGTCATGAACATCGATAACGTGTTCCTAAGTACGTTAGAGTGATATCAGAAATTATGAAAAGGGAACATACTGTGCTTATGCGGTTCATGATTCCTATTTCTATAAAAATCAGAATCCATACATAAAATTTATATGTTGGAGAAATGGTGGTAGAACACCCAGTGGATCCTCACAGTCTATTAGACGAAGAGGGTTAGTTGATCAGTGTTATTATCTTTCTCCCAAAGAGCTATTGTAAACACTCAATATCCGGCTTTCATCTATTTTAAGTTTACTGAATATTACTGGATTGTTGTTTGGGTGAATGTGAACCATAAACATGAATGTAATTGTCTGAAGTACGATTATAATTCATGGATGTGCAGATTAACTGACGTAGAGTTCGAAACCGTCCAAATGCTTCTAATTTTGGGGACAGAGGCTGTTTCGCACTTTGTGTGCCAATCTTACGGAAAATGCCTGAGACTGAAAGATTTTTTAAACATGAGTCATAAATTATTTTCGCAGGCCAATCTCCAAGGTAAACAATGTGCCTATTAATGTTGTGAGTGGTAGTTCATTATACCAAACTTATATCTCACATAGCATCACTTGGTGAGTTTTGTGAGTTTTAAATCGAAGAAAAAAATGATCCTCAGTATTTTTTCTTCTCAACTACCGATTATATAAATTCAATAGGTCGTTTCCTGGATCCTGTAAGTTTTGACGGGACCTGCAAAACGAATAACGAAAACTTGACTTTGTATCAGATTTTGTATTTGGACATGAATTCGATGGCAATATCTGTGCACTTATCCTTTATAAGTCATGAAACTTCGGCTGTGTTGTTATGATTTCTGTCATTCTTCAGGCGCTCAACTGACAATCGAGTGTTTGTTGGTACTGTCACTGATGACTCATTAGAGATAGCTACTGAAATCACGGAAGTACATCCGAACTCCTATCACATTTTATGTCGTTTACACCTGGTTCGTAATGCAATCACAAGAATAAGTCATTATTTGAGTGAGATAAACCTTAAATTTAATTTGTAGAGTCCGCGAACTGAGATTATACAATTATTCATCCGCCTAATGTTCACTCAGACAGTGGACATTCTTTTTTTAGTTTCCAAAACTATCTTTCAGTTATAGAAGCGTCGAATGGGACATTTTATCGATGTATATAAGATCATAATAAATTATTATATTTCCAATATCCAAATGAGTAGAAAAATTAGATCTTCTGACGTTTCGTCACTCAGTTTAAGGCACTTCTTTAGAGAATAAATGATCAAATCGAAGTTAATTCAAGTTGAAATAGTACATGGAACAACGCAAGAATATTGTATGCGATCAATAAAAAAACCAGGTCTGAATGAATCAATGTCATATCATTCCGGTCATGATGATTCATTAGCGCCATGTATGTTAATTTGTGTGTATGTGTGCAGGGTCAGGGATGAAAAACATGTATGACCTTTATGGCTAGAAAAGATAGAGTTTAATTTGTATGTAAGATAATAGAGTGAAATGTGAATAATATCAGACTAGGTGGCTAGGATAGATAGTTCAAGTAGGATGCATAGTAAGGCCTTCTTTTCTATTGACTAAGTATTGTATGGATCGTTTCAGCTACTTTCCTTTCTTTGTAGTTCGAAAAGCGTTTTAGTAATATTTTGATGTTTTTGATATTGATTAGGTGGTTGTTGAAAATGGCGTGAACTGCTATTGCTGACATCTTTGAAGTCTATCCAGTTCTAAAGGATTATTAAGTGATTACTTTGAGTACCGAAGTTATTCATTAGCTCGAGTCAAGATTTCACGAAATGACTCTCCAGTATAGAAGCCATCATAATCAACTCATCGTAATTTGAGGACATAGTTCACTGTTGACATAAAGGAGAGTTTTTCTTTTAAGTGAAATGTGTTCGTTGTTTAGTAATATACCTTAATTCTGTGTTGTTTTAAGATTTTTTGAAGTTCTTCTATTGTACCATGGCAGTATGGTAATACTGCAGTACCAATCCATGTTATTTCATCCGAATTATTATTTAGCAGTGAATTGTCCCGTTTTCTTTCTTTTGGTTCTCTTCTCTTCGATTTTCTCAACGTTCTACCACCAGACATTTCACTTTCGATTGATGATACATACTTCTTATATCTGTCAATATCAGTAGCATACACCACATCATTAGTATTATGAGTGCTGCTACTACTACTGTAATGAACGAAATCACACGCGGGAACAATCAACTGTACTTGAATGCACAATTATAGGATCGCTTAGTAAAATATGTTAACCGTAAAGTAAATACATCATTTGCAAAATGTCAATCAATCGTCTCAAACTTCATTATTCCTTCGTTTTTATATCAATCATTTTTTGTTCTCGTTCTCCTTCTTTAGACATTCTTAACCTTCTATCGTCAGACATTTCACTGAAGATGGCACGGGTATTCAGTGTTTGACAACGCTTTAGCTAACAACAACTTCTAATATAAGTCGTACCCACCAAGAGAAATCAAAAGACAGAATCGAGGAGATTGAAAAATATATTTGATGACTATCAATATATCGAAAATCGTCTGATCTAATCTGGCTAGCGATTGCAGTAGATGTTGAGCACGGTGTTCCCATTGATGATCTGGTGCGAATGCATGACCGAGCACCTTCAGCTAGGTGAGTCCATTAAAGCTAATGTGGTCAGCATCCAATGTCGAAAACTTACAGAGCTATTTATTTTGGGGATTAATTTACCGCTACATCACTTTTGATTGATGATACATCCCAAGCTCCTAAGTTTGGGGAGATTTTGGGGTATTTTGAGGAAACTCCCGAAGTCAAATGACTTTCACCAGTGTTTGGGGAAATTTAGAGAATTCTGGGGAAAGTTTGGCGAAATCCCAAAAGTCAACTGACCTTGACCAAGGTTAAGGGGGAATTTCGGGGAAATATTGGGGAATTCGCCGAGGTCTGAGGAAATTTAGGGATTTTTGTGCCATTTCCCCAAAATTCACTATAGCAGCTTCCCCAAAATTGGGAGCTCAGGATATTACTTAAATGTGTTGACATCAATAGCACACGTTATAACACGATTTATATAGAATTTAGATATTCAGACTAGTAAAAAATACACCATCATAGATCACTTCATTTAATTAACCGTTTAAGGTCAAATCAATAAAATATGGACCCAGTTATCATTTATTTAAAGTCAGCGGAAGTCTACGCACATTGACCTTGAAACTATATATTACACGTACATCCTGTCGATTGGTTAGAAATATGTGTTTTGTTTGTATGTGAACTGCATTATTAAAATATAGCTTAGTTTATACTAATTCATAAAGGAAGTATTAAATTTTTGGCTGACTTCCAGGAATAACTATAATATTGGATGCCGGCTCAGTGGTTTAGTTGGTCAAGGTCCTGGGTTCGAATCTCGCCGCGTGCGGAATCGTGGATGTGCACTACTGAGGAGTCCCGTACTAGAACGGAACGGTCGTCCAGTGCTTCCAGGTTTTCCATGGTGGTCTAGCTGCAATTGACTCATGATTTCAATCAGTGAGATTTCTAAAATCCCCACAAAACCCCTTCTGATATTAGTTAATAAAGAAAGTATTAAGTTTTTGGCAAACTTCCAGGAATAACTATAATATTTTTAAATGACTGATGGTCGATTAAACAAATCCAATCATAATGACTTCAACTGTTGAAATTTTAACCAAATTAAAAGATGTTTCTTGATTAGTCAAGTATTCAAATAATGTACATTAAAACTGGGAGAATTTCTCAGTTTATGATTACATTTATCTGGTACAGCTGAGAGTGAGAAAAGTCAGCTCTCCCTCTCTCGAAATCCTTTCATATAGACATATATATACAGCCACTGTCCGAGAAGTCCTACTCATTGCTACCTTGAAACGGAGGTGTTTTTTCACGGAATTGAGAGGACGAAAGTTGAATGTCCGGTTGTTTAACTGGGCTGTTGGAAAACCCTGATTCCAAACCAGTTGTGAACATGGGCTCCAGTATACTGAAGGAACAAATGGCTTATGAATCAAGTGCTGAGCATTGGACTGCATCTCATAATGTTGCTTGTGGATCAAACCTTTAGTTCGAATGATTCGGGTGTAGCCCCCTAAGAAAACCACTTGCTTCGGTCTGGGCACCCGGGCAGTCTCGCAGTCAACACATAGATCAAATGTATTCGGTGCCCCTTTGTACCAATATTTTTGTGTTCGAACAAATAATTAAATATGACTGTTAGTTTTCGATTAGTCATAAATTTCAGTTACAGGATCGTTTGACCATACATTCTTATTTCATATGTGTTCTGCACTTTGTCATATAGACCACTAGGTTCTACGAAAGTATTCGTTTATCCACAATCCCGCCTCGCCAGATTCGAACCCAGGACCTACCGGTATCGCGCTTAACTGCTAGACCACGGAACCGGTCGGCATCCAACGATGTTGATGTCTAAATTCAACTTATCCACGAAATTGAGTGACACATTCACCAATGTCATCAGTGAGTTACTATATCACAACAGACCGGGTTAAACTCCACTGGTCACTGCTTCTTACTAGAACTTCAAGAAATACCTCTTGAAGCCAGTCACTAGTGAGCATATGTTCATTAATATCACAAGGGGTTTACGCAGTTATTAAAGTAATTTTAGTAGTTGAGATCATGATTCGTTTGAGGTTAGATCACCATTGAAAACCTGGAAGTACTGGACGGCCGTTTTGTCCTATTGTGGGATAAATATTCCTTTAAAATTAGTTTTAATTGAAATTTATCACAAGTTATATGAGAGATTTTAAACATATCAGTTAATTAGCATTTTAGGAAGTGAATGACCTACAAGTATTTCACTAAAAATGCACGATTTTGGTGGAGTTTTGTTGTCTAAGCTGGATGCTTTGGTTGTGTAACTTTCATCGTTCTTCTAAACGACATCATCAGTACGACCATCCAGCTCAGGCAATAAAACTTCATCAAAATCATTCACATAAGCTACAAATCTCTACCATCTCAAAAGTACAATTCGTAAATTGATAATTATAAAAATCAATTATTACACATTTTTATTAACAATACTAACGCATATTGATGAGAACATGAAAAATCCAGGTCATTAACACGTTGTTTATGTAGCACTGTAATGAATGAAGGCTCAGATAATGTAAACCAATTTATTGTATTAAGTAAGATCACACACCACTTATAAAATATGGGTGGATCTAATGGACATATGGATCTATCACCGGGAGAAAGACTTCTCGACATTGAGTATACGGATGATATTGTCTTACTGTGCGATAATGCCCAAGATTTGCAATCCGCACTTAATCAGTTGGCAATCAGTGTCCGTAGATATGGTATGTGCTTTGCACCTTCGAAGTGCAAAGTACTTCTACAAGACTGGTAGGATTCTAACCCTGTACTCACTCTGGATGGTGAGCAGATAGAAGTAGTCGAGAAGTTCGTGTATCTGGGTAGCTGCATAAGTGCTGGTGGGGGTGTGAGTGATGAGATCAATGCACGTATAGTGAAAGACAGAGCGGCTTATGTCAATCTGGGCCATCTTTGGCGCCTTCGTGATGTTAGTCTGGCTGTAAAAGGTTGGATCTACGCGTCGGTGAGAGCAGTTTTGTTCTATGCTTGTGAAACCTGGCCTCTCCGAATTGAGGACGTTGGACGACTTTCTGTGTTCGATCACCGTTGTCTCCGAAGGATTGCTGACATCCAGTGGCAACACCATGTTAGTAATGCAGAAGTTCGGTACCGTGTATTCGGGCACAGACGATAATTCAATTGCTGTCACTACCTTGAAACATCGATTTCGGTGGCTTGAACATGTTCTAAGGTCCCAGAGAATTCCTCGTCGTGCATTATTTGCCGACGCTGGGACTGGTTGGAAAAAGCGGAGGTGGTCGGTGTATGACGTGTCGTGGTATAAAAGAAAGCTGAACCGGACTGGCTTCTGTTGGTCCTTCACGACTCCCTGGTTGGGGTCCGAGAGATGGTGCAACACAGTGAACAAAGACGTTATCACATATGGCTTAGAATAGAAGCCAGTGGCGATCCTGCCGTAACCTCCTCTTACTTTCTTCATAAGAAGTGGTTGTAAGTTCCTTAACTGAAAGATTTCTTCTGTTTGTACCTTTCCTTTTCCTCCATTATTATTATAACACTAATTTTTGGTCGTTATTGTTCTTTTTACACGCACCTTACATTTTTTTATCTCTTCCCATCCTCATTATTATGTATCTGGCGACCCCTTGTACCAATATTTATGTGTTCAAACAAATAATATCTCGAGCTAAGGCTTAACATTGTAATATTGACTTTGTTAACAAACTAAGATGAATCTACCGACCGACTCGTGTCATTGAGCCTCTGACTGATTAGCAAGAAAATCTGTAGTGATATTTGGTAGAAATTCTCGATTGTTTCAGATACGCTTTACTTATAAATAATACTGTGAATGGTATCTTCTTCATGGATATATTCCTTACTACCAGTTTATACATATAGTGGCTGAACATCATTGACAACGTCCAAACCCTACATACTTAGTAACACGAAGGCATGTACAACAATTAGTTTGGACTATTTAAATAGGCCTATATTTTGAACTTAGCCTCAGTGGGTGTGAGATCCTGGCATGTCATCAGTGAGATACATCAAGTCACTTGATCCCTTGGTATTTGGAAGCTGATACTAAAAGGCAAACCTACCAAATACTCCTACGGAAAGCATCCACCTAATATATGAACTTGTGCGCGAAAATTCATGATCTTCAAACCTAACAGCATATACAAATACTTACGAGTCACAGTGCTATCAAATGTCTTTAGTCTTGAATATTACGATGCATATCACTCATTTTATGTGCGACTGAGCAATATCAACCTGAGTGGAACACAAGTTGATTCAATTAAGGATTCTGTTGTCTCACTAATGATACAAAGAAAGGAACATAAACAAATTCTAACCGTCTAGGAAATTGGAAACCACTCAAGAATATTGGACGAATGACCAATGAAGCGTGTATTCTTTTACAAGAGATATCGATTTACTGATTTTAGAGGAATGAGTATAAGCATCTATAATCAAAGACTTTACAATTCATATGAAATGTCAATTCCGACGAATACAACACCTGAATTATGCTATTTAGTAAAAGCTAACGTAGCATTTGCAATATCTAAAGACTAAATGTAGCATAAATCCTTCCATGTTTACTATACAAGTTGAATTTACAAATAAATACAACAAGTTTAATTTAGCAGAATTCAAAAATGCTTAAAAAGAAAAACAATTAAGATGGTACAAAAAAACTTGAGGAACATTTTCACGGAAATGCACTGTCAAAGGGCACTTCATGAACGAATATGTGCTTACAAACAACTAGATAATGGACAAATGAAACTAAAGCTCATTGCTTATTGAACATACATGAAAAAAAACAGATCTTTAGAGCAAAGGGATATGAGGACAAAAGCAAAATAAAGCCATTTAAGAAGCAGCTTCAGAGTTCATCCTTTATTTGATCTTCTTGTTTAGTTGCTTCACTAGATTTACCACCAGACTCTACGAACTTTTTCAGGGCTTCAAAAGATCTATCACCTGTGTAATCGATAACCTGTAAATTTCAAAATGAGAAATAATTTTTAGTTCGTTCGAGCTATGAAAACATAAAAGTTAATTAAGTATTTATAAAGTTTCGAAAAACTAGGTTTCCCCATGATAAGGTGACTTAGTGGTAATCTATGAAGTAACTGGCTATCAGATACAGATTTGAGCGTCATGATTCTTGAAACAAAAATCCATAGTTCGATAACATTAACATTTTGAAATGAAGATTCGAAGTCCAGGTAGCTGCTTTTGATGCTCGTGAATTTTCTGAGCTAGATAGTTGAATTGAGGACCTTTCATCATCGTTCTGGATAGTATCAAAGATCCATTTATGTAGACGAGTGTTTCAGTATATCCACTGAACACAACGAAGAAATGTTTTAAAGGAAAAACTAATCGAAATCTTAAAACTACCAACTGAAAAAAACAGAATGCAATTATGAAGTGAATACATCAGAACTATTATCCAGAATAGAACAAGATATTTGCCAGAAATGATCACAGTGCAACACGAGATACCTCAGGTAAAAGAATTATTTGCAGCTTTCGATTCACCACCTATGACATTAAGACTTAACGAAGAAATGCAATGGAAAAAATTCATTCGACACTAGCCTTGAAAATAATATTTTGTTGAATGATTATTAAGATCAATATTTACGTACCTCATCCGAGTTCTTGGGGTAAAACTTCAGAGTTGGAAAACTGGTAACTTTAAGATCTTCAACTTCATTAACTGTAGCATCCATTTTTGCGATCACCGTATCTGAGTTTTTGAAAGTCTCACCCAATTCATCCCAAACCGGAGCAAGAGCCTTGCAATGACCACACCAAGGAGCATCTAAAAGTTTCCAAAAAAGTTATTTTAAAAAATCCTTTTAATCGTTAAACAGATGTTTTATTTACTGCTAAAGTAGAATATTTTAAGGACATGTGCGCTATTTTCTTACATATTATTTCAGTTTATTTAGTTCGACCGAAAAACACGTAAAATTGAAAGGTATAGTGAAAGACAAGAAACTTAAAGATGTGACTCGAGTCCAATGAGTGGTATTTATTGGGTTTTTAACACAAAGGTTGACACCGAAGCACGTAAAGTTATTTCAAGAACTTATAATCAAGTAAATTGAAAAAATACATCATTTAGTAAATGTCAGGATTTGAAACAAAATAGTGATTAAAATTGTGAATGAGTTCACAACATATCTACTGAAAAGAAGTACTTACACAGTTTGACAAACACGTCTTTTGATTTATCTTTAACTACATCGTTATAATTTTTCCCAACAAGTACTTTAACGGCACCTGTTTGGTCTGATGGTATTTCTTCACTCATAAGGAAAGGCTTGACTTTCCCATCGATTGTTCTTTGAACGAAATCAGACATTGCGGAAACAGAGTAATCGTTGGTATCTGGTTTATACTTAGTTGTTTCATCACCAAGTTCGATAATTCGGTAAGTTGGGGCATCACTTTTCGAAAGCCCGAAAAATTCTAACACGCGTAAGTTGTTTTCGACATCAACATCGACGTATATCACATGGAGCTAGAAAGTAAAAAAAAAACAATACACGTTCATATTCAAGAATTCTTGGGTGTTTTTAAAAGGGGACTATGTGAACTTCATTAGCTATAGGAAGGACAGAGACGTATTAACATCTCATTACAGAACGGGCTGATCCTAAAGCACGAGTGTAGTCACAAAAAGAAGCGAGAAGACTAAATATAATTATACTTTGTGATCGGTTCAAATAAACAATCTGAATAAAGAGAATATTGGGGAAAAACGTATGCATTGACACACTAACCATTAAAAAGCATTTTTTGTAGTACTAGTAATTGAATATTCCTCATCTACCTTTAGAGTCCACTGAAGGGCACTTCGTGGTAACGAATAATTAGCTTATTCCTGACTAATACATATGATTGAATGACGAATCTACAAGTGTCCTGCCTTACTTATAGTTAATTAAATGGAAAAGTCCATGTTTCGTCGTAGTGAATTTCGCTTTCCTGAAATAAAAATGTCACTTCCCAAATAATCGGTATTACTAATTTCCTAAACGCAGTCAGGAGCCTGTCTTCCTAGAAACGTTTGAACATTACAATAAAATAAGTTCTTGATCATACAATGTCTTGAAAAATGAGTTGTCTTTATCAAACTTGTTGGTAGACTATCATATGATAGATAATTACAGACACTAGGAAAGTTTAGCTTGGGTATATTTATATATTGCTGAATCACCCGACAGAACTCTATATACACTAAGCAAGATTACTAGTGTGAAGTGCGTTAACAATGTTAAAATTTATTAGGACTGTGAATAATGCCCTTACTATTTATATTAAGACACTCGTGGTAAAGGAACTAAATAGAATGTATGGTCTGGACTATCCTGAAGTTAAGAACACTTAGGATTTAAAGACTGTCCCAGAGCATAAAACTTCGTTAAGGTTTCAGAAATCTGTACTATTTATGATTTTGTACATACAACGATAAATTGCATGGGAGACGTGGACGATTATAACTTTATTACTGCTGAAATTATTGGGGTTATAACTACCGCTAGAACTAAATAAGTAATAACAGACTGAGAATCACTAATTGAATATTAATTTGTGCAAAATGTCTACCTAATTTAGATGCGCCTTTCCCTGCATGTACCTGCTTAAGACGGAGGTTTTCAAATTAATGTGACTCGACACTACAATTTAGAGACATTATCAGGTATCACGGGTCGGTGTTGCTGGGTTGGAACATTAAAACACCAGATAACAAAGCCCTTTACGCCTCAAAGTTTGACACTGCATCTAGATAAAGGAAACACTTGATAAGGAATACGTTTCCTAATACACCGAAAGCTTATGTAAAACATTATCAGCATTGCTATGAAGGATTCACCAAGTGATCTCTACAAATAATTACCTTGCCTTTGAATTGTCTAGCAACTTCTGTAAGCTTATCAACGAGATCCGAATGGTCTGTTGATTTTGAGAGGAAGAAGACGATGTGTTTTTGAATTGGACTTCCGAATACAACTCCAGCGGTCTTCTGGGAAAATTCTGACACAAGAGGGACACTTTCCACCTGTACGAAATGCTTAAGATTCTCCAGTGTTTCTCCCGTATATTCAACACGATTGTCGTCAAACTGTAAATGACAAGCAGTTAGATATGAACTTACATTTTTAAACAAAACAATTTTTGGTGTCTGTGTGATACCATACTCAGTCAAAATATCACTGGAGTTAGCTATTGCAAAATCAGCATCATCTAATTCGTCGGCCACTTTTTCGAAGTCTGCCAAATCTAACGAGTCCGTATCCTGAAGAGTAAGCTCAACAACCGTTTGATTACCTTGATAAAACCCAATATTGCAATGGTAGCCTTGTCGATAAATTGCTTACAACTATCTAATGACTCAATATACTCCACGGAAGGTTTGGATTTTCTCAAGCACCAGTTTACAATTGCGTCAGAGTCTCTTTCGCCTCCAAAGTCAATGGGTTGTTCGTTTCGGAAGAACTTTAAAGTCGGATATCCCTTGACACCATGTTTGAACGCAAGTTCTTCTTCGACGGTAGCATCCACTTTAGCAAGTTTGATTAGTGAACCTTTTTCCTTTAACTTTTTGGCTGCTGCACTGTACTCTGGGGCAAGAGCCTTACAGTGACCACACCAAGGAGCATCTAAATAAATAAATCAAATGAAATGTACCAACTCACAGAACTCAACCAAAACAAACTTATTGTTCTTGATGACATCATCAAAGTTCTTTTTATTTAATACAAGCACATCATCTTCTTCAGTGACTTCTGACGCAGCCAAAACAAGGGAAATAACAACGAGAGCGACGGACAACTTCATAGTTGTACGTAGCGATGACACGTTTGCTTACCTGGCTATTTCAACAAACACAACAAATTAGTTTTGTACAATCCTCAATTTCCAAGATTTTGTTGGCACGCTTCAAGTGGTTTCAACTAGAATAAAAGAAATATTTGTCAGGCGAAATTTCATTTACATAGCCAATAAACTATTTTGGAGGTGTCAGATTTATAGGACAATCAACAGCAGGTGGACTGAGAAGTACACCTTCAACTTGATGTAGATGCTCATTAGGAATTTTTACTGCACATGATCTTATGTGCTACAAGGCAGTCTGTTCCTCAAACGGTCCCCAAAATCCACAAGAAACCTACAGTCATCGTTTGCTTAGCCTCAAAAGGCACTGTTGTGTGGAATACAAACACACTAGTAACAGCGGCGCATACAGGCAATGCAAACAAATAAGAAACACTTGCAAAAACAATTAAAAGAAGGCTTTAGTACCAAATAAAACTTATCGATAAATTTTTCGCCAATCCGAAACGCTTATTCCGTTACTCAGCCACTCTTCGACGAGCCAAAACTCGAGTTTGCCAACTGCTAGGTCCTAATGGCCTTTCCAACAACGATGGTGACTCTGCTAACATTCATTAACTGGGATCTGATGAATGGCGTCCTAGATTACCAAAGCAACTAGCGAATTTCGTTGTCAATTCATTAAGCATAAGTTCCAGTCTATATGAAACTCATCCATTACCGAAAGACTGGAAGAACGCCGCAGTAAATTCTACATTCAAAACAGGTATGAAACCTGAGAACTATCGACTTCTAAGCTTAACCAGCGTAGTTGTTAACATTTTAGAAAGAACTAGTCGAAAGTTGTTAAAGTATCTCATCGAAAACCAGGTTCTTTCTAGAAAGCAGCATGGTTTTAGAACGGGATATTCTTGTCTCACTAACTCATTAGTAGCCTATGAAATTTGGTGCCCACTTAAAGATCAAAAGTTACCTAAAGAAGTAGCATACATTGACTTCAGCAAGGTTTTTGACAAAGTTTCTCACAAATGACTGCTATATATTTTAAGTAATATCGGGGTCAGAGATCGTTTATTGGTGTGGATAAAAGGCTTCCTAGTTGAGCTTCAACATGGGTACGGGTGGTTGTTAAATTTAAATGGCATAGATGATATAGTAGAATACAATTATAAGCTAGGTTAACGTGTAAGTTGATGAGAAATAGAACAAATAAGAAAAACTTAGCCAAAATGAAGAATATTTATGAAGTTAGGATGACTGATAGAACTTCAGTTAGAAATATGACGAGTTATAAACTTTCCATAAGAAGCTGTTGTAGTTAACCCAGCGATGTTTATAAATGTGTGGCAAATGTAATTTGAACTAAGAAATGTTGAATAATTTTTTGAATCTAATATACTTCGTATGTAAACAACAGACTTTTTCAAAGTAGCATGTTGTAGTATAAAGCTATTAAATATATTTCAACACGAAGTCATTCTTAATTACTATAATCCCACTCTGTTTAACTCCCAAGCAATGTTTACGTAGATTTCCATTTTTCGCGTTTTAAGAATAAAACCAACACTTTTGAAATTATTACATCCATTTCTCGGTCAGTTTTTACCGTTTTCTTTTTGACTTATTTTTCAACTTATCGGTACCTGGAGAATTCTTATTTTTCTTTTGGTAAACTTCGGCGCGCAACAGTCCCACTCAATATGGTATCGAACCAACGTCACGTTGATTCTCGTAGGAGAGCAGTAGAGTGGCGCTGGGTCCTAACTACACACTCCTCGAAGCTAAACACGAGATAACTGGGAAAATATATGTTCAACATTCGACGCGGAGAGAAGAACAACAATGAAGAAGGCGGGAAAAATTAATTCAATTCAATCGGATGGTATGGTTCAGCCTTGCAAACGTGGTCGTTCTAGTGTAACTTGACACCTTCATTTATATCAAATATATTGTTCTATATTCAATCTAATTGTGTTCTCCATTATATTTTAGTGATTATTTCTATACGATGAGTCAGTGTAGACAATGATTTGTTTTCCACGTAAGCTCATATAGACTAAGCAGTTACATCGTCACAAATGTTGAATACATATTTTTCCAGTTATCTCGTGTTCATCTTTGAGGATTGTGTGGTTAGGACTTAGGGCCACCACGAACTCATAGTTGTCTATCTGATAAAGTATGCCTAACGGAGTGCCTTAGGATACAGTTCTGAAGCCAATTTTATTTATTTTTGTTAGGTCTCGATATACGAAATCGACATGTATCCTGGACCAGGGATACTCAGGCTGTGGCTATGGGACAGGCAGTACTTTCGCGTTACGCTTGGCCACTTGCTGAAAATGCGTGCACTTGCCTATTAAATCCACTATGCGTTGGTCCATGAATGTCTGATAAGCATAGCTTCTGGCGATGGATTTCAATCGTTTTATACCAGGATGACCAGTGTTGAATTGCTTTAGCACCCTTGATCTTAAGGACTCTGGCACCACTACTCTATCTCCAAACATCAAGCATTCGTTTACGACACATAATGAGTCCTGACGGTGGTAAAGATGCTTCAAGTCACCATAGAGTTCAGTTGGCGACCAGCCATTGGTGACGTATTTCTTTATGATGGTGTAGTTCTTGGATGCAGATTTTATTTCAACTGCTGAGACTGGCAAAGCACGAATGGCGGTTGTCGGGTAACATTGCGCGTTGTCCTCTATCATGAGGGCTGCAATAACTGCATCTTCGCCGGTCGTATAGTATGCGCTGATAAGTTGTGACATGGCACTAGCCTGACCAAACGTTTGGGTGTGCCGGTACTGAATGTCAAAACTCTAACCCAAAAGTATCAAAGCCCATCGCTGGAGACGGTTTGCAGAATGGGTTAGAACACCAGATTTCGAACCGAAAATTGTGAGAAGTGGCTTGTATTATTATTATTATTCACAAACATCTTATGGGTACATAAGTGTTGTGAAGAAACCATTTCGGGTTTCTTCAGAAAATGCAATAATACACAATTTTCAATAATGTTAGCATTATACTTGCCATATTTAAAAAATGAAATAAAATATTTAAAAAAAAATTTAGAATAATAATAGTAGAATATTAATAATAATAAATCGGGTCTGTGTAATTGAGAAGAATATTGAATTGAGTTTAAAGAAGGAAATGGAGAAAATAAGGGAATAGAAATAAAGGAGACGTGAAATAAGCAAACAGTCTAATAGGCGTGTTTATGAACAGAGAAGAAGAAAAAACGACCATGTGTGTATCGTTAAATTAGTAACAAAAAGTAATTTATCATTGTAGTAAGATATGACACTAGAATAAATGTTTGTGCAGTTATAGTTTAGAGTGATGCTATGAAAGTCACAACTAAGTGAAAAGGATAATAAAATATCACTCTGTATGAGTCATATATGCATAGTGAAGATAAAACGAATCAGAGAAGCTAATTAAAGTGTAACACAAGTTATTGTTTTAATTACAAACTTCGTAATCTTGAGAATAAGATTTATTTAGAAGGGAAGAAGAGAGAGAAAAGAAGTGAACACCCAGTGAAAAGGTTCATCCATGATAAGAATAATAATTGTGTAATGAATATCAACCTCAGAAGGAAACCAGCAATTGAAAAAATAAAAAATAAAAATCCTTTAAAGCACTCGGATGAATACATTTAGATTTATGTAATAGTATACA
This sequence comes from Schistosoma margrebowiei, assembly GCA_944470205.2. Taxonomy (NCBI): domain Eukaryota; kingdom Metazoa; phylum Platyhelminthes; class Trematoda; order Strigeidida; family Schistosomatidae; genus Schistosoma; species Schistosoma margrebowiei. Next base: position 4,559,184 of record OX104027.1, on the reverse strand, counting down.
GAATGAAACCGGATATTAGTATAAATATTTGTGCAATAATAATTAAGATTGATGATATGAAAGTCAAAATGATTTCAAAGGACAATCTGGAGTTAAATATGTTTAGAAGGATAAGAAGAGATAAAGAGAATATCTAATGTGTTGGGGAATTAATAATGATATTAATAACGTTAATAATGATAAACACGAACATAAGCAGACTTCATATATTAAGATAAAGAGAAATAATACAAAATAGACGTGAAAAGATTTAAAGTTTTTATTTTGCTTTTCATGCAATTAAATAGATGACGGACCTTGTTTGTATAAATCATTATTGAATACATTGATATTCAATAAGTGACATAATCCACCTTCGGAAAGAAAGTCAAAGAGACTTTTGAACCGGGTTGCAGTTTCACTGCAACGGAGGTTCACTGGCAGTCTGTTCCACATGGTTGAGTAGCGAATAAGGAAAAAATTCTGACGTAAGTTTGTGTGGGTTCTTGGAATCGCTAGAATGTTCTCCTTATTGCGTAGATTGTGAGGTGATATCATAAGGTATGAAGGGGTGGATACCGAAGAATAGGAAATACCGTTAATGAGCCGGTATTTAAAGACAAGATTTAATTTGATACATCTGATCCAAAGAGGTTCTAAGTTGAGTTGTTGACATCTTTGGTAATAGTCTTTGTTATCGGAATACCCCAGAACAGCTTTGGTGAACTTTCTTTGAACACCTTCAATTCTAATCAGATCATTATGTCTACAATTACTGTAAACTAAAATACCATATTCAAGAATGGGTAAGATACATTCTCTGTATAATAACAATCTCGATTCGATATTATTGAAGTTTATCATTATCAATTCGATGAGCTTTCTAGCATTGGATATTTGAGATATAATGTGTTCAGAAAAGTTCAGACTGTTGCTATATCTTAAACCCAGGTCACGAACAGTTGTCAGAGGTTTGATTGTATGTGTCTGTACAGTCAGATTTAAGTTAAGACAGCGACCAATGTGAATAAATTCACTTTTCTCAACATTAAGTGGCATATTCCACGAAATAGTCCATTCGTACAACTTGTTTATTTCCTCCTGGATTACCGCTGAAATATAGCTTTCTTTAGTGGGAGGTCAGGTTATCAGCAAAAAGGAAAGGCTTGCCATACTGAAAGAGGGAACATTCATCATTGATAAAAAGGAGAAAGAGTAATGGACCAACCACACTTCCTTGTATAACCCCACTGGTTACATTTACAGGTTTAGAGTAGCAAGATCCAAAGCGAACGATTTGGCTACGTTCTTCTAAAAAAGATTTGAGCCAAGATAAAAGGGGATTCTGAATGCCAAATGAAGAGAGTTTTAAAAGAAGAAGTTTGTGTGAGACACTGTCGAAAGCCTTACTAAAATCGAAGTAAAGAATTATCACTGACTGACCAACATCTCTTCTCTGGGTAATTTGATCAAAAAACTCCAGGTGCGATGTGAAACATTAGCGTTTAGTCATGAACCCATGTTGGAAAGGGCTGATCAGACTAGCTGAAAGTAAAAATCATAGTAGCTGTTTGTGGATGATTTTTTCCATGGTTCTTGAGAGCACGGATGTCAAATTAATTGGCCTATAGTTAATAATATCACTACGTGGTCCTGTTTTGAATCTAAGGGTGATAAGGGATGTTTTCCATACAGATGGATAGGTCCCATATTCCATAGATAGTTTGAAGAGTTTCAAACAAAATAGTGGAAATTCTCTACTTCCATATTTCACAAATGATGTAGGTATCCCGTCAGGTCCACCATCATAAGACTTTTCAGGGCAGTTATGGCCTGCTTGATGGCGGAGGGTGTGAAATCAATTTTCGACAGATGTCTGGATGTTAGCATTGGAAATGTAATGCTGGAGCTTTCAGTTCCAGTTTTGTAGCACTGCGAGAAGTGCTTGCTGAATTGTTCGCATATAGTATTCGGGTCGTTCACAATGCTTCCGTTAACTATGAAGAATTTGGTCGTGCCAAGGGAATTTGACTTTACACGGGATTTAAAAAGTCGAAGTATTGATAATTCTGGGCTTTTACTACGTAGAGCTTTATTTTCTATATTCATGAAATACTTACGTTTAGATGAAGTATTTCTGTTGATTAATTTAAGTATACTCTGAAGTGCATACATATCATTCTGCTCATAGTAGCGGTATTTTAATTTCCTCAGCTTTCTTTTAAAAGTATTTTGGCCCCTATTAGCATTATAAGCCACACGATCAATAACTGGAGCAGTGCAGTCAAGACAATATATCAGGTTGTGATATAGATTGGAAAGTGCGATGTCAACATTATTTGTGGTAAAATAAGTTTCCCATGGTAAACATTGAATGAGAGTTTCAGTCCGTTTCCATGTTTGTTGATCAAAATATCTGCTCTGGTACGTCATTGAAGCTTTAGAATTCAATTGTATGGCGTTTAAAGAGTGAATAATACTCAATACAACTCTATGGTCACTCATAAAAAACTCATGACTGGTATGCACTGAGATAGAGTCTATGTTGATTGTGAACATTAAATCAAGTGTATTATTCCCCCTGGTTGGTTTTCGGACCTGTTGAACCCATCCACAAATTTCTAATGTTTCAACTAGCTTGTTATATCGACCTGGTACCGGAGTCAAGCCCCATGTAATTTTTGGCAGATTAAAATCACCTCCGACGATTTTAAAGGTATGCGGTTGATGCGAAGCAATGGAAAATATGTTTGTTAGTAATCTGTCAAACTTAGTATCCGCATGAGGTGGTCTATATATGCATCCCACCAGTAAATAATTTTGGGATCCACAGTTTACAGTAACCCAAGTGGAGTCTTCTATAGCATTAAGGGATTTATCCTCAAATTTGCACGCTTGAATGTCTGAACGGACATAGATAATTGTACCGCCTCCTATTCCATAACATCTATCGGTTCTAAAAAAAACGTAGTTATCTACATTCAAGGAATGATCGGATATAGATGAATTACACCACGTTTCCGTAATAAGTACAATGGTTGGATTTACAGGGAGTAAAAGAGTTTTAAGATAAATAATTTTATTAGACAGAGAGCGGGCATTGAACGAAAGAATAAGAAACTCAGAGTCATCATAGTGAAGCAGGTTAGAGTATAAATCGCAATTAGTAGTTCCATTAATACTCATAGGATTAGCTAAGGTAAGAGTCGTGTTGCGAGGGGAAATAGATTCAACCACTTTGTCATCATGTGAAACATGTTTATCGATGCCGGCAGGAAAGCCGGCGGAATTACAAAAAAAGTTTTCTCATTGCTATTGGATATAACATCTGATAAGGGCACAGTGTACATATTGGGAGCCGGACCAAGAAGGCTATCAGGTCTATGGTTTTGACCAAGTGGCCAATTACAATTCAGATAACTATTTATACCTGACGTATGGGTAACGTGTTTAAGACGTTTATTTCTAAGGTTTGTGATTGATTTCGGCTTCTTCATATGTTGGAGAGGATTATGTACTGTTAAACATACTTGCGATGGTTTGGGAGGTTCGAATATATCAACGTTAAGTTCGTGGTCAGTTATATGAATGTTATGATTAGTTTTCCTGTTATCTGTTGCACAGCTACTGTAACTGGGTGATCAATGAGAAGAGTAAATCTTCGACCGTACAAGAATTTATGGGAACAGCGTACTGCAAACACAAGAGCGAGAGCCTCTTTCTCTATTTGACTGTAATTTCCGCTGAAGTTAATGTGTGAGATGCCTGCATAATTGCTTTCACTGTTGTAACCGGCAACTGATGTGAGATGACAGCATCAAGTCTGAAAGCTGAAGCGTCTGCAGCGACAATAATAGGCATAGACGGATCATTGTGTGTCAGTAATAGCTCAGAGCTTATGATTGTTTTCAGCCTGCAAAATGCAGCTTCACGTTCTTTTGTCCAGTTCTAGCTGGTACTCTTATTCAGAAGATGATTTAGCGGGGCGCGTATGCCATGCATCGACGGAACAAAAGCTGAGTAGTAGCTAATTAATCCCAGTTATGATCGTAGCTCAGAGATATTAGTGGGAGTTGGCATCTGTTTTATAGTTAGAATGTTTTTAGGATCTGGTCCGCTACCTGCGGCATCAATGATGAGTCCCAAGTATTTAACGGACTTCAAGAAAAGCTGGCATTTTTCTGGGCGTAATCGGAATCCGTTATCGCTGATGCGTTATAGTACAAGTGTCTTGCGTTTTCTAAGCTATTCTAACGATGTGGCAACATTTAAGATATCAAGATACCCGATAGAATGGTATCGATTAGTTTCTGAAAAATAAATGGGGCTGTTTTAACACCATGTGGTAGGCGATTGTATTCATGGTAAGTAACTCTTTCGAATCCTCAGCCATTTCCACTTGTAGATAGGAAACAGCGAGATCCAGCCTTGCAAAGAACTTCCCACCATTAAACATCGTGAACAAATATGTAGGGACTGGCAGTGGGTAATAATGCTTTTCGAGAGCTGCGTTAAGACCTGTGGATAAATCTATGCATATTCGTTTTGTGCCATTAACCTACTTAATAATCACAATGTATGCTACCTAGGCAGAATAAAAAACAGGTGTGATAACTATCTGTAGTTGAAGACGGTTGAGTTTTTCGTCAACTTTCAATAATGCTGCGTACGGCACTGGTATCTTTGGACGGAAGACGGGTTTAGCTCCAGGTTTCAACTAAAGTGTTGTTTTCATAGCAGTGCGATCACTCAATACAGGCTGGAAAATGGTTGAAAACTTTGTCATTAGTTCTTTCGAATATGTTTCAGGTTCATGCGGTTTCACCAGATGGCATAGGATGCTTAGTCAAATGTCAGCTAAATGTAGCCTGTCAAACCAGTCGAAACCAATTAGATTAAGATCAGCTGATGTTATGTAACATATCCCGGTAAACGTCGAATCGTGAAAAGAAATTTTACAATCTAGTTTTGCCAACATAAGTAGATAATTACCGCATGCAGTTTGAAGTTTCTGTGTTGTTAGCACCGTGCGTGGTCTTTCCATTCTAATTCAATATTTTGGTGAGAGAATTGTTACGTTAGATGTAATGTCCATTTGCAATCCAAACGGGCGCCCATTAATATTAAGGGTAATAAATTTCCTCTCACCTGGGTTGAGTTCTGACAGCTTGCTATTAGACTCAACGAATTCGTGTTGGATGTGAGCGTAGGCTTTCTGGCACCTCTGGAGATGCTCGGCTTCTCTTTTCGACAAAAGCCATCTTTATGACCAATCGCATTACATTTCATGCACCTTTAAATCTTTTCACGTCTATTTTATTTTATTTCCATTTATCTTAATATATGAAGTCTGCTTATGTTCGTCTTTATCATTATTACCGTTATCAATATCATTATTAGTTCCCCAACACATTAAATATTCTCTTTATCTCTTCTTATCCTTCTAAATATACTTAACTTCAGACTGTCCTTTGAAATCAATTTTGACTTTAAGAGCATCATTCTTAATTATTATTGCACAAATATTTATACTAATATCCGGTTTCATCCTGTATACTATTACATAAAATTAAATGTATTCATCGGAGTGCTTTAAAGAATTTCTTTCAATTGTTGGTTTCCTTCTGAGGTTGATATTCATTACACAATTATTATTCTTATCATGGATGAAACTATTCACTAGGTGTCCGCTTCTTATCTCTCGTCTTTCCCTCTAAATAAATATTCTTAAGATTACGAAGTTTGTAATTAAGACAGTAACTTGTGTTACACTTAAATTAACTTCTCAGACCCGTTTTATCTTCACTATGCATATATGACTCATACATATTGATATTTCATTATCCTTTTCACTTAATTGAGACTTTCATATCATCACTCTAAACTATGGGTGCACAAATATATATCCTAGCGTCTTATCTTACTACAATCATAAGTTATTTTTTGCTAATTATTTTTTTGTTACTAATTTGACGACATATAGATAGTTGTTTGTTCTTGTTTTATGTTCATAAACACCAATTAAACTGTTTGCGTATTTCACGTCTCCTTTATCTCTGTTCCTTTATTTTATCCATTTCCTTCTTTAAACTCATTTCAATATTCTTCTCAAGTGCACAGACCCAATTTACTATTATTAATATTCTACTATTATTGCTATAAATTTTATTTAAATATGGCAAGTATAATGCTAACATTATTGAAAGTTGTGTATTATTGCATTTTTTGAAGAAACCCGAAATGGTTTCTTCACAACACTTATGTACCCATAAGATGTTTGTGAATAATAATAATAATAATAATATGCACACCTTCGAACAAAATGCCATTCACCGCAGTGTCTGTTGACCTGAACTAGATGTCGCTGGGGAAGATTTATGTGAGTTGGGTGGTTGTTGGACTACATGAACTTCGATAGGATCTGAACCACCACGCTGGATCATCGTTGTGTCACGATGTAGATTGATTAGACGTTGATATTCGTTTGCAAAATCAGTAAGAGTAAGTTTTCGGTCTTGGTCCAATCGACTTAGCAAGCGTGTTTTAATGTCACTGAACTTTTGCGATGAGAATGAGGACTTTAAATTGGTCTTCAGTAAGCGACATCAACCGGAAGCGTTCTCATTCTTGGTTGATGATACCCACATGTGTGAAAAAATCAGCATCTTCTTTCATAGTGAGCTTCAAACATCGATAGCGCGCAGTGAATAGTGAGGAGTTGTCTCCGACTTGTTGGCTCAATGACTGGACAGTGTTCGAGAATGAGCGACCAATTGGGTTTAAAGGCAGAATTAAGTTCTAGTTCATTAGAACCCGATTCTCGAAGCCGCAAGCGGACCTTCCAAGCATGATCCTGATTAGCAAAATCAAAACTGAATAAGTCTTCGTAACGTCGAAACCATATATCAAACGTGACATTGGATTCTGGATCGTAACGAAACTCGGAGATACTGTTAGCGATACCATCAACTGATGGTACAGTAGTAGTAGGATTAGAAAGGCTTGGTTGAGTATTTGACGTAAACTTTGTATCTGCTAACATATGAATACGTTTTGTTTGCTGCTCGAGTAATAATTCAAGTTTAGAAGGATTCATGTTTCCGAAGCCACCGTCGCCAAATTTTCTGGTGTTGAAGCTATCACGAGTTCACTTAATTTGCAACGGACCAATAGCATTTAAGATGTTTCCCAGTGGGAAATACAACATGAAGGTGACAAGAGCGCATTTGCCAAGAAAACAAAGAAATTCCAATTTTCTAAATGGAATTACAAAATTAGGTCCTCTCTCAAGTGAGTTCTGGAAATCTAACGTCCCTATATGCACATATAAGTATTGAATTTTGTTTTTTGTTATCGCTCGTTTCTGGCTGTTTGCACAATATACTTCCCCACTCCAAAAAAGAGCCCGGAAAATTTAAAATCCGGATATCAACACCGGAACTTCAGAAAAGTGGGTTGTGCGTTAGGTCCTGATAAACATAATGACTGATAACTTTGGGACCCTTTAATGGACTGATACTAGACGTATATTTTAATCATATAATTGTTAAATAACTAAACTATTCATATTTATATTACACTTATTATAAAATTTATTTTGACCTATGAATTAATATTATACGATTTACCATTCTTGAATTATGCCCTGTCTATTGATTACTACCCCTCACATTCACGGCCACATTTGACCAAACCTTGTATAAATTTCGTTCTCTATTTCATGGTACGATGTGGTCTGTTTGGCTGGTATATACACCCAGTATGCTTAAAATAAATGATTCATATCTCAGAGGCGGAGATTGGTGTTCTGGACCTAACTGGCTGGGCTAGGCGGAAATTAGGACCAGTCAGGACTCTGGGCTGCTCGCACGTGTTTTATGCGTCCTTGGTCCGACCGATAATTCGGTGCTTCCGATTGGCGGCTTTGGGCTATAACAATTTTGTATGTTAATGAATTACCTAGTTTCTTATGACCATCGGTTTTGTTATGTGCGAACTTTGTCAAGACATGGGGACATGAATTGTAATGGTAACAGTTTTGGGCTGGAGAAATCAACTGAATAGTCTCAAACTAGGAAGTTGCCGGCAAATAATTCCAAGTGCATTGAGGTGTATATTGGTTACTAAGGTCCAGATATGTACATGATGAATAACACTGTTGCCTAGACACAGAATGACCTAATAATCATCGTTAGCTAAGACTTAAGAACTACTAAACATGTCATGTGATATCCACCAAAGGCTATATCCACCATATGGTTAATACCTAGGGCTATTATCTATGTTGATGCTAAAAACTTTCAGACTTTGTATGCAGTAAAGTCGATCACTGCATACAAGCAGCCACCCTATACATAGAACAAGACAGTGAGCTGTTGAAAAAGGTTCAATGAATCGCAGCCAGGCTGATTTTCTGAATAGCAAAGCCCCAATATCATGCTCAACTGATTGAACTTAACCTATTTCCATAGTCTTATAGAAGAACCATAGGCGAATTGATTGCAGTTTTCAAATTGCTAAGTGATAAATTTGCATATGATATATCCTCATTTTTCTTGTCTTCCAAAAGAGGGAATTTAAAAGGATATTCTAAAACAGTTCAAAAGCCAAGAACCAATCACTTGTCAGATGATTATCAACTTTCCCATAGAATCATGAACTAATGGAATTCACCAACCCAACATGTGATTGAAGTTCTATATGTCGTCCTTTTCAAAAGAAAGTTAAATAAACTGAAAGACCACCATTAACACAAGCTACCTAGCCTCCTGTCCTTTTCAAACCGAATCCGAAACTGTGACAGGCTTATACAAAACTTTTCTGCACAGATAAGAAGGGTCCTTGCCACTGTGGGTCAATTCGGTATATGCGTTGTAATTGTTTTATACGCGGCTTATCTCTATAACCGGCCCGTGGATTTTTTCAAGTTCATAAGATTGTGTTCAAATACATTCCAACAAATGAGCTCGTGGTGACATTAGTTCCTAACTATACAACCTTTTAGCTTAGCATATAATTGCTGGAAATTTTTATATTCAACAATCAACAGAAAGAGAAGGTCAACAATGGTGAAGCGGGAACATTCTGTTGGCATGGCATGGCTCAGCTTTGCGGGCGTGGTCATTCTTGTGCAACCCATACATTTCCACATTAAATATATTATTGCATGTCAGCCAAAATATGTTCCTCCTAAGTGCTAAGCATTAAACTGTTGTCACGATACAACGAGTCAGTGTTCACGATGATGTAACTTTCACGAAAGATCTTATAGGTTAGGCAGTCATATCATGACAAATCCATAATCTCGAAATTATATATATTGTTACAACAGAACTTATAATGAACTAGACCCTAATTCTACAAGCCTTCAAATACGGCGTATAATGCTTAAACCAACCTGAAAGAAGAACGGTTAACAACAACTTTGTTCTAATCAATGAAATACGTCTTATATTTTGGTCATTTTAACTAAGTTTCTGTAGGTCTTGGGAGACGTTTTTCCAACTACAGTCCAGATTTCTCACTTAAAACGCAAAAATTATATGTATGCCTAGTAGTCGACATAATCGCAAGGAGAGATCATTTATGACCATCTTGTTTTAAAGTTATTGGGAACTAAGTTATTTTATCTGCGCTTGACACTTTATCGGATAGTCAAGGCGATGGATAAATCAATTATATCTCAAACCAAATGATTCACTGATGATTGCATTCGAAAGTTCCCAAGTCAAATATATTTAGGGTGGGATTAAGTAGACAAAATACAGCTTTAGGACTTCTCAAAATGCCTCTAATATGAAAAAGAATTACCTATTTGACATCGTTTATCTGTTGATAGATTACAACTAACTGAGCTGTAGAGGTAAATTAACCCTTGAAATAAGGGGTTTAGTAAGCCTTCGATAATGGTATTGACCTCAATAGGCGTAATGAACAACAGAGTTGTTAAGAACTGAGTTTCTGTGACATCTTTTACGCACTTTCCTACAACTAAGGCACTGTTAATATTGAATTTCTCAGTTGAGTTTGTCTCTTGTTTTACGTAAGTGAAGTTTTTTCCTCTCGTGAGATCTATTTATTTCGTGTTCTGATATTTTCATTTATTTATTTTTTCAATCAAATTGTTTGTTTCAACATTTGTTCTCTTTCCTTCTATGGATTCTAATTTGCAATTTTCGCCCCACAATCAACAGACTGACCACTTGATAATGTGGCACCGGCAGTCTTAAAACGTATTAGGATGTGTTATTATGAGATGGTTCTTATTATTTCCAAGTACGTCGTTAGTGCCATAAAAATGTTTCGTTTACAGATAGCAATTAATTGAAATTTATATAATAACATATAAAGTTTGGTTTTAAACGTCGCAATCGGCGAACGAAATCCAAGAAGCCTGAGACGTACCCTACCATCGAGGCGTCAGTGCAAAGAAACAATCCTGTTTGCACTAGCTTATAAAAAATGTGCATTTGGGTGTGGATACTCACAACCTATTGTACTATGGCAGTGACTTAGCGACAATGTCGGGGAAAACACAGAGAATATTTTTGAGATGAAAAATAAGTTAATTTATTTTCAGAAATTCTTGTTGTTAAAGTGGCTAGGTTGGATAGAGTTGATAAGCCGAGAAATGCACTATGTATCCCGTAAGGTGACCTGATCTTTTCGTAAAATTTAATTTGGTCGTCACGAATTTACGTGCACTATGGAACACTTTCTAACTACACGAAATACATAGGTGTTAGTGGTATGGGAGCTTTTAAGTTACCTACTGACAAGTTCGGTTTAATGATGATATGTCTAACTGACGCTGGCATTGAAACGCAATGGCTGACTGGTCGGTCGATGCGGATTAATCGATCGTAGATGAATGGTGTAAGTTTAGGTCCACATTCAAGTTCGCAACACCACCGTTTATCCCATGGTCAACATGTTATCTAATATATTGCCCTCTATGGGTTATTAGGAAAACCCTGGAGCTGTTGAAGAGTATGCAACACTTCTTGTTGACAGGACACGAATCACTTAAGTGTGAATACAGAGATGCGGAATATAAGTAAAAGGATCATAGCTAAATCCCTTGCTATTTACGAACAATAGCAGGTATATAATAGCCGTAGTTGTCCTAAACGATTGATTCCGTATGTTAAACGGTGAACAAAACGTAGTGCTGGTATTCTCCTGTTACTGTTATACAAAAACTCAGATTTACTATCTGAGTCAGATCGAGGAAAAGCTGAGACTCTTTGAAAATATTTTGGCGAAATCTACAAATACTTGTCCCAATCACACCAAGATACCAAGCACAGGATCTGTACATGTGACCGAGGAAACTATTCTTCCATTGTAAGGCAGCAGTCCCTAACGGTTTGCATCCATGACTGCAGTAATCTCTTGCAAACCTTCTTTCAAGACTGCTCGCGACGCTCTCCAGCATGACACATCAACTCGCTCAACTTCCTAGAGATTCGAAAGACACTACAGTCCTATATATAAGGATGATCAGAAACTACCGGTCAGTCATTCTAACCAGCATAGTCGTTAATTTACCTGAAAAAATAGTCACACAGATTCTCACAATGTTTTTACTCCCAAGCAACATGGGTTTCGAAACGAGCGTTAATGTTCGGCTAACTTAATTATTATGAGAAAGGATTGGACAGAAACGTTGGATAACTGTCTGTCTGTCGACGTGATATTCATAGATTTTAGCAAAGCATTTGACAAGATTTTACACTCAGGTCTTATGCAAAAGCTCTCGAGATTCGGAGTGGCAGGTGGCGTACAGGGATGGATAGGAAACTTCTTATCTGACCACGGACAGAGAGTGAGGGTCAATTGGAGGCCATCCGAATGGAATTCGGTCAAAAGTGGTGTACTCTAGGACACCATTTTAGACCCTCTTCTTTTCCTTCTCTACGTTAATGAATCAATGCTATTGCTTAAGCCGTCAACATTATGATGTCAAAATCTGGAGAACAATAAGAATCGAGGTTGATCATTTTGATCTCCAAGTTGACTTTGACGAATTGGTTAGATGGGCTCAAGGTTGGGGCCTGGAAGTTATTTCTAGGAAGACTGTGCTCATGCGAATTGGACACATTGATAGTTACCATTATACAATTGGTGGCACATATCTTCAACGCGTTCAAGAACGTAAAAAAATGGGAGTAATAATAAGTCATGACTCGAAAACAACTACGATTTGCAACGCAGCTGGTGCATAAGGTTTCCGCGCATTATGGTAAGTTTGCCGAGCATTCAAATGCTTTGACGAGGAAATGTTTCGAATTTTGTGTCACACGTGCGTAAGACTACACTTAGAGTACTGTATCCAAGCAGCTAGCTCATGTCTGATTAAGAATACTAACTCACCTGAGCATGTTCAGAGTGTAGGAAAGATGAGCGCTTAAAACGCCTTGTCTTATCGTAGGACGCGACGTGACCTCATACTGGCATTTTGTATCTTTACTTATGAGTAAGGTGTTAATATGTCTTATTTTTTTGTTCCCTCCAGCACTAATAATCTCAGAGGTCACAACAAGAAGGTTCAGAACCCGAGATCTAATAAACTTAAATTGGAGTCCCGTTTTTGTCATTGAGTAGTTAATGAATGGAACGCGTTACCCGAACAAGAGGTATCAGCCCCATCAGTGATTACTTTCAAAAAGCTGGACGTTCACTGGAAGGCAAACTGTCAGGATTAACACAGGTTCACCAAACCACTATCTTTATTACTGAAAACTGAAGATATGAAACCATAGTGTTTAACTCGATCATCTATCTGCAAATGCTTTTGGAGTAAATGTCTCTACGAAATTAGTATAAATTTTCTGCTTGATGAGGTTCCAACTAACAGCACCCTCTCTATTAAAGGGTACTGATTCAATTGATCAATCATTCAATTAATCGGTAATCTTAAATCAAAGTTCGTTTCTACCTTACCGTCGGACTTTTACACATTGGACATTACCAAATACATAAAAACGTACTTAAACAACAATAGAAGGGCTCAAAGAAATCTGTTGGCATGTATAAGCTTGCGACATAGATATTGTGCTTTGGATATACCGTCCATTGGATAGTTTGACCTCATAGTTTTTGTCGTCGTTATGATCTACAGAGACAGCGCCCACTTCAAATAAGCGTGTTTGTTACAAGTCAAACTATCTGTTCCTAATTTCGATTTCAAGATTTTCCTAATTTGAGGCTTGCTTTATCGCTCATTGTCCATTTTTTTCCTCAGTATGTGTAAGCAAAGTGTATGCACATCCTGGTTCCTTGACGTACCTGTTTTTGTTCTTTTTTCCAGCACCTCCAACTCACCATACTTTGAATCCTCCTCTAAAACACAGATTACTTTCTACATAGAAGCAAAATGCTACACGTTTTATTGACACGGTCGTTTAACAATCACTTCCAGAGCTTTTGCCATCTTAATATGCGTGCTTGGATTACGGTTCACATGTGTGGTAAACTGACCACTGAACATGCAATTGTTTGAAAATATTACAGCTTGCCTGTTGATTGTAATCAGCTTGCAGTAGACTGCGAATTGATATTATTACCTATCTGTTCGAAATTTCTTAGGATCATAAGAGTACCTCTGACAACACATTTTGGCACCATACTGCTTGGACTACATCAAAATACAAGGCGATAGGTCAACTAAAACTCGCTTGTCGGGTTTTAATACTATGTCTTACTACTTTTCTGTTGATCTACCATAGGATTCGAAAATTTTGGCCTGATATTTAATTGACTCAGGAAACAACTTTTGAATGGCTCAATGGTATCATTTGGGTTTATTGGCAGTTAAGCACTAAATAAAAATTTTACATTTACCCAGTTAACAACATTTATATCAGTTAGCTTTCACGAGGAAATGCTCAATATCTGCATCTTTTTGAACCAAATAGTCTCTATTCGTTCATCTCTCAAAAGTTGGATATTATTGTATGTGATATGGACTTGATGAGGTACAATCCATTATACCAGCACACTTTCACATGCTATCAGACATTTTTATCGTTCGCCATGTGCTTTTGTCTAAAAAATGTTTTTATTTCGGCATTACCTATTTTCACTGAAGTACTTTTAGTTTGAGGAGGGAAGGCTAGATGGGTGTGTTCGTCATCATGTTGGAGGTCTTCCATTCGACCCAACTATTTTCTGCTAGCATTCGACAAAGCAGCTGTAGCCGATGGTCTTAACGACTAGTTCTGTTAGTTGATGATTTATTGAAAAATCAGAGGTTAGTTGATATGGTTGACTTCAATTCTACTGTTCTGGAACTCAAGAAAATGGTTGTCCAGCTTCAATTGACTCATGATCTCAACTATTAAAATTATTGTGATAAATTTCTTAGACAAAATGTTACACAATATTTCTACTATTAGTATCCAATTTACATAGCAGATCGCAATGCTTACTTTTGTGTTTTCTACGATTTTTATAGATTTGTAAAAAAAGCAAACAATAGTTATGTAATGTTTGAAATCTGTCAATGAATACTGAAAATAACTCCAAGTTAACATTATCAAATTGCGTTTGTGATATTTGCCAGTGCTTTAATAATAAACTAGAAAATAAACAATATACTCATGTTAAGTGTAAATTGGATGATAAAGTTAAATTATGGAATCGTTACGAAGGAATTGTGAAATTTATTGGTCCTATTCATTTTAAAAGTAATGTCAGTGTTATTCTTGTTGGCATTGAATTAGATTCACATAGTAAGCAGTGAGATTAGTATTATTCTTTACACCTCTAATTACTAAAAAAATTATGAATAGTTTCTAGAATTACATTAAATGATTATAATCTCTACTGTGATCAAATGAAACGTATCCTTGTACCAACAACATTTTTTACATTATTATCACCAGGACAACGTGGTTATCCACAAACTAAAGGTTTTAAAATGAATCCAAATTATAAATTAATACAGAAAAATCGTGAACTTTATAAAACTATGTAAGTTTTAATTTGTTGTTTAGTGAGACTATATTTTATAGACGACCGTTGAGCAACGCTAAACTGACCCTGAGAGTGCCCACCTAATAACTAGGACCGAATGAGGGCTATAAACCTGTATGAGGGATTAGAATTATGATTTACATTTGATGGTTAAGATTAGAAATTAGATTTTGAGTTTTCCTTACGAGCTGATATTAGTTATAATGCCAAAACTCTATTTAGGCAAATAGATGAGCGAATTTCGCACTAAAATCCGAGACCTGTTATCTTATATCTGATTGGTTCGTCCATAAATTATAGTCTCGCTGATTTTTTTAAATGAAATAATTCATTATGTTATCATTCATAGTGATCCAATATTGTATCAGTTGAGATTTCGAAGATAAATGGATAAAAGGTACTCACATTGATAGAAAGAGTTTGATAAAGGTAAGAATGAAAGTTTATTAATGTATGAAATTTGATTTAATAATTGAAATCACTAGTGGATTGAAGCTAGACCACTATGGAAAATGTGGAAGCACTGGATTCCGTTTCACTCCACTGGTCACTGTTTTTAACTAAAGGTACAGGAAAAATATCTTAAAGTCAGTCACTAGTGAGCATATGCTGTCTGTTGTGAGGTAGTAACTCACTGAAGACAATGGTAGATGTGTTGTTCAATTTCGTAGATTAGTTGATGTTAGACATTAACACCGTTGGATGCCGACCAGCCCAGTGGTGTATAGGTTAAGCGTTCGCGCGTGAGTACGATGAATCCCGGGTTCAAATTTCGCAGAAGGCGGGATCGTAGATGCGCAATGCTGAGGAGTCTCACAATAGCATGAACCGGCTGTGCAGTACTTCCAGGTTTTCCATGGTGGTCTAGCTTCAATCGACTCATGATATAAACTATTGAATTTACTATAATATCCACAAAAACTCATATCTGATATTAAATTTAAGTTTATTTTTTCATACCTGCAAATTCAAAGTTATGTTTAATACTGAAATGAGATGAAAATGGTTCTCAATATTATACAAGAATGGTCAGTGGTTTTACTTTACTTTTTTTTGAGACTGCTTAGTAATACCTATTCATAACTTTACTTTATGATTGGACTCAAAACTTATGGATTGTTTTGTCAAGATAATCCAATGTCTGACACCTTTAATTTTAGCCAGTATACAAAAAATTGTTAATATTATTACATAACTTCTCATTTCCAATATGATACAATTCCATTGATCGTGATTTCTTTTAAGTACTTGAAGAATCTATCTGAAAGTTAGTTATTAGGATTAACGTAGGTGACATACAGATAAGATCATAACTAATTAAGATTGATAAATAAACTAAAATTTAAAAAAAATTAGTGGAAAAGTGCCAAGGTATCACGAAAAGTCTTAAAGAAACTAATACTTTACATACTATGATTCTTGAGTTAATGTCAATGAAATTTCAGAATAACAGCATATTCATTCGAATTGATAGAACT
The DNA here is from genome assembly GCA_944470205.2 of Schistosoma margrebowiei. NCBI lineage: Eukaryota > Metazoa > Platyhelminthes > Trematoda > Strigeidida > Schistosomatidae > Schistosoma > Schistosoma margrebowiei. The sequence continues at coordinate 4,542,748 of OX104027.1, read as the reverse complement.
TTTCGTTTTAGGAAAAAAAAACTTGAATGAAATGACTTAACATTAACTGAAATAAGCCAGATACCATATTCTACATTATTCACAATTTAGTGACTGACTAAAATGGTTTTTTCAATAAAAATCCAGTACTTAGTTATCGTTCTGGAAGTTGATGTGAAGGATTGTAAGCTTACTGATTAGTTGCACTACAAAATTCAACTAACATTTTTACTTAAAGTGTTATTAGATTTAAGTCAGTTTATTCGATATAAAATTGGCTACTCTTCATATTGTCAAGTTTTTTGTTGTTTATCCATTACATGTTGCATTTTTTGAATTTTATTTTGACTTCACCTTCGTCCCTCTTCTTGATGTGTAGTCAGGCACCTATTTGTTAATCTGTTAATCATATCAAGATATAAATTAATATATGAAATTATGAGAGAAATCGATTGTGTCTTAAATCTGCTTCTTCATCATAACCATCGATACTACTCTGAAAAATGTTTTCAGGTACTAGGAAAATGTTGGAAATACTTCGACAAGCCAGAATTCTTTAGTAGATTTTAAAAGAAATTTATAAAAATGTTAATCAGGTTTTCTTTATCTTAACTGGGTAATTACTGATTTCATTGTCACTCTTAGCATATTCTACTGAGGAGTTTAGAATTTTGAAAGCGTATGTAAACTATGATGAATAGTGGCTAGCAGTGGAATCCAAGACGCGCGTTTCGTCCTATTTGGAACTCGTCAGCTGGATGTATCTGCATCTCAGAGAGTTGATGTTCACACCACTGCTAGCCACTATCCATCATTGCTTACAAAGAGCTTGTGAATTAAGGCAATATCAAGGTAATACGCACAGTATGCACATATGCCAATAACAGACTGATCAATTGCAGTCTTAAACCTCAATAGGAAAATAGAAGCCAAACAATACCAAGTGAATGCGTATGTAAACTGTTAAATTCTTTTATTTTCTGTCAAGTGTTCATGAGCAGAAAATGCTTGGGAACTAGGCAGGGGTTTGACAATTCATTGTTTACATGTTCAAGTTAAAGACAAATGGTTAAAAAATGTTTTTCTTACAATGGTCTATGTCGTGTTTAATGTCAGTGAGAGATCAAAATTGATGTTTTTAATGATTTTTAAGAATTGTGATTTTTAATCTTGTACCAGTAAATGATACATTTATGGTTTATAAACTTTCATTGCTTCAAATGGGCTTCAAGTTTAGAATATATTACCAACTTGACAATTCAAACCACCACGTGTTACGTATACCTAAACACCGATTGCCACGACGCGCAATGCTGATTAGTGTTGGGAATGGTTAGAAGAAAGTTAGGGATGGTCAAACCAAAATGTGGCATCGGTGCTTGATGAAGGCACTAACGTTTAGTCTGAGCCATGTTGATAGATTTAGACTACTTGGTTGGGGTCCGCGTGACTATCGTAACCAACGGTTGAAGACTCTGGGTGACATGGCTCGAAATCGATCACAGTGGCGTAGGTGTATACACTCTTTGTCTTCCCTTAAACTATGAGATATCAAATTTGCTTTTTATCTTTCTTTCTACGAACTAATTCTTTCTTTCTGTACTTTATCCTTACATAAAACTTTTCCTTTATATATTACACCATTGAGTTAACTACTTCTATGAATCCGGTATTCGTCTTGTTGTGCTAATGAGGTGTGGAAACTTGGACCGATGCATGTATATGCCTGGTCCTACATTGTAACCGACTGATTGATATAAGTAATTAGTAGTTAGGATCCTGTTTTACATGTTTTACATTGTATCATGATTTGTTATACACCCTATTAAATTTCATATCATTACATGGAATAGATTAATATGAGTTAATTTTGTACTATTGCGGTGTGTGTTACTTATATCGACATAAGTAGTATATAACGCTAGTCAGGAATAGAATGTTTCACAACCGAAGGTCATGAATATCGAGAAGGAAATAACGGAAATAGAAAGCAATTAGTATGGAATTGCAGGAACAATGAAGTATGAGACGACCAAATGATATTTACAAAAGGAACAGTCAAGTAGGAGACAACTGATTAACATTTTGTAAATGAAGTATTTACTGTATGGTTTTGTAATTTTGTGTTTAAATACATTTGATTAGTTGCCATGGCATTATCCACTTAGCTACTGAGTCTTGATAGTCACATTCGATTAGTCGTCATTTGTGTTTAAATACATTTGATTAGTTGCCATGGCATTATCCACTTAGCTACTGAGTCTTGATAGTCACATTCGATTAGTCGTCATTTGTGTTTAAATACATTTGATTAGTTGCCATGGCATTATCCACTTAGCTACTGAGTCTTGATAGTCATATTCGATTAGTCCTCATTTGTGTTCTTCTTCACTACCTTATAACTTTTATAAGAAAATATTATTCATATTATATTTAGCTTGGTTAATCATATACTTGTAATTTTTCAGTATGATATATATTTTTACTGTTTTATAATTTTCCTATGTGTAGATGAAGAATATAATGGAAGGATTCAAGTATCATCTGTCCAATATTCCATACTTTAATAATTGAAGTATTATATCATTATAAATGCTATGATATATATATATTCTATATAAATATATATGATTTTAGAAGAATCTATGATGTTTTATGATCTTGTTTACGTTTGTTTTCTTATGTTAGAAGAACCGAAATAATTTCTTTCTTTAACATCCCGATATCTGTCTTCAATGAGATCGTATGAGTGGTTCCTGTCGAAATATATATATATATATATTTATTTGAACACAAATATTGGTACAAAGTGGCACCGAATAGATATGCGCAACACAATTCACTTTGTCTGTGATATTGTCCGGGTGCGCAGACTGAAGGAGGTGGTTTTCTCAGGGGGTCACACCTGATCCACAAGGTAGTGGAGCAACGGGAGGAGATGTAGTCCCATATTAGTCAGTGACCAACAATAGATTCATACGCCGTTTGCTCCTTCAGGATCCTGTAGTCCATGTGTATCACTGGTTTGGAATCAGGGTTTTCCAACTCTCCTAGGTGGATTCTCTATATCCACCAACCCGGACATACGCTTTTCGTCCTCTCAATTTCCTAAAAACACCCCCGTAGAGAGCAGACAGTGAATACATAGATTTGAATGAAAATTTCGGAACATGAACAGATTAACTCTGTAAATAAATAATTGATTGTCTCTTATTTCTGTATATAAATCAGTGATCACTACATTTGACTTCTGTCTCACAATCACTTTTTTTCATTTTTGTTGTATTTGAATGATATTCCTCTATATTTTGGCTCACATCAAAATTGATGTGATTTTTCCTCTCATTCCTCCAAATACCCTGGTACGGCCGAGGGTGGGGGGAATCAGCTCTTCCTCTCTAAATGCTCTCACATAGACACACGTAAACAGGCACTGCCAGCAAAGTTCTACTCACTACCTTCTCGTGGCATCGCTGTTGTTTGCTAAATTGAGAGGACGAAAAGCGAATATCCAACACTCTAACTGGGGTTTTGGATACGGATGACCCACCTAAAGGAGTTGATAGCCACTGACTAATAATTGGTTCATACGTCATTTTTTCCTTCAGTATGCTGGAGCTCATGTGCACCATTGGTTTGGAATGAGGGTTTTTCAATTCCTCTAGGTAGATCCTCATTATCTACATACCCAGTTAGAGCGCCTGACATTCGCTTTTCATCGTCTCGATTTCTTAAAGAACCGCGAGAAGGCAGTGATTAGGACTTCGCTGTCAGTTGTTGTATACGCGTGGCCATGTGTAAACATTTAGAGAGGGAGAGCTGATTCTCCCTACCTTCGGTCGTACCAGGGCATTATAGACTTACTTCGCATTACTAAATATAACAGAATTAAAGTAAGTCAAATAAGGATTACGAATACATATATTTTGTACACTCACTACTGATCTGGACAGGAAATAAGAGGGATGAAGCGAATTAGAAGAGAGCGAAGCGAAATGACGCACAGTGGAGATGTCTTGTGAGTCAACTTCATTGAATCAAGTGTTAATCAATATTTATAGCCAGATAAAAAAATAGGTTACAGATATGTGATGAATAGGATAAGAAGTGTATACGAACACATACATAAGCTCATATAAAAACACTTAAGGTTGATAAGCGAATAATTAACAAGGTCAAAACATGACTGAAGTAGAATGAGTAGATTGACTTGTCCGAAAGGTAGAATACGGTATAAGTGTTTAATAATAATAATAATAATAATAACCAACAACTACAAATCCTTTCAAAACAATTTTTATCATCAAAGTATAGATTTATTTGTTACTATGTCCTGTAACCCCTACAATTTAGTAAGTCATTCAGTGGTCTTGAGTGCTGTCAGAAGTATGAGGACGGTTATCACCTCCCGGGTGCCCACACCGTGGAAGTATCGCAAAAGGAAATTGGATTAGAGGTGGTCTTAATGACCTGAGAGCGTGACGCAGTGCCCAAGGGACAACTGCTTGAGGTCGGTCACACTCGACCTTTTATGGGTAATTTTTGTGTTAGCTCCGTACTTGTTGAGACTTTACAACTGGAGACGGATATCCGTGGGATAAGGCGAATTGTACATTTTTAGGGTCGACCGTTTCTAACCCCACCCCTCCTTGTGAAAAGGCAACATCGCTGTCATGCTGGTTGTCTGAAGGTAACACCCTACTGCTGTCACACCTCTGTGCAGTCAGCAGTACGACTTCACCTTCGAACTTTGGGTTTAGTGCTTTTAGTCTTAGTGCTCTTCAACCGACCTGTCTGGTATGGTAGGACCGTGAGAAACGATTGTTCCAGCCAGTATAGTTCGTTTGGCTCATCCCGATAGGGAAGCCCGACCACCACGTCAAGGTAGCTTATATGTACTCATTTCTATATGGAATTAGCAGTTATACTTATAAAATAATAATAAATCCTGCTCAGTGGTCTAGTTGGTTAAGCGCCTGGCGCGAGACTGATAAGTACTGGGTTCGAATCGCGCGAGATGGGATCGTGGATGCGCACTGCTGAGGAATCCTACAATAGGGCGAAACGGCCGTTCAGTGCTTTCAGATTTTCCATGGTGGTCTAGCTTCAAATGACTTATGATCTCAACTGTTGGAATTACTACAATCTCCACAAAACCCCTTCTGACTTTATAATTGTTTAATGTCATTTGATATCTAGAAGTTTTTTCTTTGTAGATGATTTTGTTATTGATCTACTATCGATCATCATTTGTTTTTAGGCAATCTTATATGATATTGATATCAGTAATGTATGATTGTGATTGTTTATTGATTCATGTAATTCATTATGTTTCTGTTATATCTTGATCCGAATAATGAAAGGTAGCTGTTGGAATCGAATTCTAGACTAATTCTATACGTATATTTTTGATTGTATAGTGGTTTATTAGGTAAACTATTCATATTCACGTTCCGTTTATTATGAGCTTTATTTTGACCTATGAACTATTATTATACGATTTATCATTCTTGAATTATGCCCAGCTCATCAATTACAGTCTTCTATATTCACAGTCACGTTTGGCTAAATCTTGTACAAATGTGAATTTTCTATTTTATGGTACGATGTGGTCTGTTTAGCTGGTATATACACCTAGTATGTTTGAAATGCATGATTCATATCGCAGAGGCTGAGATTGGTGTTTTGGACTTAACAGTCAGGGTTAGACAGGAAGTAGGACCAATAAAGACTCTAGACTGCTCGTACGGGTTTACGCGTCATTAGTCCGGTCGATAATTCACTGTATTCTAATAGGTGGTGTCATTACCTTACACAATGATAAGGGCGCAAACTCACAAGTTATAGCAGTTTCATAATGACATTTTCCAGATCTATTGAAATTCATAATCATCAATAAACTGATATCATTTAGAAAGATTCTTGTGAAGACCACAAAACAGTGAACAGCTCTTTAAGCCTAGTTTAAGGGTTGCTAAATTTCATTCACAGCCATTGAATATCTCAATCGGCATATTATCAATCACTCGTAATTTAATCTTCACTAGGATATAACAGAACCCAAGACTTTCGGATCTCACGCGAGAACACTTAACTTATAGACCACTGAGTTGGCCGGCATCCAACGCTGTCAATGTTTAACTTCAACTAATCCATGAAATTGAACAACACATCTACCATTGTCATCAATGAGTTACTATCTTACACCAGACAGAATATGCTCACTAGTAACTGATTTCAAGAGATGATTTCTTAGAGTTCTAGTCTTCAGTGAATTATTATCTTACAATAGACCTAATTGAATTCCAATACTTCCATGCTTTCCATAATAATCTAGCTTCAATGAATTCATAATTTCAACTATTAAAATGATTACAATCTCCATAAAGAAAACCCTCCTTCTGGTACTAATTTCATTGAATTAGAATAAACAAACTCACAATGAAATCATATATATGAAGTATTGAAATTTCATTAATCAAATAACAATTGAATACTATGAAATAAGTAGTATGTTTATCACATACATAAAATGTCATCATTTAATATACATTAGGAACTAGTTATTATTATTATTATTATTATTATTATTATTATTATTATTATTATTATTATTATTATTATTATTATTATTATTATTATTAATGTGTATTGATACTGAAGATGATTATTTAGATGAATTCCATTATTGTTATGGGAAAAAAATAATGATCATCTCTGTAATAAAATCAATTGATTAGAGATCAATCAATATTGATTATCAATAAATCATGGAATGTTTCAAAGAATGTTTTGTTCTTAGTATTTTCATTTCATCATTACATAATCATTATTATGAATGATCATTTCATTATCTTTGATGAATTCAATTCGTAATAAACATTGTTATATTAGAAAGGAATCTAGTTGAATTAGTTAGATCCAGTTAAATTTGATATGTATAAATAAATATTAATTAAGAAAGTATATATGAAAGCTTTTCAAAATAAAATATTGATTATCATAGCAGACTACTGAATAAGAATATAAGTAGTCTAAAAAATAAAGCAAATATTTAGCATTAGATTATACATATTTATGTTATATTTGTTCTGTATTCAATTTTTTGAATTTTGGTTTTTGTAAATTGAAATGTGAATTGAGTTTAGCTGTAATAAATTTAAAGAATAAGCTGTATGAATTCAGAGAATGTAGTTTATAACGTGTGTGTATATATTACAAATAATCGAATTTCAAAGAGTATGTAGTAAACTCAGTATAATATTATCAAATGCTTTTTATTCACTTAGAGAATGTACAATGTCACTTGTTTTGCAACGTTGTCATTACCATTGATCACGTTCCTACTCACTGGTGTAAGGGTTTTATTTGTTTTCAGTTCTATAGTAACAATATGCTTGTTCGTTTACTTAGACTTCAATAACACTTACTTACAACTTTAACCTCGCGTGGGGGAGCATAGACCATCCACCAGCACTCTCAATCCCAACCTGTGCTGGGCGATCTTTTCCGGCTATTTCCAGTTGTTATTGATCTTTTTCGTATCTGCTTCGAATTCACGACGTAATGTGTTCTTCGTCATTCCTCTTTTCCACCTCCCTTCAGGATTCCAATTTAGCGCTTGTCTCGTGATGCAGTTTGATGATTTCCTCAATGTATATCCTGTTCACTTCCAACGTCTTTTCCTAATTTCCTCATCAGTTAGAAGCTGATTTGTCTTTACCACAGTAGGGTGTTGTTGATGGCATCCGTCCAAGGGATATTGAGTATCTTGCGTAGACAGCTATTTATGAATATTCGTATCTTTTTGATGATTGTTGTAGTAGTTCTGTTAGTTTCAGTTCTGTACAGTAGAGCAGTCTTGACGTTTGTATTGAAGATTGTGACTTTGATATTAGTTGACAATTATTTTGAGTTCCATATATTCTTAAGTTGTAAGGATGCTGCCGTTAATTTGCTAATCTTTGCTTTCACATCTGTATCAGATCCTCTTTGTTCATTGATGATGCTGCCAAAGTACATGATTTAGTGTAATCAGGAAAAGATAAATATAATAACACTAATAGTTGGTTGTTAACTTTCCTCGTTCAACCCAGCATAAACTAATTATGATTCAATCATTTTCAATAATGTAGTTTGTATGAAATGTATTATATCAAATGGATGTTTCAAAGAAAGTTATGTCTATCCAATGGATCTTCTATAATGATTATCCTTAAGCCTAATTAATCAGAAAAATTAGAAAGATAACAATTTATGTAATAATACCATTTCTAGTGTATTTCATCCTACTTCAGGCTAGTCAGATGGATATATCTGTTATGGTTGATGGAACAGTGCATGATGCTTTTGTTGTGTGCTAGGCTTAAAGAGAATTGTATGTTATATGCATGAAAATCCGCCCCGTTATTGTTCCTTCCCAACATTAGTCTAATATTACTAAATATTCTATCTTTGAATATAAGTGAGAAATTACCTTGATGATGACGTCTCAGATTATGAATTTGTGTAACGCAGAATCAATTGTTCTAGAGATATCAGTTCTTTTAGCATTACAGTTGTAATTTGCCAACAGGTGCTGAAGATCAAGAAACCTAGGTTCGAATTTCCTTGTACACCTGTTTCCTTGGTGGGTACGGAGGATCCACCTAGGGGAGTTGGAAAACCCTGATTACAAACCAGTGGTTCACATGGGCCACAGGATCCTGAGGAAACAAACGGCGGATGAACCAATTGTTGGTCATCAACTACCATGGGACTGCATCTTCTGTCGTTGCTCCACTGTCTTGTCGCTCAAACCTTTAGGTCGAAGGCTACGGGTTTGACCCCCTAAGAAAACCACTTGTTTAAGCACCTGGGTAGTATCCCAACTATCACATAAATCATTGAATTTATGTGGTGCATATCTATTTGATACCTCCTTGTACCAATGTTTATGTGTTTAAATATCTGTACGCTAGCACCAACTGTCGTACATCTCAATAAAGTGCACATGGTGTCAGGTCTCTGAACATAATAGTCACACTGAAGCTCGGTCGTTAAAATTCACTCAGCACTAAACGACTTAAACGAACATGGTCAGTGATCAATCAATTAAACGAGAGAAAAGGGTGGGACTATAATCTATGGTCAACCTTAAGTGACCTTGGGAAATTTCAGCTAATCAGAAATGTAGTCAGTATAAAGTAAAAACATATTATACAAACAAAATAATTTAGAGTGGATACACTTCTTTAACATGGTCAAAGGTTTAAAAGAGGCTCTAAAAATCTGAAATCGTAATGCATACGGTACAGGAACTCATATATATGACTCCATCATCGACCTCTGGAGCTATGATAAGGTAGTGAAAATTCTCTTAGCCTCAACCACATTGCTTCTATATAATTGATGTGCACTCCCATGCCGGGTTCTACAACATGTCGCCTGTGAACAACGATACTGTGCTCGTAGCTAAGTCTAGATAGGTATCAATATGCTCTCCAGTCATTGGTTTGTATTGTGGTACCCGGTTACACATACTTTCGTATAATTGGTATTATCGTTGTGGCCTGTCGGTTTCTCACACTCTAGAAGTGTTCCTTTTGAGATGATATATCATATGTACCGAAGACCTGTTAAATATACCTAAATAAGTGCTACTCGTGCCGTCATCTTTAACACCTTCTTTAATGAATTCATGTTTTTTTAAGGATTATTTCGTCAATTTTTAAAATTCTGCCTACTCCTACAATTTACTGAATCAAGCTTTTCATTTTTATTGCACATATAAATCGACAGTACACATACTCATAGGAGATTTGTGGGAACTGTAGAAGTTTCACAGTTTAAATCACAAAGTGATTTTAGCTGGACCATTAATAAAAACATGGAAGGATTAGGTCTTTTCATGATACTATGGGACTTATTAGCAGTGCGTTCACGAACCCAAATCTGGGAATCTAACCCAAGACCTTCACTCTCGCTGGTGAATGCCTAACGTTTGGACCACTGGATGACAAAGTGGTGTAAATGTCCAGCTACAATCAATCCACGATATTGTATAACCCTAAACAATCCACAAACCAATAGACTCCCTAATCAGTTCACATGAGGCACAGATTCACTGATTATTCAATCCATTCTGCACGGAAATTTAGTATCCCGTCAATCCAGCTTTTGAGTAAATAACTTAGTAACTAATAATTGTGAACAAATAACTGGACATAATGAAGATATATGTAATTTGACAAATATCAAGATAAATTACATACCTAGATTTAAGCAAAGTAAAAGACTTAGCATTGATATTTTAGTGTTATGGAAGTGATTGAGTTTGAAATTTTACCGGCTAACATGGATAGTTGATTTTCAGAGCTCTGAGAGAATTTGACTCAGTAATCTATAGATTAAATGTTACCCATAAGGCTTAAAACTCAATGGTTCTGTCTCTCATGAGGTTGTGGATGATCAGTATTGAAGGATACATGCCAGGACCAAAGAGTTAGCCAGTTGTACCTAGTTTTTATTGGTTGACCGTGATATGTAACTTCAATTGTTACTAATCATACCTCATAATTTATCCCTAACTTAATAATTGAAATCGTGTGTCAATGGAAGCTAGACCACCATGGAAAACCTGGGATTACTGGACGGTCGTTTCATCCTAGTATGGGACTACTCAGCAGTGCGCATCCACCATCCAGCCCTCGGGACTTGAACCCAGGACCTGTTAGTCTCGCGCGTGAACGCCTAACCTTTAGACCACTGAGCCGGTCGCCATCCTACGGTGTTAATGTCTAACTTCAACCAATCCCTTACTATTATGTTTTTATTTATACCATGCGAACGTTTGAGTTTGTTCGACATTATAATTTTATAACTACAATGTAAAATCTGAAATTTTTTTCTTAGATAAGCATTTTACTCTTAATACAAACGTAAAGAAATTGGATAGATTGAATGATTAAATAGAATCTTCAGCAAATGTCAAAACAACTACTTTCTTATCATCTGTAATGAAGCATCATCAACTAATTCATAATTGAATTCAGAGTTTTATTATGAACTGAGACCAGTTGACGAAGAAGAACGAACAACTGAAGCTCTAGTAGGAAGCCATGACCTGTTAAACCAATTAACTAATACATGAAATAAACACTTGCCTATATCATTATATAATGATCACACTTGGTTACTAAATGACTGAAAATACGAAATGATGAAATGAATAAAGCTAATTCGTGTCGGATAGAGAAGAGGTATCTACCTCAGTACAATGAAAGATGGTTGCACAATTTTATGAATTGATTGAACTTAGACATTGACACTGTTGAATTTCGACAGGTTAAGCGTTCGCACATGAGACTGAAGGCCCTAGGTTCGAACCCCACGTGGCTAACGAAAAGGTTAGATCTAAGTTGTTAATGTGCATTGTTAAGGTGAATTATTAGTTTTGCAGAAAAACAAACAAACGAAAAAAAAAATTACGTAACTCATTGAACACCATAGATTTTATATTTAGTAAAGTAACACCAATGAAATAACCTGATCAATATAGTAAAACTTAAACAAGTAGCAACTGATTATTAATATTTTTAGTTTAAGTTGAACTAATTGTTAGCTCAAAAATCATTCAAAACACAATGTACCCCTGTTAGTAAGAATAATGATGTCACAATAAAAAAACTTCATTATAAAAGGTATTAGAGGTGTGTTGATAAACAAGACTGGGAATTTCAATTTGGAAAGAGGATAAACATTTGAAGGCACTGAACGGTCAATACGTCATAGTATGAGACTCCTCACTAATGTGCATCCATGATCCTGTATTCGACAGTCAAGGTTAGAAACTTCGGTGACAATCACGAATAATTAACCTTTAGACGACTGAGCTGGCATCCAACGGTGTTAATGCTTAAATACGGCTCAGTGGTCTAGAGGTTAAGTATTTGGAAGAGTGACCGGAGGTCGTGGATTCGAGTCCTGTATACAGGATCGTGGATGGAGACTGCTAAGGAGTCCAACACGAGGACAAAACGGTCGTCCAGTGCTTTCAGGTTTTCTATGGTGGTCTATCTTACATTAACTCATGAATTTAACTACGAAAATAGCTAAAATCTCCACAAATCTTCATTCTGAATATAAAAATCGTTTTGTATGTTTATCAGACTTTTGTTGAAATCGAATCAATCATCTAATATCATTCGATAAAACCTGTTGGAGTTGTCATAATTTATAAGTTTTTACAATAATCATTCATCTAGATAATGAAACAATAGTATACACTAACAAATTATGCTTATATCTTACTTACTTACGCTTATTACTCCTCGTGGAGGAGCATAGGCCGCCGACATATCTTACTTACGTTAGAAGTATATTAATAATTTCTAGTAATTAAAATATATATATTAGTTGTTTGAATGTTCTTATTGACGTTCACGACTGAAATCGATCAGTCTCTTTCGGCACATATGCATTCTATAAGGATTGCTTCGATAGTGCCAATAAGTCAGAAATATGTTTAAGTAGAGATGGATAATGACTAATAATGTCATCTACAATGGTTGTTTCGTCTTATTTGGAAGAGTTTTGAGTGAGAGGTAATTGATTCTCATTCCAGAGTGAATATCGATTCCCGGATACGGGTATATCGAGATGATGAATTTGAAATAGAAGGCAACAGGTGTCCTGGATCCTATTGCTAGCCATTATATCATCTTTTCGTAAAATAAAATATGTTAAGAAAAATTGATAATCATTTAAACCAACTATCATATACATTAAAATTTGGATTATTCAGGTCATGATTGATACTTGATCAGATTTGATTAAAAATGGTTAGTATTATAAGTGGTTTTGTGGATATCATAGTGATTTCAATACTTGAAATTATAAGTCAATTGAAGCTAGACCACTATAGAAAACTTGGAAGCACTGGACGGCCGTTTCGTCCTATTGTGAGACTCCTCAGCAGTGCGCATTCACGACCACGCCTCCTGAGAGGTTAGAACCCAGGACCTATTAATCTAGCGCTCGATCGCTTAGCCATTAGACCATTAAGCTAACCGGCATTCAACGGTGTTAATGTCCAACTTCAAATAATCCACGAAATTGAGTGACACATCCACCATCGTCATCAGCAAGTTACTATTTCACAACAGACCTAGTTGAACTCCACTGGTTATTACTTCTTACTAGAACTTCAGGATATACCTCTTGAAGCCAGTCATTAGTGAGCATATACTGAGGAGTCCCAAAATAGGATGAAATGGCCGTCCAGTGCTCTTAGGTTTTCCATGATGGTCTAGCTTCAACTGACTCATGATCTTAACCATTGAAATTACTAATAATATTCACAAAAACCCTTCTGAAAAATAATTATTCATTTAATTAGTTAATCAATAAAGTTAGTTAATAGTTGAATTCAAGAATTTATTCAAACTACATATAACCAATAGAAAACTTGGAAACATTGAATAGTTGTTATTTACTCAATGATAAATAGAATAAAGAAAGAAAGAAAGAAGATTATTTGGATGAATGATTTACTTTAGAAAGAAATTAGTATTAACTTCTAAGCCATGTCCATTTTTTAATACTTGGATGGAGATGACTTGGTTTCATTGGTATGTCATAATATCTTTCTGAAAATAATATTAAATAGAGTAATGATAATATATATGTATATATATATGTATGTATTACGTAATATCTACCTATTATGTAAGATATAAATAGTATTCTGTTGTATGTGTTGAAGACGTTAGATCCTCAGAACTCACTTGGGAAAGGACCTAATTTTGTAATTTCTTTGTTTTCACGCCAAAGGCGCTCTTGCCACCTTCATGTCATATTTCCACTTGGGAAATATATTAAATGCTATTGGTTTGTTGCGTCTTTTAGTATGCTATTGGCTAAATCTCCTTAAGGACGGTTTTGTACTGTAAATATGCGTTTTGAATTGTGTTTGTTGTTATCGCTCGTTTCTGGCTGTTTGCAGAATATACTTTTCCATTTCAAGCTTAGACTTCTTCCTCTAATGAGCGGGGCTGGGACGTATCAGTAACTAGCTTACTGGTTTTTAGTCACAGAGTCTTATTTCTTGTTCGCAGATTAAATGAACTCGTGTTAGCTTCAACCCTAGGAGTATGAATCAATTCAATTCAAGCCTTTTTTTATAATAATACAGTTTAATATCAGAGGGGAGTTTTGTGGAGACTTTAGTCATTTGGATATTTAAATTCATGAGTTAATTAAATCTAGATTACTATGAAAAACTTGAAAGTACTGGATAGCCATTTTTTCTAGTATAGGACTCATGAGAGATATTTACAATTCCGCATATGGGATTTGTATCAACACGAGCCCCCAATTTCGGGGAAAATTCGGCACATTTTGGGGAAATGGCACAAAGACTCCGAAATTTCCCCAGACCTTGGGAAATCCCAAAAATTTCCCCGAAATTCCCTTTTAACCTTGGTCAAGGTCATTTGACTTTGGGGGTTTCCCCGAAATTTCCCCAAAATTGGAAGCTTGGAAGGACCTTTGATCTTATGTGCAAACACTTAATTTATAGACTATTGATCTAGCTGGCATCTGACAGTGTTAATGTCTAACTTCAACTGATTCATGAAATTGTGTTATCATCTATTATTGTCTTTAGTTAGTTACTATCTCACAGTGCTTCCAGGTTTTTCATAGTGATCTTGCTGTAATTGATTCATGAATTGAACTATGAAACATACAGCTTAAGTTTACTTAGATGATGAACAAGTTGACGATGGTATAACAAAATACTTTGGATTTTTTCCTAATAAATAATATTTTCTCAATATGGAAATAAATATGTTGGATGTAAAAAAAAAACGTGAATATATACTTAATCAGATGTCTTAATAACTCTCTATGTGTACAGTGTTGAATATAATATCAAAGGTACTTTTACATTGGAAAACAGTTCGAATCTATTGTGAAGTAAACTTTGATTCTTTTTTATAAATTAAAACAAATTAAGAAAGATAATATTGGAAGAATACAATAGATTCTTTGTTCTCTTGTATATATGTAAGTGAAGTTAGTCAATAAGCTACTATGTAGGACAAAGCACATATACATATAGGTCTATGTTTCCATACCTCATTAGCACAACAAGACAAACACCGGATTCATAGAAGTAGTTAATACAATGGTGGTAATACATAAAAGAAAGATTGTATATAAGGATATAGTGCAGGAAGAAATAATTAGTTCGTAGAAAGAAAGATATGAGGTGATTTCAATCTCACGGTTTAAGGGAAAATAAAGGGTGTATACAACGACGCCATTGTAATCGTTTCCAAGCCATGTCACCCAGAGTTTCCAACCATTAGTTACGATAGTCGAATTGACCCCAACCAAGTAGTCTACATCTACCAACATAGCTAACATTAGAAGTTAGTGCCTTCATCAAGCACTGATGCCACACTTTGGTTTGGCCTCCCCTAATTTTCTTCCAACCATCCACAACATTGGTTAGCATTGCATGTCGTGATAATCGGTGTTCAGGCATATGTAACACGTGACCCAACCATTTCAGTCTATGAAGATTCACAACTTCATTAACTGATCTACCATCATTTTCCAATACCCTGCGTCTAACCTCACTATTACTTACCAGGTGATCGCAGAAGATGAGAGCAATATTTCTAAGACATCTGTGGTCAAATACTAGTAGGTTACGAGTATCTTCTACTCTTAATGATCACATTTCGCAGCCACGAAGTAAAACAGAAAAAAACTGCCAAGCAGTACACTCGTCCTTTAAACAATAGACGGATATCTGACCTTCGCCACAGGTCATGTAACTTGGCAAAAGTCAGACGAACTTTTTGAGTTCGTACAGAGATTTCGTTAGACAATAAACCATTTGGAGTGATCAGACTTCCAAGGTAAGTGAAGCTGTCGACGCTTTCAAAACGCATCTCAAACATCCCGGCATTGTTGCTCGTTGCTACCAAAAGACTCTGAATTTTATCAGCATCTTTACCAAACAGGACTATTTCATCTGCATATTCAAGGTCAATAAATAGACCTCCTGGTAGGAGACCAAATCCTGAAAATCCAGACGACGAGAATGTTATTTTCAGAAGTAGGTCTTTGATGAAGTTGAACAAAAATGGATATAGTGGACAGCCTTGATGAACACCACTTGCAAAATCAGATGATAGTTCGCCATAAGCTCTCACTCGGTTTGTAGTGTTCAAGTAAAGAACCTTAACAAGGTTTGTGTACTTCTGAGGTACACCTTTAAATGACAGACACTGTTATAGGACCTCTCGGTCTACAGAGCCAAATTCTGCATTTAAGTCAAGAAAGGTCATTCCTGTCGGACGCCGATAAGCATGTCCGTGTTCTAGAATCTGACGAATGGTGAATATGTGGTCGATGCAGCCACGATCAGGTCTGAAGGCAGCCTGATTCTCTCGTGTTTGCAGTTCACGAGTCTTAGTTAGGCGCCCGATAATTATTGGGGCTGGTATTTTAGATGCTATATTGGTCAAACTAATCTCTCTATGGTTATCACAAAATGATTTTGACCCATTCTTACCTATTGCGAAAATTAGGTATTGCTACCATTCAGATGGGATTACGTCCAACTCAGAAATTTTAGCTAAAATATAAGTTAACCTAATCTCTAAAACTAGACTATCATCCTTAAAACCTTCTGGAGCCAATCCATCTGAACCAGATATTCTTTCTCGTTTCAGATTAACTACCTCGACCGTTTTTGCTACATTGATGTGGTGGTCCGGCTTCCCTATCGTGATGAACCAATCAACCTTTACTGGCTGGAACAATCGTTCCTCACGGTCCTACCATACCAGACAGGTCGGTTGAAGAGCGGTAAGACTAAAAGCAATAAACCCAAGGTCCGAAGGTGAAGTCGTACTGTTGACTGTACAGAAGTGTGACAGCATTATGTTGTTTCCTTCAGACAACCAGCATGACAGCGATGATGTCTTCTCACAAGGAGGGGTGAGGTTAGAGAACGTCGACCATAAAAATGCACACCTCGTCTTATCCCACGGATGTCCGTCTCCAGCGGTAAGGTCTCAACAAGTACGGAGCTAACACAAAAATTACCCATAAAAAGGTTGTGTGTGACCAACCTCAAGCAGTTGTCTCTTGGGCACTGCGGTCACACTCTCAGGTCATTAAGACCACCTCTAATCCAATTTCCTTTTCAGGCACCTCCAGAAGAACCCTTCCACGGTATGGGCAACCGGGAAGTGATAACCATCCTCATACCTCTAACAGCACTCAAGATTAACTATAGATTTTTGAACTTCCAATAGAGTCGGGGGACCTACTTCAATGTTCCATTCAGAATGGTAGAAAGTAATGAAAATCGAATGAATTAATGATCACATTCAGTCAATGTTATCTTTTTATGTTGTTATTTGATTTGACCGTTAAATGGAGAGTAATATTGATTTCTCTGTTGAAATCATCATACCACTGGGCTATCCTGTTCTATACATAGTTTTGTTGTTGTAATAATAAAGGAGCAGTTTAATAAGAAATTCTGATTTAGAACTTTCTTTTAATAATGACAACAAGTGTAATTGATGCCTTTTAATATTATTATTAGTATTATTATCGGAACGGGTTTTGTGGAGATTGTAGTAATCTGAATAGTTAAGGTCGTGAGTCAGTTGAAATTCGATCACCACAGAGAACATGGAAGCACTGAACGGCCGTTTAGTCCTATTATAGGACTCCTCAGAAGTGTTCATCAACGACCCCGTCTTGCTGGATTCGAACCCAGAACTTACCAATCTTGTGCGCGAGCACCTAACCACTAGACCACTGAGCTGGTCGGTATCCGACAGTATTAATGTCTAACTTTAACTAATCCACGAAATTGAGCGACACATCCACCACTGTCATCAGTGAGTTAGTATCTCACAACAGACCTGGTTGAACTTCGTTGATCACTGCTTCTTATTATTATGTTCTTAACATCACTTCAAGCAGAAAACAGTAACATCAAAATCATTCACATTGATATGTGAACGAAGGAAATAATGATTAGTTGTTCACTTGGCCAGACTAAATAGTTTCGGTATTTGAAGTGGTAATATACTGACGTTCTAGTCAGGTTAGTCATATGTTCTTAATATGAGTTATATTGAAGTTCTATAGAATAGACACTGCAAGTGTATTGAGTTTAGATATTTGTCTCAGGTAAATTAACGGTCTATTCGTGTAAACAAAGAAAATCGTCCTTTATAACACACTTTTAATTTTTCTTGGAAATAATCAGATTGTCTAGAATGGATTCCATTGAAAACTGGATGTATCGTCAAATTTAATGTAGCATATAATATTCTCATTTTATTTCCATTATTCTAATGAATAAATAATTCCAAGTTGATAGTCTTAATATTTTTTGGTTAGAGGTATTCAACAAGAAGTCCTAGATCTAGGTTTCGTGCTATTTGGCACTCATCAGCAAAGTGTACTTATAATCTTGAGGGAACGGATGCTCCCTGACGGATTTGATCCCTTACCACCCAGCTTCACAGTTAGAGACGTTACCACTGGGATATCCGAGCCACGATTGACCTTCTGCAAAACTAAAATATATTCACAATGGATTAATCACTGAGTGGTGATCAATGTCATATGTGTCCAGTTCTTCTCAGTGCAGATCGAATCCTATTGACCAAGTTTGAAAATGTTCAATAAATGAGTTTCTGTTCAACTTATTTTAATGCATTGAATAAATAAATTTAAATGATAAATATATATGTTTATATATATATATCGGTTGGTACTCACCGTAATCTACGTTTGTAACCATAATTGCTAAAGTGATTTGAGAGAGATTGTGGAGTTTGAAAAGAATAGACAAATGGTGACCAATATAAAGAGTAATAAAAAAAACACAATTATTCTTTTCAATGGAATGAAGAATCGATCTAAGTTTGACAAACTTTGAAAATCTGGAAGTACTTAGGAACCATTTCATTGTAGTATAAGACACTTCAGCGGTATTTATTTATTGACCTCATAACTGGAGATGGAATTTATGCCCCCCTCGGTCTCACTTGTTAATACTTAACTTCTAGACCACAGAGATGGTAACTAATATTGTGAATGTCTAAGTTCAGTCCACAAAAATATATTTGTTGAGGCATTTTAGAGTTTATGTCTATGATGTAATTAGATTTTTATTGAAAGGCGAATGGTATGTTAAGAGTTGCCTTGTAGTAAAACCTAGAAGGTAAGTGTATTTAAGTCCCTAAACCTACAGGTAAGATATTAATCATTCATTCACCACATTCTTATCTTGAAATGTCAGAGCGTTATCTACTAGGTAAGTTCTCTTGTTTGGAAAATACTAATAACCAGTGACGCTTGTCTTTATCAATTGTTTAGTGTATCACACTTGATTTCTACTATGAATAGTAATAAGTTTTATTAGGAAGGTAATCCATATTTCGAACTCTACCACTCTACACTAATAAACAATATTCGTATGTAGTAAAAGACATTTATCAACAAAGGATGACGGAAAATAAGAATATTTACAGATTTCAACATGAATGTGACAGCTAATACACCTAGTTAAATCATAACATGCAAGATCAAAAGTTATGGGTTGATTTCTCACATGCAAAGCTGTGGATGCACACGAATATGAAACGATCGTCCAGTGCTTCTATATTTTCAATGGTGATCAAGATAAAATCAGTGAGTGAATTGAAGTCGGAAATTCCTTCAGCGTTTACAAATCTCCCTATTACTAAACTACACACGTGAGCCTGTTACACCTCATGGAGGAGCATAAGCCACACACCAGTATTCTCCATCCAACAATGTCCTGGTCAATCCTTTCCAGCTCCTTCCAGTTGTTATTCATCCTTTTCATATCTGTTTCTGTTGCCCGACATAATGTGTTCTTTGTACTTTCTCTTTTCTGCTTACCTTCAGGATTCCAATTTAGCGCTTGACTCGTGATGCAGTTTGGTGATTTCCTCAATGTATATCCTATCCACTTCCATCGTCTTTTCCTAATTTTCTGTTCAGCTGAAAGTTGATTTTCCCTCTCTCACAGTAAAGTGTTTCCGATGGTATCCGGCCAATGGATATTGAGTATCTTGTGTAGATAGCTTTTTATGAATATTCGTACCATTTTGATGATAGTTGTAGTAGTTCTCTTAGTTTCAGACCTGTACAGTAGAACTGTCTTGACGTTTGTATTGAAGATTGTGACTTTAATATTGGTTCACAATTATTTTGAGTTTCATATGTTCTTCAATTGTAGGAATACGGATCTTGCTTTGCCAATCCTCGCCTTTAAGTCTGCAGATTTCCCTAAACTGAATGTTTTAAATTTGGCTTGCCAAATTGATATTTAAAATTATAACTTGGTAGCTAGATGTCTGTTATGTTCATTATTGATTTACAGATATTGATATTTAGTAACAAAATTCAAATGAAATCATATTTCATTGTTAGATTTATTTGACATTTTTTTGTTTGAATAGTTGAAATTATGAGTTAGTTGAAGCTAGACCACCATGGAAAGCCTGGAAACACTGGACGACCGTTTCTTCCGAGTACAGAACTTCTTAGCGGTGCGCATCCACGATCCTATCCGGCGAGATTCGAACGCAGGACCTATCGGTTTCGCGCGCGAACACTTAACCTCTAGACTGGCATCCAACGATCTTAATGTCTAACTTCAACCAATCCACGAAATTTACCGACACATCCACCATTGTCTTCAGTGAGTTACTGTCTCATTATTATATTTAGTAACAAATATATACGCAAAGGTGCTCAATAACGACCAACTTTGAAAGGTAATTCAAAGAGCTCTAGTGGAGAACTGTCATCAATGGGGCTTAGCCTTGTTATATATTAGATAAATGGCAATTAATAATGATCAAGGACTACCACAAATTTACCAGAGTTAAAAATGTAAACTAATAGTTAACAACTCAGTAGTTTAAAGTTTAGACTATCAGAGTGAAGTCTGATTGTCTTGGCTTCGAATCCTAGTGATAATGTAGACGTATCATACTAAGGGGTCGTATGATAAAAAAATAGTTGTCCAGTGCTTTACAGTCTTAAGTAGTTTTCTAATTAAAATCAATATCACATTTGGGTTTTGTACTGAACATTTACACAGACTGTCTAACCGATCAACCGGAACTCATCGGTTTATACTTACTTACTTACGCCTTTTGTTCATTTTTCTCATGTCTGTCTCCATTCCTCGACGTAATGTGTTCTTTGATCTTCCTCTTTTCTTTGGCTTTGAGGATTTAATGTAAGGGATTGCCTTGCGACGCAGTTGGGTGCTCAATGTGTGTCCTATCCACTTCCAGAGCTTCTTCCTGATTTCTTCCTCCAGTGGAATCTGGTTTGTTCTCTCCCATAGTTGGTTGTTGCTGATAATGTTAGGCCAACGAATCCGAAGTATTTTGCGTAGACAACTATTAATAAACACTTGTATCTTCTGAATGATGACTTTAGTAGTTCTTCAGGTTTCCGCTCTATATAGTGGAATTGTCTTGATATCTGAATCAGATTCACCATGTCCATCAATGATGCTGCCCTTCTTGTATGATAATTTTAACTTGACTAATAACACATTTTCTCGGTCATTAAGACATAATCAACATAAAATTCAACAATTCCAATTTATAACACACTGGTTCATTTTACGTGAATGTTTATATTTCTTAATAAGCAGATATGATGGTGGATAGAAGTAGAATACAGTATGAGCGTTCCATTCTGTTTTGGAATTCGTCAAACGGATGTACTTACATCTCAGAATTGATGTTCATTCTGAGACTCGAATCTATTACCGTCTACTTTAGACATCATCGCAAAATCCACTTAGTTACTAAGTCCAGATTCATTATTTGAATTAGTTGTTTGAATTATCCCGTTGATACTGTTGAATTCAATATTTCATCTTGTGTAATAGACAGATTATGGGATTATAATCGTACAGTTTGAATAAGCGCTAATTTAAATTTTTATTAAATTTATATTTTTAAGTATATAGAATTGGATGGAACTAGAAAAGAAGGCCCAGGACAGAGTGGATTAAAGAATGCTGGTCTGCGGCCTATGCTCCATTAGGAATAACAGGCGTAAATAAGTAAGTAAGTAAGTACTTAAATTGTAAAATGAATTATAAGTAGTATGAAAAGAATCTTTTAGAAAAATAGAAGAAAAACAACAAAAAAATATTTAACACTTACCAGGTGGTGGTGTTTTCTTTTTCTCACAGCAACATAAATTTCTTGCACGTTCACAAAATGATGGATGCATTTCTAAGTTAGATACACTGAAATGAAATTTGTTTTTAAAAAAAATATTTATTCATCATTAACTGAATAGATGAGTTGCTTTTTTTTTCAAAGTATGAATCAGTTGAAGCTAGATCATCCTGAAATATCTAGAAGTACTGGACAGTCGTTTCGTCCTAGTATGGGATTCCTCAATAGTGCGTAACCATAATTCCGCCTCACGAGTTTTGAACTTATGACCTTAGGTCTCATGTGAGAACATTTAACCTCTAGACTACTGAGATGGCTGGCATCCGATTGTGTTAATGTTTAAGTTAATTTAATTCACGAAATTGAGCGACACATTCACCATTGTCTTCAGTAAGTTGCTACTTTACAACATACAGCGTATGCTTACAAGTGACTGGCTTGGAGAGCTATTTCTTGGAGTTCTAGTGAAAGCAGTGGAGTTCAACCAGGTCTGTTGTGAGATAGTAACTTACTAGAGACAATGGTAGACAGTGGCGAAATTTCATGGAATGATTGAAGTTAGACATTAACACTGTTGGATGCTGGCCAGAGGTTAAGCCTTCACGCACGAGACCGATAGGTTCTGGGTTCAAATTCCAAGAGCAGAATCGTAAATGTGCACTGCTGAGGAGTCCCATACTAGGAAGAACGGCCATTCAGTGCTTTCAGGTTTTCAATGATGGTCTAATATTGATCCATTCATGATCTCAATCAGAAACTCAACAATCTTCACAACCCCATACTGATATTTATAAACACAGTTAGTATGCAAAAATATCACTTTTTTTTTATTAGTCAGTCAGTAACAACGTAGAACTTCGTACGTACGTACACCAGTTCGAATTGCTATACCATAGTAGCACACAGATACAATTGTTCATTAAAATCCCATAGTGGTAGAGGTAGTTAAAGTATAAGCAGTGATCGGAAAGATTAGAGTTTGAAGATGTTGGAAAGAGAAAAGAGGGATATGAAGAATTCAGAAGATTAGAATTTGGGTGAACACAAAGAGTGAATGCACCTGAATCATTCCAAATGATTTTGAGCCATGTCATTCAAGGTCTTTAACCATCGGTTGCTATCATCTCGCGGATCACAACCAGTTGGTCCACATCTATCAACATGGCCCAGTCCACTTGTCAATGACTTCATGGATTTGTGCTATGTTTTGATTTGGCCGCCCCTGACTTTATCAAATAACCTCTGGTCATGAAATATAACTTTAAAGATGATATTTCAATCATAAACACATTAACAATTACACATATTCTACTTACTCATTTAATAATCCTTTATTTCTAACTTCTTCAATTTCTTGATCAACTTGATCTAAAAATTTTTGTAAATCATCTGATTCATTATCATCGGATCGTTTCTTTCCTAATGGAGCGGAAAGATTTTCTGGAAAAGCATCAGGATGCATAAATACAGATCGATAACTAACATCTAAATTATAATCTAAAATTTTTGATGTTTGAAAATCTTCATCATCATCACCGAATGGATTCATAACACATAAAGCCACCTGAATAATGTAGAAAAAAGAAATCATCAGGAATCCTTAAAAATCAACATTCAAGACCTTTAAGAAAGACTATAAATATATATATATATATATATATATATATATATATATATATTCGGTGGAGCTTCGTATAGAATTCTTCAGTCGATGGTTGATCTGGAAGTACTTCAGCTAACTGTATTTATATATTACTTACTTATTTACGCCTGTTACTCCTCGTGGAGGAGCATAGGCAGCACACCAGCACTCCCCATCCAAATCTGTCCTGGCCAATCCTTTCCAGCTCCTTCCAGTTGTTATTCATCCTTTTCATATCTGGTTCAATTTCTCCACGTAATGTGTTCTTTGGTCTTTCTAGTTTTTTTGCATCCCTTCAGGATCGCAAGTTAGCACTTGACTCGTGATGCAGTTTGGTGATTTCATCAATGTATATCCTATCCATTTCCATCGCATTTCCTAATTTCTTCTTCAGTTGAAATCTGGTTTGTCTTCTCCCACAGTAGGATGTTGTTGATGGTACCCGGCCAATGGATATTGAGTATCTTGCGTAGACAGCTATTTATGAATATTCGTACCATTTTGATGATGGTTGCAGAAGTTCTCGAAGTTTCAGCTCCTATATATATGTTAGTTTACTTGATTTTGTGGAGCATGTTATATCACCGCTACAAAGTATGTTCTTTCCAAACAAATTTTTCGGTATTCTCGTAGATAATTTTCAAAAAATGGCGTCAAATTAAATCAGAAGAATAACGAGACAGAAACTTGTGCATCATAGACTTGGTTTGCATATTCAGTAGTGACTTGCACAATTCCTTTTCCTAGTATGGTTCTAATTCGCTTTAATTATGCTATCACTAATATTAGTAGTAATTATTAACACGTAATCCATAATTAATAGACTAGTGGCAGTTGTAAATAGTTCATCTTATATTTCTCATTGATACCATGAATCGATTGATGTTAGGCCACGATTCAAAACCTGGAAGTACTGGACGGCTGTTTCGTTCTATTGTGAGACTATTCAGCAATGCGCATCCATTATCGTGACGTTTACGACTGAAATCGGTCAGTTTCTTTCGGCAGATGTGCATCCTCTAAGGTTTGTATCAATGTTGACACTAAGTCAGAAGAATGCTTAAGTAGAAATGGATGGTGATTAGTAGTGAAATTCAAGATCCTCATTTTATTCTATTTGAGATCATATTATACAAGTGAGCATCTATAATCCTTGCTAAGATATGAATCCATGTCACATACAATTAGAAAATATATATCAGTTTCGTATATCATCAGCATTTGAATTGACTACGGTATTACTCGCCATATCATAGTATTAACATGGTTTTTAATGTAATGAAATAAGAAACGGAAGTTTTGTGCTTGTTTACAAGAATTAAGAAGCTCACTCATACTATTTTGAATCATTGAACGTATTCTACCTCATAAATTAGGCATATACTTCAACAATAAATCATTTTTAAAGAAATTGTAATTTTATAGGACCGAAGTTTACTAGTTAGCGTACACTTCACTGGTTCACTTCAAAGATTCCTAATAAATGACATTGAATAGATTTAACTTCTCAGCAGTGATTATCCACGTTTCCGTTCCAAAGGGACTCGAACCCAGGACATTCGGTCTCGCACAAAAATGCTGGATCAGAAAACACAGGTGTTAATATCTAAATTCAATCAAGCTACGATATTTCGCGATCATCTTTTGTTGTTTTCAGTGAGTAACTGACTCACAACAGATACGGATGCCGGCTCAGTTGTCTAGTTGGTTAAGTGCCTGACGCGAGACCGATAGGTCCTGGGTTCGAACCCCGCCAGGCGGGGTCGTGGATGCGCACTGCTGAGGAATACCACAATAGGATGAAACGGCCGTTCAGTGTTTCCAGGTTTTCCATGGTGGTCTAGCTCCAATCGACTCATGATCTCAACTGCTGAAATTACCACAGTCTTTACAAACACCTTCTTAGACACGGATGTACTCTACTAGTGACGATTTCTCACTAGAACTCTCAGAAATCCATCTTGAATCTGGTCCCAAGTGAGCACATGATTATTATCAGAATAAAGGCTTGTGGAAATTGCAATAATTTTAATAGTTGAATTCATGAGTCAATCTAAGCTAGATTACCATTGAAAACTTGGAAGCCCTGAACGGCTGTTTCGTCCTAGTATTGGGCTCTTCAGCAATGAACTCAACATTGCATTCTAATCATAGTCATGAATACTTCAATTGATCAAATTAAAGGTTACATATAAATTTAATATAAAAAAATCAATAATTGTTACCTTTAACCAACCCATAAGGAATAGGAAAGAGAATATACTAAAAATCGGGACATATAAATCCACATTATTTTGACCATTTTGATTACGATGTTCAACAAATTGACAAGCAAATATTTGACACATAAAATAACTATAAACTGCTATAATTACAACCTATAAAGAAAATAATCATCAATGTATTATATAATCATATATAAATAAATCAAAGAATAAGTTAAACAATCATTTTAGATTTATAATAGGAACTAGTTGAATATATACAACATAAACTGATCAGTGATTTGACAATATAAAGTTTGATGAATGAAATATACGATCTATGTCGGATAGAGAAGTTGAGATTGATTATGAATACAGTGGTCTTGAGTACTGTGAGAGGTATGAGGGTGGTTATCACTTCTCGGTTGCCCACACCGTCGAAGGGTTCTTCTGAAGATACCTGAGAAGGAAATTGGATTAGAGGTCGTTTTAATGACCCGAGTGCGTGACATCAGTACCCAAAGGACAGCTGTTGGAGGTCGATCACACACAACCTTTATGTGAGTAATTTTCATACTAGCTCCGTACTTGTTGAGACCTTACTTCCGGAGACGGATATCTGTGGGATAAGGCTAGGTGTGTATTTTTATGGTGGACATTTTCTAACCCCAGCCCTCTTTCTGAGAAGGCAGCATCTCCATCATGCTGGTTGTCTGAAAGAATTAACTTACTGCTGTCACACCTATGTGCAGTCAGCAGTACGACTTCACCTTCGGACCTTGGGTTTATTGCTTTTAGTCTTGCCGCTCTTCAACCGACCTGTCTGGTATGGTAAGACCGTGAGGAATGATTGTTCCAGCCAGTAAACGTTGATTGGTTCATCACGATAGGGAAGCCCTACCACCACATCAGGGTAGCAAAAACCGTCTGACGGGTAGAGAAGATGATTGCATAATATCGTGGACTGATTGAAGTTAGACATTAACACTATCGGATGCCGGCCAGCTCAGTAGTCTAGAGATTAAGCGTGCACGTGTGAGATCAAGGGCTCTGGATTTGAATCCCAAGCGGTGGAATCGTGGATACACACTGATAAGGAGTCTCGTACTAGGATGAAAAGGCTATCCAGTACTTTCAGGTTTTCAATGATAGTCTAACATCAATCGGTTCATGGTCTTAATCAGAAACATACAAATATACTTGGTGAATAATTCAAAGATGTATTTGTGTTTGTCGATTTGTTAAGCTTTTATATACTGTATTTATGTAAAATGGATCCAAATTAGACTGATTATTGAGTAGAATGACTGAGACATTTTCGAAATGGAAAATCAATTCATTCATGATGTTGTATGGTTCAAAAAATCTAGTCAAAGTACTCATTATGGTTTTTCTATTAACATTATTGAAAACAGTGATTGATCAATCGAAGTCACAAACAAATGGGAAGTTTCGAACAACCAAGAATCATCCTATTGCACAAAGTATTAGTTCTGTGAATAATGTAATAACATTTGAAACGAACGGTATTGGGTTGAAGTCCCGGAATGAATGTGATGCGGTTACATCCAGCTGACCTGTTCCGAATAGAACAAAATGTACTTTCATAAACCATCTCTGCTCAATGGCGTCCTATACAAATGTAGACTAACTATGGTATATAAGTGTCAATATTCTTTATAATACGGCGAGACTATAATTCATGGACGAGCTTTTAACGAATCTTAAAAGACCTTGAGGCAAATTAGCTAATCAGAAAACTTGTAGTTTAGAGTAAAAATGTATTATATAAAACCAAAGAATTAGAGTGGATACACTTCTTTTGCATGATTTAAACACTTTATAAGGTTAGAAAGAGGTTCAGAGGTTCTGAAATCATAATGCATACGATAGAGGAACTCATCCATATGGTTCTATAGTAGTCGATCTCTGGAGATATAATAAAGTCACAAAAACTCTTTCAGCCTAGAACTTATAGCTTCAATATTGCTTTTGTGCACTACAGTCGCTGGGTCCACAAAATGCTACTTGTGGAAAAAGACACGATGCACATAACCAAGTCTATGTAGGCATCGGTACGCTCTACAATCATAAGTTTATATTGTAGTACGCGGCTGCACATATTCCCGTTTACTTGACCTGTCGTATGTTCCAAGGACCTTTGAGGTATATTTATGGAAGTGCTACTTACCCAGTTTTCTCTAACATTACATCCTTTGTTGAATTTTCGTTTTCTGGCAATTGTTTCGTTTATTTCAACGGTCCTCATGACTCCTCCAAACGACTCGTGTAAGCTTGTCATTCTCACTGAGCATATATCTCTACAATACTCATACCACTGAGCAGTCGAAGCTTCATTAACATCTTCAAATGTTGCAGCCGATTCTCAGCAATGGTCATAATTTGTCTTAGTCTCAATCTGGATCGAGCGAAGAAAATTCTTATCCTAGCAGAATTCTTCTTCTAACATATATTACATCAAAAAAGCATCATCACAGTAGTCTGCAAAAGGTTCACAAATCATTTGATTTACATAATCAAAAATCAAGGAACTTCTTAATAGTCTCATTTGTTGTGAACCATTTGCTGTGAACCGATCGTACATGAGCATCTAGTACTGAAATTGTCGCTGTGACCTTGAAATCTCTCAAACGCTTCTGATTGGCTCGTCCATAAATTATAAGAATTACATAACAATTATGTCTTGTAGTTTGCAACATGAATTTATTTTAGACAACTATTGAAAACCCTAGATTACTGGATCATTGTATCTTTGTAGTATGAAACTCTTCCATTGTGTACATCTGTGATCCCGTCGAAAATTGAGTCCACAACTTTCAAGTCTCACATCTGGAGCTTGAACGTTTTAGACCATTGAGTTTGTACATATACTTAGAATAATTTAACAAGCCTTATGAAACATTCACTTTTAATTCACATAATAAAAAAACAAGTTTGTTTTCTTGTTCTATCTGTCAGTCACATTCTAATATGATACTGCTGATCTTTGTCAAATTATTGTATAACTAGAAATTGAATTAAAACGTTTGTCAATGTTTCACTTACTTGAGTATACACTAATGGAATCATAATACTACTGTAAACTTGTAAATTCTGCATACTTTGTCTAACTCTACCAATATTCTATAAAAATAAGAAAGAAGATAACGATTGATCAATTTTACAAATGAATACTATGAATTGTTACTTACTTATATAACTAATAAAAGACAAGTGATCATGCTAACTATGAACTTACTTACTTCCTCGTGAAGAATCAAAGGCCGCTCACCAGCACTCTTCATTCAACACTGTCCTGGATAATCCTTTTCAGCTCCTACCAGTTGTTATTCATCCTTTACATATCTGCTACGATTTCCAAGTTAGCGCTTGTTTCGTGATGCAGTTTGGTGATTTCCGTAATGTATATCCTATCCGTTTCCATCGCCTTCCCCTAATTTCTTCTTCAGCTGGAAGCTGATTTGTTCTCTCCCACAGGAGGCTGTTGCTGATGGTATCCGGCCAATGGATATTGAATATCTTGCGTAGACAACTATTCATAAATACTTGTACCTTCTTGATGGTGGTTGTTGTAGTTCTCCAAGTTTCATCTCTGTACAGTAGAACTGTCTTGATTTTTGTATTGAAGATTGTGACTTTGATATTGGTTGACAATGATTTTGAGTTCCATACATTCTTCAGTTTTGAGAATGCTGTCCTTGCTTTGCCAATCCTTGCCTTTACGTCTGCATCTGTACCTTCTTGTTCATCGATGATTCTACATCTTTCAGAGTTTTGCCTTCAAGTGTGACTGGATTGCTGTTCTTCGTTTTGAATTTGAGGATCTTGGTTTTCCCCTTGTATATATTGAGGCCTACTGATGGAGAGGATTCTGATACACTGGCTGTCTTCATCTACCATTGTTCGTGTGTATGCGATAGGAGGGCTAGGTCATCTGAGAAGTCCAAGTCGACCAATTGGTTCTTAGCTGTCCATTGTATGCCGTGTTTTCCCTCAGGTGTCGAGGTCTATGAAATTTGACATTAATTACTAAGAATATGACCTAAGATTATTGTTTGTTTTATGGATTATGAATTGCTGTTCGAATGTTGAGTGTGTCGACCGTTTCACTTATCTTGAGAGTCTCATCAATCCTTGTAGTCTGGTGTGTGATGAAATCTCAGCAGGGATACAGAAGGCTCGACTAGCTTTTGCGAACTTGCGTCATTTATGGCGTAGGCAAGGTATCCGTCTACCAACCAAAGGACAGGTTTACTGCACAGCAGTCTTACTTTATGACTGTGAAACATGATCGGTAATAGTAGAGGATATTCGTAGATTACTAGTATTCGATCATAGATGTCTTCGAAGCATTGCTCGTATATCATGAGACCAACAAGCAAGTTGTTAGGAAACGGGTACTACGTAAGGATGGCAAATCAATTGATGGAGAAATGAAACTTCATCAGTTGAGATGGCTGGGACACGTGTTACGTATGCCCAACCACCGATGTGAGATGTTTTATGGTGTAGGAGTAGGATGTAAGAAAACTAGAGGTGGCCAGACCAAAACATGGCACAATTTCATGAAGTCGCTTACAAGTGGACTGAGCCATGTTGGTAGGTGTAGACTATCTGATTGGGATCCGCGAGACGATAGAAAACGATGGTTAGAGACCTTGAATGACATGGCTCAAAATCGTTTGTAATGGCGCAGGTGAATCCACTCATTCTGTCCTCCCAAATTCTAACATTCTGAATTCTTCATGTCACTTTTTTTCTCTTTCTAAATTTATTTCACTGGATTATACTCCTTGAATAACTCTGTTCTTAAATTATACTCAGTTTGTTAACTGGCATCTACCACGTTCACAGACACTTTTTGGCTTGATCTTATATAAATATTATTTGTTACTTTATGGTGTGATGTGGTCTGTTTGGCGGGTATATTAATCAAGTATGTTTGAAATATATGATTCATATCTGAGAGTCTGAGATAGGTGTTCTAGACTTAACTTGCAGGACTAAGAGGAAAAGGACCAAAAAAGACGCTAGGCAATTCATACCTCTCGATACGTGATTGGTTTAGCACAGTAATAAGATTAAATAAGTTATACTTTGATTGGCAAATAAGTCACATGATATTTAGCCAGGCTTAAAGTCACAACAATCTTCAGGTTGCTATTTCAAATTATTTTAGAATTATTTAATAATTTAATAGTTGAATTGATGAGTCAATTGAAGCTAGACCATCATCGAAAACCTGGAAGCACTGGATGGTCGTTTTGTTCTAGTAAATTTGAGATTGATTTACGCCTGTTACTCCTCGTGAAGGAGCATAGGCCGCCCACCAGCATTCTCCATCTAAACCTGTCCTGGGCAATCCTTTCTAGCTCCGTCCAGTTGTAATTCATCGTTTTCATATCTTCTTCTATTATCCGACGCAATGTGTTCTTTGGCCTTCCTCTTTTTCGCTTCCCTTCAAGATTCCAAGTTAGCGCTTGCCTCGTGATGCAGTTTGACGATTTGCATAATGTATGTTCTATCCATTTCCATCATCTTTTCCTAATTTCTTCTTCAGCTGGAAGCTGATTTGTTCTCTCCCACAGGAGGCTGTTGCTGATGGTATCCGGCCAATGGATGTTGAGTATCTTGCGTAGACAGCTATTTATAAATACTTGTACTTTCTTGATTGTGGTTGTTGTAGTTCTCCAAGTTTCATCTCTGTACAGTAGAACTGCCTTGAAGTTGGCATTGAAGATTCTCACTTTGATATTGGTTGAAAATTGTTGTGAGTTCTATATGTTCTTTAACTGTAGGAATGCTGTCCTTGCTTTGCCAATCCTTGCCTTTACGTCTGCATCTGAACCTCCTTGTTCATCGATGATGCTTCCTTGTTACAGTAAAGTATTGTTGAAAATACTCACAATAGAAAAAACAGCCATCCAGTACTTCTAGGTTTTATCATGGTGGTCTATCTTACATAGACTAATGAATTCGACCATTAAATTAACAGTTATCTATAAAGATTTTATATAGAATCAAATAATGAACATACTTCAACAGTATAAAATGCTACTTTAGGATCATCAATATAACCACTTTGTAATGCTTTTAATGTTAATCTTTGTGCCCATTGTATAGGTACCCAATATTCTGGTGTATAATTAGTTTTTGTACGTCGAAACCAATCAGCTGCTATACGTTCAAATGATGAAATTTCTTTTTCAGTAATTAATACACCAAATGAACTTTTCACTTCTATTAAAATAATAATAAAAAAAGGAGAGATCAATTGAAGAACAGTATAGAATATTCATCCTGTGCAGATTGCCTCGATATACCTTTAAGTCATAAGCTTTCTGAGCAATGATGGTTAGTGGCTAGCAGTGACGCTTGTTTCGTCCTAATTGGGACTCATCAGCTAGATGTACTTGCATCCCAGAGATGATGTTTACTCCGGAACTAAAACCCATAACCATTCGCTTCAAACTCTATTGTGTTATCTACTTAGCTACTTGGTCCTTATAGCCACCTGTTTGTGCAATGGGGCGAAGTTTAAGTTCTGTTGGTGTTGTTTTACTTGCATGTTCTCATTGTTATTTAGGACTGCAATTGATTAGTCTCTTGTTGACACATGTGCACCCTGTGCGGTTTGCCTCAATATTAGCCTTAATTTACAAACATGGTAAGTAAAGATGGATAGTGACTAGCAGTGGAATCCAGGACGCACGTTTCGTCCTGCTAGACATCATCTATCATTTCATAAATGATTGATCATTTGATTATTGTGAAAATATTATTGATGGATTATAGTGAAAATAATAGTAACATAGTAACAAAAGATGTCATCAACTATCTGTTAAAGACAGATACATATTTACAGTTGATTATTTACTAAATAGCGATCGAAGTCTTATGCTTTTAGTGTTGATCGAATTCTGTTGATCAAATTTGGTCACTGTTATAAATGACTTGACATATTATGCAGTTTACTGGGTTGTTAAGTTGTTAAACGTGGTCGACAGAAAACTTTGGACCTAGGTTTTGTGTTATTTAGCACTTTCTAGAAAACTAATCCATTCTAGTTGACTCAAACTTTATCATCCACTGGAAAACATCACTCTTCTCAGGAATACAGGTAGGCTTTAGTGGAGAGTGACAAATAGGAAGAAACCAAGGTCCATTGTTTCTTACAATTGATTGATCATTGGGTGGTGATCAACGTCATGGATGCCAGGTACTTCTTAGCGCAGATTGAATCATATTGACCAGGTTGTAATAAGGCCACCAATCTAGGTGACTCAACACTGCATGCACTATGTTGAGATGAGATGGTGGTTGAAGGTAGTCAATATGAAACCCTGGATCTAAGTTTCATGCTACTTGTCAGCAAGGTGTACCTGTTATGCTCCCTGATGAGTTCGACCCTGTGTCACTCAGCTTCACAGTCAGATGTGTTACCACTGATCTATCCGAGCCGCTTCTAACCTCCTGTAGGACTGAGATATATTTACAATTGATTGATCACTTGGTGGTGATCAATATTACGTACGTCAAGTCCTTCTTAGGGCATCTTTGGAATTTTCGACATTTTTTTTATCTGACAGTACCATCTGATATGAACAATATAGAATACCTAACATTCATGTATCACAGTATGTTACCACTGAATCTCTCTATAAGAGTGTATGTTCTATAATAATCATATATTCACTACTGATTTGATTTGATAAGGTTCTCAAAGATCTGATAGAAACTATGATGGACAGAATCAACCAAGTTAGGAATGGAACAATGATTTTTCAATGACACCAGTTCAGTGGTTTACTATAGAATAAATTGAAGAGTTAGAAATATTGACTATTTGATTATCTGTATATAGTCTAAATGTAGCATGCTCATCATGACGACTGACTTTTGTGACCTAAAATACATGTATAGTTCATTGTGGGGTACTATGAATTTACTCTAAATCATTTCTGCCTAGACCTCAATAATTCTCAAGATATTAGCCTTAGCTACAACATCATTATAATTCAGTCAATCTACAAGGAGGCAAGTCACATTGATATTCTAGAAAACTGTATTAGGTTCAGATTGAGTGTAAACTCTTAGGATCTTTTCGGATTTTCAGTGGTTCCATCTTACTTCTTGAAAGTCATCTCATCATTTCAAATATACTGAATACAAATTCAAATTAATCATAGTTATTTACTTACTTTGATCTTGATTAAATGCTCTTAACATTTCTCTTAATTCTACAACATCAGCTGCTTCAAATGCATCCGGTAATACACCACATTCTTCATCTGTAGCTAATGGTGCTAATGGTGTATGAACATCTGATGAATTAGGTGTTTGTGGTTGAACAAATATATTATTTAATGGACTATCTAATTTAGTTTGTATTGGATATTGTGATTGGGATAATTGTTGTTGTAATATTGATTTTGATGGTGATGTACGTACCACTTCACTTGCATCAATTGACCATGGTTGACATGTATTTCTACTTATTAAATGTTTATGATTTGTTGATTTACGTTTAGGTAATACAGGACCTAATGCACTTGGTAAACTACCAATATCATCATTTTTAATAAAACGACATGCAATTTGATCTGAGATACGTTTCATCATTAATACCCAAGCTAAATTCATATAACGCATAATAGTTAAACGAATTTTACGTGCACCTTCTTCATTTTTTGCATTGATACATGACTAGAATAAAAGAAAATATAAAATGATAAGTGTTATGAAATAGTAGTTAGTTATTTAAATCTTCTCATTGATGTTAAGGACTACAATGGATCAGCTTCTTTTTGACCTATCTGTATCTTGTGAGGATTATCTTGATATTGTCATTTGGTTAAAAGCATTATAAGGAGAGATGGATGGACATGTCTAGCTGATAAGTTTCAGATAAGACAAAACATGCATTCTGGATTTCACTGTTAGACACTATCCATCTCTATTTACGAAATGGTTTATTCACAATTGATTGATCACTGGGTGGTGATCAATGTCATGCGTGTCTAGTCCTTATTAGTGCAAATCAAATGCTATCGATCATGCTGCAATGTGGTAACGTCTCTGACTGTGAAGCTGAGTGACACGAGATCGGATCCATCAGGGAACACCAGTTCCCTCAAGATTACAGGTACACCTTACTGACGAGTGCCAAGTAGCACGAAACCCGTGTGCAGGGTTTCCTATTGACTACCTCCAACCACCATCTAAATGGTTTATTGTTAGGAAAGTGAATGCAGTTTGAGTTGATTCAATTTGAAACAAACAGCATTATTGTATTACTATATTTTCAAACACCACCACCACCACGGTCCTTGGTACCTGTGTGGTTTCACCCTAGGATCGAGCTGTACTATTCAGATTTTAGCGTCAAAGCCTATATGATGTCTGATTCTTCTGTGGAGCGGGATTGAGTTAAACTCCACGGGTTATAAAGTTTAAGCCTGGATGGTGTATGGTTCACCTGGAAACTGGATTGAGCCGTACTAATTAGGCTACAAATTTTAAGCTTATATGGTGTCTGGCTCTCCTGTTAAACGAGATTCAGCTGTACTGTTATCACGTGAAAGTTTGGATGGTTCTCCTGAAAACCAATATAAAATTACCCTGGCCCACAAGAGGCATATTATATAACTGACTTATATAGTTTCAGCATATTCTATTAAACTATTCTAATCAGTAGTATTGTTTATTATTCTTAAAATGTAGGGGATAAAAGTTCAAGTTAAGTTTACGCTCAGTAGTCGTTTAAGAAATGATGTTGGCGATAATACATCACAAATATTCTTGGATTCTACTATATGAATTAACTTGTTTAAATGATGACGAAGTGTTAAAATTTGATATAATGAAAATAGCTGTATTGTAATAGAGTGAGTGAACAATCCAATAGTATTGAAAAACCTAAATAATTCCTGAAGTTCTAATGAGAACCAGTGATCAATAGAGTTCAACCGGGTCTGTTGTAAGATAATGACTCACTGAAGACAATAGTTAATGTGTTGCTCAATTTCGTAGATTAGTTGGACTTGAACATTAACACAGTTGCATGCCAGCTAGCTTAGTGAACCAGAAATTAGGAGTTTATTCACGAGACCGATAGATCCTGAGTTCGAATCACGCGAGGCAGGTCGTGGATGCGCACTGCTGAGGAGTTCCACAATAGGACGAAACGGTCGTCCAGTGCTTCCAGGTTTTCCATGGTGCTCTAGTTACGATTGACTCATGATGTCAACTATTAAACAATATTTATTGGAAGAAATTTCGCCTTCCTGTTTGATTCACTTGGAAGGAAATATGAACAATATGTGTGACTGTGAAAATACTACACTCTCCGCAAATCCCCCATACTGATAACAATCACGTGCTGACTAATGACTAACTTCAAGATGTAATCCATGGAGTCCTAGTGAGAAACCGTGACCAATGGAATCTAATCGATATCGAGTAGAAGATATGTATCCACTGCAGACAATAGATCAAGGGTTACTCAAGACCATGGGCTGACTGAAATGAGAGATTAACACCGTTGGATACCGGCCTAGTAGTTTAGAGGTTAGGCGTTCACGCGTAAGACAGCAAGTCCTGGGTTCGAATTTTGCGTTTTCACTGCTGAGTAGACTCATATTAGAGTTAGATGGTTGTCCTGTGCTTTAAGGTTTTCGATGGCAGTCTATCTTAGATTGACTAGTGAGAATAAACATTTTAACTGTTATTTTTTATGTAGCCTATTGAAGATAGGTCATAATTTAATCAATAAAACAAATGAATAAGGTCAGGTCTATTAAGAAAACATAAGAAGCTTGTTGCATTACAAGAAAAGTTCAAATATGTTATCACTGATTTGTTTAGATTTTAATCAACCTCGTGTTCGATTGAAATATTACTTAAATGGTGGTTGGAGGTAGTTGACAGGAAACCCTGCACACGGGTTTCGTGCTACTTGGCACTCGTCAGCAAGGTGTACCTGTAATCTTGAGGGAACTGATGCTCCCTGATGGATCCGAACCCGTGTTACCCAGCTCCACAGTCAGAGACGTTACCACTGAGCTATCCGGGCCGCGACCCACCTCCTGTGGGACCGAGATGTAATCGATCTACACTAAATAAGGACTTGACACATATGACATTGATCACCACCCAATGATCAATCAATTATGAAATATTCCTTATTGATTGATCTTTAATGATGACCAAGGTTATTTCAATCCTATCCGTTAACGTTGATCAAATTCTATTGATGAAATTTCACTTTAACCACTAGTCTAAGTGACTCGATATTATGTACACTATACTGAGATGTTATTTCAGTGGAAATAGTTGGTAAGTAACCTTGATTGTTGCAGCTTGATCAATAGAATTAGGTCAGTAGTTAAGGGATGAACAAGCATAAACTTAGTCAATAGATTATAAATAATTCATTGTAAATATAGAATAACTGGATTACAGTACATTTGTAGATCATCGTACGTCTTGTTAAAGTTGTCAACTGTGTTAGTTGTAGTAGCGTTTGCTAATTGTGTAATTTTATAGTTGAATTCATGAGTCGATTGAAGCTTGACCACTATGGAAAACCTGGAAGCACTGGATGGCCGTTTCGTCCTAGTGTAGCACCCCTCAGTAGTGCGCATCCACGATCCCACCTTGCGAGATTAGAACCCAGGAACTATCAGTCTCCAGCGTGAACGCTCATCCTCTACACCACTGTCCCGGTATCCAACTGTGTTAATGTCTAACTAATCTAAGAAATTGAGCAACACATCCACCATTGTCATCAGTGAGTTACTATCTTACAATGGACCCGATTGAACTCTACTGGTCACTGCTTCTCACTAGAACTCCAAGAAATACCTCTTGAGACCAGTCATTAGTGGTTATACGATTATTATTATCAGAAGGGGTTTTGTAGAGATTTAAGTAATTTTAAAGTTGAATTCATGAGTCATTTGAAGCTAGACCACCATGGAACACCTAGAAGTACTGAACGGTCGTTTCTTTTTATTGTGCGACTTCGCATCAGTGCGCATCCACGATCCATCCTGGCGAGATTATCTTGACTTAT
The DNA here is from genome assembly GCA_944470205.2 of Schistosoma margrebowiei. NCBI lineage: Eukaryota > Metazoa > Platyhelminthes > Trematoda > Strigeidida > Schistosomatidae > Schistosoma > Schistosoma margrebowiei. The sequence continues at coordinate 4,504,555 of OX104027.1, read as the reverse complement.
TCTAAATTTAATGTTACCGTTCAGTTTACAATCCAAATGTTTCACAGAAACAGTTAGGTTCATCATGAATACAAAAGAATAGTTGATTACAATTGTTATGAATAGTTTTTTATTAAAGAAATTGGCTAGTCTCCTATCAAAATATTTCAATAAAACTAGATTATTTCAACACTTAGAAGTTTCTACCTCCAATTTGTCACTTTTATTCATTAAGTCTTATAGTTACCGTTGGTTATAATTGGTTGAAAAATTGTTGACAATTCAAATGACCTTGACTAGAGTATCGAACGATTACAGGCATAAAATAAGTGCATCAAGTGAAGAATTGTGTAAATATTTTTTGGCAATCAGCTTTTTTTTAATTATCTAATCAGTAGTATCAGTCGCAGTCACCTATTTTTTTCTGCTTGAGATCATGAACCGATTGATTTTGGACCACCGTTGGAAACCTGGAAGTACTGGACGGCTGTTTCGTCTTATTGTGAGACTTCTCCGTTGCATTGAGCATCCATGATCCCGCTAGAAAGATTCGAACCAGGGGCCTTCAGTCTCGCTCGCAAATGCTTAACCTGTCGACCACTGAGCTGGCCGGCATCCAAAGGTGTTTGTGTCTAACATCAACCAATCCACGAAATTACGCGACCATCTTCTATTATACTGAGGTAGATACCTGTCTCTACTCGATATGGATTAGCTCCACTGGTCATGGCTTCTCACTAGAGCTCCGAGAATTCCCTCACGAAGCTAGTCACTAGTGAGCACATGTTAGTTATCAGTATAGGAGTTGTGGTGATTATTAAGTTTTTTTTAGTGAGTTCATGAACCGAGAGAGCAAGATCGTGGACGCGCACTGATGAGAAGTTGCACAAAATGACGAAACGGCTGTCCAGTGTTTCCGGATTTCCAACGGTGGTCTAACATCAATCAGTTCATAATCTCGATTAAAACATCTTAATAATCTTCACAACCTCTATACTGATAACACCTATTTTGTATTAAACTTGTAACAAACTATCATGTTGTCAACTGTCAACATCTTGATGTTATTTTCTGTATGTGTTGTGACATACAGTGTCCAAAATCTGATACTGATACACATTGTGCTACCTGATAACCCTCTCCCCCCCCTAAAACACCATTTGGGCAAGAGTGAACAAGAAAGTGTATTGAGCTATCAGATAAAATGCACAAATACTCATTTATATGTATATCACTCTAATCTTTAAGAATATGAATCATTTGTTATCGTTTAGTTCACTTCTATTTACTATCAATTGACTTTCTTATTATGGATTCTTTCTATCACTATGGAAATGATTTATTTATCATTAAATTATTGAACTTACAGCAATTTGAAGTGCAATTTGATTCATCCATGGTATATATAAATACATTTGATACCAACGTGATATTATACCAGATACAAAAAATCCCAATAAAAATGATATAGGTATATCACCTTTAGTTCGAACACAGAATTCAACAATTTCTTCAAATATTCTATAGAAAAATTCATAATAAATAAGAAAAATGATGATAATATGTTAACTATAGATAAGACTATCATTTATGGATAACTTTTGAGTGATTAAAAAGTGATCTTGATGATGTTCATCTATTTGTTAGAGTTATATTGTGAACAGAGAAACAAGAAGACCTGATTAACTATGAAAGCTATTTATCAGGATGTTACTTCAATTCATTCAAAGCTTGTAAACACATTAACATTTATTTTTGTTTCTAATCTATTCTACAGAAGATAAGCTTTCGTTTGATGTATGATTCATTGTCATATCCTTTTCTGTTCTGAAGCTATTGTCATTTAAACATAATATTTTGCATCTTATTTTCTACGCTGATTTTCAGCTTTGAACATAATTGTATTTTACAAAATTATTGTACGTTGTGGTCGGTTTAGTCATCTATTTGTACATGTAGCTTTTTACAGTAATCTGAAATCAGAAGAGGAATCAGAGAAAATCAGGATATTGGGAATAGATCGAGTAATGTTCTAGTTGTTTTGTCTTCTCTCATTCGCATGCTTGTCAGTCAATCAGGTGATAGAATAGTTTTCTTCTCTCTACCTCACTTCGAACTCATGCGTACTGGCCTGAAGGTTAGGTCGGTTAGCCTATCGCGCCAAGGTGATAATCTGGATTAGATAAGTATCCTCAGCACCAAAAGTGGGTAGACAGACCAAGGGACATAACAGGTATTTGAAGATTATATATTAATGTGATGAAATAGGATCATGATCTACAGTTCGATGTTATGGTTAAGAATTAGAATTAGAGTTCTCATCACGAACTGACATCAGTTAAAATGTCAAAATGATATTCAACTAAATAAGTAAATGGATTTCATACTGAAATTCAAGACCTGAGATCTTAAATCTGATTGTTTTGGTCAAGTATCTCGTCAAGTATATCAAAGGTTCGTTCATCAAAGAGTATTACTGTTAAACTGAAATAGATTCCCTGATCTAATTTAATTTTAAATTGCATTGTAATATGTTCAAAATACGGTCAATTAATAAGACAAACAAGAGATGCTTCTTTTCAAATGAACATAAAATATAAGCAGCAAACCCAAGGTCCGAATGTGAAGTCGCACTGCTGACTGTACAGAGGTGTGACGGCGTTAAGTGTTTTTTTATTCAGAAGACCAGCATAACAGCAATGCTGCCTTCTCACAGGGAGGAGTGGGTTTAGAAAAGATTGACCATAAAAATGCACACCTAGCCTAATCTCACAGAAATCCGTCTCCGGAGGTAGGTTCTTAACAAGTACGCAGCTAATATGAAAATTACTCACAAAAACGTTGTGTGTGATCAACCTCAAGCAGTTGTCCTCTGGGTACTGAGGTCACGCACTCAGGTCATTAAGACCACTTCTAGTCCAATTTTCTGTTCAGTGTATAACTCATCACAATCAATACAACCTAATCTGTAGACATAATTTTGTGCGAAAATGAAACTTAGGTTCAGTGTTTCCTATCGACTATCTTCAATCACCATCACATTTTAACATAGTGCATATAATGTCGAGTCACCTAGATTGATGGCCAAACTGCAACTCGGTTGGTATGATTCAGCTGGTTAATTTCTTTGAACTAGGTTAACTCAATCTGATATAAATTTGTACCAGGTCTTTATTTGTTTCAAAATTATTTGTTAGTCAATAACTCCATCAACAGTACGAGTGACTTGTCATAAACAACATTGAATGATGATCATTGTACACAACAGGTCGGCAAAACTTGGAAAACTCACTTTAAATTACTGTCTGTGAGATCGGTGTATTACAGTATTTTTAAAAGTACCCGATGTTATATTGTCTCATCTACGGAATTAACTGCACTAACTTCTAATGATATTGCTTTTAATAAAATGGACTCCTTCACTTCTCATATGGATGGATTAACAGTATAGTGAAATAATATATTATCAGTGATAACAGTGTATACAGCTAATCTTGGACATGAATTCTATTGAAGGAATGTCGATATTCTGGATAAAAATACTATAAGAATATCAGATAATGTTTAGGAACATGTCACCTGAATCACTTAGTTATCAACAGGTACATAGACTTAGGCTCAATCCGTGGACTCATAGGTAAGAGGTTAATGAATGTCAGGGTCAGAGATCGACCAACAGAGACAAACAACGTGAATGTAAGGACAAACGAAGTGCTAACACGACCCTGTATGTAGAGATCGAACCCAAGACCTTCTGCTTTGCGAGAAAACGCTTGAACGCTAGACCATTGAGGGTGTGTGGTTTAAATGAAGGGCGATACTGAATTCAACTGATTCACAGTAATGTGCAACCGTTTTCCAGTGTTTACGGTTAATAACTGTCTTCCATAAGATGTGTTTATACTTTACTGGTCACAGCTTCTCATTAGAACTCACGAAATTTCCTCTTTAAGCTAGTCACTAGTTAGCACATGATAATTATCAATGTGAGATTTTGGAAAATTTAGAAGTTAAACTTGTACACTATTGAATTCTGGCTTGATGATCTGTAGATTAAATGTTCGCACTTAAGACCGAATGCCCTGTGTTTGAGTCTTTTTACAAGGTCGTGGATGGTCACTGAGAATTTCCGTTCTAAACGAAGAAGCCTCTAGAATAAGTTTGTTCATAATGACAACACGGGCTGTACAATTAAATCATCTACTTCAGAGGACGTTTCATTACCTAAAACATTCACCTGAATTGTAAATGTGTTCCATGATTTCAAAATCTAAAGTACACTAATCGATCGATTAACCTCTTTCCTAAAAAACGACATTCTTTTTTCATGTTTTAACAATACTACTTAAAATGGTTGATATCATGAATTAATTGAAGTTAGATCACCATGGAAAACCTGAAAACACTAGATGGACGTTTCATCCCATTGTGGGACTCCTTAGCAGTGCATATCCACGACCCGCTTCGCGTGATTCGAACTTAGAACCTAACAGTCTTGCAATTGAATGTTTAACCTCTAGTTTCTTTAATGATTTTCATTATAATTATAAATTGATAAAATAATAATAATGATAAGAAGAAGAAGAACAATGATACTTACATTTTTTGCTTATCATTCATTGCAAACCGATAAGATAAATTTAAAACATAATAAGCTGAGATATAGATTAATAAGTCGACCCATACCAATTTATACAAACTTCCTTTCCATCTGAAATGATTAATTAATGTGAAAAGTATTATTTAGTATATAAAATATGAACAAATTGTTTATTTGAACTTAAGGGTTAATAAGACCACAGGATTCAACCATTTATTTATAGACATTATAAGTAAATTAATTATATTCTCACTAACTGGATGACAGTTGACAGTGTTGTATTATCTAGTTTATAAAGATAATCGGCTAGGATTTTACTTAGATCAACAGTCCTATCAACTTGAATATATGTTACTCTGAACCTAATGTTATCCGACTGAAAGATACTTATCTGATTGCCCCCAAATTCCCTGGTATGGCCGAGAGTGAGGAGAGTCCGCTCTCCTTCTCGATATGCTCTCACATGACCACGCGTATACAGTCTCTACCAGGTAAGTCCTAATCATTGCCTTCTCGTAGCAGGGGTGTTGTTTACGAAAATGAGAGGACAAAAAGCGAATGTACGGGGCTTTAACCAGGTTTCCAAATCAATGGTGCACAGGGGCTCCAGTATCCTGAGCATTTTAATAGTTTAGTCAAATTTATTATTTATTTATTTTAACACATAAACATTGGTACAACGAGGCACCAACTATATATGCTCCACATAAATTATTCGATTTGTGTGAGGGCTGGGATACTGTCCGGGTGTCGAAACTGATGCGGGTGATTTTCTTGGGGGATCACACTCAGAGCTTTCGACCTAAAGGTCTGTATCACAAGACAGTGAAGCAATTGTAGTCAGTCACTAATAATTGGTTAATACGCCATTCTTTCCTTCAGGATACTGGAGCACATGTGCACCATTGGTTTGGAATCAGTGTATCCCAACTCCTTCATAGTGAACATGGAGAGTTCACTAACCTGGTGAAAGCACCGAACATTCTCTTTTCATCCTCTCAATTTCGTAAACAACATTAATGCCACGAGAAGGCAGTGAGTTGGACTTCCCTCGCTATAGTTGTATGCACGTGTCCATGTGAGAAGATTTGGAGAACGAAAGCTGACTCTCTTCACCCTCGGCCGTACCAGGACATTTTAGGGCACTACTAAAGAGTACTTTAAATCAATACACTTGAAAATTTATCAGTTATTGAGATAAATGATCTACATATGCGCGAGTAATTCATTTATGTTGTCATGTAAATAAACTGCCTACACTAATAAATAAGTATACTCATACATAATAACAGTGTGTGTGTGTGTATGAAATTGAATTTAATGGTAGAATCGATGAAATAAATACGAATAACTTTGAATCGATTAACTTTAATGTTACAAAGATGAACTAACTCTCGAAATGCTCTCACATGACCACGCGTATATAGCCTGTGCCAGGAAAGTCCAACTCATTGCTTTCTCGTGGCGGGGGTGTTGTTTACGAAATTAAGAGGACGAGAACCGAACGTCTGGCGTTTTAACTAGGTTAGTGGATATAGAGAGTCCACCTAGGGGAGTTGGAAAACCCTGATTCCAAAACAATGGTTTACATGAGTTCCAGGATCCTAAGGAAACAAATAGCGTATGAACCAATCGTTGATCACCGGTTACCATGGGACTGCACCTTCTTACGATGCTCCTTTGTCTTGTGAATCAGAGCTTTAGGTCGAAGACTCCGAATGTGGCTACCTAAGAAAACCACGTGCTCCGGTTTGGGCACCCAGGCAGTATCACAGCCCTCATGCAAATTAGATGAGGTTTGTGTGACGCATATCTATATGGTGTTTCGTTGTGCCAATATCTGTGTTAAAATAAATTAATAAAATAATAGTGAGCAAACAGCTCAGCCTTCAAGTTATCCAGTGGCCAATTCAAGAGTAAACATGAAGCGTGTGTATTATAGCTGAAAACATAAATTCTTATTCACCAATTCGATTCCGGTGAAAACCTTCAAAGTTTTATGGAACTACAAATATACCAGAAAGGTAAACAAGATATGATTGAAAATGTGAGTACAGGAAAATATTCATCCATTAAATGTATGTAGTAAATGAACTCAAACTATTAGGTATTACTTTATTCATTTTGTTGATGTAATTATTAACCGGTATGTGAAAACACAGTCTCCAGCAAGTCTTACTAAAGTATCAGAATGGGTTTTGTGGAGAGTTTAAGAAATTTCACAAGTTGAAATCATGAGTCAGTTGAAGCTAGACCACCATTGAAATCCTGGATGCACTGGTCTAATAGTTAAGTGCTCGCACCCGAAGACAGTAGGTCCTGGGTTCGAGCCTCGCGTGGTGCGGGATCATGGATGCGCACTGCTGAGGAGTCCCGTACCAGGACGAGACGGCCGTCCAGGGCTTCCAGATTTTCAATGGTGGTCTAGCTTCAACTGACTCATGATTTCAACTTGTGAAATTTCTTACTAAAGTACTTTAGATTTAAAAAGTGTACAGTTCATCCTGTACCTATGAACATTGATTTTCAAGTGATTAATTGTAGATTGGATGGCTTGAGTAACATTGCATAATGTCATCCTCGAAACGTTCTTTGCCAGGCAAGAGATCCACATTATCATCACGAACTTCAATCACGGCTATTTCTAGAAGGATTTCTGATATCTAGTGACAATACACTGTTACTAATACGAGGATTCATTAACACACAGTGATGATAATTCAACTGATGTCATCATCTTGAAACACCGAGTTCGGTGGCTTAAATTAATACTACGAATATCATTGCAGCAAATTCTACATTGTGTATTATTTGTTAAGGCTGAGGACTAGTTAAAAAAGAGCAATAGCCAGTTTATCATACAGTGCTGGGTTATGAGATAAAGTTATGCAGGACTGATATCTCTCAATCCTTCACGACTCTCTGGTTGACGTCCTAGAGATAGTGCAACTCACTGTCTTGAGACGTTACCAAAATTTGCTCAGAATAGAAGCTAATGGTGATTCTTCAATAATTTTCTTTTCCTTTCTTTATATAAGTGAGAGGAACTTATTTAAATGGAAAAAAACCTTTCTGGTTGTATTTTTCTTAAGTGAATAAATTCTTCCATTACTATTTATACATTCATTCACTTATTTTCGTTTTTCTTTTATTGAAATCATGAATGAATTGATGTTATACCACCATTAAAAACTTGGAAGCACTGAACGACCGTTCAGTCCTATCATGAGACGACTCAGCAGTGGGCATCCAGGATCCCATACACGGTTTTCGAACTCAGGACTTTCGATCTCGCATGAGAACACTTAATATCTAGACCATTGAGTTGGCTGGCATCTACCAGTGTTAGTGTCTAACATCAACTAATCCACGAAATTACACGGTAGAGTCCTATTTCCACCTGATATGGATAGTTTTTGATTATACATATCTTCCTTACCCTATCCTTTCAAAGTCAAAATTTCTTATCATACGATGCATATTCATTATGATTACCATTTTTACCATTATATATTTTCATCGTTGAAATCATGAGTCAATCTCAGTTAGAATACCATTCCAGTATGGGACTCTTCAGCACTGAGCACTCATGATCTTTCACTTGGGGTTTGTTTAAATAAATAAATAAATAAAACCATGAATACATTGAACAATGATTAATTCCTTTAACACTTCTTGTAAGGGGAACTATTAAGTAATATTTTCAAGTTATATTTACTTTTTAAGCAATGATGGATAGTGGCTAGCAGTGGAATCCAGAACGCACGTTCGGGACTCGTCAGATGGATGTACATGCATTTGAGTTGATGTTCACTCTGGGACTCGAACCCAGTACCATTCGTTTCAAACGTCATCGCGTTATACACTCATCTACTGAGTCCTGATAGTAGGATGAGACGCGCGTTTAACTGGATTCCATTGCTAGCCATTATCCATCATTGCTTACAAATAGCTTGTGAATTAAGGTAATATCGAGGCATACGCACAGTATGCACATATGTCAATAACACACTGATCAATTACAGTGTTAAACCTCAATGGGAAGATACAAACCAAACAATACCAAGTGAATTATACTTACTTTTTAAGAATTTTTAGTAAAACGGAAGCCCCTCTCCCGTCAGACAATTCATCTGCATAAGCAGTTGGCATTGTATGAATGTGTGTGTGTGTGTGGGTAGTTGGTTTGTTTATTGGGTGGCTGGTTGGTTGGGTTGGTGGTTGGTTGGTTGGTTACTATACAATCTGTTATGAAATTGTTGTTAAGACTTAATAAACTATTAAATTCCTATCTAACATTTCTATTTGGTCATTATTACTGACAATCATGTAACTAAGTGATTTCATTAAAACTACAATTTATATATTCAACTGTTTATAACCTTTGTATTTATGAATATGTGTATGTGTTTGTTTGTTTGTTTATAGGTTCCTACTTATTCAAGAGTGTTGTATCTTATTTGTGTATGAGTATTTATGTATGTTTAATGAATTGAACGAAATTTGACTTATTCATTGTTTTTAGGATGGATACAAAAGGTGTGTTTAATGAAGAAAGAAATGGAGAAGTCTAATGATTGAGGGATATCGTTTCACTGAATTCAAAATTTATAGAGTACTAATATTGTCTCCAAATACTCTAGTACGGCAGAGAATGGAGAAAGTTAGCTTTAACCTCTTCAAATGCTCTCATATGGTCACGCGTCTATAGTGTAGTGGCTTGTGGATCTGACTCCAAGAAGACTATAATTATTGATTATTATTGGAATATATATGTTACCTATCTTCGCATATAATCATCGACTTAGATCGCGTTAGTCAGTAAAGGAATTAAATTAGTCAAATAACGAGAATGGACTTATGAACTCATATATTTCATATATAAAGCGAATGGAATAGAGAGAAGAGGAACGACGCAGAGTGGAGATGTCTGGTAAGTCAACTCCCATTTAACCAAGAGTTAATCAATATTTATAGTTACACAAAAGTAAGTTACAGATACATGATGAACAATGGGATAAGAAATGTACACACACCTACGCGCTCATATAAAAACAGTCAAGATTGATAAGCGGATAAATAACAAGGTCAGAATGTGACTCAAGTAGAATGAATACAATGTGCTGTCCGAAACCTAAAATAAGGTATATGAGCTTAACATAATAACCGACACTACAATATCCTCTGCCAGGGAAGTCCTACTCACTGCCTTCTCGTGGTGGGGGTGTTGTTTACGAAATTTAGAGGACGAAAAGCGAATTTTCAACGCTTTAACCGACCTAGGGGATATGGAGGATCCACCTAGAGGAGTTGGAAAACCCTGATTCCAAGCCAATGGTGTGTATCTGTTCCAGGATTTTGAAGGAAAAAACGGAGTATGAACCAATTATTTGTGATCGGCTATAATGGTACTGCATCTCCTTACTTTGCTCCACTGTCTTGTGAATCGGATCTTTAGGTCCAAGGCTCCGAGTGTTACCCAGTATGAAAACCACCTACTTCATTCTGGGCACCCGAGCGGTATCCCAGACCTCACACGAATTGAATGATTTGTGTGGTGCATATCTATTTGGTGCCTCCTTGTACCATTTCGTTTTATTCCCACCTTATTCTATGAATCATAACCTTTTGTTTAATGTATAAATTACTGTCATATTGCCGTCTGTTATAAAATTACTGTAATTAAACCATGACATTTGTATCCTATTTTTGCAACTCTAACGACTTTATTTGAACTTAAATGTATTCTCATTTCTTGTATGGTGTGCTTTGTTGGTCAGATATTTATTCACATACATCACGAATAATCGAGAGAAACAGCTCTAGCTAAATCGTATTGTTTACGCCTGCTAGGCTATCCGGCCATAAGTCAATCGGAAAATGGGTTCTTTTCTCCGCTCTTAATGTCGTTTAGTCAAAAATTGGACTCACATATGAGGAGTTCCAAATAACCTATCACTTCATGACCGTAAACTAGACCGAGACAACTCTCTCTCTCTTCCTGAATGGACTAGTGAGCCGATAGATCAAGATCGTAAAACTGGGCTTCTAATTTTTGATATTAACGAAAACGCTTCGTTAAAATGATAGGTTTTATTGAATTCAGCTTAAGTATCTTACGTTTGAAATAAAACAGCATATTGTTGCACGTGTTCTTTTTGTCTCCTAGAGCAATAGGAAACCCTGTTGAATACCTCCAAGCAACATTGTATCTCGACATGGTGCACGCAATATCGAGTCAACTAGATTGATGGCCACATTGCAACTTGGTCAATAGAATTCGATCTGCACTCAGAAGGAACTGACATACATGACATTGATCACCATCCAATGATCAATCAATTGTGAATTGATCAACAGTAAATCCATGGATGAAACCTATGTCTGGCTATAAATACCGGCGAAAATTTGAATTCATGAAAATGCTCCACAAATTATTTCTTCTTTCAGCTTCGTTTTTTAATAAAGATGGTCTGTTTTATTAGAGTTGGAAAGTTATAGACAGGATGACCCTACCAAGTTAGATAACCATTGAAAACCATAAAGGACTGGATAGCTTCCTAGTTTAAGACTTCCACATGCAAGACACTGACTGGGATTGAGCCCAGGAACTTTAGGTGTCATCGTAAGCGCTTAACCTATAAACCAATGAGGTGGTTTTTGATGGTTTTCATGTCTATCAATCAACGAAAAATGCTTTCCCCTCTGACTTCACCTCATTTTTTAAGGGTTCGAATATGGCTACTTTTGTGCAATTCAGTAGATGAAGTAATGTAATCTAAATTATCAGGCAACTACGTAGGTTATGTAAACTTCAAGTGAAAGTGAAATCCATTATGATGCTTATGAATGAAAAATCTACAGTTCTACAAATCTACAATTCCTTTTTAGTGTCTGGATTAGCCTTAATCAGCATTTTAAGCCTTTTACCATGAAAGATTAACTTGTGTGTCTGGCTGAAATGTCTCTATTGAAAATATTATACAGTGCTTCTGTACTTGAGTTATAAAATACACTATCAATGGAATAAAACATTTCGAAATACGTTTTACATGTCAGATTTACAAACAGAACTAATGGGAGGACGAGTGTTTTATCGAAGACAGATGATAGAGTTTGGTGTCCAGATTGGATTATGTCATCTTGGAATATGTAGATCATATAGTTCTATTCTGTGAAGATTCGGAAAAAGACGTAGTCCTCGCATAACCTCGAGAGAAAAAAACACAAGGATGTTTACTAAATGACTTATTCCCCCTAAATGTGAAATATTACTTCACGGTTGGATTAATGATAGGGAGTAAAGTAAGCGGATCGATCATGGATGTCTGGACAGCCCTGATGAATTGGTGTCTAACGAGATCATGGCTTATACCATTATTAGTGTAGTTAAGGTGTTAAACTAACTCTCAAAGCACGAATATATTCTTTAAGAATTCAATCTGTTTTAAATGTTATCTCTAAAACTCTGTCCCTAAAATTAGATGATATTAGTGGGTTATTAGTAGTTAATCATAGACGTCTTGTATATTGTTTGTGATATCAGATAAAGAGTATTAACTAAATATGACAAATAGATTGATGAGATGGTGAATTTTTATCAACCTAGTTAATTAAACACATACTTAATTTGTAATCATCTATCTCCTATCTCAATACACAATCATATTTGACATGAGTTCACAGAAGTGATACCGATTCCTCAAGTCATTTACTATTGGGACCATTGAGTGAATAAATGTGACGTGAGACAAAGAATAATAACTAGATGTGACAAATGAAGTGATGAGATGAGGAATCTTCGTCAACCGAGTTAATTTGAACATCCTTAACTTATCATCATCTACCTTCTACCTTAATCCATAATGATATTTGATGTCGATTGAAAGAAGTAATATCGATTCCTCAAATCATTTACTATTAGCCTATACCATATTAGTTAAAAAAGGATTACCTAAAAGAATCATTACCATTACTACTTATACTATTCTTGTATTTTTTATGCTGTTACAATCAACTCACTTAAACCGATATACATTTAAGCAAAGATGGATAGTGGCTAGCAGTGGAATCCAGGACGCGCGTTTCGTCCCGTTTGGGACTCGTCAGCTGGATGTACCTGAATCTCAGAATTGATGTTCACTCTGGGACTTAAACTCAGTACCATTCGCTTCAAACGCCATCGCGTTATCCACTTAGCTACTAAGTCCTGATAGCCACTTGATTGTGCAATGGGGTGAAGTTTAATTTACTTGATATTGTTTTTACTTGAATCTTCCCATTGATGTTTTAGAACTGAAATTGATCAGTCTCTTATTGGCATATGTGCATATTGTGCGTATGCCTCGATATACATTTACTTTATATTGAACAATTGAATAATCAAATTCGTTCAAACAAACAAAAAGTGACCCAAAATCAATGACTTACTTTTTTAAAATAATTAAAAATACTAATGTACCTTGTCCATTAGATATATCAACCAGATAAGATGATAACATATTATTGATTATTGATTATAATAATGACGTAATAATAATAATCACTATTATTGTTACTAATCCATGTCTCATAGATACTTTCTAAGTTCCAGTTATATTTTTGCTTAGTTACTAATAGATTATTATTAATATTACTGTTTAATCCAAATAATGAATAACTATTTTATTCAATGTTTTAATTGTTTTTTGTTGCTACGGTTATTGTTCAATAATTAAGAATTCAAATTATAAAAGACAACGTAATTTTATATTAAAATCTCCAGATTGTTTAAAACGAATGGCAAATATAGATCATCTTTTGTTGTTGCTGGGGTTGTGGTTATGTGTGTGTGTGATGTCATCAACAAGTTACCTAAATTTTGTTGTTGTTTTATTTGTTTGTTTGTTGCTAGGTAGGTGTACTTTATCATTCATTTTCAATTTTATACTTTTTAAAATTGATTTATGAATCATATTATTTTATTATTATGTAATCGATCAATATAACCTAAGGATAGTGACCTTAATAATGTTCGATAATTAATAAATTCAATATTTAATAGATGCTGTTTTTTTAAAAATAAAAAATTTAAATTTAATTGATTCGTACATAGTAACTAATTGGAAAATCATTGTCAGAGTTCTAGTGAAAAGTCATGATCAGTGGAGCTAATCCGTGTCGAGTAGAGACAGGTATCTACCTCAGTATAATGGAAGATGGTCACGTAATTTCGTGGATTGGTTGAGGTTGGACATTAACACCATTGGATATCGGACAGTTCAGTGGTCTAGTGGGTTGAGCGTTCACGCGTGAGATTGAAGGTTCTGGATTCGAGTCCCACTAGCAGGATCTTGGATGAGCACTGCTTAGAAGTCCAACAATAGGAAGAAACGGTCGTCCAGTGTTTTTAGGTTTCTAATGGTGGTCTAACATCGGTCGGTTCCTGATCACGATCAATACTTTATGTCGATTTTTTTCTTAATTTGGGTTATCATTATTTTATGTTTCTGATGGACATTTATGATGAACCTTCAACTAAGATAACATAGATGATGAGTGATTTTTATTGTTTTTAACTAATTTGTGACAAAAATCTACTTTGTATTTAACTAGTAACTATTCTACTAAATAAAATGTACTTTCAATATGTAAAATTAAATAGAAGAGTTAGTAGGTATTTTGAAGTGTGCTTACTGTTGAATGCATCTAAAACTTGTTGAAGTTTCGTTGTGAGATCTATTTATTCAATAAAATCTCAAGTGAGAAAGTTGTTCATTAATATTGTTAGACTTATTGTGTTTCATTCCCCACGCAAGTTTAGCTTTTCAATTTATACTACTTATAAGTAGCACAAAATGTTTATCTGAAATAAAGTCAACTATGTGAGTGTGAGTTGTTGATAGTCATGAGTAACTTTCAAGTCCTTATTATATATATATGATTCGAACTCAGTAATCAACTTTTAGGGGATTCGTTAACGTTGGGCTACGCATTTCGTGATGACGGTAACATATATTTTTTAATCAGGTAAACAGTAAGTTAAGAAGTTACGTTTTAATTGTCTTCCTAATTTTTATCACCACAATTGGAAATCAGAAATAACAAATACCATAAGTAATACATATTATCATGAAGTGTGAACTGAAATAATTTCGGGAAAAAAATGATGAAGTGACAATGTATTGATCAATTTCAATTGATCCGTTATGATGATCAAGTTATATTCTTAAGATTTCTTCATCGTCATTCTGTTAAACTTAGTATTATAAAGTGACAAACAGATTACTTATCTCTTTATTTTGAACGGATCGATTAATGTTAGTTTTTCTTGTACTAGAAATCATTCACTTTTAGATTTGTATAAAACAATATTTTTGATTAACTCTGCCTGGAGTCCCTCTGGGGCCACTGCCAGTTCCATGCCCGGATAAAGGAGGAGGGTTAGCCTAACCAGAAAATTTAATTCAAAACATTTAAACTCAACTTTAGGAGTAAGAAAGTCTTCATTTGAAAGAGTTATGACACCTTATAGGGAAAGCCAAGTTCCTTCGATAGTCTGATGCCTCTTTTGACAACCAGAACAACCATTATTTAGGTACATGGAAGCCGCGTACGATCTGAGAGACTGGAAGAATCACTTAAATTACTGTAAAAATATTTTTGATTATTATACAAATAGTCACTGGATATTTAGTATACAGGGTAGTTTTTGAATTACTCAATCATTTAATGAATTCTAATTCTATTATCAGAAGGGGTTTATGGAGATTTTAGTAATTTCACAGATTGAAATCATGAGTCAATTGAAGCTAGAACAACATGGAAATCCTGGAAGCACTAGACGGCCGTTTCGTCCTGTTGTGGGACTCCTCAGTTGTGCGCATCCACGATCGTGCACCCCAGGAGAATTGAACGAAGGATCTATCGGTGCGCACTATTAACTTTCAGACCAGTTGGCCGGCATCCAACGATCTGATGAGGAGTCCAGTACTAGGTTAAGACGGCCGTTCAGTGCTTCCAGGTTTTCCATGGTGGTCTAGCTTCAATTGACTCATGATTTCAATCTGTGAAATTTCTAATTCTATTAATTGAGAGAAATGAAATCTTTGTAAACAATAAGTTTCAAATTAACTAGCCTACTTTTCATTAATATATTTCACTATATTAATGTTAAAAAATACTTGTCAACAGTTACCATGGTAACCTACTTAAAAAGCGGCAAAATTGTTTTTTAAATTGTAAAAATGCAGAAAGTAGTTTACCAAAATAGAATAACAATACTATTGAATAGTAATTAGTAGTATAGTTAAAAAAGAATTCAATTTTCTTCTATTGCTTGTCCTTTATATCCTTTATCTCTTTTCTTAGTTTAATCCGTTTCAACTATATTTTTTTGGACAGATATTCTACTTCTAATCGATGTTATACACTACTTATATCTGTCAATATAAGTAGCATAAATCACATGTGAAATAAATCAAATCTTGTACAAAATGAATAGAATGCTCCTTAGATATCCTTATGAAATTTATTATAACCTTAAAGGGTGATAATTAGATAATGAAGACAATGTGTCAAGAAATTACTCAGAGAGAATTCTATCTAAGCTATGATAGTATTTGTAGGTTGTATTCATCATATATTATTTACATATCATAAGGAACTCTTGAACATAAATGATCAGTTTCACCCTAGTATGGAGCCCTCATAATTACAATGTCCTTGACCCTATTAGGAATTCAATAGAAGATCTATAGGACTAATCGTAAAAGCTTAAACATTAAAACCATTAGATTAGTGTATACTAGTACGATTCAATGTTTAGTCAGTTTGTTTTATAGATTGAAGATTGTCCAATACTATCATTGACAGGTATTTTCACTTTGAACAAATTCCGAACTATACTAGTCATAATTATTCATGACTAAAATATTAGGAATTTCTTGAAATAAGTCATTAATGAGCTAACTATAACAGTTTCGTTGAAGGTTTTTCATTGAGATTGATTTGAACTTTTGTTGTTGCTGTTGTATCTATAACATTTAAGGTATCACTATAAACTAAATAGCACTAGACTGTAGTAGTAAACTTGTAGTGGCATTGGACCATAACCATACAATCCTCAAAGCTGAATACGAGATTATTCGGAAAATAGATATTCAATATTTAACGCGGAAAAATACCTAACGATGGAGAAGGCGTGAATAATGAATTGAATGATTTAGAGTTGATCGAATGGCATGGCTCAGCCATGCAGGCGTGGTCTCTGCTGAATGTTACCTTATATCTTCTATTCATACTAAATATATTGTTCCTTCTCTAGCCTAACCTTGTTCTACATCATGTATTGGTAATTGATACGATACAGTGAGTTGGTGTAGTCGATGGTGTGACTTCCACGTAAGATCTTATAGATTAGGCAGTTATATCATGACAAATCTACAAATTTAGAATTAGGTCTATTATTAGAGCAGCACTAATATTATAGTAAACCATAATTCTACAAACTCTTCTTTAAAGAGAATCATTAGCTTTTGTTCTTTTATGTGACTTAGTATGATGACTAGATCTAATTAGCTAATGTATTTAGTCATAAAAATCTTCGGAAATTATCAAAAGACATAAATGAAACACTGTTATCAGTCTCTTAATCATTAACCTTGATAGAGTCAAATAATCTCTAAACCTATATCGGTTGCCTGCTGAAGCTTCTAGATTGTACACTTTAGATTTTGTTTTTAATCACTATTTGTTTGAATGAATGTATGCCTTTTGCATAAGCTATTACAACTTATCAGGAATTTAATTACTGAATAATTCAAGATATTCCACAACTTTGGTTTATATATTTTTCTCTTCCTTCAAGACTTGAACAAACATGAAGCAATTGTAATAGAATTCATGTAATAATACATTCCGAGATATCATAATAACATGATTGATCATAAACATTTATAGATAAGTATTAGTATGACGGTTATGAAGATTTTTGAATTTTGTTGAGTTTATGAACTGATTACAGCAAGAAGACTATAGGAAAGCATTAAAAAGCTGTCTCGTCTTAGTCTAGGGTTCCACAGGAGCGTTAATCCACTGTCTCACATCCGTAAATCGAGCACAACTCTTACATTCTTGTCCACGAACAGTTGATCACTGAGGTTGAATTCAATCGCTTACAATCGTGGAGTGATTAAAATTAGACATGCACACAATTGGATTACAGCTTTGTTGGGATATTCAGGAAAATATCCCAAAAATTATTCTGTTAAGTCTAATGCTATCCTTGAACTTGAAATGATGTTATTTTCTTATTGGTCATTATTTATTTAACGTGTCGTTTTCCTACTGGTCAATATTGTACAATGTTATTTTCTATTTTATGGTACGATGTGGTCTGCTTGATTGGTATATAAACAGAGTATGTTTGAAATATAATGATTCATATCTCAGAGGCTGAGACTTGCGTTCTGAACTCAACTGGCTGGAATAGACAGGGAAGCAGGGCCAATCGGGACTCTAGGTCGTCCATCACGTGTTTACTTGTCACTGTGATCGATCGATATAAAACGCTGCGCATCTAACCTGCAGTCACACACGTTACAACAGTATTGCTGTGTTCAAGTTCACAACAGTAACAGTAATAATAATAATAATAATCGAAAATGCCAAACATTGAGTTATATGACCCTTTTTTCATGTTTACACTATTCACTTTCTTGTAAATTATTAAAAGTCTAGAAGTTGATCAGTAAGTTAACACCATCCGTGTTTAAGAAGTCAGATGGGGACAAATAAATGTTGAGGTTAGACATTAACATTATTGGATGTCGGCCAGTTCAGTGATCTAGTTGTTGAAGCGCCTGACGCGAGACTGATAGGTCCTGGGTTCGAATCTCGTGGGGTGTGGGATCGTAGATGTGCACTGCTGAGGAGTCCCGTACTCGGACGAAACGGCCATCCAGTGCTTCTAGGTTTTCCATGGTGGTCTAGCTTCAACTGATTCATGATTTTAATCAAAAACAAATGAATGTATTTTAATATCAATCTACAAACTATCTTGGTAAAATATAAGAACCTTACTATGAATACTTCATTAACAGATTTCTATCATTTGTTCTTCACATTCCCTACGATCTCTCAACTTCATAAATCCTTTCTTATTCCATTCTGTTTTATTCAACTCTATCTTCTTAGCATTTTGCTATCAGATTTTTCACTTTTAATTAATGTTCCATACTACTTATTTCTGTCGATATAAGTAGCACACATCACAGTAACAGTAAGAGATTTCATTTTGATATTATTCATTGCAATTTTATGAACATTGTGTATCAGTATGATTCATGTATTTGAGTTTAAAAACAATTGTGGTGAATGAGAACACAAGCGGGGACAACCAATTGTATTTGAATACACAATTACAGAATTTCTTGGTGAAATCTGAGATCAATATATTGTATATACTTCATTTACAAAATGTTGATCAATTGTCTCAGACTTTGTTTTTGATTGAGATCATGAACCGATTGACGTTAAACCACCTTTGGAAACCTGGAAACACTGGACGGCCGTTTCGTCCTATTGTGGGACTTCTCAACAGTGCGCATCCACGATCCCGCTCACGGGATTCGAACCCAGGGTGTTCGGTCTCGCGCGCGAACGCTTGACCTACTGGACTGTTGGGTCGGCATCCAATGTTGATAGTGGTGTTGCTTCGTTTCTATTCTAATCATTCTCTTTTCTTCGATTCTCTTTACCTTCTGTCTCCTGGCATTCCACTTTCGATCGACGATATATACTACTGTCGACACATCCTATCTGTTGACATCAGCAGCACTTAGCACACTACTAGTATTATTAGTACTGCTAAAACTATTTCAGTGAACGAGATTACATGAGAAGAAAATCAAATGTATTTGAATCAGTCAGTAACAACGTAGAACTTAGTACGTACGTACATCAGTACGAGTTGCCACACCACATTAGCACAGAGATGCAGTGGTCGATTCAAATCCCATAGTGGTAGAGGTAATAAGAGTATAAGCAGTAATCGGGAAGATTAGTGTTTGGAGATGTTACTTAAAGAGTAGAATACAGTGAAATAAATTTGGGAAGAGAAAATAAAGAGACAAGGGAGGATCAGGAGATCAAAATTTGGGAGAGCACAAAGAGTGGATGCATTTGCGCCATTGCAAATTCATGTATTTGAATACACAATTACAGAATCGCTTAGTGAAATCTAATAACCTTACAGTAAATACTTCATTTGAAAACTATCTATTAATTATCTCCGACTTAATTATTCCTTCATTTTCATGTCAATCATTCTCTTTGGCTTCGATTTTCTCAATGTTCTACCATCGGGCATTTCACTATCTATTGATGATAGATATATATATACTACTTATATCTGTCGATATCAGTAGTACACAACACCTTCCTTAAGATAATTACTCATTTATTCATGAACTGAATCATTTATTTACATTATCATTAAGAAGAATCTATTTATATATAATGAATATTCATTGTATGTCTTATAATTCGTTTTCTTATTTTAATCAATTAGATTACTTAATGTAACCGATTACATAATCATTATATAACCTTAAGTAGACTATCTTTTAGATAAAACGTTCTTGAGCATTCATGAAAACGTTTATAATACTATCATGATGTATGTTACTTATGTCGACAGAGTATAAGTAGTATGTAGCACTCATTGAAAAGGGAATGCATACATACAGAAGATTGTGAAGTATCAATTGAAGTAAACAAAAAAGAAGTCAGAAAATCATTTGAATAACAAGAGAATTGAAAGAATTATGAAGTATACAAAACGGAAATTAAGGGAAGATATGGCCCAAATGCCTTGGCACGGCCAAGAGTCGGAAGAGTCCGCTCACTCTCTCTCCTTCTCTCCGAATTCTCTCACATGACCATGCGTATATAGTCACTGTTAGGGAAGTCCTACTTAATGCCTTCTCATGGCAGGAGTGTTGTTTACAAAGTTAAGAGGATGAAAAGTGAAAGTCTGTCACTTTAATCAGGTCAATGAACACATAGGGCCCATCTAGATGAGTTGAAAAACACAGATTCTAAACCAATGGTGCACATAGGCTCCAGGGTTTTGAAGGAACGAATGGTATATGAACCAATTATTGGTTATCGGCAACCATGGAACTGCATTACCTGATGTTGCTCTATTACCTTATGGATCAGATCTTTAAGTCAAAGGCTCCGAGTATGACTTCCTCAAAAGAAGTGATATGATCCATTGTATTGTACCTTTTATATTATTGTATCAAAATGCATATCGTTTAGCTTTTAATTAAATGAACATTCAAATAGATTGAATTATGTTATCAGTTTTTTTTTAATGAATAATTAGAAATCAATTAGAATTAATTAACTAAATGGAATTCAATTGGGTCTGTTGTGAGTTAGTAACTTACTGAACAATTTCATGGATTACTTAAAGTTAAACATTAAAACATATTGCATATCAACTAGCTTAGTAGTCTATAGGGTTAAAGCGTTTACACACACACACACACACACATAAAACTGATAGGTCTTATGTTCGAATCTTACAAGACAGAATTGTGAATATACACTAATGAGAAGTTCTATACTAACTAGAACAAAATGATAATCATTTAATATGTCTAGTTATTCCATATTGATTTAACTTCAATGAATTAATTCATTTACATTAGATCCTTATAATTATCATAATGATAATGAATTAGATCATTGATCGGTAATCAATAATATAAAGTATTCTACCTTTCATCTTTTGTAATATCATTTTATAAAATATATATATCAATTTGTAATTCATTTATAATAAATAATTAACCTTATTTAATTGGATATTGATTTTTTTTTTCTATTTAATTAATTGAATGAATTCAATTAATTTATAGTATCGTTTTCTATAATTGTTAAGTTCTTATATAAATTATTCTACCTTATGGACAAGCTAATTTATTCATTGTTTTTCAATGAGATCATGAAACGATTGATGTTAGATCATCTTTGAAAACCTAGAAGCACTGAATGGATGTTTTGTTCTATTATGGGACTCGTCAGTAGTGTGCATCCACGATCTCGCCTCGTGGGATTCAAACCCAAAGCGTTCAGTCTCATGCGCGAACACTTAACCTACTGAACCATTGAGCCGACATTCAATGGTGTTAATATTTAACTTCAATCAATCCATTCTTCTTTTTCTTTTTCTTCAGTTACTTATTTGATGTCAATTAGATTAGACAATAATGAAAGGGATGGGTTTACCATAGTAACCAACACTACAAAAAAATGTTTTTTTTATTGTTATTTTTTTCTTTTATCTAAATAACAGAATAAAGTAGATAATAAGAATTTCTTATTATTTTATTGTATTATTCTTTCTCCATTGATTTTGTTGCCATCCCTAACAAAAGAAGGGTAAGTATCAATTTTATTGATATATATACACATCTATGTATTTCTCAGTGTATATAAAGTTTGATGCATTTGATGATGATGGTTATGTTGTTTATAAATAAATAAAAACAACAACAACAACAATGAAAACTCTATAATCAAATTAGCAGTGTAAGACTCTTCATCAGTGTGCATTCACAATCTGGCCTCGTGGAGTTCGAAGTCAGCACTTATCAATCTCACGCGTGAACGCTTAATCTCTAAACCGCTTAATTGATCAGCATTTAATGGTGTTCATCTGTTACTTCAATGTATCTATGAAATTGAGCCCGGGAAAATAAAATAATTAAACCATACATAAGAAAACATCTGTTTTATTAGCTAATCAAACTAGGTTGTTTTGCTTTTTGTTGTGGTTGTTGTGGTTGCAATTTTGTTGTGAATCGATGAATATGATTGAATTGTAATCAAGGTAACTTGTTGTATTGTAGTGATTTAATTAAACTATATTTACAGATCACTGATACATGGATGATCAATATTCAATGATCACTAGTTTAGATGTGAACAGTTCACGAATCAATATGTGAATAGTGTTCATTCTTTTCAATGAATATTGCCAGTAAATATAATGTCTCCGTTTGTAATTTTTTGTACCTTATACAGTTGAAGGTTATAATCTTTTTATAAACGTGCTTGAATAGGTTATGCAATTACTTTCTCTGTGGTGTGTACTATTTATATTGATATTAGTAGTATATGACGCGAGTCAGCAATGTAATGTCTGTCAGCAGAAGATGGAGAAGATCAAGAAAGGAAGAATGGGAACAGAAAGCAATTAGTTTGGAAATGTAAGAACAACGAAGTTCGAGACAATTAGTGAACATTTTGCAAATTATGTATTGTAGTATGATTTTTCTATTTTACCAAGTAACTCTGTAATTTTGTGTTAAATATGATCCGATTGTCCCCATTGGTGTTCTGTTCACTACATCTCCATTGTTGTTTAGGATTGCAATTGATCAGTCTCTGATTGACATATGTGTATCTTATGCGGATTGCTTCTATATTGCCTTAATTCATAAGCATTCCATTGCTAGTCAATATCTATCTTTACTTATAATGTCTTCTAATGGTCTATGAAAAGTCATATAATGTAGTGTATACAAATTGATTCAATCAAACAGATGGAATAAAATATAGTTTGTATTTTACAACGTTAGTCAACTTTAGCCTTTAATGTAATTCAGATGTAGTATTATCAATAAAAATACTGTTTCATCTGTGAATGAATTAGTTCTAATAGTTATTGTTAACAAATCGGTCATTTATTAGATGGTTTATTGAAAGTAAGTTGAAAAAAAATAATTTCACGATCCTACTCGAGGGATTCAAGCATCCTAGGATCATAGATGCGCATTGTTGAGGAATCCCACAATAAGACGAAACGGTCATCCATGTTTTCAACGGTGGTTTCACATGAATCGGTTTATAATCTCAATCAAAAACTTAATCATCTTCAAAACCCTATACTGATAATAATTTCAATGAAAAGTTGAAGTCTAATAGCAGGTGAGTGATCATTACACTACTCAATAATTGTTTATTTAAACAAAGTTTTAGTAGTGAATCACAACTGTTGAAGCTCTTAAAAAGTGGGACGAAACAATTTTTTAACTATATTTTTTGGTTCTGAAATCAGTATGTTTAGAATCTTGTTTGTCAATAGATTAATTCATAACACTCTTAATGTAAGTAATATACATCGAACAATCTGAACTTGTGTCACTCATCGTTGTAGCTATTAACTAGATCATAGATTTGACTGAGTTATGATATACCACTTGTGAAACTAAGATCTTTAGCCTTAAATGATCACTATGTGAATTAAATAGTTAGTCTATTATAATAATCTATTTCAATTATATGTGTAAATCTACTTATTAGTAAGGTCTGGGAGACTAAAATAACTCCTTAATTACTCTAACTATGATCAAATGCTAGTAGAAGTTGTTTATGTTTTCTTCAATTTCAGCGGCATTTTCGCCCTCAATAGTAGGATAATGAAAGTATTACATAATTGTTTCATTGTATTTTGAGCTATTCTTAATAAAGGTTTAACGACAAAACTATAATTTATGGACGAACCAATCAAATTTAAAATAATGGGTCTTAGATTTTGGCGCGAAATTCATTCACTCATTTGGTCAAATAGCGTTTTGGCATTACAGCTAATGTCAGTTCGTGAGGAAAACCGTAAATCTAATTCATAAACCTGACCATAAACTTATTTATAACCTTCATTTGGTTTTAGTTGTTGGGTGGAAACTCTCAAGGTCACTTTAGTGTCGCTTATAGGTCGTCCATAAATTATAGTCTCACCGGTTTAGTAAATTTCTTGAACATTTTGCAAATGAAATTAGAATTTAGTGGTCTCTTGTTCTTAGATTGCAGTAGTCAAATAGCTGACAGTAAATGTCAGAATAAATTGAAAGTCAGTCAGTCAGTCAGTAACAACGTAGAACTTCGTACGTATGTACATCAGTTCGAGTTGCCACACCACATTAGCACAGAGATGCAGTGGTCGATTCAAATCCCGTAGTGGTAGAGGTAATAAGAGTATAAGCAGTAATCGGAAAGATTAGTGTTTGGAGATGTTACTTAAAGAGTATAATACAGTGAAATACATTTGGGAAGAGAAAAAAAAGACACAAGGAGGAATAAGGAGATCAAGATTTGGGAGAACACAAAAAGTGTATGCACCTGCGCCATTGCAAACGATTTTCAGCCATGACATTCAGGGTCTTTAACCATTGGTTGCTATCATCTCGCGGTCCCCAACCAGGTAGTCTACACCTACCGAAATGACTCAGACCACTTGTCAGTGACTTCATGGACTTGTGCCATGTTTTGGTCCTATACCACTGAACATCGCACGTCGAGGCAGTCGGTGGTTGGGCATACGTAACACGTGTCCCAGCCTCTCAACTGATCAAGTTTCACTACGTCATCAATTGATTTGCCATCCTTACCCAGTACCCGTTTCCTAACAACTGCGTTACTTACTCGATGGTCCCATGATATACGAGCAATATTTCGAAGACACCTATGATCAAATACTAGTAGTCTACGAATATCCTCTACTCTTACCGGCAAAAGTATCTAGCAGTGAAATCCATAATGGGCATCTTGTCCTACTTGAAGCTCATTAAGTGAATTTACCTGCGTCCTCGATCTAATGTTTACTTCGGGACTTGAATCCAGAACCGCTTGCTTCAAAAAGCAAACGCATTATCCACTTGGATATTGACTGATGATAGTCACTCACACAGATTGAAATCATGAGACATTTGAAGCTAGACCACCATTGAAAACCTGGAAGCACTGGATGGGCGTTTCGTCCTAGTATGGGATTCCCCAGCAGTGCGCATCCACGATCCCGCACCACGCGAGGCTCGAACCCAAGACCTACTGACTTCGCGCGCGAGCACTTAACCTGTCGACCGCTGAGCCGGCATCCAACGGTGTTAATGTCTAACTTCAACCAATCCACGAAGTTGCGCCACCGTACACCATTGTCTTCAGTGAGTTGTTATCTCACAACAGACCTAGTTGAACTCCACTGGTAACGGATTCTCACTAGAACTCAAGGAGTTTTTCCTGAAGTCAGTCATTAGTGAGCAGTTGATTATTATCAGAATGGATTTTGTGGAGATTTTAGAAAGTTCACAGATTGAAATCATGAGTCAGTTGAAGCTAGACCACCATTGAAAATCAGTGAGTTTTTATTTAATTTGAAATGACTTAGAATAACCCATTTTTCATATATTTGTCTGAAATTTAAACAATCTTGATTAGCATATTTGTATTCTGTAGTTGATAAATCACAAATAAGACAAAACTCGCATTTTTGTTTTCACTGTTAGTTACATTCCATTTAATCCAATAATAACAATGTATCATAGTGACAAAATCAAGGCAATTCGTATAGAATACACATATACCAACTTGAATCAGTCTAATTTCAGCTAAAAATATCAACAATGGTATAATCCAAATCATTTCACATTGAATAATTGACTATTATGTAACAATTAATATTAGATACCTAGAGAAGAGAGATATATAATCATAAGATTTTTATTGTATTCATAAACTGTACCAATCTACAGTCCTCCACTTTACCAACTGGGCTATAACCCCTAAATGTCCTGGTATATCCGAGAGTAGGGAGAGTCACTTCTCCCTCTTGAAATGGTCTCACATTGCTACGTGTATACAACCATTGCCAGGGGTGTCCTACTTATTGCCTTCTCGCAACGGAGGGGGGTTACGAAATCGAAAGGATGAGAAGTAAATGTTCAGTGCTTCAACCGGGTTGGTGGACACGGAAGTTCTACCTAGGGGAGTCGGAAGACCCTCATTCCAACTCAATTATGTATATGGGCTCCAGGATCCTGAGGGAACAAATGACGTATGAACTAATTAATTGTCATCGCCTATCATGTAACTGCATCTCTTTACGTCGCTCCATTGCCTTATAGATCAGACCTTCAGGTCAAAAGCTCCGGGTGTGGCCCTCTAAGAAAACCACCTGCTTCGATTTGAGCACTCGGACAGTATCTCATCTCTCACACAAATCGAACGATTTATATGACGTATATCTATTTGGTGTCTCCTTGTACCAAGATTTATGTGTTTTAATAAATAAGAGTATTCATAAACAATCGATTGAATACACACACATACACTAATAGAGTAAATATAAATACAAAAAAGGGTTTGAATTTTCTTATGGCTAAGGCTTCAATAAACCTAAGTATACGCCGTTTTAAACTTTTATACATCACAAAAACCGAGTGAAGATCAATCTTATGGCCTATTTCAATTATATGTTTAGCAACAGAGGATGATGGATGTTTATCCTCGAATCTTATTGGGTTACTTGATTGTATCTGTTTCTGCAACCATTTAGGTACATGTTCACACATTCTAATTTTGAGATCACGATTGCTCCTTCCTATATATATGTCACCACACACATTAAAATTAATAAACACAGTGGGATGTGACATAATCGTTTTCATATCTTTTATGTTTTGAATGAAGCATGCACCTTGTTCTTTCTTTGATAATGAACTTTGCTGTGCAATACGTTTTATTGATGACTGACTGATTTAATTTTGATAATGATATTAGAAGACGAAGATTATCAGAACTATGTGATAGATTAGCGCAATACATTTCGAACAATCTGGTCACACATATACTTGTTTAGAACATTTATATATAAAAAATAAAAGGTCAACTAGACAGGAAACGGGGTAAGAGGAGATAAGGATAATGATAAGAGTAGTAATCATAATGTGAACACAATTTGAAACCTAATCACTCTGGATAATAAGTCAATATTACCAGGGTAGGTTTAAGGTAAGAACAAACTGTTTTTGAGCACACAAAGGGGGTCTGAATTTTTGTATGGCTAAGGTTTCAATAAACCTTAATATACGCCCTTTAACACTCTTATACAGCACTACAAAAGCTGAATTTAGATCAATCTTGTGACCTGTTTCAATTATATGTTTAGCAATAGAGGATGATGGATGTTTATCCTCAGCTCTGATTTAAGCCTTTTTTCAATAAAAGGCAATTTGAACCACCACTGAATGGTAAATTGATGTAGACAGGGTTTTTTTCTACCAAGACCACAATAGGTTTCACTATACCATGGATTTTCTTATTGGATCATTTTTATAGCATTTATATGATCAGATTGTTCGAAATGCATTGCGCCAATATATATCATCACATAGTTCTGATCATATTCATCTTCTTATTACATTATCGAAATTTATCAAAGGAACTAATTACTTTGAAAATACAAAAATAAGTTGAAATCATGAGTCAACCGAAGCTAAATCACCATGGAAAACCTGGAAGCACTGGGACTCCTCAGCAGTGTGGATCCACGACCTCGCCCCCTCTGCGAGATTCGAACCCAGGACCTATTGGTTTCGCGCGCGAGTACTTAACCTGTCGATCGCTGAGTTGGCCGGCATCCAATGGTGTTAATATCTAACTTCAACCAATCCACGAAGTTGCGCCAATTGACTCATGATTTCAACCAGTGAAATTTCAAAGATCTCCACAAAACCCCTTCTGACAAAAGTAAGTCTCATTTTTTCTTAATGAATACAAATAAATCATAATGATCCTTCGTCACATTGTTATTTAATCTAGTGTAACTAGGATAATGAATGAATTCTGTTAACTCATAAGAAATATCTTCTCTTTTTGGTCTTTTTAAAGAAATAAAATAGTATGGTATCTGTTAAGATAATCTAATGAAACCATTTGAATCCAACAACTAAGACCCAAATAATTCAATAATAATAAGTAAAACAAATTAGATTTCAAGATACTATCAATATATTATAATAGGGGTTTGTGGAGATCGTATAATTTAAATAGTTGAATTTCATGAGTCAATTTAAGTTAAACTACGATTCAAAAGCTGAAAGTACTGGATGGTCGTTTCGTCTTAGTATGGGATTCCTCAGTAGCTCATATCCATGATTCCATACTAAAGCGACTCGAACCTAGGACCTTCGTGTGAACGCGTATAAACGATTAAGCTATAGATCAATGAGTTAGCATTCAATATTGTCAATATCTGATATCAATCAATTCATAAACTTGTTCAACCATTCACCATTTTCTAAGGTAGATAAGTACCTCTACACAACACGGGTTGGATTCCACTAATCAGAGCTTCTCGCTAGAACTGCAGGAAGCCAGCCACTAGTAACTACATGATCATAATTATTAGAAAGGGAGTTTATAATTAGATTATAGTTAAATATTTAAACTGTTGGATACCAGTCAGCTCAATGGTCTAGATGTTAAGCATGTGTTTAATTTAATTTAATGAGAGATCGTGGATGCTCACTACTAAAGAGTTCCATAGTAAAACAAAACAGCCGTTCAGTGCTCCCAGATTTTCAATGATGGTCAATTCATAAATTCAACTATTAAAATCACTATCAAGATAGATATAACTAACACAATATCAATAGGTCATCAGTTAATTAAATTAATGATGATCTAGAAATCTTGACATTATTCACTCAGTATGATACTCAATAGTATTGATTATATGGTATCTTCTACAAATCTCTATCTCTCACTCACTCACACACACACACACACTGATTGTTACTTGATACTTAATACAGAAATCCAAATTAATCAATATAAGTAAAATATTTAATCAATATGGATGAAAACAAATGATGGATTGTTACTGATAATCATATGATTAGCATTGCATTCATATAAATCACTATCAATTATTGATTTTAGTTTCAATATAGTAATAAGGTATTCAGTAATAAAGTAATGATTCATTTAATTACTGGATTTAATTACTTCTTATTGATTAGAACTATTTACATCACTATGTAAGTCTTATGAGTTATCTAGAAATCTATACAACATTATTATTTGTCTATGAATTGATCAAGTTAAGTAACTAGAGATGATCTCAAATGAAGTATAAGATCTGATCATTCCATTAAAGAAGGTGCTTTGATAACGAATGTTGTTTCTAGGTAACTTTGTAAATACTTAACTAACTAGAAATTGATAAAATAAACTAAAACTGGAATCATTAAAAGAGCTTGGATTATTAGAATTAATCTAAAGTAAATATAACTGTTGAGACCATTATCACAGTTTAGTGTATGTTATATATGTCCACGAATATAAGTAGTATGTAACACTAATCGAAAATGGAAATCTTAACAGTAAAAGGTTAAGAAGATCAAATTGAAAAATAAAACAGAAATGAAAATAGATAAGAATGATAACTTGAAAGAATCATACAGAATGTGATGAACAAATGATGGAAATTTCTAAACGAACTATTCAATGTATAGTTCTTATATTTTACTCAGTGATTCTATACTTTTCTACTCAAATACATTTAACAATTGGATTCATGAGTAAATTGAAGTTAGATCACCGTGGAAAACCTGGAAGGACTGAACGACTGTTTCGTCCTATTTTGGAACTCCTCAACAGTGCGCATCCACGATCTCACCTTGAGAGATTAGAACCCAGGAACTATCAATCTCCCGTGTGAACGCTCATCCTGTACACCACTGAGCCGGCAGCCAAATGTGTTAATGTCTAACTTCAACTAATCTACGAAGTTGAGAAACACATCCACCATTGTCATCAGTGAGTTATTATCTCACAACAGACCCGGCTGAACTCCACTGATCACTGTTTCTCACTAGAACTGCAGAAAGTACCTCTTGAAACCAGTCTGTAGTGGGTATACGATGATTATTATCAGAAGGGGTTTTATGGAGATTTAAGTAATTCTAAAGTTGAATTTATAAGTCAATTGAAGGTAGATCAACATGAAAAACCTGGAAGCTTTGGATAGTTGTTTCGTCCTATTATGAGACTCCTCAATAGTTCACATCCACCATATCGCCTTGTAAAACTCAAACTCAGAATCTTACTTTCAATCATAACAACAACAACAATAACAACAACAAAAAAACAAACAACGAAATCATAATATAAAATTATCTAACCATTTAAATAATCTTACCTTCTAAGTATTTTAACAAAGATAAATATTCCTTGACCATCAGATATATCATCAACATATGAAATAGACATGATAATTTATTTCAAAATGTATAATGAAATATAAATAATTTTGATATTTGTATCACTTTCACGTATTATAAATTGGTAACTGTATATCCCTTTCTTTATATATATATATATAGATGTATAAAGCTACACGTTTCTTTGATAGATGCAAATTTTAAAGTCAAATATAATTTTGAGTTCAATATTATCAATAGTTTATCCAATTATAAATGTATTATTATTCTTATTTACAGTAAAAGAATTTCTATTTTATTCATTTTTATTTTGTTTTCGTTTTCTTTTCTCTTTTTTTTTACTTTTTCTTTTTATCATTTATTAATCATCTAATTCAGTAGTATAATTAGTGCATTTTTGAGAGAAAAAAAAATGCGTAGGTGTATGAATACATGTGTGCACGTGTACGTATGTGTATACGTATACGTGCGTACGTATTTATGAAAGTGTGCATGTGTATTCTCATCTATGTGTTATGATTATTGTTGTTGGATTCAATTATCGGAACAGTTAATTATTATTATGATTTTGGCATTTTCATCATCATATTACATTAGTCTTAATGGAATGATTAAGGTCAGATGATTTGAATTATGATTGGTCAATTGAATTATTGAGATATTTTCATTTATTATAATTGGATAAAAAATATGGCACAGTGATTCAATAGTGCGAGGGAGAGAGAGAGAAAAAGAAAGAAAAAGATTTTCTTTTATGAATCGATAATGTAGTTTTAATGATGGTACTACTCAATGAGTGTTTCCCTCTCTCTCTCTCTCTGTGTGTGTGGAGGTGTGTATGTGTTTGTATATGGAATATACGGGAAACTGTGTAAAAATCAATTTATGAGTCAAGAAATAAATATCTCTGAAAGAAAAAAAAGATATTTACATTTAGTCAATTATTTAGTTAATCAACAGCGTTGATGTGTACTTCAGGACTCATTAACTAAATGAATGACACTATGACGTTTGAAGCAAGCGTTACTGGGTTAGAGTCATAGAGTGAACATCCAGTCTGACATGCCTGTATATCTAGTTGACGAGTCCTGAATAGGACGAAACATGAGTCAAAATGGATTCCACTTTTGACCACTATCGATCTTTGCTTATAAAGCTTGTAACTGAAGGCAATATCGAGGCAATCTGCGTAGGATACATATATGTCAATAAGATACTGATCAATTGCAGTCGTAAACAACGATGGACAGATACAAATAAAAGAATAACAAGTGAATTTAAACAGTCTATTGTTTGATAAAGTTTTCTTTATATTCATTAATTAACAGAACATTGTTAAATCACGTAGAATTGGTGAGGCTATACTTGATGGATGATCTTTGAACATCACTGAAGTAGCCTTGAGAAAGTTAGTCCACATTCTAAGGTGAAATGAAGGTTATAAAGCAGTGTAAAGAGTAAGGATTATGATTTGCATTTGATGGTTAAGGTTAGAAATTAGATTCAGTGTTTACATCATGAACTGACATCAGTTAAAATGCCGAAACTGTATTTAGCCAAATGAGTGATTATATAATGCGCTCCAAAATCAAAGATCTGTTGCCTAAATCTGATTGGTTCTTATAGTATCGCCGTAGAATCAATCTGGCAAAAGACACATTTCAATCATCTTTTTACTTAAATATTTGTAAAACAGATGATTTGCATAGTATTTAACAAAGTTATTCTTGGCATTCCTCATTGAAACTGTTCAGATAGGAGAAATTAAAAGGATTAGAGTAAGACAATGATAACTGATGATATAAAAAATGAATGATTGACTGAGATTTGATCAGTTGTGGTTGGCATATGTACTTCGACATAGTTAATAATAACACCAGTTCATATTGAATAAATGGGATGTTGTTAGGAGTGAGATCTAGGACTATGAGATAATGCAATGAGTTTTGAAACAAACAATACTGAATTTGAATTCTGGATTGAACTTTCACTCTGAAATGTAGGTAAAACCAATTTATGAGTAGTAAACAGTACAAGTCGTACGCTAAGAATTCTTCCCCATTGAGATCATGAACCGATTGATGTTAGACCACCGTTGGAAACCTGGAAGCACAGGACGGCCGTTTCGTCCTAGTATGGGACTTCTCAACAGTGCGCATCTGCGGTCCCACCTAACGGGATTCGAACCCAGGTCCTATCAGTCTCGCGCGCGAGCGCTTAATAACTAGACCACTGAGCTGGTGGTCGCAATTCATCTTGATTGATGTGTTGTACCAGGACGAAGAATAGATGAATGGTAATAGCTAGGATCTATTAGTGGACTATTATTTTATATGTACTTATTGTGTGATTATTTAGTAACTATATTATATGTATGTCCATATTGCTTTTATTATAACCTTCCATTTGATCTGATGATCTGATGAACATGGTGGATCTGATGCAGATGTGAAGGCGCGGATCGGCAAAGCAAGAGCAGCATATTTACAACTGAGGAACATCTGGAACTCAAAGCAACTATCAACCAACACCAAGGTCAGGATTTTCA
This sequence comes from Schistosoma margrebowiei, assembly GCA_944470205.2. NCBI lineage: Eukaryota > Metazoa > Platyhelminthes > Trematoda > Strigeidida > Schistosomatidae > Schistosoma > Schistosoma margrebowiei. The sequence goes on along the minus strand of OX104027.1, from coordinate 4,471,371 downwards.
ATACAAATGTCAAGACAGTTCTACTGTATGGGGCAGAAACCTGGAGAACTACAAAAGCCGTCATCCAGAAGATACAGGTGTTTATCAACAGTTGTCTACGCAAAATACTTCAGATCCATTGGCCGGACACTATTAGCAAGAATGTACTGTAGGAGAGAACAAACCAGATCCCAGCGAAGGAAGAAATCAGAAAGAAGCGCTGGAAGTGGGTAGGACACACATTGAGGAAGGCACCCAACTGCGTCACAAGAAAAGCCCTCACATGGAATCCTCAAGGCCAAAGCAAAAGAGGAAGACCAAAGAATACATTACGCCGAGAAATGGAAATAGACATGGAAAAGATGAACAAGAATTGGATGGAATTAGAAAAGGAGGCCCAGGACAGAGTGGGTTGGAGAATGCTGGTCGGCGGCCTATGCTCCATTGGGAGTAACAGGCGTAAGTAAGTAAGTAAGTAACTCCATTTGATCTGTAGGTTATTAATATACGAACCCATGACCTATCAGTCTCGGGCGCGAACGCTTAGCCCATAGGCCACTTAGCCGGATCAGTGTGTCCTTGGTTCGAATCCTGCAAAGCTGGATCGTGGATACGCACTTCTGAGGAGTCCTATAATAGGACTCCAGGATTTCCAACGTGGTCTAGTTTCAATTGACTCATGAATTCACTTATGAAAAATTACTATGATATCCACAAAACCCCTTCTGGAATTATTATACGGTTTGCTAATCTTAAGATGTTCCCAATTTATTAGTAACAGTCTCTTACAATGACAGCCACTTTTGGCATGATCTTGTATAATTAGTATTTTCCATTTTATGGTATGACGCGGCTTGATTTGCTTGTGTATTAGCTACATATGTCTTAAATACATGTATCATATATCAGAGGTTGATATTAGTGTATTGGATTGAACTGGTAGGGTTAGAAGGGAAATGAATGTTTACACCGGTTGATATGTAATTGATTTGACACGGTACTAAGATTGAATAAGTCGTATTTCGAATAGAGAATAAATCACGTTATAGTTAGCCGGGCTTAAAGTCACAATAATCTTAAGGTTGATATTTTGACTTATTTTAGAATTAGGCGATAAACTACTATCTCGATAGACCAATAGGAACTCAGGATTGACTATGAACTGTTCATACTGGCTTATATGGCATTGGCTTGGTCAGTAAGTTAGCGTTCTAATTCATGATTGTATTACATGATAACTGACAGGCCATTAGAACATAACATGATATTATTCGGTCAATCTGATGTTCACGAGCATTTTAGTAAAGTTTAACAACTGCTAACAGTGAGATCTTGGATGTTCGTTTAATTCGGTTTGGTGCTAGTTAGCTGGGAGTGGTTTGATTTAAATATCGGTTTTCAAATTTAGATTCAAACTTATTATCTTTCAATTTGATATATTAAAACAACTTGACTATGCTATACAAGTTTATCCAGTGTTGATTTATCTTTCAGTTTGATTCCACTTACCAGTTACCAAATTTCAATGATTATAAACCTCTGTCTATAATAAATTTCATCATTTAAATTCACTTGATGTTGTTTTACTTTTATCTTCCCATTACTATTTACAACTACGATCGATCAGTCTCATGTTGGCATATGTGCATCCTATACGATTGTCTCGATATTACCTTAAGTCACAAGCTTTATTTTAAGCAAAGATGGTTAGTGGCTAGTAATGAATTTCAGTTTGACGCATGTTTCGTCCTATTTAGTCCTCATCAGCTATATGTATTTGTATCTCAGAGTTGATGTTTAATTCAAGACTTAATAGCTAAATGAATGACATAATGACATTTGAAGTGAATAGTAATGGATTCAAGTCCAACAATTAACATCAACTCTAGGATTCATGTACATCTAGCTGACTTATCCCATATAGGATAAAACATGAATCAAACTAATTTCCATTACTAACCATTATTCATCTTTGTTTAAACATTTCATTATTGTTTTTGATTTATTCCCAAAACTCTATCTTCATTCTTAAAGAATAAATTGATGAAAATCTTAAACAATAAACAGGTTTCTTATACTATCATGATAATCTTCAACAATAATTACATACTATACATACTATATTCCTTCCATAGAAACAAAAGAAGAAAAAAAACAAAAAAAAAAAACGAAATCATTTTTCATTCAACCTACACATTGAAGAATGTTGATTATTATTTGAAACATACGACATACTTATAGAATTCAGTTTTTCTAACATTTTACATAATTCTATAACAGATGTCTACTTATTAATGAAATCAAATATCTAACTATATATATACATAGTGATATATATATATGATAAAATATGTTATAATATTGACTCGAATACTCATTTAAAAAAAAACAAAAACAAGATTCCATAAACGATTGATCCATATTCATCATGTAGTAACTATGCATTGAACTCATTTATTCTATAGAATTAATATTTGTATATTTATGGAAGAAAAAAATAAAACAAACAATAACAAACGAAGGATTCATAATGATATTACTAAGAAACTAGAATGTTTATGTTTCTATGCCATTTTACTATCCATATGTTATTAATATAAGTGAATGATATAGTTAGTTAACCGCTTCCCTATAATTATCATGAAAAGCAATACATAGACGCACGCATGTACGCGCACGCTTACACACACCCACTAACACACACACGCGCACGCGCACATACACACACACTTTAGGATCATTGTATCTGTTTTGAAATGGATAAATCAAAGGAAACGAGAAATTCACCTGAAATATTTCATTTAAAGATAATTTTATTTTTAATTTTTGTTGTTGTTTGTTTGTTTTTATTCAAGAAATCAATTTGGTTTATAAGCGCGAAAAAAAAAATTAAATAATTAAACCATACATAAGAAGACATCTGGTTTATTAGCTAATCAAACTAGGTTTTCTTTTCCCTTTTTTTCTCTTTTCTTTTTTTTTGTTGTTGTGGTTGTTGTGGTTACAACTTTATTGTAAATCGATGAATATGAATAGATTGTTATCAGGGTATTGTGTGTGGTACTTGTCAGCAGTACGCATACACGATAACGATTTGTGAGATTCGAACCTAGGACCTATTAGTCTCACGTGTGAACACTTCATCTCTAGACTATTGAGTTGATCGACATCTAATGGTGTTCATGTATCAATTCAACGAATCTACGAAATTATGCGCAAGAAAATAAAATAATTAAACCATACATAAGAAGACATCTGTTTGATTAGCTCATCAAACTAAATGTTTTTGCTTTTTTTTCCTCTTTTCTGTTTTAGTTGTGGTTGTTGTGGTTACAACTTTGTTGTAAATCACTGAATATGACTGGATTGTAATCAGGGTAAATGGTTGTGTTGCAGTGATTTAATAAATTATATTTATAGATCACTGATACATGTATTTAGTTCTATTATTATTATTATTATTATTATTATTATTATTATTATTATTATCATTATTATTATTATTATTATTATCAGAATGGGTTGAAATCATGAATCATTTGAAGCTAGATGTTTTAATATTACACATTAAAACCGTTGGTTGCCGGCTTAGCGATCTAATGGTTATATAGTGAACAGAACACAGGTGGGAACAACCGAATGTATTTAATGTATTTGCAGAGTTACTTGGTAAAATAGAAAAACCAAATAGTAAATCGTTAATTGGCAAAATATCATTCCATCATATCAAACCGGATTGTTGCCGTTGAAAATATCAATCCATTGTCTCATATTTCATTGTTCATGCGGTTTCTTACAAATTCCATTGTGTTCTCGCTCTTCCGTTCTTAATCTTCTCCCATCTTCTGCCAGACATTACGTTCTTTAACTCGCGTTATATACTACTTATATCAATATAAGTAGCACCAAAGTAAGCACCACAGTTAGACTGATATATCTTGGGTTCGAATCTCGCAGTGCGAGTTCGTGGATGCTCATTGCTGAGGAGTTCCATACTAGAACGAAATGGTCACCTAGTCTTTAGAGGTCTTACATAGTGGTATATCTTTACCTGACTCATGAATTCAACTGTAAGATATTTATTGGTATATGAGACTTGTAAAGATTGTAGAATGTTCCCAGTTCAAAACATGAACAGATATTAGCTAGACTTCTGTTGAAAACCTGGAAGCAGTAGGCTGCCGTTTCATCCTAGTACTGAATATGGACTGAACTCAGCTGGTCACAGGTCTGTCGGGTTTTAGCCATTTATCCTTCGTAAGGAGTGAATAAAGGGTTGTTAAATATTGTAACCTTAATAAAGTAAGACCGAAACACTGTTTGATGATAACTCAGTAACCTAAAGGTTATGTAAGATCAGCTCATTGGTAGACAGGTTAATGGTTTGCGTGCGAGTCTAAAAGTTCAGGGTTCAAGCACCGTGTGCGGGATCGTGGATGCGCATTGTTGAGGAGTCCTATACTAAATAGAAATGGTCATCCAGTGCTACCAGGTTTTGAATGATGGTCTATCATCCGTCCATTCATGTCATCAATAAAAAAATAACGTATTTGTCTTTGAAAATAATAAATTTAATCTTTCAATAATAATCTAAAGTTTTGCGTATTTCTTTATGAAGAGGTTGGGAATATACGGCAACTGTATTTATTTTATATTTGACTTCCTTAATTTTTTCCAAAAATTGATGGAATCAAGCATCATCAACTCCTTACGTAGTCGATAAGCAAACAAAATTATTACATGAGACTAATTTACAACTATTTTACTGATCGATTCAATGAGCACAGGGTTGTGGAGATTACATTACCATCAGCAGCACATACTAAAGAATCCGCATATAGAAACCGAACTTAGGATCTTTGGCCTCGTTCCACTAACGCTTCACTTCTACACCATTGAACCAGAATGCAACGGTGTTTATGTCTAACTTCAATCAATCCACGATGTTGCGAGACCATCTTTCATTTTCTTTAACGGGTAATCGTTTCACAACTAACACTATTGAACTTCGTTGGTTACGGCTTTTTATTAGAACTTAGAGAATTATCTTTCAAAACTAGTCACTATTGAGAACATGATAGTTATCAGTATAGGGTTATGGAGATTGTTTTCAATGATAGTCTAACAACAGTCGATTCATAATTTCATTAAAATAGCCTGTGCACTCAATTGATGACGATTACAGTAATACAATTACATCACATAGTTAGCTTACAATATTTCATACAATAACTGTACAAGTATTATTACAGTCAGGTGTATTCACTTTGAACAAGCTAACATAGAAACATAGTATAGTGTAATGATAATTGTCAATTAACAAATCTAAGGCAAAATACATCATTTGGAATTGTTTGTTATATAAAATAAAATTGTTAATGTTGGGGCTGACTAATATGAAGTGTTAACTTGAATCAGTTTATAAGCGAAATGAAATTGTGCGATAAATTATCAGAATAAATATGGTCAACATGGGGTAAGAGAGAGAGAATATTGTGATTACAAATCGGAAATTACGTAATATGTAAAATAATTAGGTCAAATATAGTCGATTCAGGGGTGGATATTGAATAAATTCATCAAAAAGGAGGTTATCAAGTGTAAAGATAATAATAATAATAATAATGATAACAGTAATAATAATAGCAGTAATAATAATAATAACAGTAATAATAATAATAATAATAAGTTTGGGACATAAAATGAACATTAATCAGATTACGTCACCATATTTTAAGATTGATTATTAGCTAGTTGGCCAGGGTAAAAGGAGTGGCTGAACATACTTCTTTTGGATACAAAGCTCTGGCTTTTTGATCCGAATAGCAATTGCTTCAGCCGTCTGTAGGATTCGCAGTCTGACGGAATTAGGTAGACTGCTGTTGACACGGTAAACTATTGCAAAAGATTGCTCGATGTTGGCTGTATGTCCTGTTTGGACTAAATGGTCTAAGATGGAGCTGTTAACAGTTTTTGACAACACCTTTGTTTAACCACACGGGTAGGTGCTCACGAGCCCGAATGTACAAATTCCTAGAACATCTGCCAATATTATTATTATTATTATTACTATTATTATTATTATCTTTACACTTGATAACCTCCTTTTTGATGAATTTATTCAATATCCACCCCTGAATCGACTATATTTGACCTAATTATTTTACATATTACGCAATTTCCGATTTGTAATCACAATTTTCTCTCTCTCTCTCTCTTACCCCATGTTGACCATATTTATTCTGATAATTTATCTTACAATTTCAGTTCGCTTATAAACTGATTCAAGTTAATACTTCATATTAGTCAGCCCCAACATTAACAATTTTATTTTATATGACAAACAGCAATTCCTGATTCACATATTGCAATTTCCAAATGATGATGTATTTTGCCTTAAATTTGGCCAATTTTATAGATTATTAATCTGGATTTATAATTGTAGAACCTGATGAGAAATTCATTGAAAAGAATATTCTTCGTTCATACAATTGTGTTCTTAATATAATGGGAATTTTTCAGCAATTAACAAATCTAATAATGTTTACCGAAGGAATATTCACCTTGTTTCAAAGTACTATGGTATCTTTGATCTATTTTTTTAAAATCTAGAAAAACATTCAATTAGAGATCTTGTTTATGAGTCAGTTGAACTTAGATCACCATAGAAAACCTGAAAGCATTGAACGGCCGTTTCCTCCTCTCGTGGGGCTCCTCAGCAGTGCGCATCCACGACCTCGCCACCTGCGACATTTGAGCCCAGGATCTACTGGTTTCGCTTGCGAGCACCTAACCACTACACCACTGGTCTAGCTTCAAATGACTCATGATCTTAACCATTGAAATTACTATAATATCCACAAAACCCATCAGATCTTGTTTAGTTATGTTGGTAGACGGATTCACATTAGATTTTTCATTATGAAAAATTATATGAAATCACTTAACTTTGAAAGATTGAAATAATTAACTTTCATTTGATGAACTTGTTTCACTACATATGCCATACTTGGTGTTGTTTTACTTGTATCTTCCGATTGTTTTTAGTAGGGCCCTTAATTTTGTCGTCATCTAGATCCAACGATGTTGTCGAAAGGGCTCTCCACTTTAGTGGCCTGAGATCTAACTCCAAGGAGATTGTAATGCTGATTGTTGTTGAGATATATATGTCACCTATCCTCATATATAATCATCGACTTTAATCGCGTTAGTCAATAACGGATTTAGATAAGTGGAATAACGAGAATGGAATTTTGAATACATATATTTTGTATATGCAGCGAATAGAATAGAGAGAAGCGAAACGACGCACAGTGTAAATAGCCGATAAGCCAACTCCCGTTTAGTCAAGCAGAACTACTCATTAGTGCACATTCACAACCTCACCTCACGGGACACGAACCTAGGACCTATCAGCCTCGTGCGCGAGCGCTTAATCACTATACCACTAAGCCATCATCTGATATGAATAAAATCATATTTTGGAAAGTGAAGAAATGCATGTAAAAAATGTTGAAAGTATTTTTAGGTAGAATTCAAACCACATGTTCTCCCACGCAGAAAGTTTTAGATATTTGATCAAAAAAACAGTCTAAATGAAATAATTTCAAACCAGCTTCAATACAACATCCTACTGGTCGTTTACATAGAAATCATTATTTCACATTTCTTGACCATACTACTTATATAAATAATTAAGTAGCGAGTATGCACGGTACTAAAATTCAAAGTTTTGCATCTCAGTCATACGTTTATTTCTTCGTTGATAAGATTTAATGGAATGTTGACATCCATAAGTAGTATGTATCATTATTTGAAAGTGAAATGTCTGAAGTCAGAAGATTAAGAAGATCGAAGTAAAGTGAACGAGAACAAAGAATGGTCGGTGTGAAGACAAAAGAACATTGAAATCTGTGATGATTGATTGACATTTTGTAGAAGGAACAATCGAGTTTGAGACAATTGATTTACAGTTTCTAAATGAAGTACTTATTTTATGATTTGCAGATTTTATCAAGTTATTCTATAATTTTGTGTTCAAATACATTTGCTTGTCCCCCGCTTATATCTTTGTTCACTGCTTGATAACCACTAGAATACATTTGAACACAACTACTTTGGCTAAATATGAACAGTTTTACTATTGTACTAAACAATTTGTGAATGGACTAGTGGTTCTAAGTTATTCGTACATGAAAAGAATTTTGAATTTTGAAGGATAGTAAAATTTTATTAATTTAATTTAAAAATTTAAATTTTGAAAAGAATCTCCATCTGCTGTCCCTATATCCTCTGAATTATTCCTCGAAGAGATCTAGATGAACACAGACAAGTAGATTCTGTTCAGGCACCAGTATAGTAAAGTGATAAAGGTGAAAGGAAAGCAAACTGAAAAAAATTACATAAACAGAAACGTTGTTAGTATAGGGTTGTGCAGTTTGTTGAAGTTCATTGGAATAATGAACTAATTCATGTCTGATCACCATCGAAAATCTAAAACCACCTGACAGCAGTTATTTCCTGTTGTAGGATTCTTCAAAAATGCACATCCATAATCCTGAACTCAGGACTCAAACTCGTATATTGTATCCTAATGTCTTTGGTGGGTGGATGCACCCTGATAAATAGTTCCATACTAGGACGAAACAGCCATCAAATACTTCTAGATTTATAATTAAAATAACCCATAGTGTCATTGAATAAGAAAAAAGAGAATTCAGCGAAGAAAATTTTCTTTTCGACGAAATCATTTACTTTAGCTGTACATTCGTATATATAGTTATATGGAAAATATATGTCTATAGAAGGATAGAATGGATTGTATCAAAAAGTGGATTCGACAATAAATAACAAATGAAGTTAACGTACTAATCAAGGGGTAAGGAAGAACAAAATTTAAGGGTCAGATAATAGTCCAATTGACAGATATGAAGAAAAACGACAAAACAACAAAGGTCATAATAATAAACTGAATGATAATCAAGAAAACTTGTAAAAATTAATAATAATAAATGATAAGAGTTTAAAGTGCAAAATAGTAATTTAAAAATATGGATAATAATAAAAGTGCATTAAAAAAACACACCTAGAAACATACCCATTAAGGCCAGGGAAGGATAAGAGGTTGGACAAATCGTTGCTGCACGCAAAGTTCAGGCTTTAGTTTGTGGATTGCCAATGCCTCTGCGGTGCATAAAATATTGATTCGAACCCCCTTCGATCCAGTTCCTTTGACTCTGTAATCTATTTTAAACGAAGAGTCTTTTGGAGCGATATGTCCACAGTTGATTAAGTGCTCCTGAATAGAATTCGTGATTGTTTTTCGCTCCCCCCTATTATCTGACCCTTAAATTTTGTTCTTCCTTACCCCTTAATTAGTACGTTAACCTCATTTGTTATTTATTGTCGAATCCATTTTTTAATACAATCCATTCTATCCTTCTATAGACATACATTTTCTATATATACGAATGTGCAGCTAAAGTAAATGATTTCGTCGTTTAGAAAATTTTCTTCACTGAATTCTCTTTTTCATATTCAACTTCTAGATTTCCAATGGTGATCAGACATTTTTCGATTTATGATTTTAAGTAAAAATAGAAATGTTGATTTAACACCATTCTTGGAAGATTCTGAAAAACACATGTTATTCAATGAACGTCAAAAGAAATTTTGTCAAATTATAATCATTTATTCTCAAGTGATTCATGTAGAGATGTGTTACCAACATTATATGACAAATTAACGTTTTTCCTTTCCATTTATTCAACAACTGTAGTTTATTTCAATTTCTTAAGTAAATGAATCTGTTTTTGATAAAGTTTTGTTCTGTAAGCTAGATGGTTTGGTCATGGAGATTTCATCATTCTTCTAAACGACATCATCAGTACAAATTACAGATCAAATAATCTAGCTCAGAGAATAAAACTCCATCAAAATCATTCACCTGAGTGATCTACAAATCTTCTGCACTATGTTAAAATGAATCTGTCAATTAAAGTAGAATATAAATTAGCTCCCAAATGCCCTGGTACTGCTGAGAGTGGGAATGGTTCGCTCTCCCTCTCGAAATGCTCTCATATGGCCACGCGTCCTACTCACTGCCTTCTCATGGCATTACTGTTGTTTACGAAATTGAGAGGAGGAAAAGCAAATGTCCGGCGCTTTAACCGGATTCCATACCAATGATGCACATGGGCTCCAGTATCCTGAGGGAACAAATGGCGTATGAGCTAACCGTTGGTCACCGGCTACCATGGGACTGCAGCTCCTGAAGTTGCCCCACTGCTTTGTGGGTCAGGTTTTAAAGGTGGAAGGCTCTGGGCGTGACCTACCAAGAAAACCACCTGCTTCGGTTCGTGCACCCATTTGAGTGTGGGTTACTTGCTCTTGACATTCAGATATCTCAACATGTTACTTTAAGTTACAATAAGTTACAATCTTTCGCTGTACAACTTACAAAAAAGTACAATCAGAGACATTGTGATAGATGTCAATTACTCAACTGTCAACATCTTGTTATGACCGTTGTTGTGTTAAATTCACACAGCATATTTTAACTTCTGGACAGTTCAATTTATCCATTCTTTTTGAGTCACATTGTGGTGCGTGCTACTTATGTTGATATAAGTAGTATATAACGCGAGTTAAAGAACGTAATGTCTGGCAGAAGAAGATGGGGAAAGATCAAGAAAAGAAGAGCGAGAACACAATGGAATTTGTAAGAAACCGCATAAACAATGAAATATGAGACAATGGATTGATGTTTGCAGCGGCAACATTCCGGTTTGATATGATGGAATGATATTTTGCCAATTAACGATTTACTATTTGGTTTTTCTATTTTACCAAGTAACTCTGTAAATTTGTGTTAAATACATTCGATTGTCCCCGCCCGTGTTCTGTTCACTATAACGTTTCGATCTCATTAATTATTCATTTATCAACCTTAACTGTTTTTATATGTGTATACTTCATCACTTGTTTGTAGCTTATTTTCGTGTGACTATAAACAGTGATTAACACTTGATTAAATCGAGTTGGCTCACATACCTTCTACACTGTTAAACGTCTCGTTTCACACTTTCTTCTTCGCTTCCTTCGCTAAGTCTCTCTGATTATCTGTTTGGATCAATGAGTGTACAAAAATATACATATTTGAAATCTTGTCTCATATTTGACTTATTTTAATCCTGTTATAAACGAATACGATTGAAGTTGATAATTATATAGTAGGATATACGACACATCTATATTTTGATAGTAATCATTACATAGAGATCAACATATGATCGATGAGACTATAATTTATGGACGAACTAATCAGATATAAAATAACGTGTCACGAATTTTGTTGCCAATTTCTATTTACCATTTGGTTAAATAAAGTTTTGACATTATAGCTGATGTTAGTTATGATAAGTCTTGCAAATTGAACGTTATATATTGGTCTCCTAAGCTATTCTGTTAATCCTCAAGCTAGAACTATACAGCGACCTGAACAACGAGAGAGAAGATGCAAAGTATGCGAGAAGTACTTTACTCCAAGGTTCATTTAAACACAGAAATTATAGGGTTTTTATAATATTTTTAAATGTCATTGAGTTGCTCGAAGATTCTGGAATGCTACTAAACATAGTAGCAGTATAGCAATCAGCCAATCAGAACCTCTACATGTGACGTTTCACTTTCTTGATATTTTTTAGCTAAAACTTCAAGTGAACGCTGATTGGATGAAACGTTTCTTAGTGTTGCCTGATCCTTGCTTGTCTTTTGCAAGCAATTTTCTGAATCACTCCACCAAGTTCGTGAGGAAAAACCTGAATCTAATTTCTAATCCTAAGTATTAACTGTAAATGAGAATTCCAACTGTTTTGTAACTTTCATTTAGTCCACTCTCAAGGTGACTTCAGCGTCGCTGAAACGTCATTCATAAATTATAGTCTCACCAAACAAAGTCCGACATCATTACTGATGAGATTTAATGATGTGCATCAATAAGAATGAGAAAGCTAATGCACTAAAGCATTAATTAACTGTTGAGCTACGTTAAAAACAGATTGATGTTAGAAAGATGGAACACTAGATATACAACAAATTGTTTAAAGATTATGAGATATTGAGTCAATTAGATTGGCGGCAACTCTAAGACTTGTTCAATGTGATTCGATTTGGATTGGAACTAGATAACATATGATCACAATGAATACTAATGTTAGGAATTTTTACCTAGTACGATCACACCATGAGACACAGAAATCGTAATTTCGGCCTCTGCCAAGATTGTTGTTGGATATTATTTAAATTCTTATATTACAACACTGCATACATCTACTTTTTAGCTGATATCTGTTCATATGTAAACAAACAGATCGACATTCTTGAATGTATTTGTTATGATTTGTCGTTTGAATGCTTATTGTCTTGGATCTTTTAATGCTACTTTATGTAACTGGTTGTCACTGATTGTTATGTCGAGAACGCTTATCACTTATACTCGGAACGAGAGACCTCTGCAATTCCCATGACTCGAAAGTAAGAAAACAAAGATTGCTATAAATGATGATTTATTAACCCCAAAACACAATGACGACGACAACTGTAGTAGAAAATACACTCATTTATATATTTATTGTACACCCATTTTGATTCATAATTAGGATTAGATCACTTACTCAGTTATAACAAATCACTTACTGAGCATAGTTCGTCAATGGAATACAAGAATATCGCAGCATATTATACAGAATAAAACGTCAGACGAGGAAAGAAACCAAATACTACACTGAGTAATCAGTACATTGAGTCAAAACGGAAGGTAATCTTGAACGAAACTCATAATGAGTAAATCAATTGAAAATTGACATTTCTTTACATCATATCAGTATTAATCACCAGAACTAACACAGGAAAACTAGAAACTCAAGTGTATAGGAAGTCGATTCACATAGATCACATTCTTAACTACAGTAGCAATAACTCAAGAGCTTACAAAATCAACGGCATACACACTTTGTTCAAGAGGACGATGACACACTGTAGCACACTGGCAGCACGAAAAAAATGAAGAGAAATACCTGATAAACGTCTTTCAAAAGAACAACTACCCAATAAATACCAGTTGCACGTATTATCAGAAACCAAGTTAAGCACAGAACCCAACAAAAAGATCACACTACCATACAAAAAAGGCATATCAGAAACCATAACGACACTGCTGAAAATCTTCGGAATAGGTGTTGCACACAAATCGACAAAATCACTATAATCAATCCTATGTAAACCAAAGGATGAAATGACAAAAGAATACAAGCCAAACATCATCTACAAAATAAGTTGTGCCAACTGTGAAAAACACTACATCGGACAAAGCGAACGCCCTCTTTATCTTCGCCTGCATGAACATCAATTAGAAGTCAAACGCCATGATACTTCCTCATTTATATCAATACACGTTGACAACTGCAGACACTCATGTGACTGGAAAAATGTGGAAATCTTGGATTGAGAAAATTCCAAAAACACCATAAAATTTTCAGAAGCTTGGTACTCAGACCAATCAGCAATCAACAAGCACATTAAAATCGATCCAATTTATCAAACGATCAGGAAAATTATGCACAAATATAGGAACGAAAATCAAACCAATGAGAGACACCACCAAAACAAAGAAGTTAACAATGACAAGTTTAAGGTCAACAAGAACCAATTAACATCGAGGTCTGAAAGACAAGTAGTGAACCACATGTGAAGAAATTTGAACGCTTCACTACTAGCTGAAGTTGGTGGTGATGATGTTGTTCTGAAGAACGATGAAAGCTTCACGACCAAACCACCCAACTCAGAGAACAAAACTTCATCAAAACCGATCTACAGTCAAATAAAAACTGGTAGTTAAACTACCATTTGTTTGCATATTTTCTTCAATGATTACAAATATACCTAACTGGCTGGTGTCAGCTAGTGCTATAATAGACCCAGAGTTTTCTTTCAACTACTTTCAAACATCTCTAAAAAGACCGTTTTAAATTCATTTCGATTTGATATGTTAGCACTAAACATCTTGATGAAAAATTTAAATGAACTTATAAACTATTCTGCATACGAAATGAAGTAATTATTAAAATTGGGGAAAAGTACGTTTATTTATATCTTATTTGGGGACTTGTTAGCCATTCTCCATCACGACTTTGAATGGTGGACTATAACCATACACTCCATGTCTAATGATAATTAAATAAGCTTCAGGCTACATTAAATTGACATCAAAAATCCTGTATTTTTAACTTTTTTTCAGTTTGTAACATAGTGGAGCAGTTATTCTGTGTTATCATGGAATGAATTTCATAATTTGTAAATTCTTTGATTGAAATCATGTATCGATTAATGTTAGACCACTATTGAAAACCTGAAAACACTGGACAGTCCTTTGGTCCTAGTATGGGACACCTCAGCAGTGCGCATCTATGATTCAGCTCACAGGATTCAAACTCAGGACTTTCAGTCTCGCGCGTGAACGCTTAACCTCTAGACCATTGAGATGGCCTGCATCCAACGGTGTTTATGTCTAACTTCAACAAATTCACGAAATTGCTTGACCATTTTCTATTACTTGAGGTAGATACATGGATTAATTGCACTGACTACAACATCATATTGGGACGTTGAGAAGGCATGCTCATACTATTCAATTATAAAGAAACAATTTATGAATTCAATTTGCTTATAGATATGAATCAGCTATAACATCAAAGTGATTAGATCTAGTGTTTTCACTTAACTGTTTTCGAATGTTATCATCAGTTTTTTTGTGTATAGAAACTGTTATATCTACAGCTTAGATTTTTAATAGACCGCATATAACTTAAGCAGTCGAATTGCTTGGACCCTCGAAGTCGTAAATAACAAATCAGAAGAAGACTGGAGAAAGTGGTTGTTGGGTAAAAGTCAAAATGTAGAAAAAATCATGGATATTTATAGATATTAGAGTTTTTTAAATGAACACTATAATTTAACCAATCCTCAATGAAGTCTGTTATGCTACTTGCCAATGGTAGTATGCTACGTTGACATTCCAGGAAGCTTCATTTCGTTCTGACTGGATGAAACTGTTCGGCTCCTCTAGGGCCGCTGAAGACTTCGTCGTCGTATTCGAAAGCCTTCCCAATAGAAACATTATCGAAAACATTTATTCGATGCAGGTTTAGAGTCTTATTGATTTCATTGTTGACACAATAAGAATAGTTCAGTGTGTTCATCAGTTAGTATACCAACTTACTTGTGCTTGCTACCTTTCGTGAAAGAGAATAGACTGCCCACTAGGATCATCGTCAGTTCTGATATTTAATGAAAAAAAGGGACAACTTAGCATACTTTGTAAATTACGTGAGAATATTGGAATATTCAAATGATGAATTCAATCTGGGACTGTGTTTGATCAGTCCCTTATTAACATATGTGCATCCTGTTTGAATTTCTTCGATATAACCTCTGTTAATAATGCTTATGGTGTAAGGCAATAAGATGCATGGAGGACAGTTGACAAAGTCGTTCGAATTAAAGACCGGTGTCAGTCAAGGTTGCTTACTCTCACTCTTTCTCTTTCTCCTAGTGATCGACTGGATCATGAAGACATCAACATCTGAAGGGAAGCACGGGATACAGCGGACATCTAAGATGCAGTTGGACGATCTAGACTTCGCAAATGATCTGACTCTTCTATAGCACACGCAACAACAAATGAAGGAGGAGACGACCAGTGTAGCAGCAGCCTCAACAGCAGTAGGTCTCAATATACACAAAGGGAAAAGCAAGATTCTCCGATACAACACAGCAGGCACCAATCCAATCAGAATTGACGGAAAAGATTTGGAAGATGTAAAAACCTCTACATATTCGGGCAGCATCATTGATGAACATGGTGGATCTGATTTAGATGTGAAAGCGCGGATCGGCAAAGCAGGAGCAGCATATATACAGCTGAAGAACATCTGGAACTCGAAACAACTATCAGCCAACATCAAGGTCAGGATCCGTTGGCCAGACACTATTAACAACAACCTACTGTGGGAAAGAACAAACCAGATCCCAGCGGAGGAAGAAATCAGGAAGAAGCACTGAAAGTTGATAGGACACACATTGAGGAAAGCACTCAACTGCGTCATAATGCAAGCTCTTACTTGGAATCCTGAAGGCCAAAAGAAGAGAGGAAGACCAAAGATCACAACTAGATTCAGTAGCTAAATCGACAACATGATGATGATGTTTGAAGTGAACAGTATTTCATTCAAGTCATAGAATAAATATCAACATTGAGATTCAGGTATATTCATCTAACAAGTCCTAAATAAGACGAAAAACAAATTCTTGATTTCACTACTATCTATCTATCTATCATCTATCTCTGTTTATATTTCAAATGATGGTATAGGTAATGAAAAACAAAACCCGACTAAATTTTACTATTTGTAACATACTTCGAGTAGGACACATAATTCACATAACTCATTACCCCCCACCCCACCCCACACACACTCACCCCCACTTTACATTCATTAAAATTTAACTCAATTAAGTAGTAACTAATTGAATTTATCATGAGTTCATGATTATGTTTCCAGTAACAACCAAATAATTACTCCTATCAATTAATTATAATGACTTTCATAGTTCTATAATAAGAATCATCTTCCTTTTATGGAGAATTTTCATATACTTAAATGAAGTGTTATTGTATTATAAAAATGTAATACAAACTTAAGTAGTATGTTTTATTGTAAGAAAACTCTTGTCTTATCCTTTATTGAAACTGTATAGAATGAATTCACTTTATGTCTATTTTGTATGATTACATACTTATGTAAGTAATTGGATAACACTTATTACATAATAGTATAAATAGTATTATTATTATTATGATTATTATTATTCATAAATAAGTAGAAACTAGGAAGATCTTTTCGAGTGACATAGTTACATAATTATGAAATTTATGAATATTATTACTATTTTATTTCTTTTTGGGATTTTTATTTCAATTCATGGATATCCAGGTAGGTTTCTATGATGAGTTTATTTAGTTATATATTTCTTTCCCTCTAAATCTAAGTTGTTGCTTCACAACTGGCTTATGTCAACACTTGAACTAAGATTAGAGAGTAATGAAGTAGTCGGATGTGTTGAAAACTTTATTTAATATCAGAATGGGTTGGTTGAAGTTAGACATTAACACCATTGGGTGCCGACCAGCTCAGTAGTTTAATTGGTTAAGCGCCTGGCGCGAGACTGGTAGGTCGTGGGCTCAAATCTTGCGGGGAGTGGGATCGTGGATGAGGAGTCCCATACTAGGACGGGACGGCCGTTCAGTGCTTCCAGGTTTCCATGGTGGTCTAGCTTCAATTGACTCATGATTTCAACTAGTGAAACTTTATTTAACTTGGAAATGTGAACAACTCTAATGCGCTGATGTTTAATGAAATCTCTGCATGGATTCAGAAAGCTTGTTTGAATTTTTGCTAACTAATGTGATCTATAACGAAGGAGATACATCTGTCTACCAATTAAAGAATGAGTGTACTGTAAGGCACTTCGTTCGGTTTTACTTCACGGCTGTGAAACGTGTTTATCAAGAGTAGAACATACTCATAAGCAACTAGTATTTGATCATAGATATTTTAGAAATATTGCTCGCATCTACTGGGATCACCAGGTAAATAATGATGATGTTAGACGTATGGTATCAGGGAATAATGGTAAGTTGATGAGATTGTGAATCTTCATCAACTGAGATGGTTGAGTCACATGTTACGTTTGCCTAAACATCGATTACCACGACGGGCGATGCTGATAAGTGACGGAGACGGCTGGAAGAAAGTTAGGTGAGGCCAAACCAAAACATGGGATCAGTGTTTAGAGTCACTTACTTCTAGTGTGAGCCATGTTGGTGCATGAAGACTACTTGGTTGAGGACTCTAGGTGACATGATTTCGAATCGATCACAATGGCGTAGGTGTATACATTCTTTATCTTACCTTAAACCGTGAGATTAAAATTACTTTCTACAGACTAACTTGTGAAATGTGATGAAGTTTGATTCATTTTTGTATTAGATTTTTCAATCTTCCCATTGATATTTAAGACTGTAATTGATCAGTCTTTTATTGACATATGTGCATCGCGTTCATAAATAGTAGAATAGTGAATTTAGAAAAAAATAACACTTTCGAGTAACATGGTTACATAATTATTAAATTCATAAATCTTGTTACCGTTCTGTTTCTTTCTGGGATATTGATTTTAATTCAAGATTATCGAGGTAAGCTTTTTCATTTTTATTGTATTTGAATGACATTCTTCTATATTTCGGTTAATATTAAAACTAACGTGCTTTATCCTCTTAATCCACCAAATGCCCTAGTACAGGCGAGAGTGGGCAGAATTCGCCTTCCCGCCACAAATGCTCTCACATGGCCACGTGAATACAGCTACTGTTGGGGAATTCCTTCTCACTGCCTTCTCACGATGGGGTGTTATTCACGATATTGAGTGAACGAAAAGTGAATGTTCGACGCCTTTCATCATTTTGATGGATATGGAGGATCCACCCAATTTAGTTTGAAAACCCTGATTCTAAACCAGTGTTGAACATATGCTCTAGTAATCTGAAGGAACAAATGGCATATGAATCAATCACTGGCCAATGAGACTACATCTCCTTACATTGCTCCACTGTCTTGTGTATTTGACCTTTAAGTCAAAAGCTCAGCAAGTGGTCCCATATCATAACCACCTGATTCGGTTTGCACATTCGAACAGTATCTCAGCTTACACACAAATCGAATGATTTATGTGACGTATATCCATTTGGTACCTCCTTGTACCTATGTTTATGTGTTTAAATAAAATACTACTAAATATAAAATCATTCAATATCATTCATAAAATACACTCCAAACTGTTTTAAGCTAATTTTATCTTAGAATTCACTTAGTATTCTTGACTTAAATCTTCCTATTGATGTTTAGGATTGCAACTGATCAATCTCTTATTGGTATATGTGCCATATTATGCATATTGCTTCAATATTGCTTTAATTCACAAGGATTCTAAGCAAAAATGAATGATGATTAGTAGTGAAATCTAATTTAACGCATGTTTCATTCTATTTGTGAGTTATCAATTTGATATAACGGCATCTTATGGTTAATGATAAGTTTATCCTGTTTCAAATCATTTCAAGTATTATTCATCATAATATTCCATATTTGTTTAAGTAGAGCACTACTGTTATTGAGTCATGGATACCTTATATAGTAACAATTATCATATGTTTTTTTGCTTTGAATAGTATTTAAAGTATCCACAATTATTATGTAATTTTCATTAAAGACGAATACTCAAAGTAAGCTGATGAATAATTTATTATTATCATTTGTATCAGAAGGAGTTTTATGGGTGAATATTATGATAATTTCAATAGTTGAAGTCATGAATCAATTGAAGTTAAATCACCATGGAAAACCTGGTAGTATTGGACAGCTGTTTCATCTTATTTATTTATGTCTTTAGAAATGTACATACTTGTGAAACATTTGTAAACTATTAATATTATCGTTAAATATATTAATCTTTAGTATCAGAAAGGGTTTTGTAGAGATTGTAGTAAATTCAATAGTTGAGATCATGAGTCAATTGAATCTAGTTGAAGCTAGACATTAACACCATTAAATACTGGTCGACTTATTGGTTTAGTTGGTTAACCGCCTGGCGCGAGACTGATAGGTCCTGGGTTCGAATCTCGCAATGCGGGGTCGTGCGCGTGCAGTGCTGGGGAGTCCTGCAATAGAACGGAACGGCCGTCTAGTGCTTCTAGGTTTCCCATGGTGGTCTAGCTTCAATTAACTCATGATCTCAACTGTTGAAATATATTATCTTTTTTGTTTGTTTGTATGTTTAGTGAACAATTACAACAACCGTAAGTTTGTTATCATGGTATTTGTTGTTATTTTTAGTGTCCTTAATCTGATAATGAATTACAGTGTGCTACGCACTAACTTTCCACCCTCATCAGCTAACTACTGGAGCGAGAAAATGTATTTGACTATTGAGTGAAATGCACAAATAGTCGTTCATGTACATATATATCAGTTTATTCTTAGGAAATTATCTCATTGACCCTCATGAAATGTACTTGAGCTTTACGTCATTTCTGATTGCCATTGATTGACATACCCGTTAGGCTACTTCTAATTGGCTTTACATATCAGTATTTAAATCCCATGATTTCAGTTTTTCAGTGTATATTATGAGTATAAGATTTGTTTATACGTAGAACGATCTAGAAGTTAAGTGTCCGCATGCAAAGTTAAAGAACCTGAGTTCAAGTCATGCATGCGAGACTGTGGATTTGCACTGCTGAGGAGTCCCATACTAGAATCAAGTGACTGTTCAGTGCTTCCAGGTTTTCAGTGGTAGCCTAGTTTATATTAACTCATGAATTCAACTGTCAAAATAAAACACAGTAGACAGATAATGGACTTTAAATGGATGATTATTAAAATGTACAGATGCCATTCAAAAATACAGTAGATATATAATAAATAGCGGTAAGATTATAGATTGTGGACGACGTTTGAGCAAAGCTAGATTGACCTTGAGACTGTTCAGCTAATAACTAAAACCAAATAAGGGTTATAAACCAGTGTGAGGAATTATAATTATGATTAACGATTGATGGTTAAGGTTAGAAATTAGGTTTAGCGTTTTCATCATGAACTAACATCAGCTATGATGCCAAAACGTTATTTAATCAAATGGATGAATGAATTTCGCACCAAAATTCGAGACCTGTTATCTTATATCTGGTTGGTTTGTCCATATATTGTAGTCTCGTCCAAATAGTTTTATAAAATAGTAATTGAATAGGGAGGTTGATTATAAATACAGTGGTCTTGAGTGTTGTTAGAGGTATGAGGGAGGCTATAATTTCCAGTTGCTCACCCCATGGAATGGTTTTTCTGAAGGTACCTAAAATAGGACCTGGATTAGAGATGGTCTTAGTGGTCTGAGTGTGTAATGGCAGTACTCAAAGGACAACTGCTTGGAGTCGGTCACATGAGTAATTTTCATATTAGCTCCGTATTTGTTGAGACCTTGCCGCTGAAGACGGATTTCTGTGGAATAAGGCGAGGTGTGCATTTTTATGGTCGATCATTTCTAAACCAAACTCTCCTTGTGAGAAGGCAGCATTGCTGTTATGCTGGTTGTCTGAAGGAAATACCTTACTGTTATCACACCTCTGTGCAGTCAGCAGTACGACTTCACCTTCGGACCTTGAGTTTATTGCTTTTAGTCTTACTGCTCTTCAACCGACCTGTATGGCATGATAGGACCTTAGGAAATGATTGTTCTAGCCACTATAAATCGGTTGCTTCATCACGATAGGGAAGCCCGACCACCAAATCAAGGTAGCAACAACGGTTGGGTCGGTCTCCTACGTCGTAGCTGACTGACTGACTGAGCCTTATAAAATAAAGATAATGACGTTACTTGACTTGTTTAAATGATGAACAAGACTTCAATAAGTATTACTTCTTTATTTATCTATAAATTAACACAATACATTTTATAAATCCAGGAAAAGTAGTGGGCTATGGTATGTCACCGATAGTAAACGTTTTCGTAATGATTATTTGATTAGAATGAATTATTGGAATAGAATAAATCACTGATGTTGGTTAGATTTTACTTACAAGTATGATTGATTGATAGCTTTACCTAGACACACTGATGATGATAATTTAACTATAAATATTCCTATGTATTTGCTTACACATACGTATTCGTCTCTCAGCTTGAAATTCGCTTGATGTTTTATCTGCTAATAAACTGGTGTTACCGCTTCTCATTGCCTTCTGGTTTCAAATACCGTTGAGATTTATATTATAACCGTTATCGAGGTGATTGATTAACGAAACAAAACCACTACAGGCACATTTTACAACTCTACTGTTAATAATTGTTAATCGGCCAAAATAAGTTACATAGATTGTGAGCCGGCCATACAGACATAATTAAAATAAAATTATTTTGATAGACTTACTTATTTACTTACGCCTGTTACTCTTCGTGAAGGAGCATAAGCCGCCCACTAGCGCTCTCCATCCAACCATATCATGAGTAAATATTTCCATCTCTTTCCAGTTGTTATTCATCCTTTTCATATCTGCTTCTACTTCTCGACGTAATGTATTATTTGGATTCCAAGTTAGAGCTTGTCCCGTGATGTTGGTGATTACCGTTATGTACGCCCTATTCACTTCTAATGTCTATTCTTAATTTTAAAAGAGAAACAAATTATATCCAGTATGAGTTGATTCAATATGAAACATCATCATTTGTTCAGCATCAACTTGTGTATTGAGATCTCTTGTCATCTACCATTAAACTATGTTTCTTACAATGTTTCACTTATGATTGATTTGTTAACATACCATTAAATTATACTGTTGGAAGTAATGAACTAATGTACTGTGTATTTCTAATGTCTATCATGTATTGATCTCAATTAAGGTATCGTTATAAACTAGTCAGTACTAAGTTCTATACATTTCAAACTTCAGTATATTCGTTTCAAAGTGTAATAATCATTCAATTCTATTTTTATTATGTTTAATGTTTTTACTTTACTTTTCATATACCATAGGGGATTTTTCAGTAATTTATTGTAAGCTTTCTAAATAGATTGTTTTATCATCTTAATCCTCATTGGTTATAGTTTATATATATACATATAACAACCCTAAATTCACTTGATATTGTTTACTTGTATCTTTCTATTGTTATTTAAGACTGCAGTTGATCAGTCTCTTATTGGTATATATGCATCCCATGCGGATCATATCGATATTGCTTTAACTCATAAGCTTTATAAGCAAAAATGGATGATGACTAGTAAAAGAACCCAGTTTAATGCGCATTTCATCCTAACTAAGTGGATAACCTTATGGGATTTGAAGTGAACGATACAAGGTTCAAGTCCTAAAGTGAACATCAACTTCGAGATGCAGGTACATCCAGCTGATGTGTCCCAAGTAGAACTAAACACGTGTCAAACTGGTTTCCACTGCTAGCCACTATCCATTTTTGCTTATATAACAACCCTATTATCAATAAATTATTCAAAGGTACAAATGCGTGATGAAGCGAATCCATTTAGTCGTTTATTGTATTCTAAACTTCGTGTAAATACACGAACTTTCTAACACGAATACAATAAGTTGCACAAGCGAGTTTTTGTGAAGGAGATCTGAATTCATTATGCTTTCTTGAGACGAATATCTGATACCTAGTTTTACCAACCATACAAGAAAAATTAGAAATTATGATACATAGGAAACTTCAGTTCATAGCAAATACAAAAGTCAATTATTAATAATAATAATAACAGTCAAACGTGTGACGAAATAGAACATGATTGTAAGCAAAGATTGATGGTGACTAGCAGTGGAATCAAAGATGCAAGTTTCGGCAGCTGAATTTACCTTCATCTCAGAGTTGATATTCACTCCGAGACTCGAACCCAGTACCATTCGGTTCAAACACCATTGTATTATCCATTAACCTACTGAGTCCAGATATCTACTAGCTTATACAACAGGATGAAGTTTTACTTCATTTTAAAACAGAATTGAATGAAAAAGCTGAATTTTAACTTTCTTTAATGATAACAGTTTTAGTGTGATGAAGTGAAAACTGATATGAATGACGAAGCATGTTTGTTAAATATTTTTAAGAAAAGAGAGAATCTACATAGTAACAGTGAATCAATAATGAAAAACAATTCGATTTTAATCGTGATTATTTGATTACAATTAGTTACAATTACTAATGATTATATCATTTAATCTATTTGTCTTTGATCTTTGTGACTGTAACGTGTGTGTGTGATTATTTCTTAGCTAAAGAATGTTTATCAAACGATCTGGTACATACAAAATGTCTTTGCTTATTGTCAATGTCAAGGTATTTCCTGGAGTTCTAGTGTGAAGTAGTGACCAGTGGAGTTGAACCAAATCTGTTGTGAGATAGTATTTCACTGAAGACAATAGTGGATGTGTCGTTCAGTTTCGCGGATTAGTTGATGTTAGACATTCACACCGTTGGATACCGGCTCAGTGGTCTAAATATCAAGCGTTCGTGCACGACACTGATAGGTCGTTGGTTCGAATCTGCAGAGACGGGACCGTGAATAGGTGTCTACAAGCTATTACCAAATATCAATAGTCACTTAAGATAAATTTAAAACTTGAAAGTTTACAATAACATTTCGATAGTTGAATATAAAACATCAGATGTTACTATAGCAATTATCATCTTACCATTATCATTTGGATGATAATACTTTCATTGCTGCATGTTAAGAGTTCATATAATCCATCTGTACAAAAACTTCAATCTCATATAACCTAACACTATTAATTTACTAATTTAATTTATGAATCAACCGAAACAAGACCAGAATGGAAAACCTGGAAGCACTGGTGGACCGTTTCGATCGATTGTGGGACTTCTCAGCAGTGCGCATCCATGATCCCACCTCTAGAGGTTGAAACCAAAGACCTATGAATCTCGCGAGAGAACGCTTAACTTTTAGACCACCGAGCTGGCCGGAATCCAATGGTGTTACTACGTAACTTCAACCAATCCACCGTGAATTCAATTATGAAATTATTACAATCTCCACAATGTTGAGGAAATATACTCTGATCGTTAATTTTTGCTATTTCAGTAAAAGTTTCAAATTTTTCTGGTAAGTGTAATACAACCCTGCAATGTGTACACTTCAACAACACTTAATTTTAACGGAGTGATGTTCTTTTGAATAAGAACACAAATAGGGATAACCATATGTATTTCAATACTAAATTACAGAGAACCATGCAGTAAATACTTCATTGTAAAAAAACATTCATCAATCGTCTCAGAATTCATCGTTCTTTCGTTTCCGTACCAATCATTCTCTGATATCATTCTCTTCTATTAGATCTTCTCAAACTCCTACCGCCAGACATTGCACTTTCGAATAATGATTCATACTACTTATGTCTGTCAATATCAGTAGTACACACTCCAATGTGATTATACATACTTATGAATTATGTTTGTACTAGATAACAGATAAATTTGATATTTTCAGATACTGTAACGTTCGCTTGATCCTTCATTTCTTCTTTCTAAAGAAAATTTGCAATCTGTACATGTAATTTCCTGTTCAAGTCACCTAGATTCTGACTAATGTATTGTTATTTGGACACCTAGTTTATCTACATCGATTGAGATAATCAACTAATAACATTGGCTTTCGGGAAAATTAGCTTAAAGTCAGTGCTCGATAAATTTAATGCCTTATAATCATTGTCGTTCATAATATACTATCGTTAAGTTTTGAGAAACTAAGAAAAAAAAAAGTCAATATTGAGATTGTGAACCGATCATAGATAGACTACCATTAAAAACTTGGATTCACTGAACAGTCGTTTTGTTCCAGTATACAGCTCCTCACAAATGCGTGTAGACGATCTAGCACTCGGAAAACTAACCCAGGTCTTTTAGTTTCACTCACGAACACTTACCCTCTACACTAATGGGCCAACATCTAATATCCAACTTCAATCAATCCACAAGATTATGCGACCATCTTCTATTGTCTTCAGTGAGTAACTGACTCATAACAGACATTGTTGAACTGCATTGATCATGGCCTCTCACTAGAACTCTGAGAATTCATTCTTGAAGCTAATTACTAGTGATCACATGATAATCATTCGTATAGATTTATAGTGATCCATACTAGTACCCTACAGAGAATCTCAAATAAAAGGTAAACAAAACTATGTTCATAATCTTTGAAATTCAACTATATCACATTGTATAATTAACAATACTCAGCTCAATCTCAACTTTCTTGTAAGTTATTTGTATAATTAATGATTTGTATAAATTATTATTGATATTTGAGTAGAGTAAACATAAATTGATGAATACTTAAGTATACTTATAATCGTTAGATTTGTATAGAGTAAACAATATGTGATAAGTTGTCTACATCATGTTGTGTATTGTAGTGCTGTGATTCTAAACGTTAAATACATATTTCATAGTTCAATTAATGATTCAATTAAAGATACATCATTATTGGAAACCTAAATATATTGAACAGTCGTTTCATCCCAGTATGAAACTCCTATGTAGTATGTATGCACGATCCCCCACCATAGAGATTCGAACACAGGACCTTTGATGTCGTGTGCGACCGATTAACCTGTAGACCATTGAGTCATCATCTGAAGGTGTTCATGTCTAAGCCACGATATTGTACAACTGTCCCCCATTACCTTCAGTGAGTAACTGCCTCACAGAAGACATGGATCAACTCCATTGGTCACAGCTTCTCACAAGAACTTGAGGAAATGCATCTTGAAGTCATGATGTTTATTATCAGAATGGCGGCTTGTGGAGATTGTAGTAATTTATATTCCATACTTCAGAAATAATAATACTGTACAATACAGATGAACAATATATATAACAGACGGTAGGATGTACCACTCGTTATTCGTATCTTCAAACAATGTACAATATTGGATGATACATGTAATCTGATTGTATGTATATGATAGATGTTTCCTGGTATATTAAAACTTTATTCTTAATATTATGTAGAAACCTGACAATTGAGAAGCTTTACATAGTTTCTTATTTTTTTGTGTGGATTAGTATGTTATTTCTACCTTCCTTATACACATATGAATAATGTATAAAGAACATCAATAATGAGTTAGGATAAACTCAATTGTTCACCGCAATTTTCACCTTGAATATATATTAACCAATCAAAAATGAAGCGGCAATTATTATTTAAATGAGTGTAATCGATGATGGAGGATTTGTTTTGTTCTCTATTGTTTTTACTGGATTATATGAAAAATGTCAAGTTTCGTACAACCCAATTGTCATTTCATCTTGCTATGAATCTGTTAAATGTAGTATAGTTTAGTCATGATAAAACTACAACATACCAAAAGACATACCTAGAAGTAATTCTATACCGATAATATTTACAATTGACTGACTAGATAAGTGGAAATGTAAATGTAACCAATGACTACAATACAATGAGAAACCGTTACCAGTGGAGTCTAACCGGTCTGTTGTGAGATAACAACTCACTGAAGTCAATGGTGAAAGGTGGCGCAACTTCGTGGATTGGTTGAAGTTAGACATTAACACTGTTGGATGCCGGCTCAGTGGTCTAGTAGTTAAATGCTCGCGCACGAAGCCAGTAGGTCCTGGGTTCGAGCCCCGCGTGGTGCGGGATCGTGGATGCGCACTGCTGAGATGACCCATAGTAAGACGAAACGGCCGTCCAGTGCTTCCAGGTTTTCAATGGTGGTCTAGTTTCAACTGATTCATGATTTCAACTTGTGAGACTACAATACACTTAGATGATTTATAAATGTGCAATATACAGTCCAAGTTTCAATAATGATCATACAATTTCTTTATTTTAGAGGCTGGTTTTTCAGTTAGAAACTGATGAACATCATCTGATTATCATGGACATATCATCATGTGTTTTATCTTACGTTTTCGTTTACCTAATTGCTTATTCTTATATTGTTGAATTGTATTTCTAACATTAAGTATATTATGCATAAATATGTATTTCATTATAGTCCAGTTTACCATTTCATTCTTAGTGCATGTTGAATAGAGACTGAAAGAAGATAAGGGGGATTTCGTTCTGTACAAAGCTCAGTGATTGAATTTAAGGATGGTTTGAACATCTAATTGGCTTGATCATCAGTGACAAGTTTCTTTCAAGGCAAGAATGATAAGCTAAATTAAATAGGATCATAAATATTTATGTACTGAATGATTGTTCATATGATAGATGCTGTTTCAAATCATGTGATGATGAGGAGTCATTTGCAGTAGATTTTCATCAAGTTACTGGATAAAAATCAATAATCCTAAGACTATGATCATGATCAAATCAGTATATCTGGCTAATGAGTATAAATCCATCCAGTTCATGTACGTCTAGAAGGAATGGAATGGATTATTGTGTACATCTCAATATAATGATGTTAAGTGTGCTTTGATTGAATGTGTCGAATTGCCTGATTCTTTGTCTTTGAGGATTCTCGGACAGGCATGTTGGCAATTTGTTGTAGGATTAAAAAACTACTTTATAGTAATCTTAATACAATTGTGAACGTATGGTTTCATAGTACTTAGCAGTCGAGTTTATGGAATGAATTCAATAAATCAGTCATCTGTGCAAAATTCTTATTTATAATGAAACTGTAGTGAACGAGAACACAAAGTGGGGACAATCGAGTGTATTTGAACGCTAAACTACAGTATCACTTTGTATAATCTGAGAACCATACAATGAGTCACTCATCTCACACTTCATTGTTCCTTCATTTCCACAACAATCATTTATTGTTCTCATTCTATTTTCTTTGGTGTGGTTAACATTCCACCGTCAGGCATCTAACTTTCGATTAGTGATACATATTACTTATATCTGTCGACATCAGTAGCACATCACAAAATCATTCATGCCAATTTGAATAATGATTGTTGTAAAACGCATTAGGCAAACATTGAAATGGTGTTCATTGTAATTTTTATGCGAAATATTGCATGACAATTTAGTACTGATATGATAATATTGTCGATGAGGCTATCGATTTATTAAGCTGCGATGAGTTCGTTCATCCAAAGTATGGAGTGCGGAAGGTTATTCACATTGACGTAGTTTACCGGCTTAGGTTCGTCGTCTGGCTCATGATTGGATCGTATGAATTGTTGCTGTCAAAATATACAAACCACTGACCCTTGCATACAATCATTGACTTAAATCGCATTAGTGAATAACAGAATTAAAACTACGTCACATATGAGAATATATTACGAATACATGTATTTCATACAATCAATGATCTAGACAGACAATCATTGAAAAATGTTTGAAACATTCTCATCTTAAACAGTTTTCTACAGAATCGATATCGCATACTACTCCAAACAACTCCGCCTCTAGCTCTTAGCATACGCATGAACAAATGAAGATAAAAACAACCACTATGACAGCAGTCTCTGCATCGCCAGGCTTCAGCATACACAATGAGAAAACCAAGGTCCTCAAAGTGAAAACGGAGAACAGCAATCCAATCACTATTGATGGAAAAACTCTGGAAGATGTAGAATCCTTTACATACCTGGGAATTATCATCGATGAACAAGAAGGTTCAGATGCAGACGTAAAGGATGGGATTGGAAATTCAAGGACAGCATTCACACAATTGAAGAACATATGGAACTCAAAACAACTTTCAACCTATATCAAAGTGAGAACCTTCAATACGAACGTAAAAACAGTTCTACTGTATGGAGCTGAAACTTGGAGAACTACAACAACCACCATCAAGAAGGTACAAGTATTTATAAATAGCTGCCTTTGCAAGATACTCAACATCCGTTGGCCGGATGCCATCAGCAATAGCCTTCTGTGGGAGAGAACAAATCAGCTTCCTGCTGAAGAAGAAATTAGGAAGAGACGATGGACGTGGATAGGGCATACATTACGCAAATCGTCAAACTGCATCACGAGGCAAGCGTTAACTTGGAATCCTGAAGGGAAGCAAAAAAGAGGAAGGGCAAAGAACACATTACATCGGGTAATAGAAGCAGATATGAAAAGGATGAATAGGAACTGAAAGGAGCTGGAAAGTATTGCCTAGGACAGGGTTGGATGGAGAATGCTGGTGATCGGCCTATGCTCCTTCACGAGAAGTAACAGGCGGGAGTAATTAAGTACTACTCCAAACATTTAGCCTACAATACACTCATTATTAGTAGTCTAGGTTACAAAACACCATAGATGATTGTTCAATTCGAGTTTTCTACTTGCTTGTTGGAATAAACAACCTAATGTGAAAACTTTGATTGTTTCCAGCACAAATTAACATCAGCCTTAATGCTAAAAATTGTATTTAGCCAAATGACTGAATGAATTTCACGCCGTAATTCAAGATCCGTGATTTTAAATGTGATTGGTTCATCCATAAAGTGATAGTTTCACTGAATTTTATTCTCTTTATTCCTTTCTTAACTGACGATCAAACAATAAGAATTGTCTCTAGTTTCAGGTAGACAGTTTGAAGTACTGAACATGTATAGGTCATTTCAGCTGGTATGAATATTATGTTTAGATTAAATTTCGAAACTCACTGGAATTCAACTTATATAATGAATTTAACTGCAGGTCCTAGGTTGGAGTCTTGCGCACGGGCTCGTGCATGTACACCTTTGAGATGTTCCATACCGGAAAGAAACGGCCTTTTCCTGCTTTCAGGCTTACAATGAATGTCTTACACTGACCAATTCATGATTTCATTGAAATTCAACCGTTTCCGCAACCTCATTCTATAACTTCACGTCAATGTTTGTAATGCCAGATAATTTTTTTTCGAAGAGTATAGTTGGTACTAAGCATTAATCATCATTAAACAAGTTTAAATATAGCTGTATTAAATAAATATCAATCATTGACAAATCATCAGTTAGTTTATAAACTGTGATTCCGGTGTATGCTACTGATTTCAACGGATATAATTAGTATAAATCATCAACCTAAAGCGAAATGTCTGGCTTTAGAAGTTTGACAAGATCAAAGAACGAGAACAAAGAATAATTGCTATAGAAACAAAAGAACAATAAACTCTGAGACGATGCATTGACATTTTGTCAATGAAGTGTTTACTGAAGGAAAAGCATTATTAAGCAAAAATGGATAGTTGCAAGTAGTGGAATCCAGTTTGACGTGCGTTTCGTTTAATTTGATACTCGTCAGCTGGATGTCGGTAGGTCTGGGATGCAGGTGCATCCAGCTGACAAGTCCCAAATAAGACGAAACGCGCGTCAAACTAGATTCCACCACACTCACCACTATCCATATTTGTTTAAAATAAAGCTTGTCACTTAAGGCAATATCTAGGCGAACCGCACATTATGCACATATGCCAACATGAGACTGATCATTTGTAGACCTTAACAACAATCGGAAGATACAAGTAAAACAACAACAAGTGAATTTAAGAAAACATTATTATTATTATTATTGTTCTTGATAAAGGAATTCACTTCATTTGATAACAATACATTAAGAGTAATGATGAAATAGTTTTATCCAAATATAATTAACTGACAAACCAATCACTGAAAGACCAAACATGACATAATTCTTAGTGATCATAATAATTATAAGAAAAATACATTACAATAACACAATGGTTCATGGGATGTAAATAATCAGTTCTTCATTCCCATATTGGATCATTGTATTGAGAAGAATCTTGTAATACAATGTTACTTTGAACCTAATTGAATGTAATGTGTCATTGCATGCTGCTCATTATGTTCGTTAAAAAAAGGCAGCACTGGGAAGTTTACACTACTAGATACAAGTATAGAGTGAAGTACATTTCTAAGATGAATGATCTATTCAAAACATTTGGAATAAGACAATGAATAAATTTTTGACTCAGATCATTAACCTATTGATGTTAGATCACCATTAAAAACCTGGAAGTTGAATCTCAAGAGGTTAAGCGTTCGTGAGCGGGACTGAAGGTCCTGGATTCGAATCCTGCGAGTAGAATCGTGGATACACACTGCCGGAGAGTCCGACAAGACGACGAAACGGTCGTCCAGTGCTTTCAAGTTTTCAGTGGTGGTCTAACATACATCGGTTCATGACCTCAATAAGAACTAAAAATTGCATAACTGATTTGCAAGTTTCTATCATTTATCCTTCATATTCTATATGATTCTTTCAGTCTACAATTCTTTTCTATTTTTCCCTTTCAATTCTCTTCAACTCAATCTTTTTAGTCTTTTGTTGCCAGGTTTTCCATTTCTGACTGATATAACATACTACTTAACTCCGCCTGTAGCTCTTCTAAAGTTACTTCCGGTCACAAGCCCGGGTAAAGAGGAGGGTTTAGCATGGGGTTAGCATCCCCATCCCGTAGAAAACTAACTCGCTAAAAAACGCTTACCAGAAAAAATAGTTCAAACCATTTTAACTCTGCCCTGGGAGTTAGAAGGTCTTCATTTAGAAAAAATATGGCGCCTCATGGTGAAAGCCGAGTCACTTCGGAAGCCACGAGGCCGATGCCCCTTCTAACAACCAGATTAAACATTTTGGTAGGTACATGGAACGTCCGAAGAATGTGGGAGATCGGGAAGACCAGTCAAATAGAAACGGAAATGAGGAGATACAGCTAAGCAGTACTGGGAATCAGCGAAACCTATTGCACACAAGCTGGACAACAAAGGCTAAATAAGGGAGAGATGCTGCTACACTCCGTTCACGAAGGGAAAAATGCTCTACACACTCAGGGAGTTGCTTCGATTCTGTCCAAGCAAGCACGAAATGCACTTATAGAATGAGAATCTCATGGATACAGAATCATTAAAGCATCATTCAAAACAAAGATGGAGGGGACCACAATGAATATTATCCAATGTTATGTACCCACCAGCGATAGAAACGACGACATTATAGATCAATTTTACGAGTGGCTGCAGTCAACCTTAGAGAAGTGCCGCAGGAACAACCTCATCATTCCGATGTGAGATCTGAATGCCAAATATATGAAGATATCATGGGACAACATGGACTGAATGAGAGGAACGGAAATGGTGGAAGACTTGCAAATCTGTGTGCATTCAACATGTTGGACATAGGAAGCACAATATTTCCACACAAACGTATTCAGAAAGTTACATGAATGTCATCGGACTACACTAAAGAGAACCAGATAGATCATATTTGCATCAACAAAAAATTCCGAACGACAAACAAAGATGTGAGAGCCAGGAGAGAAGCTCACATAGCTTCAGATCACCATCTAGTCGCGGCCAATTTAAAATAGAAGCTAAAAAAGAACTGGACAACTGAACAAACAGCAATACAAAGGTTCATTACAGCCTTCTTTCGAGATACTGACAAGTTCAATGAATTCAAGATAGGTCTCAACAACAGATTGCAAACTTTACAGGATCTACTGAAGGAAGAAGAAAATACTATGGAGGACAACTGGAAAGGTATCAAAGAAACATTAACTTCAACGTGTCAAGGGGTTCTGGGCCTAAAGAAGCATCATTATAAGGAATGGATCTCTATAGAAACTCTGGAGAAGATCAAAGAAAGGAAGACCAATAAGACAGAAATTAACAACACACGAACACGAGCAGAGAAAGTCCAAGCACAAGCTGAATACATAGAAGCAAACAAGTAAGTGAAGAGGAGCATTAGAGCCGACAAGAAGAAATACGTGGAAGAACTAGCAAAGACGGCGGAAAAAGCTGCTAGAGAAGGAAATATGAAACAGCTTCACGATTAAACGAAGAAACTAGCAGGAAAATACAGTAAACCAGAGAGACCGGTCAAAGACAAAAAAGGCAAGCCAACCACTGAAATTCAACAACAGCGGAACAGCTGGTTAGAATAATCCGAGGAATTCCTGAATAGGCCGGCTCCAATGAATCCACTGGACATCGAAGCGGCACACACAGATCTTCCCATAGACGTCAACCCACCAACGAAGGAAGAAATCAGAATGGCCATCAGACAAATCAAGAACGGGATAGCAGCTTGACCCGACAATATACCAGCTGAAGCACTGAAGTCAGACATCGGAGTAACTACAAGCATGCTTTACCTTCTATTCAAAAAAATTTGGCAGGAGGATCAAGTGTAGATGAACTGGAAAGAATGGCACCTCGTCAAGATTCCAAAGAAAGGCGATCTGAGCAAACGTGAAGACTACAGGGGCATTACACTGCTGTCAATACCAGGAAAGGTCTTCAACAGAGTGTTGCTGAACCGGATGAAAGATGCAGTAGACGCCCAACTTTGAGATCAACAAGCTGGATTCCGTAAGGATCGATCGTGCACAGACCAAATCGCAACACTACGGATCATCGTCGAACAATCAGTTGAGTGGAACTCATCACTATACATCAATTTCATTGATTATGAAAAAGCATTCTACAGTGTAGATAGGAGGACATTATGTAAACTTCTTCGACACTACGGAGTTCCTGAGAAGATTTTCAATATTATCCGGAACTCATACGACGGACTACAGTGCAAAGTCGTGCATGGAGGACAGCTGACAGCAGATGCATTCCAAGTAAGGACCGGAGTCAGAAAAGGCTGTCTATTCTCACCCTTCCTCTTTCTTCTGGTGATCGATTGGATTATAAAGATCTCGACATCTAAGGGAAAACAAGGAATACAATGGACAGCTGAGAATCGATGAGATGGTTAGAACTTCGCAGATGACATAGTCCTCCATCCCATACACACGAACAAATGCAGAAAAAGACAGCCAATGTGGCAGCAGTCTTTGCATCAGTCAGCCTCAACATACACAACGAGAAAACCAAGGTCCTCAAATTGAAAACGGAGAACAGCAATCCAATCACTATTGATGGAAAAACTCTGGAAGATGTAGAATCCTTCACATACCTGGGAATTATCGTTGATGAACAAGGAGGTTCAGATGCAGACGTAACGGATGGGATTGGAAAATCAAGGACAGCATTCCCAAAATTGAAAAACACATGGAACTCAAAACAACTCTCAACCAATATTAAAGTGAGAATCTTCAATACGAATGTAAAAACAGTTCTACTGTATGGAGCTGAAACTTGGAGAACTACAACAACCACCATCAAGAAGGTACAAGTATTTATAAATAGCTGCCTTTGCAAGATACTCAACATCCGTTGGCCGGATGCCATCAGCAATAGCCTTCTGTAGGAGAGAACAAACCAGATTCCTGCTGAAGAAGAAATTAGGAAGAGACGATGGACGTGGATAGAACATACATTACGCAAATCGTCAAACTGCATCACGAGGCTAGCCTCAACTTGGAATCCTGAAGGGAAGCGGAAAAGAGGAAGGCCAAAGAACACATTACATCGGGTAATAGAAGCAGATATGAAAAGGATGAATAGGAAGTGAAACGAGCTGGAAAGGATTGCCTAGGACAGGGTTGGATGGAGAATGCTGGTGAGCGGCCTATGCTCCTTCACGAGGAGTAACAGGCGTAAGTAAGTAAATACATACTACTTATATCTTATATAAGTAGCATACATTACAATACATAATTCCTTTCCTGAACAAAACAAAATATTTCAGAATAGTTTATCTTTTTGAAGTGGTTATAACAATAAATATAAGTTTTTTTCTTTGTTACTATGTAAATAACTTACATCATATTTGAAAATTTGCTGATTTTTATAAAATAGAAAAAGCTTTTTCAAATTATTACAACATTCACCAATGTATCAATGTTTTAATGATATGAAAAGCTTGAAGCAGTGGATGATTGTTTCGCCTTAGTATGGGACATCTTAGTAGTGTGTATCTACGATCCGAAACCAAAGTGACCACGGACCTTTCGGTTTCGAGCGCGGATGCTTAACTTCTAGATCACTGAGCTGATCGGAATTCAACGGTGTTAATGTCTAACTTTATTTGACTCATGAGTTTAACTACTAGGTTACGACGATCTCCAAAAAACCCCTTCCTGATAATATCTGTAAATTTTATGTATAAGTTATAAGTTGTTATTTCGCACATTAAGCCTTGAATCTATTTACTAATTGTGGGGCTCCATACTTCATTCTTACTTCGTTTCCACACCAATCATTCTCTGTTTTCTTTCTCTTCTCTTAGAATTTTTATCGCCAGACATTTCACCTTCGACTAATGATATATACTACTTATATCTACGGACATCAGTAGCACACACCACACCATAAATATATATATAAATTGATTGATGGATTATGACAATCATATGTCATTGATGAATTTCCGTGCTTTTTAATTAATGAGACAACCAGTTTATAAATGAATCTAATATGGACATGAATATTTGTTGCCATTTTTTAGGTAATATTCCATATTATTACAAATAAGTATAATTATACAATTTAAGAGTTAAGACTGAAACTGGAGTTCCTGTGTTCGAATCTCACATAAGAGATCTTGGATGCTGACTGTTCAGAAGTTTTATACTAGCATGAAACGGCCATCCAATACTTGTAGGTTTCTTATGGTAGCGTAACATTAATCCATTCATCATCTCAATCAAAAACTCAGCTGTTTCTACAACACCATTTTAAGAAAGTTATAACTTACCAAATGATATTAGGTTGCTTAGAACATTCTATACATTTGATCAACATCATAAAAGTAACTGAATTTATTGTTCAGCAAATATATTTAATAAAACTATTATTATTTAAAAACGAGTGGAGTATAACTCGTTTTGTGATTAAGATGTTAGACCACCGTTGTGAAACCTGGAAGCACTGGACGGCCATTTGGTCCTATTGTGAGACTTCTCATCAGTGCGCGTCCACGATCCCACCTCGCGAGATTCTAAATCAGGACCTACTGGACCACTGAGCCGGCATCCGATTGTGTTAGTGTCTAACATCAACCAATCCACGAAATCGCCTGACCATCTTCCATTGTACTGAGGTAGATACCTATCTCTACCCGACACGGACTAGCTCCACAGATCATGAACACGAGTGGGTTCAATCGAATGTATTTGAGCCCACACTTACAGAGCATCTTAATAACATCTGGAAATCATACCGTAAATAGTTAATTTGCAAAATATCAATCCATCGTCTCAAACTTGACTGTTCCTTTTGCAAATATCAGTCTATGTCTCAGAAATTATAATTCATGCATTTCATACCAATTGCGTTGCGTTCCCGTTTTTTCCCTCTCGATCTTTCACTGAACAACATTCCATGCCTGAACACCGTTATATACTACCTATGTGGATATATGTAGCCCACACCACAGTTTGATCAATGTAGTTATTCAGTAATAATGTGTAATATGGAGTTCATTCAACTTCATTGACTAAGTTACTGTTATTCTATCAATTAATATTAACTTCATTCAATATATTTCAAGGGATAATAGTGAATAATCTATTAGGTATTTTCTATAATAAAATAAACACTATCCTTCTATTGATACGCTTACTTAAATCATTCGATGGTTTTTAATAATCAGATATCTGATTCCATTTAGATCATTTACTACATGTTATCGAAACATACATGTAATCGATACTCCCATATAATTATCTATTTAACTCGCATTAGAGTAATGAAATCCAGATTGATCGTTTCAGTCTATATAGTATTTTTCATATGAATGTATCCACATCCAATTGGCAGTTCATCATAAGATTTGTATTCATCACCTTTAACTTCATTCATTGAACTATAATGGATACAATTGATAGTTTCATTCAACTAACTAGTCTCATTTAAAATGAAATAAACATCTTTGATTTCTTTACTAGTGACAGTTGAAATGTTCTTTTTAACGTTAATGATCATCTTTAGATATATGGAACATACAATGTAAATTGAATATAATCATATTCATTCATATAGTGAAATCACAATTCGATATAAGTAGTATTAACACATTAGTTTATACTTACTCTTCGGATCTTTGTTTTATAGAAATGAAAGACAATTCCAATGGAATTCATACATTATATATTTATGTATACTTTATTATGGTAAACAATATCAAAGTAAAATCATACTGGTTAAAGCTATTTGTTAATGAAGTTTGGTATACATTACTCAAAGGGCATTTCAGTACATTGATTTTTGAATAGTTACCAAGTGTTATAATATCTGATCATGTGCACTATTGAAATATAACGTAATGACAGCGCCAATTAGAATACAACGACTTATCGGCTAGACTAATGATGTATATACCTGTAAAAGCAGTCTACTGTCCTTCTCGAACCTTCTTCTTGTCCAGCTTTGACTGTTAAGTCCAGAACACCAATCTCATCCTCTGCAATATGAATCATGTATTTCAAACATACGGAGTTTATATACCAATCAAACAGACCTCAACGTACCATAAAATAAAAAACAAGATTTTATCAAGATTTCGTCAAAAGTGACTGTGAATGTGGAAGACTGTAATGAATAGATTGGGCATAATTCAAGGATGGTAAAACGTATAATAATATTTCATAGGTCAAAATCAAGCTCATAATAAAAAAGACATGAACAGGAATAGTTTGGTTACTTAACTATTACATAAGAAAAATATATGCATAGTATTACTCCATAAATATATTCCATCAGTTACTATTCATTCGTCTCATTGGCATATAATACAAAGATGTTACTTCCGTTTTATCGAGTATATTGTTCACCGTAAGAATGTGATATGTCCGTTGTTACCAAAAATATGCTCGATTGATTTGATAAGAATACTTTGATCATTCACCTGAAGAATCTCTGCTAACATTGAACATGGTGTTTATTATTCTAAATGATTATTAATCTCATGAGTAAATTGAATGAACTTTCACAAAGCACAACTAAGTTCGAATTTTAGTTTATGCCTAAAACTGTTTATCATGAAGACTTCGAATCTTTGTGGCCTTTGATTAACTGACTCTTATTTGATTGCATGTTGATGGACTGTCAAAATATACATATACTCGATACCTGGATACATAATCATCGACTTAAATCATGTTGGTGAATAACACAATGAAATAAGTTAAATACGAGAATGGATCTTGGAATACGATTACTTAATACAATTGTTGATCGAAAGTTGATTCAAAACAAAGTTTCTCACAATGAAGCAGGAAAGTAAGCCCTCTCCGTTTACATTTAAACATAACTCAGTTAAAGACAAGTAGTGAATAGGATAAGCAAGTAATACACATACGATCATATAAAAACAGATGGGGTCAATAAGCTAAACAGTGACAAGGCAAAAACATGGCTTGACAAGAATGAACAAGTTGATGTGTTCAAAGACTAGAATAACCTATATGGTCCAACATAAAGATAACCATTACAAAATCCAAACCTAACTACCGGTTTATTCTGTAGATATACATTATTTATAATAGTGCTCTAGAGTACAAGAAGAAGAAAGCGGACAATCAAATGTATTTGGACACAAAATCACATCAATTGCGTTTTGTATACGTGCTTTCCTTCTCGATGTTCTACTGAAATACATTTTATCCGACATTATTGTTATATACTACTAATGTGAATATAAGTAGGTCACATCACACTACTATTAGAACATTAAACGAACTACTACTACTACTGAATGGTTGATACTTTAAAAAAATAAGCATTTACTTACCTAAAAATTCTGCTTTATCCATTAATGAAAATAAATGATCCCTAAAATGTAATAATGATAACATTTTTGAGATCCATGTAGAAACATTCATTCAAGACTAAATATATATCATTTAACAATATTGGTAAAATTGTCTTTGAAATCATAACTGTATTAATATCAACTTTAATGTTTTTTAGTTATCAGAATGAGGATTTGTTGAGAATGTGATACTTTTAATAATTGAATTCATGAGTTAGACCACCAGTGAAAACCTGGATGTACTGAAAGGTCTTTTCATCTTTGAATGGGATTCTTGATCAGTGTACATCTACGATCCTTTACACGAGATTAAAATCTAGGATGTCTCCTGCTGTAGAGTCCTATAATAATATGATACAGCAGTCTAGTCATTCTAGGTTTGTGATGGTAGTCTAACATTGATGAAATCATGATTTCAATCAAAAACCTAACAATCTCTACAACCATGAACTGATAATTTACATATACTCATTATGGACTAGTTTCAAAATGGATTACCTGAATTTCTAGTAAGACGTGGAAACTAGTGGAATTCATCCGTGTCCGCTATGAGGCACTTAATCACTAAAGACAATGTTTGACGGTCGAGCAACATCAATAAAATCCAATGTCAAAAATTATAAAATACACAACATACATAATGTGAAAATACAATTACTTACAACCACAGTTGACCCCTGAAATATAGAAACAACAAAATGTAGGAAAAAATATTACCAGTGATCTTCTTGGAGTTAAAAATGAGAAAAGATATATGTGGAATCTGAAAGTGTTGTGCATGAACTCATTATCTACGGAACGCATTATTTACTCTGTGACTAAACTTGTTATCAAAGTGGGGGTTTATGGAGATTTTGATAGTTTAATAATTAAATCCATGAGTTCAGTGCTTTCAGATTTTTCATTGCAATCTAGCTTCAATTAAACTATGAATTCAGCTATAAAACTACTGAAAGTTCCGCAAAATGCTTTCTGATAAAAATCATCATGCGCTCACTGGTGATTGACTTCAAGAGTTATTTCCTGGAGTTTTGGTGAGAATCGCTGATTAGTGGAGTTCAACCGCGTCTGTTATGAGATTGTGACTCACTGAAGACAATGATGGATGATGTCTCAATTTCATGGATTGGTTGAAGTTAGACATTAACACTGTAGGATGCCGACCAGCTCAGTGGTCTAGAAGTTAATGACTGACGTCAAGGATCAAAGTTCCTAAATTCGAATGCCGTGGAACGTGATCGTAGGTAAATATCACTGAGGATGAGACGGTCGTCCAGTGATCCAAATTTTTCATGGAGTTCTAGCTTTAATCAACTCATCAACTAATCTATTAAATGAGTGAACTTGTATTTCAATACATTCATTCAGAGTAAACTTACTTATTGAGTCTGGTCATATTGGATGAACTTGTTGGTTTCGATACTGGAAAATTCAAAGTATGGTAAACATATTCAGTATGATTTATGCAAAGATACAAATGAACTTTTTACTGGTCAGATTTATGAACAGAAGACAAGTTTGATACTATAAAACTTCAAAGATAATAATTCCACCTTACTTGTAGTCGTTTCATTGCTGTTAGATGGTTTTGAATCATTGTGGTCAATAAAAAATAACACGATTATGAATAAACGAATCAACATTTTATTAAGTTACTTCATTGAATTTGCATTCATTTATATACCGGCTTATTGTAGTTTACTTAGACAACTTGAGGTATGTTACATGTTAATGTAAACATAATGTTTCATTGGTTTTAACTAAAGTTAATTCTATATTAGGTTGTTATATGAATTCCATGTCAACAAATGTTCTTTTCTCATTAAACAAATAGCGAGATTGAAGTTTGTGAAATATATAGTGAATTGATTAAATTTGGATATTAACACTGTTGGATATCGATTCAAGATAGATTGCGCTCAAGATTAAAGGTTTTCAGTTTTGATCCTACCTGTGGCGTCAGGGATTAACATTGCCGTTGAGTCCCAGACTGTGATAGAACCACTCTTCCAGTGACACTTTGGTTTTAGTAGTGATCCAAGGTTAAATCAATTCATGAATTTTAGAGTTCAAGATCTTAATATGATTACATAAACTAATGAAAATTCCACTGTGTATTTGCCTATGAATGAATTCGTCAAAAGTTATTAATTATAAGTCAGGAATATACAAGAACCAAATTATCAGTCGTAACAAGAAGACATGTATTATAGATAATTATTTCGTAACTAACTTCAAGATTGGACTCATAGAGTTCTGGAGAAAACCCG
This sequence comes from Schistosoma margrebowiei, assembly GCA_944470205.2. Classification (NCBI taxonomy): domain Eukaryota; kingdom Metazoa; phylum Platyhelminthes; class Trematoda; order Strigeidida; family Schistosomatidae; genus Schistosoma; species Schistosoma margrebowiei. The sequence continues at coordinate 4,429,770 of OX104027.1, read as the reverse complement.
TGATCAGTAATATTCAATCCGTGTTGAGTATGAGATAGTGATCTACTCCAAGCAATCGTCGAATGTTTGCTGAAGATTATAGATTGATTGAAATTAGACATAAACACCGTTGGATGCCAATACAGTGGTACAGATGTTCAGTGTTCGTGAACGAGATAGAAGTTTGAGGTTCGATTTAGGAGTACGAAAATATGGATAACCACTATTAAGCTGTTCCATACTGGAACGTAATCCAAGTTACATACAGTGGTAGACTCCTAAGATTTGTGGCTTATGGATTAGGTATTGAAAAATACCTCCAAGTCTCAACGTCTTATGGAATGCATAACTGAAAACTTTATAACAACGAATCACGTATTTCGATGTACAAATTTTGTGTTCGACCACTCCTAGAACACTGCATGTTCATCCTCAGTGATGTGCGTATAAAGGATAAATTTATGTTAGAATCAGCACAGAAGCTTCTCTCTAGAAGGGTCTCCCCAATATTAGGCCTGCTTACACTACGACAGTGTTGGCCATCTTGTGCGACGTTTGGATGGAGTGTGCCCATATAACTTCCTCTAGGATTTGTAGAGAAAAAAATGTATCGGGAAGTATATTTTTGCGTGGTAAAACGATTGTCATATATTTGTTATTAGGTCTGGAACCAGACGGTTTTGTATATACATCAACCTTCAGATTCCTTCAGCTGTTCAGCAAATGAATGAGAATGGAATCTGAACAAGGTAGGACTCAAGTATTTTTTATTCTTTTTATTGAGGAAAATAAATTGACCTAGACTTTCTTGAAGGTGAGCTGTTCTCAACATCGAGTTCCTTACTGATTCAAGGGGCGATTTTGTCAAATATGTTATAAATAATCACGTTATTTCGAGAGATCTTTTAATTAGCAACTTCACTAGCGATATATTTGATAACAGATTCAACTTCAATAGTGTCTTCAATTTTCACAGGAACCATATCTTTCGACAATGGCAGTTTGCGAAGTGGGGGTGTCTTTAGTTCTTACCTAAGATCATCGTTCTTTAATAAAGAGCCGGCAAGTGACTCCGCACTGAAACGCGTGTCGCTTAATTGCTCATAGATATTGTCCCACTCACTCTTAAAATTATCGATAATTTTTGATTATTATGTAGAACCTGTTGTTAAATTAGAATCTGAGTCATCTAGCAGCAGGTGTGGATTATATCCACTTCTCATTCAGCAAAGTTGTGTGATATGAGATTAGATTACACGAGGAGTATTTTTTGTTTTTTTAAAAGTGAGAGTGAGCGTCAATAAGTTATAAGAACCACCAAGAAACTGGTCTTCACGAATTTTCGCCGACACATTGCAAACATCAAACATTGTCTAAATCAGTCAATCAATCTCATTATTAAACATCAATTATCTATCTATCCAGGTCATTGGCCATCGGTAATGTATCTGTGACAGTGATTGATATAAAACCATACACAGAACATAATGTAGACTTTGCTATCAAGATGATTGACAACACTCTTATAAGTCAATATACATCAAGTTTAGTGATAGTAGTTCCTTAGATAGAAAAACATATGAAAACCTGTGAAAACGATAACTTTACTCATTTGAAATAAAGTGGTAAATATTTACAATGTTTATTCATAGCTAAATCAAGATCTTCTATGAATTGACGAACATGCTATGTATTTCCATTTCATCTTCTCTCTTTAACAAAAGTAATACTCAAAGATGGATAGTGGCTAGCAGTGGAATCCAGGACGCGCGTTTCGTCCTGTTTGGGACTCGTCAACTGGATGTGCCTGCATCTCAGAGTTGATGTACACTCTGGGACTCGAACTCAGTACCGTTCGCTTCAAACGCCATCGCGTTATCCACTTAGCTAAAAAAAACATCAATGGGAAGATTCAAGTAAAAACAATATCAAGTGAATTAAAAGTAATATTCATTTGTAAAATGAAAATTTCATTCAACTTTGTTCCGTGTGAGTATTTGACTGTGAGTCATATGAAAACATCATTAGTAAGCCAAATTCCTTACTGTATTTCAAATTTATAAAAGGCTCATTATACAATAGAGAATATCATATTACTTGATTCATAATATAAAATATAGTGATCAACAACAAGAAAGTACAATAATTGACATTGCTACAAACAACAGCTGAGGTCAATGGATTGACGTTTTTTTTAAAATCACACTCTCAGATCTTGTTCACCATTATTATCATTATTGTAACGTTGAGAGAAATATTTCATATGTGAATTTGCATATTAGATTAGATGTAGTCATATAATAGATGTAATAAATAAAAAATAATGCTAAAACATAGGACTAGGCACATTGGTCAAAGTTACCATACCTCACTAAAACAACAAGATGGATACCGGATTCATAAAATTAGTTTATTATTATTTTCAATGGTGGTCTAGCTTCAACTGACTCATGATTTCTATCTGTGAAATTTCTAAAATCTCCACAAAACCCATTCTGATAATAATAATCACCTGCTCACTAGTGACTGACTTCAGAAGATACTTCTGGAGTTCTAGTGAGAAGTCGTTACCAGTGGAGTTCAACCAGGTCTGTTGTGAGATAGGAACTCACTGAGGACAATGGTGTACGGTAGCGCAACTTCGTGGATTGGTTGAAGTTAGACATTAACACCGTTGGATGCCCGCTCAGTGGTCTAATGGTTAAGTGCTCGCGCGCGAAGCCAGTAGGTCCTGGGTTTGAGCCCCGGGTGTTGCGGGATCGTGGATGCGCACTGCTGAGGAGTCCCATACTAGGACGAAACGGCCGTCCAGTGCTTCCAGGTTTTCAATGGTGGTCTAGCTTCAACTGACTCATGATTTCTATCTGTGAAATTTCTAAAATCTCCACAAAACCCATTCTGATAATAATAATCACCTGCTCACTAGTGACTGACTTCAGAAGATACTTCTGGAGTTCTAGTGAGAAGTCGTTACCAGTGGAGTTCAACCAGGTCTGTTGTGAGATAGTAACTCACTGAGGACAATGGTGTACGGTAGCGCAACTTCGTGGATTGGTTGAAGTTAGACATTAACACCGTTGGATGCCCGCTCAGTGGTCTAATGGTTAAGTGCTCGCGCGCGAAGCCAGTAGGTCCTGGGTTTGAGCCCCGGGTGTTGCGGGATCGTGGATGCGCACTGCTGAGGAGTCCCATACTAGGACGAAACGGCCGTCCAGTGCTTCCAGGTTTTCAATGGTGGTCTAGCTTCAACTGACTCATGATTTCTATCTGTGATATTATTATTATTGTTAATGTCTTTATTCAGTCATATATTTTGATTCAGAGGTGGCAATGTATACAAGAAATATTGCAATTAAGGATATAGTACAGGAAGGAAGATTTAGTTCGTAGAAAGAAAGATATGAAGTGATTTTAATCTCTTAGTTTAAGGGAAGACAAAGAATGTATACACCCACGCCATTGTGATCGATTCTGAGCCATGTCACACGGAGTCTCCAACCATTGGTTACGATAGTCACGTGAACCTCAACCAAGTGGTCTGCATCTATCAACATGGCTCAGACCAGAAGTTAGTGACTTCAAGCACTGATGCCACGTTTTGGTTTGGTCGCCCTTAACTTTCTTCCAATCATATACAAGCACTGACTGAACCACTGAATTGCAGTACTCAGTGTTAACAGTTTCGAGAGGATGAAAGTAGTACATGTTATGTTCACGTAAAACAAATATAGTTTATCAAGGATTTTCTTCCTGTTAGACAATGATTTTTTTCCAAATCATTTCAACGATACTTACAGGTTGTTGTCAAACATATTATGGTGTCTAGTAAAATAAAAATGGTAATGATGAGTGTCCAGTTGATCAAAATAGAGAAGACAAAATACAAAGAAGTTAATCAACAAACAATCAATGATAATCATTATGGATCTGAAAACATTCATCACTGTCTTTATGTTTATCACTAATGAGCATTAAAATGAATGTGGATGTTTCAGTAAAGAAAATGTTTTTTTTCTTGACAATATCAACTTGTGAAGCTGTACAATCGTATTTATAGTTGACTTACTAAGCAACTAGTAGTCTGTTGTAAACTACAATAATTTTTACAATATTCTTGAATTAGTGAATGTGAATAAGATTGGACACAATCGAATGTATGTGAATATGAAATTCTAGAATATTTTAGTAAAATCTGAGTACGATACAGTAAATACTTCATTTTCAAAATGTTTTGTGGAGATTTTAGAAATTTACTGATTGAAATCATGAATTAGTTGAAGCTGAACCACCATGGAAAATCTAGAATTACTGGGCGGCCATTTCTTATTAGCACTGCACATCCACGACTCCGCTCCTCGAGAGATTTGAACCCAGGACCCAGCAGCCTCGCGCCATGCGCTTAACCAACTAGACCACTGAGCCGGCCAATATCCAACAGTGTCAATGTCTAACTTCAACCAATCGACGAAATCGCGCCACCATACACCATTGTCTTCAGTGAGCTGATATCTCACAACAGACGTTTCCGATTACTGTCAGTTGACATGGTTTTAGGCCATTTTTTAGAAGTTTTCGTCCGGCTATGTTCAATTCATCACTGGTTGTGTCATCAGTGCATATTCTCCTAATCTTCAGGAAAGAGAAAGGAATAAATTCTTCTCCCTACTCGCAGCACTCAACTACACAGAATCCTATTTATACAGTTACATTTCATTTCCATTGACCTTCAATTCAAGATGCTTGATTATCTTTGATAATTTTGTACGACTTTTCTTTTTAACTACGGATTATTGCATGCTCCATAAATTAACTATCAATACGATTGTACAGCTCCACGAATCGATATCTTCAAGAAGAAAATTGTCTTCACTGAAAGATCTTCATTTAATTTATTCGACGAATGGGCTTGGTACATGTTCTTTCAGGATTATCATTGACTTCAATATTTTCTGTTCAGTTTGGTCAACAGTCAAAGGCACCTATCCAGAATATTAGATATCGATCAGTATACCTTTCACAGCAATTTGTATAACACGATACACAGAATGTGTTTTGGACTGTGTCATCAAGGTGAATGAAAACAGTCTCAAAGAAAAATATACATGAGACGTACTACTTAGTCAAGTCTAAACGCATCGGGATTATTCATGATAGTTTTGTAAGTTAATAAAAAAAGTACATGGAAACTAGATCACTTTATAAGAAAACGATCAATACAACCATTCGAAATAAGTTGATTGATTGCTACAGAAAATTTGAATTTCTTTGTTTTCTTGCATAATGAGCTCTTGTCACCTTCATGTCATATTTCCCACTAGGAAATATCTTAAATGCTATAGGTCCGTTGTCTCTTTTAGTATGCTATTTTGTAACTCTACCCAAGGATGGTTTTGTACTGCATATATACGCTTTGAACTGTGTTTGTTGTTATCACTCGTTTTTGGCTGTTTGCAGAATATACTTCCCTATTTCACGCTTGGACTTCTCCTTCTAGTTAGCGGGGATGGAACGTGTCAATAGCTAGCTTACTGGTCTTTGGTCACCGAGACTTGTTTCTCATCCGCAGATTAAATGAACTCATGATAGCCTCAACCCCAGAAGGTTCATTTCACAGGCACTGTATCGTAGAGAATAATACATAATTTGATCATTTTGTCTGAATATGTTAATAAACAACAAGAAAGTACAATCACTGATATTTCTACAAATAACAAATGAAGTCAACAGAAACAAATTTTAATAATGAAGCCCTTATATGATATACTCAGCCATTATAAAAATGAAACTGCATAGTTATAGACATTTAGAGGGTGTGCTAGATATGATATTACTGGATGCTATCTAATATCCAACCTAATAATTCGAGGAGAATTAGAAAAAGCTTAGATTTCTTTCTCGATTGCATACAATTTTATTACAATGAACGTACATAACTGGATCATTAGGCTACTTAGAGTGAAAGTCGATTAATTCACAGTGAAATGATCCTTTGGTTTGGTCAATTGTAGAATATAACAAGAATTCGCATCTGTCAACTCTACTTGCCTTTGTTCTTTAGTTGAATTCTATCACGGTCAGTTTCAATTATTACTCTTTAGAATGAGGATATCGGTTTTCAACCCAAGCGTTGCCACTACCACCCTTGTAAACATATTTATCTACCGAAATATGCTTGATCAGTTGATAATGTAAAATGAGACTAAAAAAATTATATCGATCGACAAATGTTAAGTGAACTTAGGGGAGAATGCTGATAATTAAATTCAGTTTGATGCGATAGAGGCAAATATTTTGCGTTACGTAGATTGATTATTTCATTTCAGTGTAAATACATTTGACAACTGATACAGTACGTCAATCAAGCAAATGAATATACAGTTAATAGAGGGTTATAAGTTTAGAATTTATTTTCTTAAAAAGGCATAATAATAATGTTGGTTGAAATTTATTGCACGAATAATGAATAATGAAGTGTGATTGAGAAAGAACACTCAAATTTGGGTAATTAAATATTTGTCTTTTGAAGATATACTGTTCAAAACGTCCGCTGTTAAATTTCCCATAGTAGTTCAGTGAGGACAATATTGATCAATTCAGATTGTCTAATTATTTAAATATGAACGATTGGTATGTCATCCATTGAATTACTAATGAAATACTAGTGAATTCTGCTCACACAGCAGCGCGTTTAACCGAGGATTATTTTCCGGCTATGTTTAGCGGTTCAATCGTCTCAAGTGTCAACAGAGACTATGAAGAATAGCGTTCTTTTCACAGAGAACGGATTATCAGTTTACAATAACATTATGTGCAGCCGGTGTGAGTGCAATGCACACACTGCGATGCCACGTTTTGCAGTTGTTACATCGCATTCCATCATCCACGGAGAAAAAGCATGCCGTTTTGTTTCAATGATGTTTTGCACGAGCAGTAAATTTCTTACGTTATCTCACAAAACAGACAAGGAAAACTGTTATCCAGAATAAGTAATTTTCAAAGCTTCATACGTGAAGGACAGTGAAACCAGACAAAATTGGAATTTTGTTTATTACTGTTACATTCAGCAGCAAATAACCAAAAAGACGTGGACTACTTTGGATATAAACGACTGTGTTAACTTATAGTGAAACGTTCGTTACTAAAAATGTATTCATGGGAATAAGACTGCTGTCCGTTTGAAATAGAACGCTCGTTTGTCATAATTCCATGTTGTGAGCAGCTAATGAAAAACTTCGAAATACAATGAATCCATGTTATTCTGCTACATGATTTGTATTTTCTTCTCACTAAAATTTACAGATACGAAGAGGAACATGAAAGATATGAATCTTGTCAAATGGACATATCTAGTTGAAATTGTCTCAGTACGTCATTTCGATCACAAAACGAACTACACCTAGTTATTAATATATGGAATAGGTGGAACTTGTGATTGTCAGTATAACATAAATACTCAATTACTAGACAATCATGATACGCATAACTGTGCTTTGATCAATAGATATAAACATCCCCGTCTCACAAAAGATCATATTTAGTTCGAGTACAGAAGTCCCTAGTTCACATAGTGCGAAGTTTGGAACGCACGAAAACTATTGGCTCCTTGAAGATCGAAAGTAAAATTCATTGACTCGTACCAACCACAAGGGATTTCTGCCAACAGACTAAAAACACCAAACATGGTCTAACTCAATAAAGATATCTCAAGAAACAACAACTGAAATTAAGAGTTTCGATTGTCCAGAGAGACATACCTGAAATTCTATTTAAATATTCAATTATGAATGCTTCCATACGTGGAAATTCATTTCGATTACGTTGCAGAGTAACGACGAATGCATCACAAGCAAGCGACGCTACTCATTTAAAAAAAATTCGTATCACGCTTACTACACTATAATGAATATCATGTAAGTTGATTAGCTAAATACAATATGGTGACAAACAACACGGAAGTATATTCATTGATATATCTACAATAAAATGAGTAAATTGTGAATAGATGTGATGATTTTATGTAAAATTCAAACATGTACTTGTGAATAAATTCTCAAGTTACAAGCTCAGTGTTTTAGGAGGACGAAAAATTCACAGGTTGTTTTCGGATCAAACGATTGCGGTTCATAGAGAATAAAACTTTATTGCTGAACAACGTTTTCTTCTAAATCACTCCAACCATATCTTCTGCCTGTCAGGAATATTACGGTTTTGAGTAAAATAAAGATATACAAGTTGAGTGTCCACGAATGAAGGTAATTTAGTGAAGAAACGTTTTTTTGACGACACGATATCGTGGGGCTGTAAAATCATATTGGTAGGTGATTTATTAAGCATTTAGTAGTATGTGGTAAATTAAAGGTGTTTTACGATATAATCAATGATAATCAGACGCTTGAATCTGAGATGGTGGAGAAGATTTGTAGCTGAGGTGGATGATTTTGATGGAGTTTTGTTCCCTGAGCTGTATGGTTTGATCGTGAACAAAGAGAAATAAGTCGAAAACGCCGAGGAACTACTTGAGGATAAGAGCACATACAAACTGATGGATATAAATCCTGTCAAAAACGTAGACAACCGAAACTCAAAGACTTGACAAGTTAGTAAAAGGAGTAGAAATAATAAAACAATACCAATGGAGAATGAAATCCGATGAACTAGTACTCCCTCGATTCTACGTCAGACCAATAATACATGAACCAAAGATTCCACTATGTACAATTGTAGCACTCGTCGAAATAACAACACACAAGTTGACCAATCACATATTGATCCCCGAGTCAGTGTCTGATCGCTTTTGAGCATATGTGTGAGAAGTGATTACCCAACTTACCACATGTTTTCAGCATAATTCTATCTGTTCATAAATAGAGACTTATGCTTCAATAATTGTAGTTGACACACATGGGCCACCAAAGTGGTTGACTTTACTATTAACGTTACGCAGATGTCTCAATCTCCTCGATCTTGCACACGCAGTATAGCAAGGACAATAAGTATAATTTTCAATGACCTATTGATTCACTCACCATCTATCAACATGTCCCACTCATCTAATTCGTCAACTAATCCGTTGTCATTTTGATTATTATCACATTATCACTACCGAATTATGGTAGTTCGATTGTTTTCAGTGTATTATGATATTTAAACTATTATATTATCTACACGTTGAAATATGATATTATGAATATTATATGCACGTCATAACATTCACAACCCATTGGACAACCATTCTGTTATGCAGTAACTCAGAACGATTATCTGTCTGAAGTGAGCTGGTTCCATTTTTTATTATTGCCGCTTCATTTTGCTTCATTGGTGCATTGCTAATCAAATGGTTGACATGACGATTTTAAAAATTACACTAACAGAATATATTTTGATCTTTGCAGATAGAGTTTGACCAGCACTGATGATTGAATCAACATACTATTGCTTAATGTGGGATCACATACTATAAATCGGCATTTCCATCGGAATGAAATAAATTAAATCTCATTGCACTGATTCATCCAAATAATCGAAATGAATTTTATTCTACAACGCACTATTTTAAATACAACAAGGATTATTCATCGATGTTGAAGACATACACTAACAAACTAATTCCATAGAAAAACTATTCAAGTTGTACATTTCATGTGTTTCTTGAAACAATGAAATTGGTAAAATCACAAAATTCTAAGTCAAAAGAACATTATAGAAAAGAACGAGAATTCACGTTTTCCGAGACATAACTTGATAGAATAAACGGTTAAGGTTAGATCATGATAGAAAACTTGTTTCGACGTGGTGCGACAATCTTCATCGGTGCAAAACTAAGAATACTAATACTTTTAAAGTCTAAAGACTGAATTGACTACTCCGAAATCTTGAATAAGCTACATACCCTTGGCATAACAACCGACACTTCGAAACCGCCTCTTATCGTTTTACACATATTTGATATTCACATTTCAGAAATTACGTCACTCAATATCATCCAGTATTTTATGACGTTTTTTGAACTATCTAAAATATGTCCCTCTCTGACACATTATTGTATGTAAGTGAATAATTGTAATGGATGCCTGGCATCAAACTAAGTGATCTGACTATAAACCGATCAACTTATATCCAAACAAATATTTGAGTTCGAATTGAGCAACAAGAACAAACATGAAATTGTACAGCGAATCCACATCGATCAATCAAATTGTGGATTATAATGACAACTTTAAGCTGAATAATAACAATAATAATAACAATAGTAGAATAGTTCAAACTATTCAAATATTCAACCACGAATGATTCTTTATGGAGAAACTGATTTCAGTTCTATTGAAAAAGTAAGACGATATTTAATGCCAGAATTTACTTAAAATATGTTGGATCTACTATCAAATCTGATCGCCTACATCAAATCATACTATTTAACTTCACTCAAAAACGAAATATAAATTTATATATCCGGAATGTCGGGAAAAGATCAGTTATTCCAAGTTGAATTTATATTAAGCTTACTACACTATAGTAAATATCATAATGTTTAATCAAATCTAAAGAATATGGTAAATGAATACAAGAAAGTATGATCATTGATTGGACAAAGATATATTCTAAATCAATGAAACATACCTCAAAAACCGTTAAGCAAATCAATAAGAACTAGATGTTTCCCATTCTATCATCAGAATTTCGTAATGAGACAGTTTCAGATAGACAGTCAAATTTGACAGTATTCACATGTTTCACACAACTCTTCTAATTTAAACATTCAACTGAAGCAAGAACAAACAACGTCGCAGAAAAACACAAGGTCACTATTATTCGCGGTTTCTTGTCAGCTACTAACGAATTGAAATTATTACCTCGAAACTGTACCCATCGACATGAGAGCGGCTGTCGTGATGATGGCTTATAGTTTTTCAGGATGAAAAGTTAAAATGAACTAGGAATTTACTACGGTTGCCCGAATCGATTGAACTATAATCACTTATACGGATTCTATCTATCTACAAACATTCATTTGTCGATATTTGCTAACTATTGTCAACTTATTCACAACAGTTTTTCACGCATTTCTTCTTTCGTGACACAAGTAATGAGGCCACAATAGATAAACACATCGTTGATTGATTTTGTGGAAAAATACATCCTACGGTTGACAACGTGTATGTTTTCATTGAATCCTGATTACGTTTGATAAAATCGGTTGAGTGAAGTAGACCAACGTGTTGAAGAACTTAAACGTTTATAATGTGTCTGTAACTTGATATTGGAACAGGCTTTCGTAGATTAACAATGGTGAAAACATTCACACCATTCAACGCTTGAACGTTCAACCTTTCCAAAATCCTCAAAAATCCTACCATATTTTTACTGCAATCCTGTATATTATTATGACCACCAATTTTATTGCTTGATCTGTATTCGTACCTCTATTCTGCGCTTGTTCATGTTACTGTAATCAAACTGGAACTTAGTGAAAATGTGAATTGTATATCTTTGGATAACACAAGGAATTGTAATTCCTTCAGAAATGAAGGTGTGCTTCACTGGCCGGTACCAACCACCATAAAACGTACAAGCACCGAACACTGTCTAACACTAACAATATAACTCTTCAATACCACCAATTTATGTATGAATTCGAAGTTACTGTGACAGATGCTGCCGAAAGTCTATTTCAATATTCATTTATGAATGCTTTCTTCCGGAGATATTCATTTCGATTTTGTTGCATAATTACGACACATTTAATAACCAATTCATATTTTAAAATGTGCTTCATCTCTCTTGCGCAAAACGATGATATCTGACTTTCATCAGTATTCAACACAAACATGCAATTAGTCAACAACCAAATGTACTTACTAGAATATCATGTAACGATCAGTTTATCTTTTACAGTGATTGATATAAAACCATACTCAGAACATTATGTGGATTTTGTCAACAAGACGATAGACAAAGGTTTCATAGTCAATGCACATGAAGCATTCTGATTAGCTCGTTCTAAAACCATCTAGGTTATCCATGATACTTCCATAGATTAATATAATGATAACGTATAAATTAGGTAGTTTTATAAGAAAACGATCACTAGACACATTTGAAATAAGATGGTAATGGTTACAGTGTTCATTCACAGTTCATACTGGACATTCTAAGAATTGGCATACAAACTATATTTTGTTTTCACTTCATTTTGTTTTCACAAAAGTAGTACCACTTTAGTGATGAATATTTCATTGATCTGTGTTCCGTGTGCGTAGGTGACTGTCGGTTATATGAAGACATTATTAGAAAGCTACATTGTTTGTGCCGACTACGATCTATATTAGTCTGCTTATACAAAAGAGAATACCATAAATATTGATTGATCACAAATATTGTGGTGACTAACAATAAGAAAGTATAGTCATCATTATTCCTGTGATAAAAACAGCTAAGGTCAACAGACAGTTATATTCACAGATCACGCTCTCGGATAATGATCACTAATATTATCATTATTGTTACCTTCAGAAACGTATTTTCTATTCCATAACGTTTATAATATAAGACGATGTTGAATATATTTGATATTTTTGTGTAATAAAAAAAATCATATTTCCGACTTAATTGTCTAGCTACAGTCTTTATTTTGAAGAGTTTTGAGAGGAAAACAGAAGCGCATGTAGTGTTTAGGTCAAACAAATCGGGTTCAATGCGAATAATATATTCCTGTTTGACAGTGCTATCTTCTGGATAACTTCAACTATTCTCTCTAGTGGCTAAACAGAATATGGTAAAGTGTAAAGTAGAGATGTGAAAGATGAGTATCCACGTGACTAGAATAGGCAAGACAAAATGGGAACAAGTGAAACAACGAAGCATGGATGATTGATAATGTGGAATAAAAATCATTTATTACTTTTGTCAGATTCAATTTTGTCATGGATACATAAACTGATGGATGATCATTGAGGTGGCTCAAAGCGTTACTTGATTTGTGAGACTTTCCTGGAGGAGTTTCTTGTCATAGAAAAAAGTAAGGAATGCTGAAGAAAAAGTGTTTTTCAAGGATCTGGAAAGTTTATTCGTTAAAATTCCGGAAGGAATATCTTCCTTGAATTTCGTGTTAATGTGCAAATAATTCTTCGAAATATACATGACATTCTGGTTTCAGATTACCGCGAATAATTGAGGTTGATTAGAAGTCATGCTCCAAAAGTGTATGTCAGATTTTATTCACCCCATCATCAGTTGTGTCTTCAGTGCATATTTGTCCGGCTCTTGAAGATAAAGAATGGATCAAAGTACTAACCCTACTCAGAGCACTAAACTCTGACATTTCCAATTTACCCCGTTAAACTTCATTCCTACTGAGATCAACTTGAATACGTTTCATTTTATTTGATAATTTTTGTAAAACACCTGTATTTCACTACAGAATACTACAACAACTACTACGAACGTTAGTTCTATTCAGATTTCAATAGAAATTGAGCAAAGTTGTTGTGTTTTGTGTGTTGATATACAGTAATCCGTGTCCACAGTTTTCTTTCTACTTCATATAACTCTCTGTTTACGCTGCTTTTTCAACAGTTATTCAGTGTAGGTAAAGTGTTGATTTTGATGGGATATATATAATTAAACTGATTTCAGATACTGAAAATGAATTATTATGTTGTTCTTTGTCAGAATCAATTATTATTAATGGCAAACAATTTCTTTATATTACAGAAGTGTCCAATTATTCTTTGCTTCTACGGAGATTCTTTTCAGTCAATCGCAAAACACTCATGTTTAAATCAACGTCTAATCAACATGTTGTTTCCTGTTAACCTTTAAGTTAATCAACCCATTCTACTACCCTGATTATCATCACATCAGTCCAAATACCTACGCAAGATACTCATTGCTCATTGGTCGGATATCATCAGCGACAGCCTACTACGTGTGAGAACAAACCAGCCTCCAGCCGATCGAAAATTGAGAAATGGCATTAAGGGTGAATGTGATATATATCGCTAAAGTCAACAATCTGCATCACAAGATCGGAGCTAACTTGAAATCCTGAATAGCAACAAAAAAGTGAAAGGTCAAAAACACACTTCGCCATGCATTGGAAGCAAACATAAAAAAGAGTTAACAGCGACTAGAAACAACTGAAAAGGATTGTCTTAAACAGTGTTGGATGAAGAATGCTGATTGGTGAGTTAAGCTTCCTCATGATGGGTAACGGGCATAAATAAGTAATTGAATAATACATGTAAACTTACAGAGAATGTTCATTTTGTTCATCTGGTCAATTTTCTTGATAAAATTAAGATCGAGTACAGACAAATATTAATCTAGAATTTATCACCTGATATTACAATGAACATCCTAATTATTCAGACATAATACTCTTTACATTTTTCATAATTGTCGAAAGTGGTGATTATTGTAATTGACAGCTATCTTGGGTTCGATATTAAAATAGGCGCATATTGGTAATAAGTAAATGTCTTTCATTCAAAAGCCCATTAAAGGATAACGGAAGATATTAAGAAGTATTAAGTTATAGGAAGTAATTGACAAATTCCAAAAGTTGATATCACGTAACTCCAAAGGCATGAAGCGTATTTATGCAATAAGTCATACAGTGAACTCACAACAGATTTGCTTATATTAATATGTAAAATAAACAAGTAGGTATAAGGATACACTCTATATAATACTTTATGATGTTATTCATACTATTCATGATCGCAACTAATTTACATTATGACAGATAACAATTAATACAACTGTGTTGAATGTTATCTTACATCTTTTATTCACATTAAATATATTGTTCTATCTCTAGCCCAAGCTTGTTCTACATCATTTATTGATGATTGTTTCGATACAATGAGTTGGTGTAGACGATGGTATGATTTCTACGAAGGATCTGATATATTAAGCGGTTATATCATGTCAAATCTACAATTTGAAGAATTGGTCGATTATTAGAGCAGTACTAATATCATTCTACAACTTCGTGTTTACCCGATAAAATCAAAAGAACGGATCATTGACAATTAAATTCACAGATAATTACGACAAACGGTTTTAGTGAACATTTGAGAGCACATTTTGTTCTACAAGTTAACCGATGACTTTTTCAATCACATGCAAGTGATGTTCTATCAAAGGGAGTCAGTATTTGTAACCACCTGTAGATGAATATCAGCTCATGTTCTCAACAGCCAGAAGAATATTGAATAATGATGAATTCGTTTATCAATATGATTGGTTAACAATGAACATATGACTTTATCACATTCGATCTTCCTAATGGTCAATTTGAATCATCCAATTAGAAAGATACAATCAAACACTTCAATAGTCTATATAAGCCTGACAAATTTCAGTTAAATTTGATTTAAGGAGAAGATGAGGTGAGTGTTTGCTGAACAAAAGTTGTAAATATATGTTTTATACAAATTGAAATTTGATTCAATGAAATACTGTTGTTTTCTTTACCTGAATCATTTTAGATACAATTTTGCAATTGGTCTTTCGATATCACTTTATTTGTTCATCGTTTTGCTTCACAACTTCCTCGACTGTCAAGATCACTGTGAACAATTGCTTGATGATAAAGTAGTTCATGAAAACGGTTCATATAAATATGTATGTTATCAGTCTGTTTCTAATACACATACTCAGTCTTATAATAATTATTATGCACAGAGGATTCGCCTTGATCAGTCTCATCCAGTTGTAAATGGCGATTTCTCTAAAACCTTATTTGTTGGAGTGAGTTGACCACATTTTGTGACGAACGTGTTTATCTTAATAATTGTATATTTTCAGGATAATTCGCTATCAATAATGTTTGAATATTACGGCAATAACGCCAAATCGATTATTCTTACTCCCGTTGGTAAGTGAATAATTTTCTTTGAATTACAATTCTTATTGTTTTCTTGATCACATTTTATATCATGAATCAAAGTTGATTCAATTCTCTCAATATATCAGTTTTATGCAAGTTCTGTGAATCTTCTGTCATGTTCAACTTGTCAATAGTATGAGGTCTCAAAGCAATCCAGATATAGTCCATGCAATTCGCTTTAATTTTTAGTTTATTTCAAAATGATTTATTTATTCAATGTAAAATTATCAATCAATTTGTATGTTTTCATTTAAAAAACACAGGTGAACTGAAAATAAGCGGAGAAAAAGAATTCGGAAAAATTTCAAATCGTATAGCAGACATTGTATATTCTGATTTAGAGACTATATTGAAGAGTTAGTTCATACAGTATTCAGTAATAGTTTGTCTCCTTTTTTCTCACATTGATTTCGCTGAAATGATCCAGTATTTTGTTTGGTTTATGCACGGCAGTTGACCACTACACAGAGATGGTTTTGTTTGTGTAATTGTTGTACGACAACATGTATGCCATAACACGTATGGATTATTGTCAGGTGAAAATATTAAATAAAACAGTGATTCACCTCACATTAAACATACAATGGTCGAGTGTCGGTGATAAACCAATTTATTTAGTGCAGGATTATCTACTCAGACAAGAACATCTAGAATATCAAGTTAACATACATTCGTTTCTGTCAGTTATCAGAATGGATGAATAACAGAATCTGAGAAAATGATTTTCCATGTGAAGTGTTGAAGGTCTTTCACATATTCTTCTTAGTTGATTGTAGTAATATGCTATCATATAGTTGAAAAGATAATGTTTTTGAAAATTTTACATAAACGATTATTGAACATTTGATGAGACCGGTATATTTAAATTTCGGAATGAAGTTGATAGCTTGGATGCAAAAGCAAACCGTGATTAGATATATATATATAGTTTAAGAAATAGATGTTTATTATGCAGATATTTAAACAGCTATTTTGATTTTCACTATTTTAGACAAATACATCGCAGTCAGAATGTCTTATGAAGGAGAAATTAATGGTACACGTAAGTAGAAGATGAGTGGTCGTTTAATCACATGTGAAATCTTGACACTTACACTTTCATTCATTGTGATTACTCACAGTTTGTGTGACTCAACCTTTTTAGATACTGAAAAAGTAATAATTTGTTACTTTTCAAGGAAATAAGAGTAGAATTATATGTGAAGTCGGCTTACCATTTGATTACGTTGATTTAGACTTGGAGAACTGATGGCATGAACTGGATGTTATTAAATTTGATGAATATTAGATAAATCATCATGGATAATATGTCACTATTTAATTTTCTTTGCAGAAAAACGAATGCAGAGATTTATTTTCATCTACAGGTCACACTTTTGCTTGATGAGATGTATGATCTTCAAAATAAATCAACAGTGTTTATCACAAAGCCATTTCTGTACACAACACATTCATCTACACATCCATCCATTTTATAGTCATCCCCAAATATTATTTATTCAGATTAAGAAGTCGTTAACACGCATTATCTGAAGCTACTGGTTTCTCATCTACAACAAAGAACACTATGATTAGTGTCAGTTGATTGACTGAAGTGTCCATAATTTACGGAACCAAATAAATTCTTGAGTTCCATTTAAAACCAACACTTCATACCATAGGTCATATTTTCTAAAAGTTGACTGTTTCATAAGGCATTAAAAAATAATGTTATAATGTGAATGTCTCGCCGTCTATCAGATATTACTCGAAAACTTGACGATTCGTTGTTTAAATAACAATACATCAGTAATACAGCTTCAGAAACCAGACATTATAAATTAGTATTCTAGGGTGCATCTTCGTTTTATTTAAATGTCGCTCACTTCACTGTATTTATTACGGATTCAACTGAAGAAAGCATTGGAGACAACATGGCAAATGTCCATCGAAATCTGATCATTTTGTGAGCTGTCATATACAGTGTTACATCCAACACTAACTTGCTTATTGTTTTTCACTTAAATTCTAATATCGTTAGTCTTTCAATTGTAGAGATTGTAGCCAAGATAACCAGTTTGATATATCCGAGTGGAAGAATATCTATCTATTATGACAACGTAAGTTACACGATAGAACAGATATATAGTTTTATGTGAAGAACTTTAGATTAATCCAACATTTCATGTTTTAAAGTACTGTCAAGTTACTTTGAACATGACCGATCAAGATCAGCATTCTATAATGTGCAAACAGACAACTTGACACTATTAACAATTCCACAATGACACACTTTATTCAAGCAGCTGGTAAAAACAGTGAATATATGAAAGTGAATTGCTATCGACATAAACATAGATGCGTTCATGTGTAATACTGTACTTTACAGTGAAGCTCATGTTATGTCAAGGTTTATTTCATCATCTGTTTGAAACGTTCACCGTTGAATATTTTGAATGCTGAATCCTTGCAATTATTCACAATCACATTTAATTTCTACAGACCTAGATATTCATCTCACAGTATTTTCGTCATCTTCTATGATATGTAGACAGTTCATTAAACTTCACTGAATTCGGTATGTTCATGCATGTTGAACAAAAAAGAATTCCGAGGAGAGAATATCAGTATGCTTACTATAAGTGTGATCATTTGTCTGTGATTAAGATAATTAGAGAGATTTCACATCATTTTAATGATTATTTGGCTTTATTTTAGATGTCTATCTGTTAACAAATTTTGACTATGACTTCCACTACCTCATTTCAGATTCCTATGGAAATTGATGAGAGCCAACGACAATCGAAAATCAGCCATACATTTGAGTGTGGATCAAGTAAGAAACATTTCAACAAATGTTGTTAACAATTTATTATACGGTAGAGTACCTAATCATTCTTCTGTTCGTGTTATGTTCCTCTCTATTCGTACCCGGAGATAACCATGGCAACTGGGATTGTGCCATTTATCTCTCAGAGTGATCAAATATAATTTACTTACAGTTTACATTGATCATGTTACAAAAATGACTTGTCTTCTTCAAATAAGTTTGTCATGGTGTTATCTCAGCTTTCTGTGCTAAATTCCGTGGATAATGGTTTTCATGATCTACATATTCTGATGCTCACGTGACCATAGATTTCGAACAAAACAAGTAGGGTGTGTGAATGAATTTATTGTCAAGGTTTTAGTGGTTATTTCAAGACGTCTCACACTTATGATCAACGACGTTTTGAACACGACAAGATATGAACATGACGTTATGAATTAGACTACATTTTTATTCATTTTTTCATACATTAACACACATTACGATGTTACATCAGTCCAGAAGCAATGTACGCACAAATAAACGTGACTAGCAGTAGAATCAATTATGATCCGAAATATCAATTCAAAGATTTAATAAAAAATACAAAAATGAATCAAAACTTCGCTGTACCTCATAAATCAGTGTATATCTGGACTGAGTACCTAAGTGTTTTACGGAACGGCGTTTGGAGCAAATTTTGCTGGGTTCAAGTACCAGAGTGTACATTCGCTCTGAAGTGCAAGTATATGCAGTGATGAATTGCGAGTCTTCATCTGAACCGCGATCCGCCATTATTTTTGGCTTGCTTATTCGACATTAGAAGTGTGAAATAATATGTAACTAGTTAAACACATCGTTCGCAGATGTCGAAATGATTTCTTTGTAAAATACACCAGAAAATTTCCGATTTTATTATTTACTAACAGGATGAATATTAATGATTTTGAAAACTCAGATCGACGTTTACTATAATATTTGAGGATATCGGATGATCAGTGCTATGTTGTCGCATTAACAGAGTTATGTTTGTTATGAGAATGTTTTCAGTTTCCTTAAATAGTGTGAACTTCTTGTTATACTTTTAAGTACCTCTTACCATTCAATTTATCTCACTTGATAATACAGGAGATGGAATAGCTGTTCCTGGAAAGTGGATCAAATCTGGCACGTTAGTGGAGTATGAAGTCATTGGGAGTATGCTAAACATTGTTCAGATAGTATTAACTATTTTTACACTTGTATACATCACTTTTGTCTCGTCAAATTAAAAATTCCAGGTGCAAATTTAGTCAGCTAATAAATGATATCCAGGCACTTGACTCAATTGTCGTTTCACTTACCATCAACCACTACACGTCGATTGATTGTTAAATATTAAAAATGATTAGAGGTTCATTTTGAATTAATATTGAAGTCTTCACCTTCATAAAAACTTGAACACATAGTCAAGAAACGATGGATGAGTTGATATTAGTCTCAAAAAGATTAAGCGTCATTTAGTTGAGTGTGTACATGAGAAACCGAATTATTTTGCGACTTACGGATGGTGATAACACCACATGTTGACTACCAATGGAATTATTCTATAAACTTATGAAGAGATTACTTTAATATTCACCGAATAAAATGGCAATTTTATCATTGATGAATTTTCATTGATCCGCCTGGCCTGCAGCGTTAGCTGACATTCCGGAATACGACCACCTACTTCCATATCTTCTAACATAATAGGTTGACTGCAATATGTTCAAGAAAGATGTCACAGATGACGCTTAACTGAGAGATTCCCAGATATCATTGAGTTATTGTTACATGTTTCGTAATTCACTTACCTTTTGTTTTTTAAGTTAAATTAATGTCACCTTATTCTTCCCATAGAAATTTGTTTAACGTACAATTCGCAGAAAGCATGCGAAAACTCCACAAGGTCGAATGAAGATTGTGTTTGGTGTGAAAGAATCAACGTATGCATTGATAGTAATGATCAAGATACTCATGACTTGAAAATAAATGATTGCCGTGTCGAGGTTAGAGCTTGTTAAATTTCACTTGTCGTTTTCAGTATCACCGAATTTCACATTCTGAATAAATTGATTTACTCGATAGAATATATTGTTGCTACAAACGAGATCGATCGTGGTTATAATGCTTTCTTTCCATGGAAACAGTAAACATGGGATCGAAGCGTCGCTTGCTATCAGTCATTGAAATCACAATAATTTTTCAGATCATCGAATGTCCAGTTATTTCAGAAATCTAACATGAAAGCATATACATCTGCGGATTAAAAAATATACCGACGAAACTATTTTGAGTGAAGAAGTGTAATCTGCTGGACATTGTTATCATAGTTTGATAATTAGTGAGAGTAAGCACATTCACATAGTTAAAGACCACGGCAAGAATTTCTGATTCTCTAATGTGAAATATGTCATCTGAGTGGATTACTTCAATAAAGTAGTCAATTAAATGTATATTGATTTATATTCGGATTGTGATTAGATGTGACTTCCAGAACACAGATTTCGTCACACTGTAGTAGGTTGATACGTACTTATTGAAAGGTTTGTCAGATCGGTAGATGTCTTAAGTGAATGTACATATGCAAATTGTGTAACAATGCGTGTAAATCCTCTCCTATCATTGCTATTGGAAATATTGCATAATGAGTAATTGATTAATTGTATAATATTTGAAGTTGTGTAATGTATGCTTCTGTATTCAGAAGGACTCTGATATCAGCGATTCGAGTAAGCCAACTCCCATCAATCACACTGAAACGACAATGAGGATCAATAAATTTCAGTCTACAGAAAACTTGAAGGAAACTACCATAGAAGCAGATCGAAACTCGGTAAATATTTGATATTCAGTAATAAATACTACTGTTTCGTTTTTCTTTAGAATATGACCACCGATAATAACAAAGAAACTAAACAGAACAAATCATCTCGGTACCTATATGTCATCATACCTCTGGTCATCTCTTTCTTCGTTCTATGCATCGGTTGTCTTATTTGGATATGGTTTCGTAGAAGACAAAGAAGTAATGAATGATTCCAAGAAACGTCTAATAACTTATACTTATTATTCTGACCAAGCTTTCTTTCTACTTTGTATTTCACTAGAAAACTTTAGATTTAATTTTTTATTTCAATAAGTTGAAGAAAACGTTTTACTTTCTTATGATTGTTCACGTAATAACTGATGTAATCTCGTTAATAAAGTAGCAAATGTGATTTTTAATTTTTGCATAATTATGTTCATTAAATAGAAACTGCAATGATTTGTGGGAGTTCTACGTTGTTTTATTTGTAAATCAGTATTATTGTGTATACGTGATTTTGCGATAACTGTTATTAACAATAATTCCGTTATCTATGTACATTTGAAGAAGTTTCAGTCATGGAGAATGTGATTTGGGATCAACCACGGTCATTGTTTTAAAACGAACTGTCGAAAACTTCATCAAAACACAATCTGAGCACTTTCACCCTTGTTTTTATAATGATTCACCGTTATGTAAATGCTGAGTTAAAAACTCTTATTAACTTGATGAAATCCAGACTGATGATGATTTCCTTCATGATTTGTTGTTGACATGAGCAAATTGTGGTCAAAATTGACACGAACGTCTTTCATAATTGATCATTTCTTTTGAACATAATCGTTTGCTGCCTTATTTACATTTTAAGTACAAATAAACTTGTCACGCTCACCATTTTTTCCTTGACTTTGTATTCGAACATACTGGACTACAAGTGCTCACAATTTATTGGTCACTGAATGGCGATCAATCTCATGCGTGTCTAGTCCTCATTACAACTGTGTTTATCATTCCTTTAAGATATAAATAGTGAGTATTTCGAATTCCACTAATAGTGATCCTTGCACAAAACACTGACCAAGAATTTGCATAGAATATTAGAAAACGAAATGATATCGACACATACGTACCAGATATTTAAGTGTACGGATTATTACAAATTTCTTTTTAATCACTTATGTTCTCGAACTGAGAAATACCCTTCAAAAATTGTCAATCAGTTGTGAAGTGAATCTGTAGAATTATGGTCTATTATAATATTAGTACTGCTCTAATAATAGACCTAATCCTAAATTTGTAGATTTGTCATGATATAACTGCCTAATCTATAAGATCTTACGTGGAAGTCACACTATCGACTACGCCAACTCACTGTATCGCATCAATTACCAATACATGATGTAGAACAAAGTTAAGCTAGAGAAAGAACAATGTATTTAATATGAATAGAAGATATAAGATAACATTCAGCGGAGACCACGCCTACATGGCCCAGCCATGCCATGCGATCAACTCTAATTCATTCAATTCATTATTCGCACCTTCTACATCGTTAGGTATTTCTACGCGTTAAATATTGAATACCTATTTTCCGAGTAATCTCGTATTCAGCTTCGAGGATAGTGTGGTTATGGTTCAATGCCACTACACTACTCTCTCACCAGAATCAACGTGGTGTTGGTTCGATACCAAATTGGATGGGACTGTAGTGTGCCGAAGGTTACCCAGACTAGTAAGAATCCTCCGGGTGATGACAAGCTGAAAGATAAATCAAAAAGAAGACGGCAGCATCTGGTCGGGAAATACATGTAATAATTTTAAAATATCTGCCTTCATGCTTAACACGCTTACAATGAAAATTTGAGTGATTATTTGAGCTATAAAAAAATGGGATTACAATTTTGATAATAATACTAATAAAACGATGCGTGTTAATAGCCGTTGGTTAATAACTTAACGTATAAGTGGGAAGTATTTTGTGTTTAGAAATATTAAAATAATGAATATTGTAGAAATGTTAATATTGGTATTAGTTTTGGTTTAAATTATGAAATCAATTTACATTTATGCCGGTAACCTGTCCATTTGAGTCGATTTCCAATTGCATCTGTATTAGTAGGTTAACTGAAAGAACAAAAGTATTACCGTGGAGAAGAATTCCAACTAGTGTTCCAGTTAGTTTGATACGGTTTATTTAGTTACGGGGAGATTTTCTCAACCCCATGTTTACCTGGCTGTGATAGAATTTAGTAATACTACTAATACACATGAATGGTTATCAAAACAAAATTTAAATACGTGAGTGATAATTATGTGAATTTTGGACAGATAGCTAGAAACAAATCGTTAAACATGAGTGTATTCGTAAGAGACATGCTCTAGACTCAATGTTCTGATCTGCGGCAGACTATTTATTTATATTTATACTTGCCGGCTGATGATGCATACAAGTTAGTTGCAAATACGTAGTTTATCATACAGCGGAATACGACTTAATTGAGATATAGTGGTTATAAGTTATTGAAATTAGTTAAACCTATGTGTCATATTACTAAGTGATGTGGTGCTGCAAGATGTATTTGGCTAAATAAGTTTTTACAAGATGATTAATAGTGAGTGATGCTCATGTGATTATCAGGGAGAACATAAGTTGTAGCCAAAGGGTGTACACTCCCAACTCATGTCTATGATAATGGCTTGAACCTTAGTCAGTGTTGGGGTAAATTCGACATTCAAGTTTTCAGTTAGCAGGAGATTTGCTCGACTGCTTATACTGATTATTTGCATGCATTATTGTCTCGCTAAACCTCCAATTAGACTGACAAGGTTTCGAGATATTTACTGAATGAGCAACTGATAGAGTAACATACTGTAATCATCTGTAGTGAATGAAGATAAAAGAAAAACAACACTAGTGATAATTATAAGTCAATTTCCTGACCTATTTTGTTATTAGTTTCATTAATTTTATCAATCATATTACGTGACTTCCAGAATTTGATCGTAGTGATCCTGAGTTGTGATTTGCTCAACTAGAGCATTATTTCACGAGACACAATATCAAATCTGAAGGGATTCGCTATAGAGATTTGTGTTCTATCATTCCTCCTGCAGTCGCCAAAGAAGTCCGTGACTTGATTTTAAATCCACCATCACCACAACCATACACCGTCTTAAGACGAGAGATAATGAACCGTTTATCATTATCAGATAGTCAAAGAATCCAAAGACTTTTTCAAGGTGAAACACTAGGTGATCGGTCGCCGTCAAAGTTTTTACGTCACCTTCAAGTATTAGTGGATGATAACACAGTGGGTGAAGCAGTCCTAAAACAAGGATGGTTACAAGCTCTCCCATGCTACGTCAAACACTGTTTGGATGCACAAGATCCCGAAACCTCATTTGGCGCGTATAGCCGATAGAATAATGGAAAGAGGTCCTTCAACTGGATCAGGCACAATAAATCACACAGAAAAAGTAGAATCAGCAAAAGATTCGGTCATAGAAGAACTCATTGCGAGTGTTAAGAGTCTCAATGAGGCTGTCACTAGAATGCAAATGGGTCATACAAACAGGAGCAGGTCACCACAACGACCACGATCCAAGTCACAAATTTCCAGACAATCTGGGCAGTTTTGTTGGTACCACTGGAAGTTTGGTGTCAACTCAACCAAGTGCATGCAACCATGCGCCTGGCCTAAGCATAATTCCAAGACAGCGTGAAACGAGTAACCCCTCCCCAGGTCGCGACAACTGAGGAGGGGCGCCTAAACAGTCGCTTGTTTTATGTTAGAGACAGAAAGTCTGGCTTGAATTTCTTGGTGGATACTGGCGCTGCTCTTAGCATCATCCCTCGAAATAAAACTGAGATTAGTCGGGAAACATCCCCGATTACACTTCAAGCTGCAAATAAAACTCAGTCAGTCAGTCAGTCAGTAACAACGATGAACTTAGTACGTACGTACATCAGTTCGAGTTGCCATACCACATTAGCACAGAGATGCAGTGGTCGATTCAAATCCCGTAGTGGTAGAGGTTGCAAGAGTATAAGCAGTAATCGGGAAGATTAGGGTTTGGAGATGTTATTTAAAGAGTATAATTCAGTGAAATAAATTTGGAAAGAGGAAAAAAAGGTGCCTGAAGAATTCAGAAGATTATAATTTGCGAGAACATAGAGAGTGGATGCACCTGTGCCATTGCAAACGATTTTGAGCCATGTCATTTAGGGTCTCTAACCATCGGTTGCTATCATCTCGCGGTCCCCAACCAGGTAGTCTATACCTATCAACATGACTCAGACCACTTGTCAGTGACTTCATGGACTAGTGCCATGTTTTGGTCTGGCCGCCCCTAGCTTTCTTCCAATCTACTCCTATACCACTGAACATCGCACGTCGAGGCAGTTGGTCGTTGGGCATACATAGCATGTGTCCCAGCCATCTCAACTGAAGAAGTTTCACTACTTCATCAATTGATTTGCCATCCTTACCTAGTACCCGTTTCCTAACAACTGTGTTACTTACTCGATGGTCCCATGATATACGAGCAATGTTTCGAAGACACCTATGATCGAATACTAGTAACTTACGAATATCCTCTACTCTTACCGGCCATGTTTCACTGCCATAAAGTAGGACGGAACGAACTGCTAAGCAGTAAACACGTCCTTTGGTTGGTAGACGGATATCTCGCCTACGCCATAAATGACGCAAGTTCGCAAAAGCTAGTCGAGCCTTCTGTATCCGTGCTGAGATTTCGTCACACACCAAACCACAAGGGTTGATGAGACTTCCAAGATAAGTGAAGCGGTCGACACACTCAACTACTTCACTCCCTATCACTAGTTCGGGTGTCGATGTAACTCAATCCTGAAGCAACATTTTGCATTTCGAGGGAGAGAATCGCATCCCGAACATGCTTGCTTAGAGTGGTCATAAGACTCTGCATTTTGTCAGCGTCTTCACCAAATAAAACTATGTCATCAGCATATTGTAAGTCAACAAGTGAACCTCCCGGTAGAAGTTCAACCCCTGAAAATTTAGATGAGGAGAGTGTTATTTCTAAAAGTACGTCGACCACAAAGTTGAACAAGAATGGAGAGAGTGGACAGCCCTGACGAACACCACTTGAGGTAATCAATTCTGATGACAGTTCACCATAAGCTCTCACTCCACCAGTTGTGTTCGAGTAGAGAGCCTTTATAAGGTTAATGTACTTCTTTGGTACTCCTTTCAGTGACAAACACTGCCATAGAACCTCACGGTCAACAGAGTCGAATGCCGCCTTAAGATCGAGAAATACTACCATTGTGGGGCGTCTGAATGTGTGTCTGTGTTCTAGAACCTGACGTAGTGTGAATATCTGATCTATACAAACACGTCCAGGTCGAAAACCGGCCTGGTTTTCTCTCCTCTGCTCTTCACGAGCTTTGATTAGGCTTCGAAGTATTATTGAAGCTAATATTTTAGACACTATATTAGTCAAACTGATTCCTCTGTGATTGTCACAAGAGGACTTTTGTCCTCTCTTATAGACTGGCACAATCAGTGATTGAGACCAGTCAGATGGGATTACGTCCAGTTCCCAAATTCTACCTAAGAACTCGGTTAATCTCATTGCTAATACTCGACCACCATCCTTAAAAATCTCAGGAGTAAACCTGTCAGGGCCTGCGGCTCTCCCTCGTTTCAGATTTCCTATGGCTTTTTCAACTTCATAAAGAGACGGAGGACCTACATTAACTTGCCATTCAGGTTGACTGGAGATCGTGGGAAACCGAAGTGTGGCTGAAGGCCAGTTGAACTGATCCCTAAAGTGTTCTGCCCATCGATCCAATCTCCTGGATTGAGAATGAATAATATGTTCATCTTTCTCTGAGATTGTTTCGCTAACAGTCGGGTTCCTAATTCTGGTTTCCTTAACGAGTCTAAACAATTGTCTGCTATTAATTATTGCCGTTGCCTTTTCCATCTCTCTTGCTTTCGCTACCCACCACTGTTCGCGATCATTGCGTAGACTTCTTGTCAGCTTGCGCTTAAGCTGACTCCGCTCTTCACTATGTTCAGAGCCAGGTGGAATGAGTTTCCGAGCATCTATCAGTGCGATAGATGCTGCTGAGATCCAGTGTTGCTCTCTAACCTTCTGATTTACCTTACTAGCAGATATCACTGCTGTTTCCACAGCTTTTCGGATATCATTCCAAGCTGCATCGGGGTGGGCATCACATACATGGCTGCCTAACTGCTTTCCTAGTTGTTCCTGAAATATACTCTTAGCTTGACTACCATTAAGTAGGCCCCTAAGAGGTTTCCTTGCAGCGTCTTTCCTACGTCCAGTAAGACGCAAGCAAATACGCGCTCGCACTAGAGCATGATCTGAATCTAAGCATGTGCTCCAGAATGAGCGACAGTCTTCTATCGAGCCCCTCCATCAGTGGCTGATGGCGATGTGATCTATTTGAGTCCAACGTTGGGACGAATTAGTGGGTCGCCATGTTAAAAGATGTTTTTCCTTATGCTTAAAGTTAGTATTTGCAAGGAACAGGCGATTATCTGAGCATAGCTGCAACAGACGGTCGCCATTATCTGTTCTTTGAGTCACGGCACCATAAGATCCACCTAGGTGTCTTTCCCTATCGCTTAGTTTACCTACTTGAGCATTAAAGTCACCGGCCACCATTACTACATCATAGCGCATAGCTTTTCGGAAAAGGTCGGAAAGCTTTCTGTAAAACTCATCTTTTACATCATCTGGGCTGCAGTCAGCGGGAGAATAGGCAGAAACGACGAAGAGGCAACGACGGGTGTCCCTATCTTTCCGGATTCTTACTGTTCCGTTCAGTCGGACAGCGCATAAACGGCTGTCTACTGGGATCCAGTCTAAGAGAGCTAATTCTGCTCTGGGAATCAATGCTATACCTACGCCGGCGAGGCCACCGGAAGCAGAATCAGGGCTTCCAGATACACGAAGCGTAAATCGAGTCCGTTCTTTATTTTGGCATGGTGAGGTCAAATGAATGATGCTACTTGGGTCCTGTATGCGCGTTTCGGAGACGCAGCACTCGTCGATGGCGCGAGATTCTAAAGTCCTAGCTAAGGAAGCCTGCTGTCCTATTCGGCACAGTGTTCGGACGTTAAAAGCTCCTACGTGTAGTTTAGAGCGTGGTTTCAGGAGACCAGGAATAGAGTTCCACGTACTCGAATCGTTTGCCCTAGCGGTGCGTGGTGATAAAGAGAGATGAGAAGGGTTAGTCATGGAAATAAGAGAGGTATTAGGAGGTGTAGGAAGGATTTGAATGTGACCAACTTGGTCTCGTGTGCTGTTACGGGTATGAGGGCTGATGTCACTTCCCGGCTGCCCACACCGTGGAAGGGTATTTCTTGAGGAACCTGAAAAGGAAATTGGATTAGTGTTGGTCTTAACGACCTGGGAGCGTGACCGCAGAGCCCAAGGGACAACTGCTTGAGGCCGGTCGCGCACGGCCTTTTTGTGGAAGGTTTTTGACGTGTTAGCTTCGTTCTTCAAAGGGCGTTACAACCGGAGACGGAAATCCGTGAGGTAAGGTGAGGTGTGACATTTTTAGGGTCGACCTTTTCTAACCCCACCCCTCCTTGTGGGAAGGCAGCATCGCTGTCATGCTGATTGTCCGAAGGAAACACCTTACTGCTGTCACACCTCTGTACATTCAGCAGTACGACTTCGCCCTCAGAATTTGAGTTGCTGCTTTTAGTCTTACCGTTCACCAATCGACCTGGCTGGCATGGTAGAACCTACAGGAACATATGTTCCAGCGAATATAGCTCGGTTGGGTCATCACGATAGGCAAGCCCGAACACCGCGTCAAGGTAGCAGCTTCGGTCGGGCAAATAAAACTAAAATCGCGAGATTTGGGCAGAAAACGTTAACCCTAGATTTGAGGTTCAGAAGGCAATTCCCTTGGGTTTTCACGGTAGCTGACTTAGATCTGGCAATACTGGGGATGGACTTTGGAGAGAGATACGAATTTCTAGTTGACACCAAGAAACGGCGATTAACACTAAAAGAAACTTCGTATTACACAAAAGGCAAAGAAAGTCACATCAGCTCTCTTAACTTGATTCAAACCCCTCCAGTAACAACAGCGAAATTCCAAGATATACTCGCGGAATTTTCAAACTTAACTAAACCAAACCCACAGCCTTCCAAAGACAAACTAAAAGTAAGTCACACTACCAAAACCGAAGGTGCACCGGTGTTTTCAAAACCCAGGAGACTAGCACCAGATAAGCTCAAAATCGCTAGGGCCGAGTTTGATTATATGCTACAACTGGGTATTATCCGTCCCTCTGTTAGTCAATGGGCATCCCCTTTGCATATGGTCCCAAAGTAGAATGAAGGTGACTGGCGACCGTGCGGGGATTACAGAGCCCTCAACCGTCAAACCGTATCAGATAGGTACCCAATACCGCATATCCAAGATTTCACAAATGGTTTACAGGGTATGAACATATTCACTAAAATTGACTTAGTCAGGGTATATCACAATATCCCGGTGGCTGATGAAGATATCCCCAAGACAGCTATTACAACACCCTTCGGCTTCTTCGAGTTTGTACGCATCCCATTCGGCCTGAGAAACGCGGCACAGACATTTCAAAGATTCATAGATAACCTACTTCGAGATATGCCATTTGCGCAGGGGTATATAGACGACTTGTTAATTGCCAGCCCCGATTTGCAATCACACGAAGAGCATGTACGAGCAGTGTTGACAAGATTGAATGAACATGGAATAAACATACATCAAAGTAAGTGTGTTTTCGGTGTTCAAACTTTAGAATTTCTTGGTCACACAATAAGCCCAGAAGGGATTAAACCTATAAAAAAAGATGTGGATACCATCAAACAATACCCGATACCTAGCTCTCTAACACAAATGAGAAGTTTTCTAGGTCTAATTAACTTTTATCGCAGATTCATACCAGGTTGTGCACAATTATTGCAACCTTTAACAGATTTACTTAAAGGAAAACCAAAAGAATTCAAACTGTCTTCTGACGCCGTCGAAGCTATTAAACAGCTTAAAGATAAACTGGCTCAAGCAACTACGTTGATATATCCGAATTCTCTTTCCCCACTTGCTTTGATGGTGGATGCTTCAGATCAAGCAGTAGGCGGTACCCTTAACCAACTGGTCAAAAACGCCTGGAAACCAATTGTTTTCTTCTCGAAAAGACTCGCTCCAGCAGAGACAAGGTATTCTACCTTCGGGCGAGAACTTCTTGCAATCTACCTGACCATTAAACACTTCCGACACATGTTAGAATGTAGGGAATTTATAGACTTTACGGATCACAAACCACTGACGAATGCATTAAAAGCGAGAGCCGATAAGAATTCACCTCGAGAAGTCTGACACCTTGACTATATATCACAGTTCACAAGCGATATCCGACATGTCAAAGGTCAGGACAATCAGGCGGCAGATGCTTTATCCAGACTAGAAATGAACGTGCTACAGCAGTCTACAGTAAACTTCGAGACGTTGAGACACGAACAAGAGCAGGACCTAGAATTACAAAACCTACTTAAAACAAACAATTCAAGTCTTAATTTAAAACAGTTCCCATCATCTATCGATGGTATTCTAATTGACTGTGACACTACCAAGGCAATGCCGCGACCTTTCGTTCCCAAAAATATGCCAAAGTTGATATATAATAACTTTCATTCTTTGTCTCATCCTGGCGCAAAAGCTTCAACTAAACTAATCAATGCCAGATATATATGGCCGAATTTACAGAAGGATGTACACAAATGGGTTAGAGAGTGTTCAGCATGCCAACAATCAAAGATTAATCGTCACACAAATTCACCCATAGGTGTTTTCTCGCAACCAGATGCACGTTTTGCACATGTGCATATCGACTTGGTAGGTCATTCACCACGTTCAAACGGTTTTAATTATCTTTTCACATGCATAGATCGATTTACCAGATTCCCTATAGCCATCACGATAGCGGACATCACAGCGGAAACAGTAGCTAAAGCTTTCAAGCAGAACTGGGTGACCATTTTTGTTACACCCATAACAATAACGACGGATAGAGGAGCGCAATTCGAACCTGAACTATTTAATAACTTGGTTAAACTTCTAGGCTCCAATAGGATACGCTGCACTGCTTATCATCCTCAGGCTAATGGGATGGTAGAACGTTTTCACCGTCAGCTGAAAACCGCCCTTATATCTCACTCAAACCCCAATCAGTGGACAGAATTCCTACCATTAGTTATGTTGGTAATACGAACATCTGTCAAAACTGACGCAGAACTGGTTTTCGGAACAACTCTGAGACTACCAGGTGAATTTATTAACCCTAATACTAACAGTCAAAAACTTAATTTAGAAAATTACGTAGATCAACTACGGGACCATATGTCCAAACTTAAGCCAATTAATACAAGCGAACAATCGCGCGCCGTATATGTACCTAACGACCAAAGCGATGGCACGCACGTCTGGATAAGATGTGACAAAATAAAATCAACACTCAGTCCTTCATTTGAAGGTCCTTTCAAAGTCGTCTCAAGAAAATCTAAATATTTCGTGATAGAAAAACATGGAAACATCGACACAATAAGTATTGATAGGCTAAAGCCGGCTTATCTAGATCATGAACCACCATACGTGTTGTTAGATCGTTTAACTGACAAATCCATTACGGAATCGAAAGGTAAAGATGATAAATCTTTACAAATGACTAAAACGGTTCGCTGGGCACATCCAATTAGTCAGTCAAGGATGTTGACAGTTTCGGCTGCAGGATAAAATCAAACCACGTAGCTAATCAGACCCTGCATCTACTTAAAAATAATTTTTTTTCCTCATTCCGCCTCACCTACAACTCCCAGACATTTTACTTTTGATATATGTGTTATGTTGAATATTTTTTTAAAATACTGGACACATAAGCTAGGTATTCCGAAACGATGGCTGAGGATTATAATCAAACTCATACAACTAACACTGGCAAATACAACGAATTCAAAAAGCAACCCAGGCGAGTTTTATAATTTCTTTTTCTGGTTAATTAACTATGTTGGCTGTACTTCTTATATATCTATATACATTTTTCACATAGACTGGCTATACATATATACCATATGAACTACTTCCAAAAGTTTCCGGTCGAAGATGTTTCTAGTAGCTTGATACGACCAATATTACTATTAATAAGTGGTTTTTAGACGAAACATTTTGGGGCGAGACTCTAATTTAAGGACGACCTTTGAACGAATCTTAAATGACATTGACAATTATTAGCCAATCAGGAGACAGTAACTATAAGGTGAAAATATAAGTAAAAAATTACAGTGTATATTCATCTTTTACTTGATTTAAAAACTTGTTAGGGTTTCCTAAAGGTTCAGAAGTTCTCAATTCATAATGCATATGGTATAGAAACTCGTCCATAAGATTAGGGTTTAGGTTAGGGTTGTAGCATCTCAATAAACACATATAAAATCCGATGTAAACCGATCGCATATTAGCACCCTAACCCCTAACCTTAACTCTAACCTTACCCTAATCTTAAACCTAACCCTAGCATCTAACCCTAAACCCTAACCCTATGGACGAGTTTCTATACCATATGCTTTATGAATTCAGAACTTCTGAGCCTTTATCAAACCTTAACAAGTTTTTAAATCAAGTAAAAGAAGAATACCTACTGTAATTCATTACTTTCTTGTAATATATTTTTACTTTATATTGTCTTCTAATTAACTAATAATTGAAATTGCTCAAACGTTTCTGATTGGCTCGTCCCTAAATAAGAGTCTCGCCCATTTAGGATTAAACCATGGTCAAGTACTTATTAAAGTTCTCATCATTTTTTTCATGTTTAGGAAACTTATGTAATGACTTAACCAGTTTTCCTGCAGCATGCTTTTTAGTGTGATCATATAACCGCGCTTTTCGAACGGGAAGTTTAGTACCAACGTGATTCGCATTTATCAAACTTTTGCTGTGTTCTTACGCAACAAAAGTACCATTTCAGTTCTAAAGAAGCTATCCTGAGCTATACGTTCGGTAGATTACTATTTTTTTGAGTTTCACCATATTTAATAATTACCTGTGGTTTTGCCTCAGTTTACTATTCGGTTTGTTTTTGTTTTTCACTTATAGACTAGTTTCAGTTTAGAACACTCGTTTTATCCATTTTTGTCCGTTTTCAGTGTGTTTTTAGTGTTTTTTAAAGGTCTTAGGCTCTTGCAAGCATCTATAACATAGTTCGCTTCAACATAGTCATGAAAAACTCATACAAACGTCCGGGATGCCGTTTTGCTGTTGCAACTGGCATGCAGTGCGACAACTGCAAAGGTTGGTTCCATGAAGCGTGCACAGATCTGACATCAACTGCTTACAACAGACTCAGCAAGTTAGACCAAAAATGGGTGTGTGTCACGTGCAGCACGGATGCTGTAGTTTTGCTGAGTAACATCAATGTCCTACTGACAGGTCTTTGGAACAAGTTGTCAGTTAACTTGGACAACGACAGTAAGAAAACCGGTAGACAAACAAGAGCGTGCGACGGATACAAATACAGGGATGTCGAAAGGTATACCATCGATGGAGCATCTATTAACACTAATGATGACGTGTCGAGGCTCAGCACCATCATTACGTCGAAGGTATTAGACTCCCTAAGCAAACTCGGGTCTCCCAGCTCAGGGTCCCTAAACTCGACAGTGGTTCCCAAAAACCCTGTAGGTGATTCGACTCACGTTAAGAGAGCCCAAAAGATCCAGGCATCACCGCCTAAGCCGAGCAACCCAAGTGTTGCTGTACGGAAATTAACTGGTGATTTGGTCGCACAGTCTACTCCCAAGACTGTTCGTCCGGTCAAAAAAGAGCTCAAGCCTCATAAACGCACACTGACCTCCAAACAGCAAGTCATTAAAAATGAATCCGCCATGAAACCTGGTAAATTAACAACAGTTCGTGACGACT
The DNA here is from genome assembly GCA_944470205.2 of Schistosoma margrebowiei. NCBI lineage: Eukaryota > Metazoa > Platyhelminthes > Trematoda > Strigeidida > Schistosomatidae > Schistosoma > Schistosoma margrebowiei. The sequence continues at coordinate 4,395,290 of OX104027.1, read as the reverse complement.
CTCACATTATCATGAACCTCGTTGATAATCCTGACCTTCCTCTCAGTCTGCAGGCTAAAAACGACAGGATGCTCTGGGGTGAATTGAACAAGAAGCTCGAACTTCCTAGAATAGAGCCTTTGATGGTCACCCGGCTCTCTAGAGGAAAGGACTCTAAGCATCTAAATCACCCAAGGCTTCTCCGAGTAACACTTAAGAAAGCTACCGATGTAGAGGACGTCTTACTAGCAAGTCACTTGCTGAAATCAGATGGTAACGTAAGAATATTGCCCGATATACCGTTCTCTGAGCGCAATATCATACGTAACATCCCTAAAGAATCTCGTGAGAAGTTTTTCCGCGGAAGAAACATAATTGTGCAATGTATACGGGAAAATGCAGACCCTACTCAATCAAATTCTGACATCAGGAAATGGAAATTCATCAAACAGTCCTTGAGGCTCAAACACATACTGACTCAGCATGTGACGAGATTAGCCAAGAAGGACGGTGATCTTAGACCCCGTCTAATGAAGATAACCTTCCCATCTTCCCACATGGCGGCTGCAGTTCTGGAAGCATTTCGTGCCAACAGACGTCGATTGCCACCTGGAATCCACATGCACCCGGATAGGCCATATGAAGCCAGGACCAAGCACAAAGGCAAAATGGAGCTGACCATTCCACTTGTGGATTGTCTAAACGATTAAAAAAACGTGTAAAGGACAGGGCCTACCACCTTGGTAAACCTCACATAGGTGGGCTACCGTTCCATTCACATAAGGCTCATACAGAAAAACAGGACGAAGCTCACGCGTTCCAAATTGAAAGCATAAACTGCTTATATATGAACGTCTCGAGTCTACCAAACAAACTGGATGAATTACGTGAACTTTGCAACGCTAATAAAGCCCACCTGATAGGAATATCTGAATCCTGGATATCTTCTCAGTTCTCGAACCATGAGTTAGCGTTACCAGGGATGACTTTGTTCCGCAACGACAGAACAACAGGAATTGGGGGCGGAGTAGCCATATACATAGGCTCTTGCTTGGAGGTGCACCAAGTTCACAACCTCGGGTTTAACAATCTTGAGGAATCCATATGGTGCTCTGTAAGATTGTCTAGCACTTCGAGGTGTCTAATCGGTGTCATTTACAGGAAACCAACTGCTGAGATCGAGTACGATAGTCGTATGGTGGATGGACTATCCCGCTCTACCCGTCTCGGTTTCACACATATCCTGATTCTAGGGGACTTTAATCTCCCTAGAGTCAACTTCGCGGAACACACGTACACTGGAGACGACAACTCAATTGAAGCTCGGTTCTCCAACCTCATTGATGACTTGGGCTTATATGAAAATGTGAGGTCGGCAACTCGTTGGAGAAACAGTCAGACACCATCGCGGTTAGACTGTGTATTCACAAACGAAGAATTCCTAGTTGTCAACCTCTCAATCCTGGCTCCTCTGGGAAAGAGCGATCATGCCGTCATAGCCTTCAGTTTTGTCACCAAAACTAAGCTAAGGTATCCCAACAATAATTTGCGTTGGAATTTCAAACGGCTGAATGTGCCAGCTCTACATGACTATCTACAACAGGTGGTTTGTGATGTTCACACCCAACTCGATGTGGACGGTCATTGGGACTTCTTGCTGCACACGCTCCTATGTGCTACAAACCATTCAGTTCCTCAAACGGTTCACAAAAGCTGTAAGCCACCTACAATAATCAAGAACCGTACCCTTCGCCTGCTAAGCCGTAAAAGGCACTGTTGGGCGGAATACAAACGAACTGACAAGGACGGAGCGTATAGGTAATTCAAACATATCAGGAACATATGCACGAAGGCTATAAGAGAAGACAGGCTTCATTATCAGACAAAGCTTATGGACAAATTTGCCTCGAACCCTAGAAGCCTATTCTATTATGCAGCCTCTCTTCGTCAAGCCAAAACAGGAGTTTCTCAACTGCTAGGTCTTAACGGCCCAACCAACAACGATGGTGACGCCGCTAACCTTCTGGCGGCACATTACTCTCAAACATTTCAGCCGGCTGACATCAACTCCATTGATGATAGTTTCATTTGCAATTCCACAGGGCTTTCCGAAGTGGACTTAAGCGCTGACTTGATGTTCCGGAAACTGCAGCACTTAAGACTAGATACTTCTCCTGGCCCGGAAATGGTTCATTCTGTCATACTGAGCGAGGCAGCCCCAATCCTGGCAACGCCGCTTAGCGTGATGTTTTCACACTCGCTAAGCCAAGGCAAACTACCGGAAAATTGGAAGTTGGCTCACATCACACCAATTTTCAAAGGGGGTCGACGAAATGAACCTTCAAGTTATCGGCCTGTGGCTCTTCTGTCATTACCTTCAAAACTCATGGAGTCCCTGATATGCGACGGTTTAAATGATTATCTACTGTCCTTAAACTTCTTCTCACCTTAACAGCATGGTTTCAGGAAGGGTTACTCTCGTATAACCAACCTGCTGACTGCGGTGGACAGATGGACAAGTATCCTCGATCGCAAGGGAAAGATTGATATCATATACCTTGATTTCTCAAAAGCTTTTGATAAAGTTAACCACTTGTGTCTTATCAATAAGCTCAAACGACTAGGTATCAAACCACCTCTAATCGATTGGCTTACTTCATATCTAGAAAATCGACACTTTAAGGTTAGGGTTAATTTCACTTTATCTCAGGCTATGGAATGTCTTAGTGGGTTCCCTTAGGGCTCAGTATTAGGGCCTCTTTTTTTTTGATCTACATAAACGATCTTCCTCAACAGGTAACTTCAGACTTACTACTTTTTGCTGATGACGTGAAACTTTGGAGAGAGATACGCAACCAAGACGATACACAGGCACTTCAGGAGGATCTGGCTCGACTTCAAAGTTGGGCAGATGATAACGGACTTACCTTTAACACTTCAAAGTGTAAAGTAGTCCATCTGCGACATGTCGCAGACTACAGTTATAACTTAGGAAACTCCTCTCTAGTAGTATCCCAAGTCGAAAAAGATTTAGGAGTCCTGGTGCCCCATGATTTAAAGTCTTATGCTAATTGTGACAAAAATGCCTTCCGAGCAAACCTTGCACTGGTAACATTGAAGCGCATTTTTGGCCAGTTTGATGGAAGAACTTTCCACACAATCTTCAGTAGTTTTATCCGTCCCCATTTAGAGCACGGAAATATAGTACTCCCCCCCCTCACTCCAAAAGGACAAGGTCACTTTGGAGCGTATCCAACGGCGAGCCACGAAATCAGTTCGCGGACTCAAATCTAAGCCTTACGAAGAACGCCTCCATTCACTAGACCTTTACCCATTAGAGTATAGGCGTCTTAGAGGTGATTTATTAATGGCTTATAGTATTCTTAACTTTTCTGGACATCCTCTTAAACACCTACTCAATCTTAGTTCGAATACTAACCTAAAGGGTAACACCCAGAAACTGGAAACTCAACATAGCAAGACGGGATGTAGACGCAACTTCTACTCCTTAAGAGTTGTCAAAAGCTGAAATTCGCTGCCGGCCGAGCTAGTCCAAGCGACTTCTCAGGAGTCCTTCAAGAGGCAACTTGACCTAATCTTAAGGACCAAGGACAGTATCATACTATGATTTACTAATTTCTCTCCCTCTTTTATTGTTAACATACCTAGGTTCCTGCCTGGAGGATTTGGTGATCCCCTGCTACTAGACACGGAAGTCTATTAAGCGAAAGCTTCTTCTATTCCGTCCACAACCATTTGAACCATTTGATGGTTATATCGTACATCAATAACGGTAACGCGCAAAAATTAGAACGTAACGTAACGTTCTTCGATTATTGGTTCTCTGTTCATACCTTGGATTTGTCTGGATGCTTTGTGTTCAATTTTTTGGTCCTATTGATCGATTTCGTTTGGATTAATTCAGATTTGTTTTGGTAATCGATTCTTTGGAACAAGGAATACGACGGAGACGTGGAGCAAAAGGTCGAAAGAAAATGACGAAATGGATGGTAAAATTTCTAAGGCTTTTTGTGGTATGTCTGATGTTAATGATAAATGTGATATTAGTATTATTAGTATGTCATCTGGTCAGCTTAGTACTTCCAGATTAGGGTTAGGCATTACTGAGGAAGAAGAATTTAGAACGGCAGCTCAAGATAATAGATCCCCAAGAAGAGGTTGATATGGCTGAATTAGAATGTAAGGTCATGTAGGACAATAACCAACTGCCCATAGACAAATGTGGGATAAGTACTAAGGTGTAAAAGTATTTGGATTGTGATACTGGGTGTAATAATCGTTCAAGGGAGGTATTTAAAATCGCAGAAAGCGATTTGGTTGATGAGTTAGGGTCAGTCCCTTTAGTAGCGTTCCCCTGAAACATAAGGATTGTAAACAAACAGATTTTTTAGAATGCTAAAATTGAGACATTCTCTTTCAGAGCAGTAGTCTCGTGGGTACTATGCATATATTTTACCGATTCAGTTGTTTGTATACGACATCATTCGCACTCATGCAAACATATAAAGGGATTACGTTTCACAAATAAGTTACACCAGTCAAACGCCTCAGTTACTTATGACACTTACAAGAATTTTACTTGAAACTGAATAGCTTCACAGTAGCTACACATTAAGTACAAGATTTATTCAACTAAAGAAACACTAACTTCAACGTATCAAAGGGTTCTGAGACGCAAGAAGCATCATCATGAGAAATGGATCTCCATCAAAATCTTGAACAAGATTCAAGAGAAAAAAGTAAGAAGAAAGAAGTTAAGATTAACGTAACAAGTACAGAGGAAGTCAAAGCAAACTTTGGATGCACTGAAGCAAAGAAGTAAGTGAAGAGAAGCATTGGAACCGGAAAGCAGAAGAACTTGCGAGATCTAGCAACGACCGTAGAAAAAGCTTCTAATGAGGGAGATATAAAGAAACCATGTGATGTAACACTGAAACCCCTAGAGAAATATCATAATCCAGAGAGGGTGGTTGAGGACAAAAAAGGCAAGCTAATCACTGACATTCAAGAACGAAAAAACGGTTTAGTAGAACATACGACGACTTTGCAATAGATGTCACTTTGTCTACGAAAGAAATCAAGTTCACTGACAAACAAGTCAAAAATTGAAAAGCAACGGTACCCGACAATATACCACTTGAAACACTAAGGTGACATATTTCAGTGACTGCAAACAGGTTCGACGTTGCTTTTAGGTAGGTAATCTGGGGAAATCCGAGAACTACAGCCGGTACCAAGACTCACTTTCAGCACAGTGTTGCTGAACCGGATAAAAGGTCAATAGATGATTTATGTGTAAATGAACTCATAATGGATACGGACAGACCGATATAAATGTCACATGTATTTCACTTTAAAATGGTATCTTTGAGAAGCGCGCACTTGCATTTTTGAGTTGAGTAGGTGCGAATATATCAATCATTCGTGCTCAGTAACATTCTCAAATTCAAATAATTTCATACATTCAATGTAAGTGTCTGGCTAATGATAAAAAATGGTGTTGATGAAATCGTCTGCAGTTTCTGTAAATTAAAGATACAGCTGAGTCATACGAATATCGGTCAAATTTAAGGTGAAATACATTGATTACCATGATGACCTGTGCATTCATCAAATGAAATTGTCAGGTTAATGATCAGTAATCAATATGCGTTTGATAGATCGTGAGTATCAAAAGTAATTACGAGTTGGAAGTTGTGTTATGTGTAAAACAATATGAATTAGGCACACAATGTTATTTAATGTATGAATACTGATAAAATTTCTTCTGGATGCCGAACTCGGGATTTCAATCTAAATAGCTCATGTTACAGCCATATGACTGATTTTTAATCTGATAGGTATAGACAGGTTTCTTCTGTTAACACAATACATTGCTGTAAATTTAACACTTCATAATATTCATCCCAACACCAAAGTTTCTATTCTTTTTTCCATTAGAAACTATCTTCAATTCATATGTTGTCATTTATGAAAGATGCATTTTGTAGGTCATATTACAGTTCGATCTATGAGATATGATCACTGGATTAAATAACCATATAAATATGATCCTCGTCATTTCTCTCTAATGAATTAGTTGACAATGCTAATCACCACGTTTATTCACAAGTTACTAACTTTTCTGTGTTTTGTCGTAGATTGACCAAACCGATTGATTCATCGTAAAGTTTGTAAATTTATAGCCACACATCAGTAATAAACCAGATAATTCTGTGAACTTTAACAATTGTAACCTTATGTAAAAAGAACGCATCAAGTTCATATACCTCAACAACTAACATTTCAGAGTTGTTTCCAGCCAAGTAATTAGAAAACGTTATATCACCTCAGAATAATGCATATACATTTCAGAAATAATAGTTATAGAATTCGTACCAGTTTACAGGCATGATCATTTTGATAGAAATTGTAACATTACATGTAGTGAACAATCGAGGGACATAAGATTGTTTTGAGTTTACCAGATCGAATTTCCTGCGCCATATCACGTTTATTGTAACCTTCTATAACTAAAGAGAATAAAGCAGAAGGAAAGCGCATGCACCGATAATGCAATAATTAATAAAATATGACAGTCAGATCCACAATAATGCGCGTGTTATTTGACTCACTGATATACTGTTCATGATAAATATTATTAAAATTAGTAAGGGTTTACAGGGGCGGTGTTAATATGAAGAAACAGGTGTTAGATGATTTAACTTGGTGGATTCTGTAATAAAGATGGCTAGACAGCTAACGTTCCTGTAATATAGTTTATGGAATAAGATATACCTGCGTTCGCTTAAACATATATTGCATCTTCAGAGGAGTGATTCTATCTTACATATGGAAATTGCAGATTATTCCACAGTCTAAAGAAGTTACGGGTAGAATATTCCATATAGGAAGATGATTTAGAATGAGTTATCTTCACTAATATGAAGGAGTTACAGATGTTGTAATTAGTAGTTTCTGCATATTGGATTACGCAACTGGATATATAGGATAGTTTTTTTATAATTTCACTACATTATTACTGATATAAAGGAGGACCAGATACATATGTGCCACACAATATCAATGTGAGTGTGATGAGATAAACAATGATGGATGGACACAAGAAAAATGGGAGTAATAACGAACATAAATCAGTGTATGATAGCGATACAATAATAAAAGTAATGTAAGAAAACGTTCAGTTGGCATATGTACAAATTAAGAGAATTCCTCCAGTTAAAGAACTTACAGAATAAACGTATCTACAAGAGAGCTTTCACAAAGGTCATTCATAAAAATTAAAAACAGCAATGGGTCTGAGACACCACACCATATTATACCACTACTGATAGGGATAGCGTTAGACAAGGAAGAATCCATTTTAACTATTTGGTGTCGGTGGCTGTCGGACCCCGCAACATGCGCGTTTTTCCACGAGAAGTTGGTATCCTACTATATCGAACGCTTTAGAAAAGTCAAAGTGTAGCATTAAAACTAGACATCTTTAATAAACCTTATACAAGACTAAATTCAAGATTGATATATGACACAAGATATGCTCTCGAATGTCCATGCTGAGAATCATTATTCGATGAGTAAATGTTTGAAGAATTCGTCACTAAAGATGTTTTGGATATTTCCAGAGATAACTGGAGCTATGGTAATGTGAACATAACTGTTCATGTCAGTCTCATCTCATGATTTGTAACGTGGTGTGTTGTACTCGGTTTTCCAGCAGTAAGGTTGAGTACTTGTTTCTGAAGAGAGAGTGGAAGATGTGGAATACCTGAGCCATCGTATTTGTAGATAAATGATGAAATGCCGTCTACTTCATGACCTTTGGAAACCTGAATGGTATTTCTAACGATATGTAGTCTCCGGTGTAACTCTGCATACACGAAGTTAGTGATGGCTGGTAGAATTAGGTATTTATGTTTGCGTTTCTAACGTTAAACTGGGGGATATCGAAATAATGTTTCCATTGAACATGCATCCCATATGTTGAGTCAGTATAGTCGCAAGTTGCAAGTGAGTAATCTCTAGTTTAGTTGCACAAATAGGTCCTGCTGCTCAAGCAACGAGATTTCTTATAATCTCGAACGCTGTATTTTTGTTTGTGATACGCTTACGTTTATCTAAGATTATGCGAAGAATTATCTTTTTAATCGCTCACATTGGCCGTTCAGCTTCCTTCGGCTATTCAGAAAGTGAATGCTAATTGAATCTAAACAAAATAGAGCACAAGGATTTCTGATGCTTTCTAAAAAAGTGAATATGGACTATCGAAGAGGTAAGTTGTCTTCATTATCGAAGTTCTTACAGATTCAGTGTAATTTTTTGGAGTATGTTATAGGTAATCACATTATTTTGAGAGATCTATCGCCTAACATATTCGCCATAGTTAAAATTCATGACAGATTCTAATCTAATAATATCTTCAAGTTCCGCGAGAACGACAACTCTCGATAATAGCAGTTTGGTTTCTTCAGAATGGAGGGTAAAGTTCACTGACCTGTACCGACCACTACGAAACCTGAATTTATGGATTTCTCCCGACTGATATTCAACACAAAAATTATATAAGCCAATAAAAATACCTCCACAATAACATCAATCAAATATATGAATTTGATGTGGCTGAGACAGACATAACTGAAATGCTAATGAATATTTATTATAAATGCTTCAGTACCAAAAAATTCATTCTGATTCTGTTGCAAAATTAAGACGAATCGCAAAGCGTTATGATTAATTAATAATATATTTCTGCATGTGCAGGTACACACCATTTTTAAAGGCATGATCTATAAATTACATTATTTGTTGGTTCACAAAATGTATCCCAACTTATTAAGTTTATAGTTGTTATAAAGTGAAATCGTAGAGCGCTTGCTGTAAACTATGACCTTGAGAGGACGCGCACATCAAGTTTGTTCCAAACGTCAGAAGTTTCATAGCTGTGCTCTCAGAGCAAAATTCTGAAGAAAAAAAAAGAAACAGAAGAGCAGCATGGCACTTGGATATGAACGCTAAACGTTGCTTAACATAGTGTAGTAGAACGGACAGAGGTATAATAAATTAGAATAAAATCATATCATGTCTTGTTAGTGAAATGAAGTCAGAGGCTCCATATTAGAGAATGTACTAATAAAGAACAATGCGTTGTGATGTTTAAAAAGTTGGAGTAAGCTCACACGAAAAGAAGGAAGTCAAGGCTGGTACAAGGAAAGCGGTTTATAAGAAGGGTGTGTATATAGAGGGTGAAGTTTTAAGAATATTAATGACTACATCTTTTATTGTCTAACTTTTTTCCCCTTTTTTGTTTGTTTGATGCCAGCCACACAATCCTAGTGTAAAAATCCGAGTTAGCATGTTATAGGTTATCTTAGTAGAATAGCTAATCCAGCATAATATTGGAAACATAAGTTTGAGTGGTGAGCGTAGAAAAACAATCCATATCACAGATTGATTGACTTATTCTCAATCATGAGGAGCCTGATGCATACAAAATGTTCTGTCCCCACAAACGCGGGTGGATTGAAGTTATCGCCCTCACCATCAATGCTTGCTGGTCAGTAACTCCACCTTCCCTCCTTTTGTGATGTTAAGCTCATTTAGGCTTATTTTTGTATATACGTCATACCTCGTACAACCCTCTGTTTCACAAACTTTTGGAAAGCACTTTCTATAAGTACCATTTTACAAGCTTATCAGGCAGTTACAAGCTATGGACTGTGGGTAAAGCATCGATGCAGTGCCTCTGTTGACTATAGTATAAAGTATAGTTTGCCAATCAGAGTATAAGCGTTAAGAAGGGTATATTGTAGGATAGTTGTTTATTTAAGCAGGCGGAAAAAGTATATGAGTTGTGGATAAGGGAACGAGTGGAGAAATAATATTAATTGCTAGTCAACATAGTGTACTGAAGAGTAAAAAGTTAATACAAGATAGACAGGAAGGAACTCACAGTAACTTGGTACTGTTATTTTCTGTTGTCCTAACCAGTTGATTGTTAACAGGCTCCATAGATGCAAGACCACTGGTAGTAGGCAGCCGATTGTGCTGTCCTCTTGACGTTTTAGGGTGGTAGTGAGTGTCCCTTATCGACCGAGTTTATTTTAACAGTAATAATTAGTCCATTGAGTTACCTGTCTACTTCAAGTGAAGAAATAGGGTGGAAAAAGTAATTAATACAACTGCAAAGTAGGAAAAATAAGGCAAACTGAACATGAAGTCCATTTTGGTCTAGACATGGAGAGAGCCTATGATGTCTGAGTGGGGCTCAGATGTGTTCGTACGTGCAAGATCAGTGCAGGTGAGGGCTTGATCAGGCAGTTCTACAAACGTATGTGATTCATCTGCCATGCGAGTTTCGGAGGAAAGACTTCCATATTATTGCATACTTGGTGAGGAAGAAGTTTTTGATCTGTATTTCTCAACTTTGACTGTAGATACTTTGTTTCGAAGTCCGTATTCATGTGAATCTCGGGCAAGAATTATCTTACATGTTGAATAAGTAAGGTTTTTGAGTAGTTTGAAGTAGAGAATCAAATTAGACCTAAGCCTTCTCTTCCAAAGGGGTGCTATCCCTAAAATTTGGCATCGAGAACTGTAGTCAATGACCGAGTCAGTCTTAAGTACTTTGCGGATGAAGTCTCGTTGTATTCCTTCCACCTTTAGTATATCAGATAGGCGTAGGTTGGAAAATAAGAACGAGCAGTATTCAACGATAGGTCTTACACAAACTTTGTAAAGAAGGATTTTAGATTAATTTTGATAGAAATTACGGAGAATGAAGCCAAGCAATTTCCGCATTTTGAACGCTTTGGCTGAGGTGTGTTCAGAGAAATTAAGACTGTGTGAGTAATGTACCCCTAGGTCAGTTACTGATGCCAGTCTGGGCAGTGTGTGATTGCTAAGTGTTAGCTTCGTTCTGAGAGATGTGTCTTCCATACATAACCAGCCACATTTCTCTGTGTTGAGCTCTAACCTCCAGCGTTTGTTCCAGTCGTTTACCATGTCGAGTTCATGTTGGATTGTTTCTATAGTACCTCTTAAATCGCAAATGTCAGTTTTATAGATGACTTTTAAGTCATCGGCATAGAGGTAGGTCTTACCTGTGCTTAAACACTTGCATATATTGTTGATGTAGATTATAAAAAGCAATGGACCCAAGACACTACCCTGCACAACACTGGTTATAGGTCGAGGTGTAGATGTATTAGAGTTAATCTTGGTTATTTGATATCTGTTCGTAAGAAAAGACTTGATCCATTGCAAAAGGGTATTTATAATTCCAACTGACTTAAGTCTGTTGATTAGAAGATTATGAGGTACCTTATCATAGGCTTTCTTAATGTCGAAGTGTAGTATAATAACTAGTTTCTTCTGGTCACGTATACGAGTAACCTCGTTAAAGAAGTCTATCAGGCATGTACTGCACGATCTTGTTCTAATGAAGCCATGTTGTGACGGGTCTATCAGATCTTCCTTGAGTAAGTGATCAGATAGTTGATTTTGTATCACTTTTTCCATTATGCGTGATATGACTGGAGTGATATTTATAGGTCTGTAGTTTTCAACCAGGTTTCTTGGTCCGGATTTGTGTTTGGGAAGAACATATGTTACCTTCCAGGTTTCCGGATATGTACCTGTCTCTAAAGATAATGTGTATATTTTGAGTAGTAGCGTCTGTATGTCCGGTCCTGACATTTTATAAACGATTGAAGGGATGTCATCGGCACCAGAACTCGCATTTGGCTTAAGGGTTTTAATGACGGTATGTATACTCCTAATGTCGAAGTTTATGGTACTAAGATAGTTTTTGCCGGTGCATTTTATATCGATGTCTGGAGCATCAGATGAATTCCCATTGTGAGAAAATCATTCACTTAATAGTTCATATATGACGGTTTGGTCATTATACGTTACTCCATCGTGCAGTAAAGAGTGAATGTTGTGGTCTGTGTTCTTTCTTATGCGCTTCGTGAGGAGACGACATAGGGCTTGGGCTTTAGATGCAGCAGTGAGCACAGTACGTTCCTCTACCTGTTTACGCTTGTTGTGTTGACTTTTTACTCCGTCAAGTAGAGTATATCTGGTGCAGGGCACTGAAGTCTTTTGATATATAGTACATCCTTTTCAGTTTTCGCAGTTTAGACCTAGTCTTTTGGTTTAGAGAGGGAGTAATTTTTTTAAAACCAATTTTAAAGGGTACAGTAGTGTCTAGAGCAGATTTGGTGGTGATATTGAATATTTCTAATGTTTCTAAGAGGTTATTACTGGTAAAGAAACTGCCCCAGTCAGAGTGCTTTATTAGAAATCGAAAGTTTTCCCAGTCAGCATTTGCATAGTCTCTATATTGGAATCGCGTGTTTAATGTCTTTAATTTGTTGCATATGGCAAGAATCGGAAGGGTGCAGAGGACTATTTTATGGTCGCTGTTGTGAAACTTTTCGCCAACCACCATTGATGTTGGTGTGACATTATGACAGAATATCAAGTCAAGAATGTTGTGATTTCGTGTAGGCAGGTGTACATGTTGTTGCCAGCCGTGTATGTATAAGGACCTAAGTATGCTTTCAAAGCACAATGGACCAGAATGTGTCTTCCAGTTGATGGCAGGAAGGTTGAAATCACCACATACAATTTTGTAAGTGAAGTCAAGCAAGGCAGCCTGAGCAAATGACTTACTTATAATAGTGTCATTTGAACTAGGAGTGTTAGGAGCTCGATATATGCATCCGATTAGTATTTTACATTCATGAGTGTGCGCAGTAAGCCATATCGATTCGGGAAGTTTACTGCGGACGTGGTCCCTATAGATTTCCGCTCTCAAACTTTTTGATACATAAACGAGACAACCACCACCCTTCTTGGTTACTCGATCACAGCGGAAGAGCTCATAGGTGTCTATTTGTAGAAATGTGTCTGTGGTGTCGGAGGACAGCCAACTTCCCATTATCAAAACAGGTGAGGGGTTGTTTAGAAGTAGGTGAGTCATCTTACTTTGTACAGATCGAGCGTTAATTAACATAAGTGTCAGGTACGGTGACTGTTTGTCTAGTAGAAGGGTATGATGTAAACCCAGTGATTTGTCTGTTTTGCAACGAGAAAAGGAAGAATTGGGAGCGTTGACTCCATATTGATGAGCGTTTAGTTTATTACCAGTAGGGTTAATGCGGGAAGGGTAGTCGGGTGTTGTTTTGGTGAAAGAAGTATGTCTAAGAGTGGAAGGTAGAGTTGAATGGTTAGGTAATGTGTCCGGGGAATGATCAGGGGGTCCAGTCAAGGAGTTTTCAAGACTAGAGACATTTATCGAAGTTGAGAAGGATCTGCCACTCCCCATCAAATCGGAGTATATGGATGGTTTCAGAATAGTGGGATTGTCGCCCTCAACATTTGGAGACCCCATAGCAGTAATGTTGAGGGGGGAGAGATAAAATGGATGAGATAGTGTGTATGTCGAATTAGGGGGGACTAAACCGATGTATTGGGTGGCTTGACTTAGATAGTACCTAGAGTCAGTAGGTGGGTTCCCAAGTAGGCCAACGTTATGGCTTCCTTGTGTGCGGTGGGCAATTTTAGTCCTATTGTGGTTAGTTGGGGAGGTTGTATGTTTCTGATGAGGAATAAAGGAATGCCTGTTATTGTTGCTAAGAGAGGTGTTTCTGATGTGTATAGTTTTGTGTTGGTTCATGGGGCTTACAAAGTTGACACTATATGACTTATGGGTATCACGTGTGGGTGTGGTTCTTGTCAAATGTCGTTTCACATTAGGATAAGTGAGTGTTGCCAGTTCACTATGTTTGTTGTAGGGCATTCTATTGCTATGAGAAGGTGCATGTTTTGGGTTAGGGGTGCTGGAGTATTGGTGGGTTTTTACGGAGAGTTTGGTATTATTTCGTACAGCGGTGTCTGAGAGTCTGTAGCTGTTATCGCAATTCTTGGGAGGGTCATTTTGAGGCATTTTACAGGGGCCGCTAGGGTAATACTTGAACACTATTGAGGCATGAGTGGTTTGGCATTTTGGGGTAGCTGAGGATGAGTGGTTGTAGCTGCTTTATGTGCGGTCTTGTCCTTAGGACTAATAGCAGTGTCCGACGTGCCTCCGTTTTTTTGGGGGGCAGTGTATAATATTTTATGATTTGTGCAGTGACAAGAGCTGTAGCTGCCGCGGTTATTTATTTATTTCAACACATAGATAATGGTACAAAGAAGCAACAAATACATATGCGCCACACGAACCTCATTCGATATGTGTGAGGGCTGTGATACTGCCCAGGTGCCCAAACCGAAGCAGGTGGTTTTCTTAGGGGGCCACACCCCGAGCCTTCGACCTGAAGGTGTGATCCACAAGGCAGTGGAGCATCGTAAGGAGATGCAGTCCCGGTTAACAACAATTGGTTCATTCGCCATTTGTTCCCGCAGGATACTGGAGCCCATGTGCACCATTGGTTTGGATTCCGGTTAAAGCGCCGGACATTCGCTTTTCGTCCTCTCATTTTCGTGAACAACACCCCCGCCACGAGAAGGCAGTGAGTAGGACTTCCCTGGCAGAGGCTATATACGCGTGGCCATGTGAGAGTATTTCGAGAGGGAGAGCGGACTCTCCCCACTCTCGGCCGTACCAAGGTATTCGGGGGCCGCGGTTACGTAGGCTGGGTTGATCAGTTTGTTTTCCATTGCAGATACGACGCTGGATAGCGGTCCTGTCATGAATGAACCTAATCTTTTTAAATGTTGGAATACGCCTCAGTAATGACTGACTATTAAGGAGGTGATTACCTTCAGTGGTACTACCAAACTGAAATAGAATGGGAAATGAGGCTTTAGTGTGTCCTTTACGTGATCTCCTTGTTACACACCAAGATTGCGACAATCCACACACTTGTAGCAGAGTATTTTTAGCAATTTTTATGTTCGTACTATCAGGTATATTATACACAATGACATTATGCATACACTGAAGTCTTTTCAACACTTCGGTTGATATATGGTCAATTACTTTTTCAGTGTTTTTTAAAATTTCCAGATCGGGATTTTCTGGAACACTGATAAAATAGTTGTACGGTAATAGGTCTTGAATAGTTTGGGTGAGGCTAAGTTCTGTTTGGCTGCTTCTAGGTCTACCAGTGGTGAGATTATTGAAGTTTATATCAAAGTTTTTAAGGTCGATATGGTTACATACAGGCTTGTTGCAGGTGTCTAGCGGGTGGTCACTTTGTGCACACTTAGTTGGGAGATTGAGTATATGTCTGGGTGAGTAGTCAAGATCTACGTCATCGGGCTGGCTATTGTAGGCAGGCTTACATGTAATCCGTGGGCCGCTACTTAGGATGGTCGATTGTAAAATTGTTGGGTGTTTGGGGTCAGCCGCACTGGCGATAGTTGTAATTTAACATAGTGAACGTGTAAAGTTTTATGGTAGGATCAGACCAAGTATTAGTTAAGAGTAAATATATTACAGTTAATTGGTGATAGTGATAGCATGAAAACTAGCAATATTAATTTATGAGTTCCTAAATAAAGTATCAAGTTAATAGAACCCTATCAGTGACGAATTATTTATCGCTATCAAGTGTTAAATTAAAGAGAAAGACTAATAGGAAAATAAAATAATACCACGTGAAAAAAAAGTTACAACCTTCAAAAGCGCGCCTTAAGAATCCAAAATGTTCTTGTTAAATCTGATTGTTTCCACCAAACGATGATACCCAGCTTCAATCAATATTCAAAACAAACATACATTTGGTCAACACTGTAATTTATCTATAAATATTAGCGGGTGATAATGATAATTGGATAGATTGATAAACTGAGAACGCATAAAGTAGGTAATTCTATAAAAACGATCACTAAACTTAATCCAAATAGGATATTAAATGGCTTCAGTGTTTATTCATAGCTGAAACAAGACCTTCTATGAATTCACGGAACAAGCATATTTATTAACATCACATCGTCATTAGAGAAGCAGTATTTATTTTCAAGATGAAAATTTCATTCATCCTTGTTCTATGTATGTCGGTGAATACTAGTCATATGAATGTACTATCAGTAGGAGGCATTCCTTAATGTATTGAAGATTCATATCACTACACAATATAACATATCATGTAATATATCATGATTAATTAAGTAAAATGTGTTGACAAAGGAGAATAAAATAGAAACAACTGTATTTCTGCAAACAATAACTGAGATCAATAGGTTGTTCACACTCTCAGGTAATGTACTCTATTGAGTGATGAAATGATTTTCTATCATGATCTTGAGCAATATTGGATCGGCAACCACTTGGTGATAATTTGTTTGGATGCCACCAATTTTCTTCTTCAGACATACTACATTTCATCTTTGGTAATAAAGAAACGTAAGAGAAAATTAGATAATTTGCTATTTCAAACGGTACAGGCTGCCGTATTGATAAATTTTGGCTGAGTGTAGCCAAAATAATTGCTCATAACATGTGATGTTGATGTTCTGTGTTTGATTACATTCAGAAGGAATTTCATGGATTTAGTTTCAACCAAATTAACCAGCAAGCAGGATCTGCTGTTTTGATGGAACAATGGACTTAGTACTGTTTAATCCTTTATTGAAAACTCTCTGATTGTCTGCACTATTTTTGGTGTTTAAGTTTAAGCTTGAAAACTCAATTCAAAAATGTAACAAAATACGTCACTGAAATAAACGTAACCGTATTGGATTTCTGCATACATATTTGTGTGTTAAGAGTCTTCACAAAAACTCGTCGGACACCTGTCAACCGTTCGAAATGCTTCACTCAATAGAAAATCACCACAACAATTACAGGTTGCGTCATATTCGGTTCCAGCGTATCTAAAGTATCCAGGTGGAACATGAAACTGTAAAAAAATTTGTTTTCTGTACCTGCACTAGTGTTAGAAGTTGCCTTTTTTCTTTTTTCGACGTATTTGTAAAAGAAACAACGGAACGATTCAACAGATTTCAAGTAGCAAATATATAAGTATGTAAACTGGATGTTTTCCGAATAATCACTTCATATTGAATACACGTTTTAGAAAGTGGTATTCATTTCATTTATCATTGTTCTATGCGTGCCTTGATTTTCATTCATCTGAACACAGTATTAGAATGTGGCATTCCTCATTATATTTCGACTGTTTTTATTCTCACTACACAATAGATAATATCATGTGGTTTGAATAATTAGGTAGAATATGGTGGTCAACATCAAGAAAGTATGAAAACTGAAATCGCTACAATTGAGGTCAACAGACAGATATTTACAAATCAGACTCTCAGATTATGAATGCTATTATTTTCAGTATAATTATTTTGGAAAAATATCTTTTATTCGAGAACGCACATTAGATTAGAAGAACTCAAGTTACTTACTTACGCCTGTTACTCCTCTTGAAGGAGCATAGGCCGCTCAATAGCATTCTCCATCCAACCCTGTCCTGGGCAATCCTTTCTAGCTCCGTCCAGTTGTAATTCATCGTTTTGATATCTGCTTCTATTATCCGATGATATAGATAAACACATTATTTTAAGAGACTCTTCATCCAACAAATTTGCAATATATAAGATACATAACAGATTCTAATCTAATGACGTCTACAACGTCCGCAGGAACAACATCTTTTGATAAAAACAGCTTGAGAGGTGATCATGTCTTTGATTCGTGCCTAATCTCATCATGCTTTGAAAAAACCAGCTTGTGACTACACAGCTTTAGACGCATATCACTTCACCGCTTTAGACACTGTCTCAGTCACGTTTAATATTATTGAGGCTTTTTGATCTTAAAATAGAACTTGTTAATAAATTGGGAACTGAGTCGCTTAGAAGTAGGTGTGGAATATATTCACTGCCAACATTAACAGAGCATGTGATGTAGACAAAAGCAGAGGTGTTATTATTGGAAGGATTGAGGATTTTTGGGTCTTGTATCTTAAACAGTCGACAGATTTTTCCACAATCGTTAATCATTATGCCGTTTAGAAGTTATGTACTGAGTAACTTACAATCGCAATGCAAAGTTCAAACCAACCGCCATGTGCTTTATTTCAGATAAATATGTGTAAATGAATAATACAACTGAAGGTCAGGCCACAAACATGCTGATCTGAAAAGAAATCATTCCTCAGACATCTGAACGAATGTTTAATTTGAATGTAGCAACAAGAACAAACCTAGAATAGTAGTTCAAATACAGATTCAACAACAATATTGGCAGTTATAACAGTCATCGTAACAATAATGTGAGAATTTTCGAGCGTTTTGAAGGGTCGAACCATAAAGACGTTTTCACTTATGTGAATTTCAAAATACCATTTCTAATGTTAAATGAATGATACATAAAACACGTTTATTTTCATGGACAATTCGGTCTACTTCACTCAACTGTTTTTATCAACCTAGATCCATATTCAGTAAAAACATATATTTGATCATCATCAAAGTGTATTAATCCACGAAATTAGGATCATATGACTCAGGGAACAAACAAACTGCGTGACAAACATTTGTGAGTTGGTAAATCGCATTAAGGCAAAATAGACAAGTGAACCTCCTGCAAACTATTGACGGACTTCTTGAACTACCGACATTCATAAATGGAACAACAAGCGGAATCTGCTGATTTTATGGAACAATGCACTTATCACGGTTTTAACTTTTATCGCAAGCTCTCCGATTGTCTGCACTATATTTTGTGTTTAAGTGTCAGCATCAAATCCTCAAGACTGGTCTTCACACTGGAACGTCAATGAAAGAACTGGACAACGACCAACGTCAAGGAAAACATGATGATGATCACTATATAGTGATAGTAAATTGGTATTCAACTGCTAATGAGCAGTATATGTTTTCAAGTAAAACCAAAGTGTATTAGTGTAATTTTGGTTATAACCTCATGGGGAGAAAATTTGCACATCTGACATTTCGTAACTTAATGTAAGCCACTTTTTCAGAGTAAATACATGATCGAATATGATACCATCTCTTTACTCATTTTCAAATAACAAGCAAATAACCATTGAAAAGAAATCAGTTGTAACCTTTAAGTCAACATTTCGCTGTCGAGCTAAGAAAGACAAATATTTTGGCGAAAAACGGTTACAATTTCGTTTCAGATCACATTCACTAAATAAATAAATAAAATCATGCGGCTAGAAACATTCGCTCATCAGCTTCTCTTTGATATCTCGTCTCTTCAGGTTGAGTGAATATCCGAGGAAAGCACGGAGAAACCCAGTAATAGTTAGCTTGAAAACTCAACTCAATAATGTAACAAAACACGTCACTGAAATAAACGTAACCGTATTGGATTTCTGCATACATATTTGTGTGTTAAGAGTCTTCACAAAAACTCGTCGGACACCTGTCAACCGTTCGAAATGCTTCACTCAATAGAAAATCACCACAACAATTACAGGTTGCGTCATATTCGGTTCCAGCGTATCTAAAGTATCCAGGTGGAACATGAAACTGTAAAAAAATTTGTTTTCTGTACCTGCACTAGTGTTAGAAGTTGCCTTTTTTCTTTTTTCGACGTATTTGTAAAAGAAACAACGGAACGATTCAACAGATTTCAAGTAGCAAATATATAAGTATGTAAACTGGATGTTTTCCGAATAATCACTTCATATTGAATACACGTTTTAGAAAGTGGTATTCATTTCATTTATCATTGTTCTATGCGTGCCTTGATTTTCATTCATCTGAACACAGTATTAGAATGTGGCATTCCTCATTATATTTCGACTGTTTTTATTCTCACTACACAATAGATAATATCATGTGGTTTGAATAATTAGGTAGAATATGGTGGTCAACATCAAGAAAGTATGAAAACTGAAATCGCTACAATTGAGGTCAACAGACAGATATTTACAAATCAGACTCTCAGATTATGAATGCTATTATTTTCAGTATAATTATTTTGGAAAAATATCTTTTATTCGAGAACGCACATTAGATTAGAAGAACTCAAGTACATGTGATGATTATGTGCCATATTCAAACACATATTCCTGATTAAGCCATCAAGTTATAGTCCACAATCTAAACAGTTTTGAGAGGAGAAAATATCAACATGTTGTGCTGAAATGAAGCAAATATTGTTCGTCGAGAATAATATGTTTCTGTCGGAGAATTTCTCTTTTGAATCATTTCAACCATACTTTCTTGTTGTTTTCAAAGAACTAATGGTGTAGAGTAAAGTAGAGGATAGAAAGATACACGCTCACTCTACCGAATTGGAGAAGACGACATACAAACAACTAAAACAACGAACAATCCGTGATAAATAATGTGTAACGAAAATTACATATCATTGTCTTTCTGTTCATCACTCATGAGCACTGTCAGTTGACATGCGTTTGAAGATATTCTTCACATGTGCATTTGTAATTGGGATCAACTCATCACCAGTTGTGCCTTCAGTGCATATGTTGATCAATGAACATTTAGACGGCTCTAACCGTCAGTTGATACTTGAGAGTTCACTGAATGAGTTTGTTGAAGGTGAAAACAGTTGGGAACACTGCAGAATAATGTGTGCTTTTCAAGCACCTGGATAATCTGTTCTCTTAAAATTTTAAACACTATGTTCACTGTGAATTCGATTATCAGGAAGAAAACACTCCGCGAAATTGTTCAAGTATTTTCAACTTGACGTACTGGTTTCAAATTACTGCTAACAGTTCAGGTTGGTCGGATTCCATTCTCCAGAAACTTTTGCAGGATTATATTCAACTTATCATCAGTTGTGTCTTCAGTGAATATTCGTCTGGGTTTTGAGGTTGTAGAACGGTTCAAATTACTATCCTTACTCAGAGCAACCAAATATGCATGTTACAAATTAGCCCGTTGCCCTTCATTTTCATTGAGCTCCAAATCAATAACTTCGATTTCATGACTTCATGATTTAATTTGACAATTTTTGAAAACACGTCTTTATTACAGACTATTTCTAATATTCCTTCTCACATCCCAATGGAAATTGAGCTCAGTACTGTTGTTGATGTTTTGATGTGTAGTAATTTAGGTCTGCAGTATTCTGTTTGCTGTTTAGCACATTCTGTATGTTTCAGTACAGAAATTTTGGAGTGATCTTATATAACATTCTTATAGTCGTCATCAATCCATTGTTTTGTGTATAACATAAATTGATATGAATGCCGATGGGGACTTGAATTCTATTAAGTTACATAAGATGGAAATACCATTCATAAACACACCGTCCAATTTACACCAACGGAGTAGAAAACTTATCTAATACAAAACAGTACAACGAACGACTGACTGGCCAGATATTTTATTCTGTCAACAGTATATCTCTCAAATTTAAATCAACATCAAATTAACTCGTTGAATAATATTGCTCACGTACGATACAAAAGCAATATCCTGTCATGTGAGAGAACAGACTAGCTTTTGGTTGGAGAGAAAATTGAGAAACGTTGTTGTACGTGGATAGGACATACGTTACGAATATCACTAAACTGCAACACGAGGCAGGTCGCAGCTTGGAACCCTGAACGGCAGCAGATAACTGGAAGGGTAAAGAACACACCGTGATGTGGGTTGGAAGCAGACATCAAAATGATTAACAGCAGCTGGAAAGATCTGGAAGTGATCATCCAGGACAGAGTTCAATGGAGAATGATTGCGTGTGAACTGTGTGTTACGGGAGAACTGAAGACATTTGGCAAATTAAAACCTTTTTATTGTACATTAATAATTTACAGTGTTTTTGGATGTAATTGTTTTACTTAACTTTGAACTTGTTTGTTTATATCATTATTTCGGACATTTTGGTTTGTCCTTGGTTTGGTATTTTGATGCTCTCTCTATCTTCGGTTTGGTATTTGGGAGTTTTGCTCCGGGAACCTACAAAATTGAAGGTTTGTTCTGTAAATATTATAATTATTGATGTTAGAACGACATTTGGTCGATTATTTGTGAATTACGAATAAATTTGGTATCCAAATTGGAGTTTGGTTCTGTTATTAATTTGGGTTCGTAATTTGCAAGTAGATCGATAGTCCGTACTTCAATAACTAGAACGAGCAAAACTTGGACGTAACATAAAGTTCTTCAATTATTGGTTCTGTTTTTATACCTTGGATTTCCTGGATATTTGGATTCAATTTCCTGATCTTATTGTTCGGTTTCGTGTGGATTAACTCATAATTGTTTTGGTAATCAATTGCCTTGGAACAATCAATACGATGGAAACGCGGAGAAAAAGGCTGAAGGAAAATGACGAAATGGATAGTAAAATTTCTAAAGCTGTTTGTGGTATGCCTGATGTTATTGATGATAAATGTGATGATGTTAGTATTAATAGTATGTCCTCTAACCAGCTAAGTACTTCTAGATTAAAGTTAGATAAGGCATTACTGAGGAAAAGAAATTTAGAAAAGAGACTTGAATTGGAACGGCAACTTAAGATGTTAGATCTTCAAGAAGAGATTGATATCGCCGAACTAGAATGCAAGACCGTCGAGGACGAAGAACGATTACCTGTAGATAAATGTGAGATAAATGCTAAAGTGGAAAATTATTTGGATTGTGATACTGGGTGTAATAGTCACTCAGGGAACGTACGTAACATCTCAAAGGTCGATTGGGTTGGCGAACTGAAGGACACGTTACATACAATGGTTAGTTACATGGTTTTACCTAAGATCGATATGATGTTTTTTGATGGGCAACCGGGTCAGTATTACCGTTTCATCAGTCAGTTTAATAGCCTTATACAGAGTAAACTGTCAGATAAGAGCCAATTGCTGTCATATTTATTATATTATTGCAAAGGAAAGGCTAGAACAGCAATTGAATCTTGCGTTTCTTTGCCCAGTCATTTAGGCTATGATAGGGCTAAACGAATTTTATATGATTTATTTGGTAAAGAGCATCTTGTTGCACGAGAACTAATCACTGAGTTATTAAACCATAAATCTGTCGGAGGATCAGCTGACGTATTAACTGACTTTGCGATTAAGTTACGTAATGTATGTATAACGTTGATGGAAATGGGTTACATGTCTGACGTCAATTCTACGGCTAATTTGGAGATAATAGTTTCATGCCTACCACTAGAATTGCAGAATAAGTGGGTGGAAGTCGCCGATAAAATTATGGTGCATGGAAAGGAGCCGAGCTTTGAAGAATTTGTGGTCTTCGTAGAAGAGAGGGCCAGAATTGCTCGAACCCGTTATGGTAGATTAGTACAGTGTAACTCAAGGTTTGGTAAAAGGAATTCTGAAGGCCAAGTGGATAGGAGATCACGCTTTCATGCAATTAGACGAGACCCAAATAACTCAGTCAAGGTACCACATTGTGAAATCTGCGTAGGTGATCATGAGGCGACAGATTGTCCAAGGTTATCAAAAATGAATGTAAGAGAAAGGAGGCAGGAGGTAAGAAAACGTGGTCTATGTTACTTATGTTTTAGGAAAGGTCACATAGCTCTGTCATGCAACTCAGGCTTCAAGTGCCACGTTGAGAATTGCAAGGTTAGGCATAATTCATTATTGCATATTGATAGTATTGATAGTCATATGGTGAATTTAGCTAAGGATTGGAACTCCTCAAAGGTTTGTTTGGGTATCGTTCCAGTCAGACTGTACGGTCCCAAAGGATGTTTGGAAACATATGCACTTCTAGATAGTGGTTCGGACACTTCTCTTGTATGTGAAGAATTAATTAATCAGTTGGGTATTAAAGGTAAAGAGACTTCGATAAAGGTGGCGACTGTGAACGGGACTACCAATTGTGAATGTTTGGAGGTAAATTTAGAGGTATTTTCATTAAATGAACGGGGTTCTATAAAGATCAACAAAGTTTACACGACCAAGAAACTTCCGATCGATCAT
The DNA here is from genome assembly GCA_944470205.2 of Schistosoma margrebowiei. Classification (NCBI taxonomy): domain Eukaryota; kingdom Metazoa; phylum Platyhelminthes; class Trematoda; order Strigeidida; family Schistosomatidae; genus Schistosoma; species Schistosoma margrebowiei. Next base: position 4,371,429 of record OX104027.1, on the reverse strand, counting down.
GCAGCACCTTTAAACGAACTCTAACTGAAGCGATGGAATCACCTAGGGGACATAACCCTCCCGAGGTTGCGAAGTAATTTTGTAGGAATATTGATTGGGTGTGATGCTCCGGATGCACATTGTGTCTTGGAACAACGTCTGGGGGACAGAAAGCATCCGTTTGCTGTGCGTACTCATCTCGGTTGGATGATTATAGGTCCTAAGGGAGTATCAAGGTCTCTACATCAAGTTCAATGGTGTCATTGTTCCGCTAATGATATTTTGCGAGATTTAGAAAGATTATATAATCATGAGTTCGAAGATACAGATACGTTTCGTAATGGATATTCTGTCGAGGATAAAAAGGCTCTAGAAATAGTTAGCAATTCGTTTAAATTGGTGGGTGGTCATTTCCAAGTTGGTCTACCATGGAAGTACGATAAGCCAAGGCTACCGAATAATTTGGAACTAGCTGAACGCAGACTAGAATGCTTAAGAAAGAGGTTTATGAAAGATAACAGTCTTTTGGAGAAATATCAAGTTGTGATGAATAAACATTTAAGTAAGGGCTACATCACTGAAGCTAGTAAAGAAGAATTTGACCATGATGCAGTTTGTTGGTATATTCCTCATCATCCTGTTATCAACCCTTAAAAGCCTGGAAATTTGAGAATTGTTTTTGATTGTGCGGCTGTCTATCAAGGTTGTTCTCTTAATGACCAGCTTTTCAGAGAACCAAATACTGTAAATAGTTTGATCGGTGTACTTCTACGATTTAGATTAGGTAACGTAGCATTAGCTGCTGATATTGAAGAGATGTTTCTTCAAGTAAAGATCCCGAAACAAGACAGGGGAGCGTTTCGTCTATTGTGGTGGGAAGACGGTGATATAAGACGGAAGCCTAAGGAATATTGTTTAACAGTTCATCCGTTTGGAGCCGTGTCGTCCCCTTTTTGCGCTAATTTCGCTCTTAAGAAGACGGTAGATATATTCGGTAAGGAATTTAATGATGATATCCAGGACATCGTAGATAAGAGTTTCTATGTCGACGACTATTTAGCCTCCATTGACAACGTGCAGGATGCAATTGAGCTAGCAAAAACCCTTGGTTTACTCCTTAGAAAAGGTGGGTTTAGACTTACGAAGTGGATAAGTAACTGTTTACAAGTTCTAGAATCAATTCATCCAGAGGAAAGAGCAGAAGCCGTAAGAGAGTTTGACTTTGAAAGGCTTCCTTCGGAACACACAGTTGGATTATTCTGGAATACTATGGTTGATTCGTTTGAATTTAAAGTTCGCATACCGAAACGTCCCCTCACTAGGCGAGGTATATTGTCGAGTGTAGCCTCACTTTACGATCCCTTGGGATTTTTAGCACCGTTTATACTTCCAGTGAAGCAGTTACTCCAACGTTTAGGTAAATTGGGACTAGCATGGGACGAAGAGATTCCAAATGAGGAAAGCAGACATTGGTTACGGTTTTTAAGTGAATTTCAGGGGGTTGAGAACGTTAGTTTTCCACGTTGCGTATTATCTCCGCAGTCAGATCGCTCGCTCCTGGAACTTCACATTTTCAGCGATGCCTTGGAAACTGGATATGGTGCAGTGGCATACGTCCGCTCTCACATCCATGACACTGAAGTATGTTCTCGTCTTATTATGGCTAAGGCAAGAGTAACCCCTTTGAAAGTTCAAACTATACCGCGTTTGGAACTTACGGCTGCAGTGTTAGCAGCTCGCATGGGGTCCCAGCTGCAGTTCGAGTTAGATGTTAAGTTTGTAGAGGTTAGATTTTGGACGGATTCTATGATTGCCTTACATTATATTAGAAATGAGAAAAGCCAGTTTAAAACATTCATAGCAAACCGGATTTCGACTATTCATAGTCTTACTAAGGTGGACCAATGGAGATTCGTACCTTCTAATCAAAACATAGCAGACTTCACATCCAGAGGGGTCAAGTTCAACATCAATGACGTCAAGGAATGGGAGGAGGGTCCACATTTTTTGAGGAGGCCAAAGGACTGTTGGCCTGCTGCTGATATACGAGGTCCTGATCCCCATCTCTTGGAATTAAAGAAAGCTATGTCCACGCATGTATTAGTTGAAGAATCCTCCGTCGATTTACTTATCAATTATTATTCAGATTGGACTAAATTATTTAAGGCTGTTGCATGGTTAACCCGATTCAAGCGATATCTATTGATCATGCGCTCTGGTAGAACATATCTGTCTCTACAGGTGGGTATGCTCAGAGTTGATGAATTAAATTTAGCCTGTTTAGATTTAATTCGATATGTCCAACGCAGAGTATTTCGGAAAGAGATTGAAATATTGTCGTCTCATACCATTAGCAAGGCGAAAATAAAAAATTCACCGTTACGGATCTTAAATCCAATGATGTTAAACGGATTATTAGGTGTTGGTGGCCGACTTCAAATTAGTTCCTGGCCCGAGTCGAGGAAGCATCCTATAATATTACCATCAAAGCATAGAGTTACAAATTTGATTCTACAATATTATCAGATTTTGGAAGGGCATGTTGGAGCCACACAGGTAATGGCAACAGTTCGAGAAAAATTTTGGGTGCTGAGGGGTGGTGTGACCATGATGAGACTGATTAAGGATAGTGTTTATTGTAAAAGGAGGAACGCCTGCCCCATCCAACAACTGATGGCACCACTACCTCCGAGCAGAATAGAAGATGTTGAGTATCTATTCTTATCAGTCGGTGTAGATTATTTTGGACCCATTATGGTCAAACATGGTAGACGTACCGAGAAGAGATATGGTTGTGTATTCACATGTTTAAGGTTGAGAGCCGTGCATCTGGAAGTTGCATATAGTTTTACCACAGACTCATTTATCATGGCATTGATGAGGTTTGTCGGCAGGAGAGGCTATCCAAAAGAGATATACAATGATAATGGATCAAATCTGGTGGGGGCTGAACGTGAGCTAAGAAAATGTCTTCAGGATTGGGTGCAGGAGCGTATACACTCTGATTTGCTAAGAAAAGGGATTGACTGGCATTTCAGTCCTCCGGCTGCTAGTCATTGGGGAGGAGTTTGTGAGCGCATGATTCGCTTCGTACGTAGAGTATTGGGTGCTCTTGTAAAGGAACAATCTTTAACAGATGAATGCCTTGAAACTTTCATGATAGAGGCTGAGCGTATAATTAACAATAGACCTTTGGTTCCGGTTACGGACGACTCTAATGATCTCGATGCAATAACACCAGCGAAACTATTACTATTGAGGGAGGACATCGCCGAACTCACTAACGTTCTATCTAATGACAGGTATTCTAAGAGATGGAAGCAAGCGAATTGCTTGGCACAAGTATTTTGGAGACGTTGGTCTAAGGAATATGTTTCGTTGTAACAGCGTAGATACAAGTGGACCCAACTAGAGAGGAACATACGACAGGGTGACTTAGTAATGATATGTTCCGAGTTCTCCGAGAAAAACAAATGGCCGTTGGGTCTAGTGCAGAGAGTGTTACCAAGTAAGGATAGATTAGTGGGGCAGGTAGAATTGAAGACAAAAAAAGGGGATCCTAGTGAGAGATATTAGAAAACTGTGTCTTCTTGAAGCCGTAGATTGTAGGTAGCTACTCGGGTCCCTAGGCGTACTGGTGTAAGTCCTAGGGATCACAAAATTGTTGGTATATTGAGTGTTTGTTGTTGATTGTTTGTGATGCATATATTTGGATTCTTGTTGCTTATTTGTTTGTCTGTGAAAAGAACCAAGGTTCTTTTGGTCGGGAGTGTTACGGGTGAACTGAAGTCATTTGGCAAATTAAAACCTTTTTATTGTACATTAATAATTTACAGTGTTTTTGGATGTAATTGTTTTACTTAACTTTGAACTTGTTTGTTTATATCATTATTTCGGATATTTTGGTTTGTCCTTGGTTCGGTATTTTGGTGCTCTCTCTATCTTCGGTTTGGTATTTGGGAGTTTTGCTCCGGGAACCTACAAAATTGAAGGTTTGTTCTGTAAATATTATAATTATTGATGTTAGAACGACATTTGGTCGATTATTTGTGAATTACGAATAAATTTGGTATCCAAATTGGAGTTTGGTTCTGTTATTAATTTGGGTTCGTAATTTGCAAGTAGATCGATAGTCCGTACTTCAATAACTAGAACGAGCAAAACGTGGACGTAACACTGTGTTCCTTCATGATGGGTTACAGGCGTAAGCAAGTAAGTAATTGTGTATTACATGTTAACTTGAACATTAAATGTTTGTTTTGTTCAGCGTGTTCATCTGATTCAATTTGAAAATTCACGATAAAATCAAGAACAAGTACATTCAAATTAAACTTTACACATTTGACCGCAGAAGAATTTATCAGTTGATAACACAATGAACATTATATGTTGGATCAAATTCTATTAATTAGAACTTGAAAATCTTTACATTTTCAATGAATGTTGAACCTGGTTATCATTGAAACGTAGAGCCATTTTGTGATCGACAATTAAATGTTCACATATTGGTAATACATTCAGAGAATGCACTAATCACCCTCGAAAATGTACTGAAGAAGAATAATGGCACGATGTATTGAGTAAAAACGATGACTTTCACCACATGTAAGCAAAATGTTGTTTCTGTTAGTTTTTGTGAAAACTGCATGGCATTACGTATACTGTAATGAATCCATGGACGATGAAACTTAACATTTAGAATATGATAAATATTTGCAATGACATAATGAATTTTCATCGACAAATAAAGATAATGATCTAATATTATGATTACGATTAATGGCTTTATTTAACGTTATGTACAATATAGAATTCTCAGCAAAATCTATATCAATAAGTTTTATTTATAAGGTAACACCTAACAGGCTTCGTAAAGAACATTTAATGTCCATCGACGACTACATTAATGATCCATCACACACCTTACTAACTTAAGTCAGCACGCTCCACAATGCGTAAATGTCTTTTTCCAAGTGCTCGTGAGGGTATAGTTCAGGAGAGTATAAAATAGTGAGTCATCTAGAAGAACTGACGAATGTCGTGTAACGGCATAGAACGGGCAATGTATAATTGATAATATTTTTGATGTTGAAGAATTCACGGAAATGCCCAACAAGTGTTTTTTTGACTGCGGACTGCGATACTCGAGAAAACAACACATTGATTACTGTCAACATATTTCTAAAGTGAAACAACTATCATCTAATTCATAAAGTGAAAAACTATTTGCAAATATTTATTCAATCTCGAATAATGTGTTAAAATAATTATTTGAAATACCAAAAACACTAGTCCGCTACTTGCGTATTGCCAATGTTTCCGATTTCCGTATACAATAATAACTGTTTTAATTACAAATCTGTGTTTTATTTCAAAGAACCCATCTCGATTTTCGACAGTTCACTTTTAATGAAGTACATCGATTTCCATTTACTCCAGTCATTGGCAACTTCGATCTACATAACTAAATACATTCAGTACCACTTCTGCACGACAAGCTCGAAAACCATTGTCCCTTTTGATGTGAACATCGATGAATGGTCAGCAATATAATATGAATGAATGTATGGTAGGTGAAGTTCATTTTGTCAACTGAGATGATAATGATATTGTTGTTCAGATTATTGTGATCCATTTCTCGCGAAATTCTAAGCTCCTTTGGTCGTCCATTCTCTTAAGAGACTGGCTTATTCCACAATTGATGATTTCGTTTGCACTTTATTATTTGCTGCCTATTTTCGATTCCAAATACAAACAATATCAGTATAATCAACATTCTCGTCTTGATTTTAAACTGGAACGTGCAAAACTACAAAAATGGTTATCAGTTTTTTAATTTGTTGCTAGTCAGTATTTCAATTTTTCATCAACAGTGATCATCACACACAGGTAGTCACAGCGAATTCTCACAGACGCATAGAGAACTGAATGTTTTTGACATGTACGTGGCAGATATATCTGTGTGTGAAACGATACACAGTCTCTAACTGTCAAATGCACTTCAAATACTGTTATTCTATGGTGAATATATTCCTTCAATATACAAACGATTATCAAATGTATTAAACAACTTGCTTGCTTTAAACAATAGCTTGATAATTACTGAATGCATCTTACTAAATTGAAGATTACAAATAAGTTTAATTGATTAAGAGCAGAGGGAAATTAATGATTCAAATTTTGTTAGATCTTGTGTATTCGAATCGATGTAGGTTATTGTGGCCTATTACATTTCAACGACGTATCATGAAGCACTTCTGGATATGACTATTGAAATGTACCAAAATAACACCAAAAACGACCTGGTTTTTAAATTAGTGTCACAATTGTTATTGGGTTCTCATCAAACGAAAATGAACACTCAAAATTCAGGTCTGACCACTCTTGTCGTCGAGATCTATATGACTCATAGGAACTCTTTTAAGTCATAACAATTTGCTATTCGAGATTTTCAGTTTTGTTGATAAATAATGGGGTGCTTGTGAGTGCCAACTATATATATTGAATCACTAGTTCGTGTCATTGTTATGCATACTTAAATAAAATCCGTTCCGTGTGACACTTGAAACATAAACAGACATAAGAAGATAGTTCAAGGTCATCACTAGAAGAAATCCATTGCATTTTAGTGTTCATAAAGGCACAGCACTATTGAATTGATTCATTGTAATTACACCTCAATGCACTTCAAACTGGACTTGCAAACAAAGTAAAATGTTACACTGAAAGCAATCAAAGATTTCTGAGCCATAAGATCTTATCGAGTGTACCACAAATATGTTTGCCATAATATCTTAAACGATCATCATATAAAGGCTTGGAATTTGCTGTTGAGAGCTGTCTTGAATTCGTTGAGTTTGTTAGTATCTCGCTATTCTCACAGTTGTCTAACCTTTGCTTGGCTTCAATTTCATATTGACCACCAACAAATGATGCCCTGAAATTATGTCAGCTTCTCTCCTGCTTCTCACATCTTCCATTGCTCTTCAGAACTTTTTATTGTTGCAAATATGATCAATTTGGTTCACTGTGATGTGGTCCGGTGAGATCGATGTAGCTTTGTGTGGAAATATTGTGCCACCTATGACCATATTATGTATGCACACAGATTTGGTGTGGTCTTTTCTTGAGCAATTCACTTTGATTGACTGCATTCTATCATAGAACTGGTCTGTATCGTCGTCATTCCAATCATTGGTAAGTGCACAACACGGTATAACATTTATTGTAATTCCTTTCTTCTATGTTTTGAATGAAGTTTTGATGATTCTGGATCCATGAGATTTCCATCCATGTTAAAAATCATTGATAAATTTTCAGTGAGTAGATGATTGGATAGTTCACCACACACGAGGTTTTCCATAAACATAAGGATAACTGGAATAATCTTTACGAGCCGATAATTGGTTGATGCCAGACTTATCTCCAAAATTGTAACGTTGTACGACGCTCTCAGCTTTCCTACAGTAAGTTTAAGTACATGTTTCCATGGTTAGAACAAACACATTTGGAAGAAGTGGAATATGTGGACTACAATATTTGTAAAGAGAGGATGAAATCCCGTCTAATTCGTGACATCTCGAAAAATTGGAGGCATTTATATACTAACTGGTATTCAAGCATGTTAAGGACATAGGTTTTACTGGGTTACTAGTCACGCACATGACTCTCGAAACAGTGCTATTCAAGAATGATGATTTAGCGACAACCATTGCAATGCAGTGCTGGTCACAGTGTGTTCGTGGCCCAACATTCGGCGATAATTTACTCCGTCTTTTGTTTAGTAGAGACGTCATCCCACTATCTATAAAGGAGGAAGGGAAATAGCAAGCGATTGATATAGAAATGCAAGAACGATGATGTCCGGTACAATTGTCGAACATTTTGCAAATTAGGTATTAAAGTATGGTTTCTCTTTTTTGTAAGTAACTCCGTAATTTTCTAATAAGTATAGTTAGGTTGACCTCACCTGTGTTCTCTTTCGCTTCAGTACAATATGATGGACACACAGATATTTCAATTTCATAATTATAACAGACTTTCTTTTGTGAACATGTGAGCGCACAGTTTGTACTACAAGTTATTCAATGACTTTTTCAAACACATCCAAGTGAGGTTCCATCAAAGGGAGTCGGTAGTTTTAAACAATGGTTGATGCATTTCAGCTCATCTTCTGAACATTCTGAAGATTATTGAATAATGATGAACTCATTCATCATTAAGATTGGTTAACAATGAACATATGACTTTATCAATTTTCATCTTCCTAATGGTCACTTTGAATCATCCAATTAAAAGATACAGCCGAACACTTCAAAAGTCTATATAACCTCGACGAATTTCAATTTAATCTGATTTACTACCCTCAAGGAGAACATGAAGTAAGTGTTGACAGAATACACGATGTAAATGAATATTTCATACAAATTGAAATTCGATTTAATGAGATACTGTTGTTTTGTTCACCTGAATCATTTTAGATACCATTTTTCATTTGGTCTTTCGATATCACTTTATTTGTTCATCGTGTTGCTTCACAACTTCTTCGACTGCCAAGATCTGTGTGAACAATCACAATTACTGCTTGATGAAAAAGTAGTTCATGAAAATGGTTCATATAAATATGTATGTAATCAGTCTGTTTCTAATACACATACTCAGTCTTATAATAATTATTATGCACAGAGGATTCGCCTTAATCAATCCCAACCAGCTGTAAATCGCGGTATATTTAACATCCCTTTTCATAAAGTGAGTTGACCACATTTTGTAACGAAGGTGTTTATATCAATAATTGTATATTTTCAGGAAGTTTCATTATCATTATCGTTTAAATATTACGGTATTTACGCAAAATCAATTAATATTAATCCCGTTGGTAAGTGAATAATTTTCTTTTAACCACAATTCTTACTGTTTTCTTGATCACATTTCATATCATGAATCAAAGTTGATTCAATTCTCTCAATATATCAGTTTTATACAAATTCTGTGAATTTTCTTTCTTGTTCAATTCGTCAACAGTAAGAGGCCTCAAAGCAATCCAGATATAGTCCATGCAATTCATTTTAGTATTTAGTTAATTTCAAAATTCTCGGAGTTCTAGTGAGTAGTCCTGACCAGTGGAGCTAATCCGTGTCGGGTAGAGACAGGTATCTACCTCAGTACAATGGAAGTTGGTCGCGCGATTTCGTGGATTGGTTGATGTTAGACACTAACACCATTGGATGCCAACTCAGTGGTCTAATGGTTAAGTGCTCAGGCGCGAAGCCAGTAGGTCCTGGGTTGGAATCCCGCTCGCGGGATCGTGGATGCGCACTGCTGAGGAGTCCCATACTGGGACCAAACGGCCGTCCAGTGCTTCCAGGTTTCCAATGGTGGTCTAACATCAATTGATTCATGATCTCAACCAAAAACTTAACAATCTCCACAACCCCCATACTGATGATTTGTTCATTCAATGTAAAAGTATCAATCAATCTGTATGTTTTCATACAATAAACACAGGTGAAATAAAAATACGAAAAGAAAAAGAATTCGGAAAAATCTCGAATCGTATAGCAAACAATGTATACTCTGATTTAGAGGTTATGGTAGAGGGTAAGTTCATACACTATTCACTATTAGTTTGTCTTCGTTTTTTCACTCACATTGATTTTGCAGAAATTATTCAGCATTTTACTTGATTTATACACGGGAGTTGACCATTACACAGTGATTGTTTTGTTGGTGTAAATGTTGTAGGAGAACATATATGTCACATCACGTATGGAACACTGTCAAGTGAGAATATTAAATAAAACAGTGATTCACCTCAAGTTAAACGTACAATGACTGAGTATCGGTGATAAACCAATTTATTTAGTATAGGACTATCTACTCAGACAAGAACACCTAGAACACCAAGTTAACATATATTCATTTCGGTCAGTTATCAGAAATGATGAATAACATGATCTCAGAAAATGATTTTCCGTGCGAATTGTTGGAGTTCTCTTACCCACTCTTCTCATTTGATTGAAGTAAAATGTTATCGTATGGTTGAAATAATAATAATATTTGAAACTTTCGCATGGACGATAGTTGAACACTTGATCATACCGGTATATTCAAATTTCGGAATGTTGATAGCTTGTATACAAAAGTAGTCCGTGTTTACAGATATATTTAGTGTAGAAAAATGTGTTCATTATGGAGATACTTAAACAGCTATTTTGATTTTCATTATTTTAGATGAATACTATGCAGTCAAAATGTCTTTTGAAGGAGCACTTAATGGTACACGTGAGTAGAATATGAGTGATCGTCTAATAACATGTGAAATCATGACACTTACACCATCACTCATTGTGATTGAAAAAGTAATAATTTGTTACCGTTCAAGGAAATAAAAGTAGAATTATACATGGAATCGACTCACCGTTTGATTACGTTGATCAAGACTTGTAGAACAGATGGTATGAACTGGATAACACTAGATTTGAAGAGTAATAAGTAGATCATCATGGATAATATGTCACTATTTAATTTTCCTTGCAGAAAAAGGAATGCAGAGATTTATTTTCATCTACAGGTCACACTTTTCCTTGATGAGATGTATGATCTTCAAAATAAATGAACAGAGTTTATCACAAAGCCATTTCTGTACATAACACATTCATATACACATCCATCCATTTTATAGTCATCCACAAATATTATTTATTCACATTCTGAAGTCGTTAACATGCTATATCTTAAGCTACTAATTTCTCATCTACAATAAACGATCACTATGGTAAGTGTCAGTTGATCGATTGAAGTGTCCTTAATTTAAGGATCCAAATAAATTCTTGAGTTCCATTTAAAACCAACACTTCATACCACAGATCATATTTTCTAAACGTTGAATATTTCAAGCGGCATTAAACAAAATATTGTGTACACGTGAACACCTCTCCGACTATTAGATCTTACCGGAAAACTTGACGATTCGTTGTTTCAATAACAATACAACAGTAATACAGCTTCAGAAACCAGGCGTTATACATTAGTTTCCAAGGTTGCTTCCTCTTTTCAATCACATGTCACTCACTTCACTGTATTTATTATGAATTCAACTAAAGGAAGCATTTGAGATAACTTGACAAATGTCCATCAAAATCTGATCACATTGTGAAATGTCACATACAGTGTTACATCCAACAATAACTTGATTATTGTTCTTCACTTAAATTCTAATATCGATAGTCTTTTAATTGTAGAGATTGTAACCAGCATAACCAGTCTGATATATCCGAGTGGGAGAATATCTATCTATTATGACAACGTAAGTTACACAATAGAATCGATATAAAGTTTCACGTCAACTACCCTAGATTATTCCAATATTACATGTTTAGAAAAACTGACAATATACATTGATTATGACCGAACGAAAACAGCAATCTGTAATGTGCAAACAGACATCTTGACATTATCAATAATCCCTTTCAATGATACGCTTTATTCAAGCAGTTGGAAAAAACGGTGAATATTTAAAAGTAAATTTTCATCAAAATAAACAAAGATGCATTCATGCAAATTCGCAACGAACAGTGTGTGTTAGAGTACTTTACAGTAAAGCCCATGCTATGTTAAGAATTATTTTGAGTGCGGAATCCTTGCAATTATTCACAATCACGTTTAATTTCTACAGACCTAGATATTCATCTTATGATATGTAGACAGATCATCGAAATTCACTGGTTTTGGAATATTCATTTATGTTAGACAAAATGGAATTCTTAGAAGACAATATCAGTATGCTCACTATAAGTATGACTATTAGTCAGTGAATAAGATAATCAGAGAGATTACACATTATTTTAATGATTATTTGGCTTTATTTTAGATGTCTATTTGTTAACAAATTTTGACCATGACTTCCACTACCACATTTCAGATTCCTATGGAAATTGATGAGAGCCAACGACAATCGAAAATCAGCCATACATTTGTATGTGGATCAAGTAAGAAACATTTCAACAAATGTTGTTAACAATTTATTATACGGTAGAGTACCTAATCATTCTTCTGTCCGCGTTATGTTCCTCTCTATGTGTACCCAGACATAACCATGGCAACTGGAATTGTGCCATTAATCTCTCAGAGTGATCAAATATAATTTACTTACAGTTTACACTGATCATGAATTATCTTCTTCAAATATGTTTGTCATGGTGTTATTTCAGCTTTCTGTGCTAAATTCCATGGATAATGGTTTTTACGGTTCACATATTCTGACGCTCAGGTAACCATATATTTCGAACAAAACAGCTAATGTGTATGAATGACTTTATCGTTCAAGTTCTGGTGGTTTTTTGAAGACGTCTCACACTTATGGTTACTGACTTACCGAACACGACAGGGATATGTGAGTGATGATATGAAGCAGACTACATTTCTACCCATTTTTTCACAAACCCACACAGACTACGATGTTGCTTCGATTCACAACCATTGTGCGCACAAATGGACGTGACTAGCAGTAGATTCAATTAAACTCCGAAATATATATTCAAAGATTTAATAGAAAAATACAAAAATGAATCAAAACTTCACTCGACTGCACAGGTCAGTTTATATCTGGACTGTGTAGCTCAGTGTTTGACGAAATGGCGTTTGAAGCGAATGTTGCAGAGTTCAAGTACCAGAATGTACATCAACTTTGAGGTGCAAATATATCCAGCTGATTAAATGCGAGTCTACATATGCATTGCGAGCCACCATTCTTTTGGGTTTTCGAATTTCTATGTTGTCTATTTTGAATTAGAAGTGTGAAATAATATGTAACGGGTTAAACACATATTTTGCAGATGTTGCAATAGTTTTTTCGTAAAATCAACCAAAAATTTGCCGATTTCATTTTTCACTAACTGGTTGAATATTAATCAATTTAGAAACTCAGATCGACGTTAACCACAATATTTGGATGCATCGGATGATAAGCGTTATGTTTGTTAAAAGAATTGTTTCAGTTTTCTATGTCGACCGCTCCTAAAATGATGCAAACGTCTTGTTATAATTTTAACTATCTTTTACTGTTCAATTTATCACACAAGATAATACAGAACATGAAATAGTTGTTCCTGGGAAGTGGATCAAATCTGGCACGTTGGTGGAGTATGAAGTTGTTGAGAGTATGTAATACATTATTTGGCCAGTATAAAATATTTATACACTTGAATACATCACATTTGTCCCGTTAAAATAAAAATTCCATGTACAAATGTAGTCAGCTAATAAATGTTATCCAGGCACTGGACTCAGTTGTTGTTTCACTTACCATCAAATACTACTCGTCGATTCATTGTTGAATATTAATAAAGATAAAACACCCATTTTGTATTAATATTGAAGTCTTCACCTTGATAAAGAACTTAAACACAGAGAAGAAACGATGGGTGAGATGATTGAGAATAAGTGTCAGTTAATTGAGTGTGTACGTGAGAAATCGAATTATTTTGAGACTTGTGAATTGCGATAACCTTACATCAAAACGATTGCTTAATTTCGGAAATCTCCGCCTTCTCATTCATATCCGATAAAATGCATGTATAGACGAGTCACGTCTACAAATAACAATATTTCATAGGCAGTTTCAGAATTCATGACACGTTTCACGGTATAAAAATGCGTTTTTTCCCATGAATGTTGACACCGATAAACAAAAAAACATTTCATTTGTACATGTGTTAGACTACTGAAATATCATTTTGACTACTAATGGAATTATTCTACAAAATAATGAAAGGATTGCTTTAATATTCGTCGAATAAAATGTTAATTTTTTCATCCATGAATTTTCATTGACCGTACTGGCCTGCAGAGTTAAATAACAATCCAGAAAACGGCCACATGCTTCCATATCTTCCAACATAGTAGGTCAACTGGAACCTGTTCAATAATGATGTCACTGATGTCGCTTAACTCAGGAATACTCAAATATCATTTAGTTATTGTTACATGTTTTGTAATTCACTCACCTTATGTTTGGTAACATAAATTGAAGTCACCTTATTCTTTTCATAGAAATTTGTTCAACGTACACTTCGATAAAAACATGCCAAAACCCAAAAACATCGAATGCGCCTTGTGTTTGGTGTGAAAGAATCAACGTTTGCATTGATAGTAATGATCAAGATACTCATGAATTGAAAATAAATGATTGCAGTATCGAGGTTAGTACTCGTTAAATTTCAGTTGCCGTTTTCAATATCAACGAATTTCACGTCCTGGATAAATGGATTTACTCGTTGGAATATATTGTTGCTACAAACGATATCGAACGCGATTGTAATGCTTTCTTTCCATTGAAACAGTAAACATGGGATCGAAGCGTTGCTTCCTATCAGTTATTGAAATCACAATAACTTATACAGATCATAGAATATGTGGTTACTTCAGAAATCCAAAATGAAAGCACATATATCTGCGGATTAATACAAAATACAGATGAAACCAGTTTGAATATAGACGTGTAATCTGCTGGAAAATATGTATCATACTTTGATAATTAGTGAGATCATACGACAAGCACTTCTGATTCTGTGTTGTGAAATGTATGTCAACCTAATGGATTGCTTCAATTAAGTAGTCAGTTAAATGTATATTGATTTATATTTGGATTGTCATTAGATGTGACATCCAGAACACAGATTTCGTCACGTAAATAAGTCGTCACACTGTAGTAGGTTGGTACGTACTTATCAAAACGTTTGTCAGATTAGTAGATGTCTTAAGTGAATGTACATGTGAAAATTGTGTAACGATGCGTGTAAATTCTCTTCTATCATTGCTACTGGAAATGTTGTATGATGAGTAATTGATTAATTGTATAATATTTGATGTTTTGTAATGTATGCTACTGTCTCATGTATTCAGAAGGGCTCTGATATCAAGCCAACCCTCATCAATCACACTGAAACGACAATGAGGATCAACGAATTTCAGTCTACAGAAAACTTGAAGGAAACTACCAAAGAAGCTGATCAATACTCGGTAAATATTTGATATTCAGTAATAAATACTACTGTTTTGTTTTTCATTAGAATATGACCACCGATATTAACGAAGAAAATAAACAGAACGAATCATCTTGGTACCCATATGTCGTCATACCTTCGGTCATCTTTTTCTCCGTTCTAGGTTTCGGTTTTCTCATTTAGATATGGTTTCGTAGAAGACAAAGTAATAGTGAATGATTCTCAGTAGCGTATAATAATTCATTCTCATTATTCTGAACAAGCTTTTTTTCTACTTTGTATTTCACTAGAAAACTTGAGATTTAATTCTTTATTTCAAAAAGTTGAAGAATTTCTATACAAAACTGTTAACTGTCTTATGCTCTTTCACGTAATCACTGATGTAATCTCGTTAATAGAGTAACAAATATGTTTTTTTTAATTTTTGCGTAATTATGTTCATTAAATATAAACTGCAACATTTTTCGAGAGCTCGACGACGTTTTATTCGTAAATTAGTATTTTTGTGTATTCGTGATTTTGCGATAACTCTCATCACTAATAATTCCGTTGTGTATGTTTATTACGATGAAGTCTCAGTGATTGAAAATGTCATTTGGGATCAACCGCGGTCATTATTCTAAAATAAACTGTCGAAAGCATTATCAAAACATAATCAGGACACGTTCACGCTTGATTACACCATTACTCACTGTTATGTAAATGCTGAGTGGAAAACTATTATTACCTTAAACCAGATATGCTCACCATTTCCCCCTTGAATTTTTATTCAAACATACTGGACTATGAGTGTGTTCATCAGTCCTTTGATATTTAAATAGTGAGTATTTCAAATTCCACTAATAGTGATCATTGCACAAAACACTCATAAGGAATTCACATAGAAAAATGGAGAACGAAATATAATGGAAGCATACGTAGCAGGTATGTCAGTGTATGGAATAATGCGAATTTCTTTTGAATCTCTTTGTTTCTTGAGCTGTGAAATAACCTTCAAAAATTGTCAATCCTTTGTCAAGTGAATCTTTTCTTACACAAACAATTATCGAAATCATAATGAACTGATTTTTACATTCAATCTAAGGCTAGAATACCAATGAATGCTATTAACAAATGTGAATATAAGAAATAAGCATCAAACAGATAACTACCAACAGAAGAGAGGTGATTATGCCAATTTTTGTTCAATTGGGTCTGTGAAAACTCCGACATGTAATGTGACTCATCATGTTTTGACACGTTCTATTCCGCACACAAAACTTTTTCGAACCACTTTCAGAAATAAAAACGTGAATTTGAATGACTTGAATGCACGCTGAAAATTATTTGATTTTGAAATCAGTGTCGAAATTGTTATTGAGTCTTCATTAAACGAATATAGTCTCACTTACATTACGTCTCATCAATCTTATCCTCGAGAAGCATTCGGTTCAAAAGGATGAGTTTATGTCATAACAATTTGCTATTGGTGATCGTCTCAGTTTGTTTAGATAATTGATAACGTGATCCAACATAGTTCAATCTAAATAACTACATGGAATATCCAACATCAGGAAGAGAGCTTCTGTTGTCAAAACGTCTCTTCCACCTAAATTCCAACGCTTAATGTAACTTATTTGTAATAAACCGTTCTTTGGATTAATCTCTGTACATACGTATCGAAGAGAACAACAATGATTGATCGATCCATCAATAAACATGATGTGAGCAGACGTGATAGAAATTCTATGTTTTCCACAATAAATTATTCTATTCCACGGTTGAATCCACAATTACCTAAAAACCAATCTTCAAGTAGTTATAACAATACCGCTCGCCTTGTTTATTATGTGCAACAACCACCCTCAGGTTATTCAGCGTTTACTGCTTAATAAATACGGCTTCAAACTCACAACTTTGGAATGCACAGTAGCTTTTAAATAAAATGTCGCCGAAATAAACCTTAAACTTATTGATCCCAGACTGAGTATTAAATATCCAGGCGTACGTTCTCTATTTTTGTGACACAGAAGATGAACGTGTAAATGACTCTCTGATATACGTTCTGGATTAATTCACAAATAATAACGCGAAAACAGTATTTTCAGCAGCCCAACTAAATAAGTCTGAAAACAACTGGACGCTTCAACGGATGTTTCACCTACTGCACTGTCACATACATTTGTGCTTCTGTGAACAAAATCATTATTTACGGATTTCAAAATGCTCGTTTAATTTCAGTGCGCGTCATCAAATGATATTTAAATTACGGCGGTGCTAAATAAAATACCAATGGCGGTCACTCATGTGAAGTATACTTCATAACAACAGTAACGAAGCTCTGTTTTTCACACTGAGTTCATACTCTCAGCTAAATAATAATAGAAAATTCAACCCAGGTTCATGTTGAGATATCATTCCACTATCTGTACAAGTACACAACTAATTTGAAAATAATGACCTTTGAAAGGACGTTAGTTCTCACCCTATCAAGCTTTCTAGTAATGTTTCCTTAAAATATAGACAATGCAAATATAAACATTTGGTACGATGTTCAGATTTAGGAGTACTAGTTGCGATCAATGGTCTTGAAGTTGCCATAGATATATATTTGACTGAATCACAATTCGTTTCCGAAATCATTTGTACACCTGAAAGCACATAAAAACATCTTGCGTCTAACCAGTTGTCATAATTACTGATGAAACCCACAAAAAGTGAATCCAAATTAGCTGCACAAAGAACAACGAAGATTGACCACTGATAAATAATAACTTGAAAGTGTTGGAGCACATATACATATATACTATGAATTGCAAGTAGTGTCTGTAAAGCAACCTCAATGCTTCTTATCTGTAATCATGTGAATAGTTACACAAACCCTCATAAAGTCGGCTTCAAAATTCATGTGCATTAGTAGTCACTTCAGAAAATCTATTTCATTCACTTATCTATATTCTAGTAGAATCACGATTCCTTTTGACGTCGCTTCCACGCCTTTTTACATTTAAACGCGTTTCGATATTTAAAAGGTTCACTTGATCCTCGAGCCCATTGTATGAATACAATTCAATGTTCAACTTAATTCATCGTTTCATATCAATCACTGTGACCGGTAAACTGATCGTTTTCCGATATTCTAGACACCTGCATTTGATTGTTGAGAAGATGTATGTTTGTGTTGAATATTGACGTTGGATATCACATTTTGGTGTAACCAATCAGATTTTACAGGAGATCGAGTACATTTTCAAAGGTCAGTTGGCATCAAAATGGGTTTCATTTTTGCAACAGCATTAAAGTGAATTTCTCTACAAAGAGGCATTTGTAGATGAATATTTAAATAGACAATCAGCTCTGTCTGTCTCAATAACTTCAAATTCACATATTTAATTAATGTTATTGAGGAGTTATTTTGATAGACTTAGACAATGTTCGGTGCTGGTACTCTGTCGGCAGGAGACCGTGAAGCTTGGTTTCATGATAGTTAGAACCAAGCAGTGAAGTTTACCCTGACTTTTGAAAAAAACAATAGTTCTCGTGTGATCTAAACTCATAGAATTCACCTTTGCGCAATGCGAATCGATTTCTACATTACTGGAATCACTATTAATCTCCTGTAGGACAGAGCTCTTCATACTTGTCGATCAAAGCACATTTCTGTATGTAACGATTGCTTATTAATTGAGTAATTTTGAATTACTGACTATCACGGGTTCCACCAACACTAAATATGAATAATTGGTGTTGTTTATTTGTAATCGAAATGACGTGTCAAGACAGTTTAAGATAGATATTTCCGTTTGACAATATGCACGTGTTCATACAGCTCTTCCGTATTATAAATTCTGCTAAAGCAGGAACAAATAATCTAGCAGAATAACATGAACTCATTGTACTTTGTTACTTCTCGTCAGATGCCTACAATTTGATATTATAGCTTCTGAACAGTCGCCAACTGCTTGATTGATTTATTGTTAGATCGCTTTGTTTGTGGCCTGACATTCACTTTCATCACTCATTCACACACGACAAAATCTTGGATAATTCGTCAAAGTCACCACTAATATAATAATAATAGTGGTAATAATAATAATTATTTTTATAGATCAAACCAGTGATGCATAAAACCCTTGTGAGCATCCTAGAGCCCTGATTGGTCCTGCTTTCCGCTTAGTCAAGCCAGTTGTGTCGAGAACATCAATCTCAGCTTTTACAATTTGTGTCATTTATTGCAAACATATTAATCAGACAGAACACATTGTACCATAAATTAGAAAATAACATTTGTGCAAGATCTTGCTACAAGTGACTGTAAATTAGGTTGTACTTATTAATAGTCAGGGCATAATTCGATAATGGTGAAGCGTGTGATAATAGTTCATAAGTCAAAATAAAGCTCATGATAAGAGGAATATAAATATGCACACTTTAATAATTTACCAATTATAAGATAAAAATCTACGTTTAGTATTGCTCCACAAATGGATCCGAAAACTTACCTTTCATTACGCTTACCCGAAAATAACATGGTGTTGGTTACAATGCTAAGACAACAGAGCTTTTTTAAGCTTTCAAACGGGCGAATTTATCCATTCTCCTTGAGTTACGCTCATATTGATACTATCACAACTATTAATGCTAGTATTGTTATTAATATCGTGGTTTATATTGGACCCACTAACTCAATTATATTTTCTCAATGCGCATTTCATGCGCATCACTCTCTCGATTACTATGCTGATTCCGAATTGACAACTCACACCGAAACGCTTCAACTTCTTATGAATATCCTTCTTAGTTCAAAAATCAAAAAAAATTGTGTCCAGTTCAATCATCTTTATCTTTTCCTGGTATTGTTCAGCTATTTCTGAACATTTCAGTTTGCATGAAATTACGTCCACAGAAAACGGTCTGAAAACGATTAATGGAATAAGTGACTGACCACTTGCAGTCCGAAACAACAATGAGAATTTTCAACAATACATTATAAAATTGAAGATCAACTTCACTGTTGAAAGACTCAGTAAAACACTCCAACCAAGTGTTTAGTACATTTTTTACGTTATTTCATCATCACACACACTCAGTGCTTGTCCTGAAACTCAGCTTCATCTTTCAACAGCACGTGATAGTTTCAGTGAAGCAAGATCATTAAGCGTTTTGTAAAAGAAATATCAGTTCCTAGTACCACTAGTTTATTTCTGTTTTATACAAAACACACACAGCTCACACATTAAGAAAATGAAAAGACGATAATTACCGAAAATATTATTCTCTTATTGATTAGAGCCAAACACACTTTCGCAATAAAAACATTAATACACTTCAGTTGCTTCATTCGAAATATCGGGTAAATGAATATCAGCAAATGTTTATCTTGAAATGCAGCACCGTTAACTGAATAATCCTAATAATTACAGTGATTCTTTATTGGAAATACAAAATCACAAATATTAAACACTCTCAATAGTCGAACGCACTTTTATTCATTATCAAGTGTGATGCTGCATCGATTTTAAAAGTATCAGAATATTGCAAAAAGGCTTTTCCAACTACAAAGAAAGGAGGGTAGCTGAGACGTTCCATATAATGCTTAATCTCACTTCTCTCAATAAAAAAAGAAGGTCTTACTATACATTCTACTTGGACCATCTATCCTAACCACTCAGTCTGATCGTATTTATAATTTCACACTATCATATTACAAATTTAAACTCTATCCTTTCTTACCATAAAGGTCAAACAAGTTTTCATTCTTAAACAATGCACACATACATACACACACAAATTTACATACATATCACTTATGAATCATCTTGACAGAAATGACATGACATCAACTAGTTCAGACCTGTTTTTTTGATTGGTCCAATATTATTATTCTTGCATTGTTCCGTTGTACTATTTAAACTTGGATTAATTTTTATTTGATCATTTACTCTCTGAAGAAGTGACTTACACTAAGTCACGAAACATCAGAAAATCTAATTTTCTACTCATTGGGATATTACAAAAACATTATTTTTTTATTTATTTATAAACTCATGATATTAATTCCATGATAATCAATTGATATACATCAGTATCTAACCGGAAGCCTAAGTCCTAAAAAGAAATCGTTTATTCACCATTGAAGCTTTAGATAAATTCCATGTTTTCAAGTCATCTGAGTGTATTATAATCAATAATTATAGTAAGATTTACGCTTATCTAATCAAGGAATAGTAGATAATTGAGTATAATCACTACTAAAAAATGATACGTCGTAGCTCTTTTTTCTGTCATGATTACTGGCTGCGTTACACTTGACATGTCTATAGCATTATGAAATGGTAATCTCACTGTAGAATACTTAATATTTTTCATGTAAGTTAACAAGAATCAGAGAATAAAACACACACTCTTTCATTGATTATACTAGTGTAATTACTGATTCTGATTGGTTGACGTATTCATGGTCAACATTTTAATGAAGAAAACATTCACATGCACACACATATCACACAAAACAAATAAGCACATCGTAAAAGTAGGTGTTCAGTCTACAGATTCTACTGTCCTTCAACTATGATGACCATCCATTCAATGGAATAAAAAGTATTATACAGTAGTATTTGCATATATCTATATTGTCATATAATAAACAATAAAACATTCGTACATATTATTCAATAATAGAATTATTTCACTCTTACACTTAGTTTCTAGTTTATTCCCTGTATTCAATTCATCGTTTGATTATTCATTCCATTACTAATGATCACGTAAAACATGGGTGAAATAAGTGAAAATGTGATCATGTAATCAATGTTTCATAATTTCTTAGTTTTGATGATGTAATACAATATATGAAATACTAAATAAGTTATAATCAATGAAAAAGATATATTGTGGAATCTGGGAGATGTGAGATCTTAGATGAGCCTCGCTGAGGAGTCATACAATAGAATCAAAAGGCCATCTAAATTTCACAGGTTTTCCATGATCATCTAGCTTCAAATGACTCATAATCTCAACTAATAAAATTACTACAATATACACAAGAAAAACCATTCTGATATAACTTAAACCAAATTTCGAAATAAACGACTGATAATATGATCACTAAATTTATTGACTTCTATTAGGTTTACATCATCATAATCCAGTAAGTGTTTGAAGGAATGTATACAACGATAAGTTTGAAAATCGGTTCATTGAAGTGGTAACACATATGAAGGACACAATTCACCCATTAATATCTATAATTTCACTTAGTATTGTTTGTATTAATCTTCACATTGATGCAATTGATCAATCTCTTGTTGGCATGTGTGCATACTGAAGGTACATCCAGCTGATAAGTCCGAAATAGGCCAAAAGGCGCGTTCTGCTAGTGATTATCCAACTTTTCATATAATGCTTGTGCATTAAAACACACGATGCACATATTCCAGCAAAAGACTAATCAATCACAGTCTTAAACATCAATGATTATATTCAAACAAACAATATCGAGTGATTTTAAACTTCAGCTCATTGCACAAGCAAGTGACCATCAGGTCTCAGCAGCTAAATGGATATCACGATAGTGTTTGAGTTTCAGTCGTAGGCTGAACATAAAATTCATCTGACAAGTCCTCAAAAGAATAAAACGAGCTTTCTGGATTCTACTTCTACTACCTTTATTCATTTCCTATTAAAATGTCAAGTGCATAATAATAATATCAAGTAAATAAACGTCAATTCAATTTCTCACAGTGTGCTATGAATTGGTCTAGACGTTTAGTTAGTGAAAATTATGTAATACACTTGTAATAATGTAATCTCACATTTCGGTAAATTATATTTATCGTAATAAAGATACATGTCTTCACGTAATTAATTATTAAACATTATTTTTCACTCTTTCTCTCTCACTCTTTCCGGTTTACTAGGACAATACCTCCATAAGATAATAATATTATTCATGTTGGTGTTGTTTACTTGTATCTTGCCATCTTGCGAGCATCACAGCTGAGATACAGGCATATACAACTAACAAGTTTGGAATAAGAGGAAACGCGTGTTCTGTATTCTACTGCTAGTCTTTATTGAATTTTGGTTGTAGATTAGTCATGTTATATTGGATCCACGATTCAGGGCGTAGAATATAGAACCACAATATGGATTAGATGATACTTCATTTATTAAAAAAACAAACAGTCACTGAAATGGTGGGAAAGATTTGTAGCTCAGATAGATGATTTTGGTGAGGTGTTTTTCTCTGAGCTCAACACTCAGGTTAATCAGCAAAAAACAGACATTGATTTAATTGATTTAATATGTCAACCAATCAGAAAAATTATGGAAAATTATAGAACCGTGAATCAAATCAGTGGGAGATGCATTCAAAATAATATATTCAACAATTGATGGGCATAGGTGAACAATGAATAATCAAGATCACGTTCTACAGGACAAGGTTTGAGCTATTTGTGGAGTAATTTAAACACTTCACTTCAGCTTGATGTTTGTACTGATGATTGGGTTCAGAATAACGATGAAAGATTCACGACTTAAACATCCAGTTCAATGAACAAAACTCCACTAAAAGCAAGCAGTCACTGTAGAAGAGAAAAAACAACTTTCAGTTAAAGAGGAAATTAAGATAAAGACGTTGGAAATGAATAGAACATACATTACGAAAGTGATTAAAAGATTGAGAAGTTTAATATGTACACATTCAGACTGTACACTTTCTTTGTCTCAATCAAATTCTCGAAAGGGTAGTTTGAAACGTATTTATCAATTTTCTTCACAAAGTAATTAGTAATTCGTTTAAGCATACTGACTTTGATTTCAATTCATTTACTGGTAAACTTTATTGTTTTTCACGTTGTCAGTTTGAATGTAGGAGTTATCTTCTCACACTTTATTTCAACAATCATTACCCTTATACACAGTGTGTTTTTAACGGTAAATGAAGTCTGGTAACAGAATAATGTTCACTTAAAAATTGGATTGATAAGTTAATAAAATCTAAATCACCACGGTAAACTTGGATGATGTAAACTGCCGTTTCGTCCGGATATGAGGCTTCTCAACAATGCGCATCCATGATCCCATTCGCGAGATTCGAAACTGGAACATATCGAACTCGCGTGCAAACACTTAATACCTTAAGCGATAAGACAGCATATAACGTGTAGAATCCATGAAGTTGCATTAGCATCCACTTTATTCACCAATGATTTATTATCTCACAACAGACTCGGTTGAAGTCCACTGGTCATTCAAACTTTGTCCATACATTAAATCGACAACTTTGTATTTTATGAAAAGAAAACATCGTACTACACTGTTTTCTATATTATCACTTACTTTAATTGTGATCTGATTGTATTGTGATATGAGTCAAAAAAGAAAACAAATGGTTTATGACATACGTTTTCTATTGTGAATGATTGAATACATGAAATCAGTTGTCAATATCATTACATGATTTATGTCAAGTACGTTCAATGTTTAATTCTTTGTTTGTGTGTAGCTCCATTTTGATCCTTGTTTACAAGTTAACATAGGACTAGATATGTCATTTAGGTGCATATCTGTCTACTCATACTGGGTTAGCATCGTCTTGAAAGTATTACAATACAATTTAAACTTTAGTGGCTCGTGGATGTGACTCCTATTTAGATCGTATAAATGCTTGCTATCGCCTATTCTTGTATATAATCGTCGACTTAAATCGCGTTAGTCAATTACAGAATTAAATAAGTCGAATATCGAGAATTGACTTGAGAATACATATATTTTTTATATGAAGTGAATGAAACAGAGCAGAGCAAAATGACACGCAGGGAAGATGGCTGAGAAGCCAACTCCATTTTAGTCAAGCGTTATTCAATATTGATTGTCAGACAAAATAAAGCTAAAGACATGTGATTATTGAAATAAAAAGAGCACACACATATACGCTCATATAAAAACAGTCTAGATTGATAAGCGGATAAGTAACAAATTCAAAGTATGGCTCGAATAGGATGAATGAAATGGGATATCTGAAAGCTAGAATAAGGTATATAGGCTTGGTGTAATAACTGAGACTACATAGCCCCCTTGTAGAAAATAGCACATTTATATTTTTTTGTTTTCGAAAATATCACTAAAGTGATATGAAGTTAACGTTAACAATAAGTAGCCAAAAAATTATACAACACTCAATAAAGTACAGTGTCACATGAGGGGTGAGTGTATTACATGAAAATGTCGTGCTTATGTAAAAGAATACATGAATATCTCAAAGGCGCGGACAAAAATGGAAACATTCACATGCTTATATGAGCAAATTAATGAGAGTACAAAAAATTACCATGTAGTAATGCTATGACTGTCTGAACGATAAAATAGCAAGTTCGTATGAGCGATTCAAAATATCGTGAAAATAGTAATAAATTGTTTGTGTGTATGACAGCGAAATAAATTGTAAAAATAAGTAAAGTAGAATACGACAGAAATTGGTCTGTGATGCCGATAGAGTATTGAAATATGTTAAATATATTTTCTGTTGAGCGGCAGTAGAATAGGTAGCATCGATTAGCGATTAGTGAATTTGAATTTAAATGAGTAGTTCCCGTTCGTAGAATAATAATGATCAAGCCGTGAAATGATAACTGCATTGACGCGTGATATTCGTTGCTGTACTGCAGTTGATAATAATCATAACCTGTGAAGTCAGTGAACGTTGTCGTCTGCATTATGACAGATGCATTGAGTTATCGGTAAATATATATTAGTAGAATGACCAGAGGAACAGAATAGTGACTGAGTAGACGAGGTAAGTAGAGTCGTATTCCTTTTTGGTCATGAAGCCTAGAGTGGTTTGTGTGGTTTGAGGGAGATGCGCTCGACTTCGTTTGTTACAAAACCGTACTAAGACATGATAAAAATACCAATACATATGATTAGCGATGGCGACGTATGAGACTGACTTGGGTGTGACAAACAAGAGTGTATCTTTGAGAGACAAGCTCTAAACCCTATGTTCTGATATACAGTTCGATAGGTATAGAATAGTAATTGCAGTACTCGAATAATTTTTTTGGTTGATAAATGATGCGGCATGTGGTTATACATGTGGTTTCTAATCAGCTATTTAGAGGCATCCACAGTGTACTACGACAAAACTTCCATAAGATAATAAGATCAGTCATGTTGGTGTTGTTAACTTGCAACTTCCCATCTTCTGAGCATCAGATCTGAGATGCAGGCATGTACAAATGACGAGTTTCGAATAGGACGAAACATGTGTTCTATATTCTACTGCTAGTAACTATTAAAATTCGCTTATAGATAAGTCATGTTATATTTGATCGAGGATTCAGGACAAAGAAAATAGAGCCACATTAAAGACAAGATGATACTTCCTTTATTAAAACAACAAAAAGTCACTGAGATGGTGTGAAAGATTTGTGGATATATTCAAGATAATGAAGTCAACAATGGGTGGGTTAAGGTCAACTGTGACTAATCAAGATCAAGCTTTGAGCCATATATGGAGTAGATCGGAAACTCCACTTCTGCCTGAAGTTTTTACTTTTAATTGAGATCAGAATAACGATGAAATGGTCACGACTAAATCATTCAGCACAAAAAACTAAACTGTACGAATAGCAAGCAGTCACTGTGGAAGAGAAAAATACAACTAGTTGGAGAGTACATCGGGAAGCGAATAGAATATGCATCACGGAACTCATCAATAGATAGAGAAGTTTAATATGTACACATTCAGACTGTACACTTTCTTCGATTCAATCAAATTCTCTAAATAGTAGTTTGAAATGTATTAATCAATCTTCTTCACAATATAATTATTCATTCGTTTAAGTATACTGATTTCGATTTCACTTCATTTAATGGTAAGGTTTATTACTTTACACGGTGACAGTGTGAATATGGAAGTAATCTTCTCACCACCGTAAACTTGGAAGCACCCGAATATGGGACTCCCTAGCAATGCGCATCCACGATCATACTTTAGGGATTTGGACCCAGGACATATCTGACTCGCGTGCAAACACCTGAGATCTTGAGGGCTAAGACAGCACTCAACGGTGTTAATATCTCACATCAACGAATCCATGAAGTTGCATCACCATCCACTTTATTCACCAGTGATTCATTATCTCACAACAGACCCCGTTGAAGTCCACTAGTCATTTAAATGTTTTTCATACAAAAAACTGGTACGTCTCTAGTTTATACAACTAAAACATTGTATTACACTGCTTTTTTTCTTATCACTTAACCGAATAGAAACCTGACTAAATTGTAATATGAGTAAAAAGGAAAAATGTTTTATGATATACTTCGCCTATTGTGAATGATTGAATGCATGAAATCAGTTGTCAATATCATAACATGATCTATGTCAAGTTTCTTCGCTTGTGTAGAGCTCCATATTGATCCTTGTTTATAACTTAACATAAACCTAGATATGTCATTGAGGTATATTTCTGTTTACTCAGACTGTGGTGCTCACCAAAGATATCGCTTTGTGAGACTCAAAGAGAGGATATGTCGATAACACGCGCGAATATTTGACTTATAGATCACTGATCTGGCCGTCATCTAATGTTTTCAATGTTTAACTTCAAATAATCCACAAAATAAAGCGACACACACACCGTTGTCTTCAGTGATATGTTATCTCACAACAGATTCTGTTGGAATTTTAGTGCTTCTTGGTTTTCCATGGTGGTCTAGCTTCAATTGACTCATGGTGTTAACTATTAAAATTATCATAGTATCCATAAAAAACCTTTCCAATTATCGTTATCGCTGTAGGGCTTGGGAAGATTGTTGTGTTTTTGTTGTGATCATGAATGGATAAATGTTAGATCATCAGTGAAAAAATGAAAGTACTGGAAGGCTAATCAATCCTAGTATGGGACTCCTGAGCAGTGAAAACCCACGATCCTACAGGTAAGATTTAAATATCTTTGAACTTACGAAAAAAACAACACGAGACACTATGGAACTAGAAAGTGAATTGACTTTTAAAAATTGATGTCAATGATCATTCATAAATTTCGAATAGTAAAGTATAGATATTGGGTGTAATCATTTCAGTATGACACAGTTATGAATCAATTGTATTTTGACGACTATCATCCCCTGTAGTGGCATGAGTTATAAAAAGAAAATTATTCACATATATGACATAGGAAGTTATTATATTATGGTGTGTAATGCTGATGTTTGTAGATACAAGTAGTATGTAGTGGCTGTGCTTCGTTAATTAATCACCCTCGAACCGTTATCGTACAATCTTCAACGATATTTGAAATCAGAAGGCAAAAGAAGCAGCTACTACAGTTTTATTTAGTAGATAATTCGGACCAGACAGCAGAGAGGCAAAATGAATGAGCAAGCGAACTACGATTGTAGCAGTAGTAAGTAGCTATAGTCAATCCGTGCAAAATGTACAGGTATATATATGTATAGGAAAATAGGTGAGTCAGCGAATAGATTAAGCAGTTAATAATGAAGCTAGCAGAATGAATACATGCGTAGGCGCTAAACAATGTTCAAGCATATGTATTTCATACAAGCATAATAAAAAAGATAGTACAACAAGTTGTTATATCATGGATGACTTTGTCCATTAAATAAGTTAACAAAAGAGCTTAACTGAGTTTAATGAGAATAAACCCATTTGCACGTGAGTCGCTATAAGTATATATCATAAATCGAAAGTGAAATGGCTGGTGTCAGAAGATGGTTAAGACGACCGAAGTAAAGAGAATAAGAACAGAGAATGATTTATGTGAAATCGAAAGAACAATGAAGTCTAAGGTAATTGACTGACATTTTTCCAAATGAATTATCCATTACATGATTCTCAGAATTTGCTAACATTTTTAGTAGTGTTGTGATCAAATATATTCGATTATCCGTACATGTGTTCTCGTTCAATACAAGTTACTGGAGTAATTTCAGGAGATGCGGCCTCATGATAAGCGTTGACTAATAATTGGTTTATACGCAATTTGTTTCTTCAGAATATTTGAGCCCATGTGCAACATCAGTTTGAAATCAGAATTTTCTTACTCCCTTAGGTAGAACCTTCATATAAACTAACCCGGTTGAAGCACCGGACTTTCGCTTTTCGTGTTTTCAATTTCCTCATAAACACCGCCGCTACGAGAAGACACTGAGTAGGACTTCCCTGGCAGTGTTTACATGCACGCGGCCATGTGAAAAAATTTCGAGAGGTAGAGTTTACTCTCCAAACTCTCGGCCGCACCATGGCAGTTCAGGGCGAATCAATTAATGGATTAATACGACAAGATTATTTTTACTTTTAAATTGTTAACTAGCTAAACTATGCACATTCATGTTTCCCTTATTAAAATTTTTCTTTTCACCTATAGATTTCTATTATGCGATTACATTTTCTTCAGTTATCCCTAGTCAATTTATTTCAGTCTGCAACATCTACAGTCAATTTTCGCTAAATCTTGTACAAATGTTATTTTCTATTTTATGGTACGATTCAGTCTATTCGGTTTGTATATAAACCCAGGATGTTTGAAAGACATGATTCATATCACAGAGACTAATATTAGTGTTCTGGACTTAACAGGCAGGGTAGATAACCGTTTGGGACTCCAATCTGTTTGTTCAGGTGTGAGCGTCATTTGTTGGTTGTTTAAGTTCACGTATCTAAATTTGGCAATCAAATTTGCGGTAATCGTCTATACGTTAAGCAAATAACAGTTCCTACTTACTTATAATTCATTGATGAATTCCTTGGGTCATATGTAACTAGTTTCAAAATGAGAAAAGCAACTTCTCTTCAATTACATCTTCATTTCAGTGATATACAAACTGTTTTCTGTATTTTATTTTGCAAAAAAAACTAGATAAGAAAGACTTTTTCGACAACGTCTTCATTATACTTACAAAGCTATATACTTATGACTGTTACATTTCGTCTCTCGTCAGAATTCTCCAGGCAACCTTAATCTCTGCTCACCTTTCCAGTACTTGCCACCTGCATCATTGATGACCAAGAAGGATCGGATGCAAATGTGAGTGCGCGGATCGACAAAGCAAGGACAGCACTCAAAACAATTGCCAACCAATATAAAGTTCATAATCTTACGAACGTTGAAAAATCTGTACTGTACAAAGCTGAAATTCGGAGAACTACCACAAACTTCATCAAAGCGGTACAAGTATTTAATAATAGATACTCAATATCCGTTGTCCGCATACCATAAGTAATAGCCTTCTATGAGATAGGACAAACCAGAAAATAACAAAAAAAATGTTGGAAGTGGATAGAACGTGCATTGAGGAAATCATCACACTGCATCATAAGGAAAGCGTTAACTTGGAATTCTGAAAAGAGACGGAAAAGTATAAGACCGAAGAACAAACTACATCGGGAAATGGAACCAGATTTGAGAAAGGTGAGTAAACACTGGAAGGAACTGGAGAAAATTGTCCAGGACAGGGTTGAAGAGAGAATACTGGTGGGCGGCATATGATCCTTGACGAGGTCAAGTTTATCGGAAATGAGCGAACGGGAACGGAAACAATGAAATCCGAGACCATTGATTGATGTTTACGAAAAGAACAGTCAAATTTGAGAAGATTGATTGACATTTCGGAAATGAAGTATTCCTTGTATAGTTCTCAGATTTCGCCAAGAGATTCTGTAATTTAATACTCATGTACATTCGATTGTTTCCAACTTGTGTTCTTGTTATTATAATACAGCAAGTGGTCATTAACGTTTTCTTAACGCTTTTGAATGGGTTATGTGATTAACAGATATTTAAACTTACAAATTTAGTTTTATCAAAATAAGGAAATAGTAAATAGGATACCTTAATAATTTGAACTTATCAATAGGCTGTTGTGTACTACTCCTGAAAATAAATCGATTAACATTCAAATATTTTTGACGATGTCTTTCAATATAAAGGTAGAACGCTACACAGCTAAGCCATCTAGCTCAACAAGATGAAGATCAAATTCATAGAAGTACTTCATTTAATGATGGTAATATATAAAAGGAAGATTGCATATAAGGACACGAAAGAATTAGTTCGTAGAAAGAAAGATATGAAGTCATTTAATCTCATAGTTTAGACGAAGACAATGAGTGTATACACTTACACCATTGTGATCGATTATGAGCCATGTCACACAAAGTCTCCAATAATTGGTTACGATAGTCCCGCGGAGAACAACTAAGTAGTATGCATCTATCAACATGGGTAAGACTAGAAGTTAGTTACTTCAAGAACTAATGACACATTTTTGGTTTGGTTACTCCTGACTTTCTTCTAATACTATGCACCGTTGCGCGTCTTGGTAAACTGTGTTATTCAATTATTCAGTCAGTCAGCTGCAACGTGGGACCAGGCACATATAAGCATAAGTCAAATGTAATCTCCATTTCAATAATTGTTGAAAGCATAAATTTATAGTGAATATTCGATATGTATTGAAGCAATATAAACGTTATTTCATGTCATGAGTCAATTAAAGCTAAACCATCATGGAAAACTTCGTTTCCACCTATAGATTACCATTATTTTACGATTTACTATTCATATGTTATGTTAAGTTTTTTTATTACGGTTTCACACGTTCATAGCCACTTTTTGTTTGATCTTGTATAATGGTTATTAACTAGAAGTAGAAGTTATATTAGTAGTATTACAAGTTCAAAAAGAGAGAGTTGAGTAACATATGTAGAATAACTAAGAAGTGACATTTATAAAAATTAATGTATCCGTTATAGACTTTCCTGTACATGTGATCAGAAAACTTTATTAGACACATTAGTGTCATTATTCAACATAGGTTTCAATAGTGAAACTATAATTTCAGACGATCTTTGAGCGACACTAATGTGACCTCGAAAATGTTCACCTACATACCACGGTTAAGTCATGGTTTTAAACCAGTGTGAGGAATAACAATCATGAATAACAGTTGATGGTTAAAATTAGGAATTAGATTTGTGGTTTTCATCACGAACTGACATCAGCTATCATGCCAAAACTTGATTTGTCCAAATGGATTAATGAACTTTGCGCCAAAATCCAAGATCTGTTATCTTATACGTGATACGCCCGAAATAGGACAAAACGCGCGTTCTGAACTCCACCGCTAATCATTAGCCATTTTTGCATATAATGCTTGTGAATCAGCGCACACAATGCACATATGTCAACAAAAGACTAATCAATTACAGTCCTAAAAATCAATGATTATATTCGAACAAACAATATCGAGCGAATTGAAACTTCAGTTCAATGCACCAGCAAGTGACCATCAGGTCTCTTAAGGTAAGTGGATAACACGATGGCGTTTGAGATTTAGTCGTAGGCTGAGGATCAACTCCATTTTACGAGTCCTAAAAAGAATGAAACGAGCGTCCTGGATTTCACTTCTTCTATCTTTATTCGATTCCTATTAAAATATCAAGTTCATAATAATAATATCAGGAAAACAAACTTTGATTCAATTACTCACATTCGTTTTTTCACACAATCACACAAAGTACGAAGGTCACACCTTAATCACCGGTCATACCGTCGAGTTAGATACAGTGTTTCATGAATGAACGTAAACAAATGCACTGAGTGATTGTTCATGTAGGATATGTTGATCATTCGAAACGCATTACTGAGTCTTTAAATAGTGAAGATAATTTTCATATTTGTCATGTTTGTTTGAACGGTCTTATTGGTGTTTTGATGCATATTTACCCTGTAAGTATTGTCTCGATATTGCCATAATTCACGAAAATTGTGCTCAAAATGTAGACGCCGACTAGCGGTAGGATTGATTGCACTTAAGATATTTCATAAACAATATGTAAATGAATCAGAACTTTATCCGAATGTACAGTTCTGTGAGTATGTGGACTAATTATGTAAGTGTATGAGCAATCGGAGTCTGAATAGATTGTTGCTGTATTTCAGTGTCAGAGTCAACATTGTTTCTCAGATGCAGGTATATCTGACGGACGAAACGTTCTTCTGAAACTTCACTGAGAGCAAACATTTTTCTCTAGATTGTAAATCTCTATGCTGCCTACTTGCTATTTAAAATGTGAAACAATACGTAAAGTTAAACTTATTTTAGGCAGATGATGCACTGAAATTTACGTGAAATGAACGAAAAAATTGCCAATTTTCAAATTCACTGTTCGAATACCGATCACTTTTGAAACTCAGATCGAAGTGTACCTTAAATTTTGGAGATGGTTAATGATTAACACCATGTTGCTTACAAGAAATTTTCCAGTTTCCGATTTTGACCGATTCTTGTATGTTGAAAAGACTTGTTATATTTAAAATAGATATCAAACTTTTAAGAATCGTTTTCTGTTCACACAAGAAAATAAAGGTAATGAAATAATTGTTCCTGGAAAATGGATGGAAACTGGCACGTTGGTGGAGTATTAAATCATCGGGAGTATGTTAAACCTCATTTTACCAGCATTACGTATTTTCACACTTGAATACATCACTTTGGTCTCGTCAAACCAAAAATTCCAAGTGTAACTGTCGTTAGCTATTAAATGATATTCATGCATCTGACTCAAATGACCTCTCTCTTATCAATAATAACTACACCTCTATTCGTTTTTGAATGTTAAAAATGATTAAGAGGCTTTTCGAACTGATATTACAGCCTTCATCTTGTAATGTACTTAAACACATAGTCACACAACGGTAGATGAAATTATGTTAATTTCGTTAGAGAAAGAGCGATAGTCATTTGACTATGAATGGTCCGATTTTCTCTTTTTTCTACGTGTAATATCAAATTTCCAACTGTATTTAATCGCGATTACTTCAAAAAAACGGTCGAATTCCGAAATCTCTCCTCTGTCGTACACATCCGATAAATTTAGGGTATAAAGATGTCACGTCTCCGAATTACAGGTTGTCATAGTCAGTTTGAGAATTAATTTCGTGATGGTGGAGAATTAATTTCACAATATGAAAATATGTTGCTTCTCGTGAAAATGAATACTGACTAGCTAAAAACATATTTCCGTCCAATTGAAGTCAAATTTTAACTACCAGAGATTTTTTCCGTTATCGAATGAACAGATCACTTTCAATATTCTTCGAACTAGATTTGTCTTCTGTCGTCGATGAATTGTCATTGACCCTACACGTCCAATGCACTAAATGACGACATACCGATCGGAATCAGCAAACATAATTCAATATCTTCCATCAAAGAAGGTCTACTGAAATCCTCTCATGAAGAATATCATTGATGATAAGCAAAACAGTGTTAATGTTCACTTTTGTTCGATTGACCTTTTATGATTGAAACTGAACTGTGTGTCTGAGAACAACTGGATTTCTTGTACTGACTCTAATCATAAAAATGATATTGTGAAAAGAAACTGCAAATTTATTGCAATATGCAATTCTAAAGCCAGTAATACCAACGTGTTTAAAATTTTGACCGTAAGCAGTCACTGAAGTACACCAAATTTGCCTATCGCAATTCATCATTCACGCTTGACACGAAACGTAGTTTTAACCAATTCAAACATGATGCTGTGAAATAACAGTGAAGTTGTGAAGTGCACAAAATATTACATTGTGCGTCGTGATGACAATTTTCAACTGGATGAAATAGTCACGTAACACTGAAAACATCATCATATCCTTTAGTCACTCATACTTTTTTTCAATTCACTTATCTTTTGTTTAATAACCAAAGTTGAAATCACCTTACTCGATTTACAGCAATTTGTCGAGGATACAATTCGACTGAATCATGTCAAAGCGCAACAACATCGAATATGACATGTGTTTGGTGCGAAAAGCGAACACATGCATTGAGAGTAATGATCATGATACTCATGACTTGAAATTAAATGATTGTTGTAATAAGGTTAGTACTTGTTCAGGTGCACAGGTCGTTTACAGTATCACCCAATTCCAAATCCTGAGTAAATGGATTAACTCGGAGAAACAATTTATTTCTAAGAATGGGAACACTATTGAATTCTTCGTTCAGTGGCTAACTTAAAGCTCTGTTTATGTTGAATTTAACTAATCAGATACGAGTAAAATCCTTTCTTTCCATGGCAACAGTAAAAAGTGATCAATACTTGAGAACAAAATAATTTTTCTGTTCATTCAACGAGTGGTTATTTCGGAAATGCAAAATGCAACCTTATATCAATGTTCATTGTAACAAAATACAAATGAATGCAGTTTGAATGAAGAAACATGTAGAATCCAAACTACGTTTTGGACTGACGAATAACTGTCTAGGTACTTTGGATACGCACTAATATCCAGTTGAGTCCAAAACAAGGAGACTGAATTAATAACGGTTCCAGATTTCATTATAAGTATAAATTTACATTATTATTTAAATAGATATTACCACTCAGTTATCCAACCAATAGTTCTTCAATTAATCAAATCTAAATTATTATAAATAGACAAGATGATGAAAGATGCACTAAAACTATCACACGCAACGAATGAATGATATTTTATCTATTCTGGAGAGATCAAGTACAGACCGAAAGATATTATTCCATTGCTTCATAACACACTGTTTTCGATTCCGAATGACTGCTCCAATTCACTATGGAAAGTGTACGGTTTTAGTCAATGCAAACAACACAATCAAAGGAGAAATAAATGAGTATGGCCGCCGTCAAGGGTAAATGTCAATCAAGACAATATTAATTTAGCTCAGTAAGAAATATGGAAACACTGTGGAGGTGTAGTGAAAATATAAAGTACAAAAAATACAAATACTACCATCTCAAGTGAGATCAAAAAAACTAATAAAATGTACAACCGAAGGAATCAATAGGAACAAATTACAGTTGTATACATGGTGGGCTCTTCACTTACAGAACCTTCAAAATAGACCTTACAAAGCGTTACTCGTTGAAAATCATGTTTTGTGTTTCAGAACATGGATTTCAACTTCTCTGTTGTAAGTATGTCATCTGGATGGGTTACTTCAATAAAGCCGTTTTTACGGGTTTTTTGATTCATAGTTTGATAGTGACATTGAGAACACAAATTTCATCACACAAACTAGTCGTCGGTTAGTGTGCTACAACCATAAAGAATATCAAGTGAGCAGTAGAGATTCTATCTTTCGTAATGAATACCACTGTTTTGTTTGTACAAAAGAATTCGGGTGTTAACAATCTGAGTACACAAACATCAATCAAACATACTGAAACGGCATCATGGATAACAGAATTTCATGTCACAGAGGACATCAAGGAAAGTATGTGCTTGAGTGTATTTGAGTGTGTATGTGAGTTTTAGTAATAAATGCTACTCTTCTATTATTGTTCAGAATGTGACTACTGACATGGTCAAAGAGAATAAACAGATGAAATCAACTCAGTACCTACTGTTTGGCATACCTTTGATCGTCACTTTGCTACTTGCTTGCATCGGTTGTGCTATTTAGAGATGGCGGCATAAAAAAGATCTTAAGTTATGTCTTATTATTCTGTTCACGTTGGCTTAGATAGAAAACGTTTTATTTTAGTTAATCATTCAGATGATTTGATTCATTTCTTTACAGAACTATGCGCATTTTAATGCTTGTTTACGTAATTACTGACGTAATCTTATTGGCAATGTATTACACACTATATTTAACATTCGTCTAATCGTTTTCATGTAATCGAAAGTGCATTACATCACAAGAGTCCTAAATATAAATATTTGTTTAATCATTCTTGCCGCATATACGTGAGTTTGTGATGAGTCTATTGTGATTGTTCATTTTCATGAAGTAATCTGTTGAATGACCTTATCAATAACTAACTAGAGTTGTCTTTATCAGCATAACACAGGATTCCTATGCTTTGAATAAAAATTTGAACGCCGCGTGCCCTAAATTTGTTTGTGGGATGAAATTTCAGTGTTGCACACTGAATTCCAGTTTTACGTGGAACAAATATTCCACAGTGGACGCCAAAGAGGTCCCTTGTCACCTTCATGATACTGAAGTGCTTTGACGTCATAACAATTTGCTATTCGAGATTTTCTCAGTCTTTAAAACAAATATTAAAATTTTATGAATACTCGTATCTTACTTTTGCAACAAAAAATGATACATTTTTGTCCAGTCAAATACTGTCAAAGAATATCAAATACAAGAAATAACTTTCTGTTGACAGAATGTCACTAACAGTTAAACTCCAGAGATAATTCCAACATTCCAGTAATAAAACAGTCCTATCGAATTATTCCGATTAAACAAACAAATGCTTATATATATAAATATATATTGAGGAGAACATTAGTATTGATTAAACAACCGATTTTTCAGGCCAGAATAAGCGGCTGGTCGAAAGAAAGCTGTCTAAATTAACTAAATAGAACCGATCTGACTCTCAAAATATATGTTTGACATAATGTTGATGTAGGCAGATGTGCTGAAAATACTAAGTTAATCACAATAGTTTTATCCATTACACAATTCAATCCATAATCGCCTTGAAAACAATATGCGGGTCGTGATAACATTCTTCCCCTCCTTGTCATTTATGTATCACAAAAACTCTCAGGTTGTGCATCATTTGCTGCTGAAATCCAACTAGCGGATATTTATCCTAGATACGTTTCAAATGGATATGAACATTTAAATCCCTCACATTCAAATATGTCGATTCACAAAATTCAAGCGTTATTCTTACGCCATGAAGCGTTCAGGCCAATGTTTAGAACGATTTCACATCTAATCTAAAACACCCACTAGCCAATTTAAATTACATATAATCAATTCAGACGTTATAAGCTATTTCATACATAATTACATCGTATTCAAAGTTATTCTGTGCCATTGCACACCGGCTTCCAAATTGAATGTACTCACAACGATCCATAGTTTCATTAGACACGCTAATTTTCCTACTTATCATTAACCTAGAGTGCATTTTTTTAGCTAAAGTTTCAGAGAAGTATATTCATGCGTACGTTTTTCATCTTTATGACTGGTTAGATAAACGTAGAGATGTCTTCCTGAAATGCATTAGTGATTATTCAGCAAATAGCGACGTGGAAATAGTGTTTTGAGCAGCTTAACTGAACAATTATAAGGATAAATTAAGTCCTTCTAATAGCGTCCCCCTAAAACGAAAAGATTATAAACAAACAGATTTGGTAGGATGCTCATTTTGAGACAAACTGTTTCAGAGCAGTAGTCTCGTGGGTGCTATACATATATTTTACCAATTGAGTTGTTTGTGTGCGACGTCATTTGCACTCCTGCAAACATATGTAATTGTATTTTGCCTCACAAATACGTCATATCATTTAGGCATCATATTTACTTATGACAATTACAGGGATGTTACCTTGAAATGAATAGCTTCACAGTAGCTACACATTGAGGTATCGACTGCAAAGAGATTCGACGTTGGATTTAGGTAGAATCTTGTAGTAAAACAAGTACTAGTAGACTGTGAATATGCCAAAGGTAGGTGGTCTGAGGAAATCCGAGAACTGCTGCCGGTACCAATACTCACTTTCTGAACGGTGTTGCAGAACCGGTTAACAGATCAGTAAATGATTTACGTGTAAATGAACTCATAATGGATACGGACAGACCAATACAAATGTCACATGTATTTCACTTTAAAATGGTATCTTTGAGAAGCGCGCACTTGCATTTTTGAGTTGAGTAGGTGCGAATACATCACTCATTCGTGCTCAGCCACATTCTCAAATTCAAATAATTTCATACATTCTATGTAATTGTCTGGCTAATGATCAAAAATGGTGTTGATGAAATCGTCTGCAGTTTCTGTAGATTAAGGATACAGCTGAGTCATCCGAATATCGGTCAAATTTAAGGTAAAATACATTGATTACCATGATGACCTGTGCATTCATCAAATGAAATTGTCAGATTAATCATCAATAATCAATATGGGTTAGATAAATCGGGAAAAAGAAATGTAATTACAAGTTAGAAATTATGTAGTGTGTAAAACAATATGAATTAGGCACAATATGTTATAAAGTGTATGAATGCTGATAAAATTTCGCAATACTTTGAACATATTTCTTCTGGATGCAGAACTCAGGATTTCAATCTAAATAGGTCTTGTTTCAGCCGTATGACTGATTTTTAATCTGATAGATATAGGCAGGTTGCTGTTATCACAATACATTGCTGTTAATTCAACACTTCATAATAGTCGTCTCAACACCAAAATTTCTATTTTATTTTTCATTACAAACAATCCTTAATTCATATATTGCCATTTATAAACCATTCATTTTGCCTTCAATCTGACCACATTTTGGATAATGTATTTTGATAAGATGGCTTTAGAACCTGAAAAGAATTTGTTGAAAAGCTTATTCATCATTCACATAAATATGGGAATTTCTGACTGAATAAAATATCTGTATCACTTTCCAGTTGTATTGCAACGAGAGAAAATAAGTCAAGCGTGCAAGACCAATTCATTATTAACTGCAAAATCACACAGTGGTTTAATAAAATTTGAAAATCAGACATCCAATACATCATTCGCACATCATCTTTAAATCGTTTCTCACAAGTTTCAATGTTCCTCCACCTCTGTTGTCATCTTGAGTACTTTAAACTTTCTTCACTCCCATCCATCCTCCCAATATTCTGCTTTTACACATTATACTTCCGACTGGTGGCCATAATATTTATGTATGTCGACAGACATAAACCGCATACATCACATCTCTGAATATTATTATTCAAAACGGAATACATAACGTTCAAAGAACTCGGTATCCTTCCAAATAGAAAAGTATATATTTTAAAAATATGTCATGTACCGACAGCACAAACTCTAAGTTCGAGTTCGTGTACGCTTTTTTGTATTATCTGTACATGATCAGCATTGTCATTTCCATATA
Organism: Schistosoma margrebowiei; assembly: GCA_944470205.2. NCBI lineage: Eukaryota > Metazoa > Platyhelminthes > Trematoda > Strigeidida > Schistosomatidae > Schistosoma > Schistosoma margrebowiei. The sequence goes on along the minus strand of OX104027.1, from coordinate 4,331,543 downwards.
ACTTCAGTCATATGAATCCGGTTGCGTGTTGTCGTATTTTGTCTACCACTATTATGTGATCACTCCTAATAGTCCATTGCTTGAGAATAATTTAACATTTGTTTAATCTATCAATATATTGTACTACTTAAGTTCCTTCACAGTTAATTCTCATTATTCTACATGACGTTTAATGTCATGTTTACCAAGTTCAGTGGAATTTTCGAACTTTTTTTTCAATTCCTGTCAGTAATCAAAATAAGGAATATGGAGTGGTTACCATTTCGAGAATCAGTAAACAAGTGAGTGTTATCGTGGCTATATGTAAACGTGTTTATCTGCGCAGTGGCTGTAGTATGTTCAGATCATCAATAACAGCTTCCAACATGCGAATCATTCATTTCAACCAGACCCGGTCTAAATACAAGCCAAACAAACCACATCACACGATAAAACGGGAGACTGCAATCAAGAAACTGACATGACTTAAAAACAGTTAATTGTTTAATAACGGTCTGTAGGAATGTGAATGTAACTGATCTAGTGGCTGAATATTTACACAACCGAAATATTAACACATTATTAACATAGAACTCTCCTATAACTAAACGTTTGCCAAAATAGAACAACAAAGGATACTGAAGAGTTTCTAAAGCTTTGTATACTTTGGTTGAGTAACCGGTATAAAAATAGAGGCATGGTCGTTCTTGTTTACTATTACAATCAATAATGCCTATTCTGAGACGTTTACCGGTTCAATAAAATCCAATTCGTGAGGTCATTCAAGTTCTTTCCCAACCATTGGGAGGGCAGCATACGATACAGGTCTTTTAGGCACAGTGTTAAGAATATAAAAAAATTACATATTTATACTCTTGTTAACTTAAAGTTCAGCGGTTACACCTGCAGCTCTCAGTCATTTCACTGTTCAGTGCAAACGAAAATGTGTTTGACGTGGTACTTCGAACTGATATTTCTTTTGTAAATTGATCAATCATCATGCTATAGCAACCATTCTACAACGAATTTCGATTACGGTTTATTTTGGTCAACACATTTTATCAAACTAATGAACACACATTTTTATTTGACTAGCAACACTTCGCATATTTCTTTGTACAGTTATGATTACCAAAACACACGACAGACTCCATCTAATATTTCGATCGCTTAAATATCACTCGACGATCCATACTCTTCACTATGGATGAATGTATTCATATCCCATTATTAAATATAGCTCTGCCGTGACTAGCTCTAACTACCTTACATCGGAAAATGAGACAAATGTTACCATGTAGGTCATATTACAGTTCGATCTTCGAGATCTGGTCACAATTTGAAATAATCATATAAGTATAATCCTCGTCATTACTCTCTAATGATTTAGTTGACAATGCTAATCACCAGGTTTACCCACAAGTTACTAATTTTTCTGTATTTTTCATAAATTAGCCGAACCGACTGATTCATACAGACATATTGATTCATTGTAAAGTTTGTAAAATTATAGCTACACATCAGTTGTAAACCAGATAATTCTGTGATATTTAACATTTATAACCTTATGTGAAAAGAACGCATCAAGTTCATATATTTCAACAACTAACCTTTCAGAGTTGTTTCCATACAAATAATTAGAAAACATTATATCACCTCAGAATAACGCATATACATTCCGGAAATAATAGCTACAGAATTTGTGCCAGTTTACATGCATGATCATTTTGATAGAAATTGTAACATCACATGTAGAGAACAATCGAGGGACATAAGATTGTTTTGAGTTTACCAGTTCAAATTCCCTGCGCCATATCACGTTTATTGTAACCATCTATAACTAAAGACAATAAAACAGAAGGGAAGCGCATGCATCAACAAGGCAATAATCAATGCACGTGTTAAGTGACTCACTGATATACTGTTTATGATAAATATTATTAAAATTAGTAAGGGTTTACAGAGGCGGTGTTACTATGAAGCAACAAGGTGTAGGTGATTAAAATTGGTGAATTCTACAATAAGAATGTTCAGACAGTTAACGTCCCTGTAATCTAGTTTATGGAATAAGATATACTTGCGTTTGCTTAAACATTTATTGTAGAAGAATTTACGGGAAGAGTAATTCACATAGGAAGATGATTTAGAATGAGTAATTTTCACTAGTGACAAGGAGTTACAGATGTTGTAATTAGAAGTTTCTGCATATTGGATTACGCAACTGGATATGAAGATAGTTTATTTTTTAATTTCATCACATTATTATTACTATAAAGGAACACCAGATACATATGTGCCACACAATATCAATGTGAGTGTGATGAGATAAACAATGATGGATGGACATTTGAACAATGCGATTAAATACGAAGATAAATCAGTGACAATAGTTATGTAGGAAAAATTTCAGTTAGCAAATGTACAACTTGAGAGAATTCTTCTAGTTAAAAAACTTAAAGAATGCGTTCACCTACAAGAAAACTTTCACAAACGTCATTCATAAAAGCTAAAAACAGCAATGAGCCCAAGACAACACTTCGTATTATATGACGTCTGACAAAGACAGCGTTAGACAACGGAGAATCCATTTTGACTATCTGATGTCGGTAAGTATCACAACCGGTATCATGCGCGGTTTTCCATAGGAAGTAGGCGGCTGAATATGCCGAACACTTTAAAAAATTCAAAATATAGCATTAAAACTAGATATCTTCATTAACGTTTGGAAAAACTAAATTCAAGATTGATTTATCACACGAATCTGCTCTCGGATATACGTGCTGAGAATCACTATACTATGCGTAAATGGTTGGAGAGTTCGTCAATAATTCCAGAGATAGCCGAAACTATGTTGATGTAGATATAATTGTTCATGTCTGTTGTATGGTGTACGCAATTTTCCAGCAGTGAGGTTAAGTACTTGCTTCTGTAGAGAGAGTAATCGGCTTTTGTGGGAGATTTAGAATATCTGAGCCACTGTCTTTGTAGATAAATGATGAAATGCCGTCTACTTCATAAGTTTTTGGAACCTTTGCGGTATTTATAACGATAGGTACACTGTCGTCTAGGTCAGTATACACGATGTTTGTGATGGTTGTTGGAACTAGGTATGTATGTTTGCGTTTTTAGTGGTACATTGGAAGTTACCGAAATAATATTTCCACTAGACATGCATTGCATATGTGGAGTCAATATAGCTGTAATCTTTATTGGTAAGTTTACCACTCGTGTTTTTATCCACGATTATACGAGCAATTCTAATCTTCGTAAGCGCACACATTAGCCGTTCAGCTTCTTTAAGCTGTTCAGATAATAAATAAGAATCGAAACTAAACACGATATGGCACGTGGTCCTCTGGTGCTTTTTTATAAAAGCAAATACACTGACACGGACAACCGTAGGGGTCAGTTGTCTTCATTATCAAATTTTTTACTGATTCATAGACAAATTTTTGAGTATGTTATAGATAAACACATTATTTTAAGATACTCTTCATCTAACAAATTTGCAATATATAAGATACATAACAGATTCTAATCTAATGACGTCTACAACGTCCGCAGGAACAACATCTTTTGATAAAAACAGCTTGAGAGGTGATCATGTCTTTGATTCGTGCCTAATCTCATCATGCTTTGAAAAAACCAGCTTGTGACTACACAGCTTTAGACGCATATCACTTCACCGCTTTAGACACTGTCTCAGTCACGTTTAATATTATTGAGGCTTTTTGATCTCAAAATAGAACTTGTTAATAAATTAGGAACTGAGTCTCTTAGAAATTGGTGTGGAATATATTCACTGCCAACATTAACAGTTCATGTGATGTAGACAAAAGCAGAGGTGTTATTATTGGAAGGATTGAGGATTTTTGGGTCTTGTATCTTAAACAGTCGACAGATTTTTCCACAATCGTTAATCATTATGCCGTTTAGAAGTTATGTACTGAGTAACTTACAATCGCAATGCAAAGTTCAAACCAACCGCCATGTGCTTTATTTCAGATAAATATGTGTAAATGAATAATACAACTGAAGGTCAGGCCACAAACATGCTGATCTGAAAAGAAATCATTCCTCAGACATCTGAACGAATGTTTAATTTGAATGTAGCAACAAGAACAAACCTAGAATAGTAGTTCAAATACAGATTCAACAACAATATTGGCAGTTATAACAGTCATCGTAACAATAATGTGAGAATTTTCGAGCGTTTTGAAGGGTCGAACAATAAAGACGTTTTCACTTATGTGAATTCCAAAATACCATTTCTAATGTTAAATGAATGATACATAAAACACGTTTATTTTCATGGACAATTCGGTCTACTTCACTCAACTGTTTTTATCAACCTAGATCCATATTCAGTAAAAACATACATTTGGTCATCATCGAAGTGTATTTATCCACGAAATTAGGATCATATGACTCAGGGAACAAAAAAACTGCGTGACAAACATTTGTGAGTTGGTAAATCGCATTAAGGCAAAATAGACAAGTGAACCTCCTGCAAACTATTGATGGACTTCTTGAACTACCGACATTCAAAAATGGAACAACAAGCGGAATCTGCTGATTTTATGGAACAATGCACTTATCACGGTTTTAACCTTTATCGCAAGCTCTCTGATTGTCTGCACTATATTTTGTGTTTAAGTGTCAGCATCAAATCCTCAAGACTGGTCTTCACACTGGAACGTCAATGAAAGAACTGGACAACGACCAACGTCAAGGAAAACATGATGATGATCACTATATAGTGATAGTAAATTGGTATTCAACTGCTAATGAGCAGTATATGTTTTCAAGTAAAACCAAAGTGTATTAGTGTAATTTTGGTTATTACCTCATGGGGAAAAAATTTGCACATCTGACATTTCGTAACTTAATGTAAGCCACTTTTTCAGAGTAAATACATGATCGAATATGATACCATCTCTTTACTCATTGTCAAATTACAAGCAAATAACCATTGAAAAGAAATCAGTTGTAACCTTTAAGTCAACATTTCGCTGTCGAGCTAAGAAAGACAAATATTTTGGCGAAAAACGGTTACAATTTCGTTTCAGATCAGATTCACTTAATAAATAAATAAAATCATGCGGCTAGAAACATTCGCTCATCAGCTTCTATTTGATATCTCGCCTCTTCAGGTTGAGTGAATATCCGTGGAAAGCATGGAGAAACCCAGTAATAGTTAGCTTGAAAACTCAACTCAATAATGTAACAAAACTCGTCACTGAAATTAATGTAACCGTATTAGGTCTCAGCATATATATTTGTGTGTTAAGAGTCTTCACAAAAACTCGACGGACACCTGTCAACCGTCCAAAATGCTTCACTCAATAGAAAATCACCACAACAATTACAGGTTGCGTCATATTCGGTTCCAGCGTATATAAAGTATCCAGGTTGAACATGAAACTGTAAAAAGTTTTGTTTTCTGAATCTGCACTAGTGTTAGAAGTTGCTTTTTTCTTTTTTCGACGTATTTGTAAAAGAAACAACGGAACGATTCAACAGATTTTAAGAAGCAAATATATAAGTATGTAAACTGGATGTTTTCCGAATAATCACTTCATATTGAATACACGTTTTTAGAAAAGTGGTATTCATTTCATTTATCATTGTTCTATGCGTGTCTTGATTTTCATTCATCTGAACACAGTATTAGAATGTGGCATTCCTCATTATATTTGGACTGTTTTTATTCTCGCTACACAATAGATAATATCATGTGGTTTGAATAATTAGGTAAAATATGGTGGTCAACATCAAGAAAGTATGAAAACTGAAATCGCTACAATTGAGGTCAACAGACAGATATTTACAAATCAGACTCTCAGATTATGAATGTTATTATTTTCAGTATAATTATTTTGGAAAAATATCTTTTATTCGAGAACGCACATTAGATTAGAAGAACTCAAGTTACTTACTTACTTACTTACGCCTGTTACTCCTCTTGAAGGAGCATAGGCCGCTCAATAGCATTCTCCATCCAACTCTGTCCTGGGCAATCCTTTCTAGCTCCGTCCAGTTGTAATTCATCGTTTTGATATCTGCTTCTATTATCCGACGCAATGTGTTTTTTGGGCTTCCTCTTTTTTGCTTCCATTCAGGATTCCAAGTTAGGGCTTGTCTCGTGATGCAGTTTGATGATTTGCGTAATGTATGTCCTATTCATTTCCATCGTCTTTTCCTAATATATTCCTCAGCTGGAAGCTGATTGGTTGAAAGTTGTTTTGAGTTCCATATGTTCTTTAATTGTAGGAATGCTGTCTTTGATTTGTCAATCCTTGCCATTACGTCTGCATCTGAACCTCCTTGTTCATCGATGATGCTTCCTAGTTATGTGAAGGACCCTACATTTTCCAGAGTTTCGCCATCAAGAGTGATTGGGTTGCTGTTCTCCGCCTTGAATTTGAGGACTTTGGTTTTCCCTTTGTGTATACTGAGGCCTACCAATGCAGAGAATGCTGCTACACTGTCTATCTTCATCTGCATCAGTTCGTGTGTACATGATAAAGGGCTAGGTCATCTGCGAAGTCCAAATCGACTAATTGATTTCGAGCTGTCCATTGAAAACCGTGTTTTCCTTCAGATGTCGAGGTCTTCATAATTCAGTCGACCACCAGAAGGAAGAGGAAGAGAGAGAGTAAACAGCCTTGACTGACTCCGGTTCTTACTTGGAATGCATTTGTCAGCTGTCCTCCATGCACTACTTTGCACTGTAGTCCGTCGTATGAGTTCCGGATGATGTTGACAATCTTCTCAGGAATTCCGTAGTGTCGATCCTTACGGAATCCAGCTTGTTGGTCTCGAAGTTGGGCGTCTACTGCATCTTTCATCCGGTTCAGCAACACTTTGTTGAAGACCTTCCCTGGTATTGACAGCAGTGTAATGCCTCTGTAGTTTTCACATTTGCTCAGATCTCCTTTTTTTGGAATCTTGACGAGTTGTCCTTCTTTCCAGTCCATCGGCACTTGTTCCTCCTCCTAAATCTTTTTGAATAGAAGGTAAAGCATGTTTGTGGTTGCTTCGATGTCTGATTTCAGTACTTCAGCTGGTATGTCTTCGAATCCTGCTTCTTTCCCGTTCTTGATTTGTTTGACGGCCATTCTAATTTTTTCCGTCGTTGGTGGATTGACATCTATAGGAAGATCTATGTGTGCTGCTTTGATGTCCAGTGGATTCATTGGAACCGGCCTATTCAGGAGTTCCTCGAAGTATTCTACCAATCTGTTCCGCTGTTGTTGAATTTCGGTAATTGACTTGCCTTCTTTGTCTTTGACGGTTCTGTCTGGTTTACTGTATTTTCCTGATAGCTTTTTTGTTGTGTCGTGAAGCTGTTTCATATTTCCTTCTCTAGCAGCTTTTTCTGCCGTCGTTGCTAGTTCTTCCACGTATTTCTTCTTGTTGGCTCTAATGCTCATCTTCACTTGCTTGATTGTTTCTATGTATTCAGCTTGTGCTTGGAATTTCTCTGCTCGTGTTCAGCTGTTGTTAATTGCTGCCTTCTTGTTTTTCTTTTCTTTGACCTTGTCCAGTGTTTCTGTAGAGATCCACTGCTTATGATGGTGTTCATTTAGTCCCAGAACCTCATGACACGTTGAAGTTAATGCTTCATTGATGATTTTCTAGTTTCCATCCATACTAGTTTCTTCTTCTTTCAGTAGATCTTGTAAGGCTTGGAACCTGTTGTTGAGAGCTATCTTGATATGAAGCCACGTCAGCACCTCTTCTGGTTCTCACATCTTCCATTGTCCTTAGAAATTTCTTGTTGATGCAAATATGATCTATTTGGTTCTCTGTAGTTTGATCCGTGTAGCCTTGTGTATACGCTTCTGTGCCAAATATTGTGCCTCCTATGACCAATTTGTTGAATGCACATAGATTTGCAAATCTTTCTCCATTTTGGTTTCTTTCTCCCAATCCATGTCGTCCCATAATATCTTCATATCCAATGTTGTCTATTCTGACTTTGGCATTTAAATCTCCCATCAGAATAGTTAGGTCCTTTTTTGAGCATTTCTCAATGACTGACTGCAGCCGCTCGTAAACCTGGTCTTTAATGTCGTCGTTGCTATCATTTGTGGGTGCATAACATTGGATAATATTTATTGGGATCCCCTCCCTCTTTGTTTTGATGATTCTGGATCCGTGAGATTCCCATCCTACAAGTGCATTTCGTGCTACTTTGGACAGCATAAGAGCAACTTCCTGAGTGTGTGTAGCATTGTTCTCTTCGTGACGGGAGTACAGCAGCATCTCTCCCGAAGCTAGCCTTTTCTTTCCAGCTTGGGTCCATTAGGATTCGCTGATTCCCAGTACTGCTAAGTTGTATCTCTTCATTTCCATTGCTATTTGACTGGTCTTCCCGGTTTCCCACAAAGTACGAACGTTCCATGTATCTATAAAAATGTTTGCTCTGGTTGTTAGAAGGTACATCGGCTTCGTGGCTTCCGAAGGAACTCGGCTTTCACCATGAAGCGTCATAATTCTTCTAAATGAAGACCTTCTAACTCGCAGGGCAGAGTTTAAATGGTTTGGATTATTTTTTCTGGTAAGCGCTTTTTTAGCAAGTTAGTTTTCGACGGGATGAAAACGCTGAATCCATGCTCAACCCTCCTAATTTAACCGGACTTGGGACCGGCAGCAACACTATAAAAGCTACAGGCAGAGTTAGAAGAACTCAAGTACATATGACGATTATGTGTCATATTCAAACACATATTCCTGATTAAGTCATCAAGGTACAGTCCACAGTCTAAACAGTTTTGAGAAGAGAAATCATCAACATGTTGTGCTGAGATGAAGCAAATATTGTTTGTCGGGAATAATATGGTCCTGTTCGACAATTTTTCTTTTGAATCATTTCAACCATACTTTCTTGTTGTTTTCAAAGAAATAATGGTGTAGAGTAAAGTAGAGGAGTGAAAGATGCACGCTCACTCGACCGAATTGGAGAAGACGACATACAAATAACTAAAGCAACGAACAATCCGTGATAAATACTTCGTAACAAAAGTCACATATCATGGTCTTTCTGTTCATCACTAATTAGCACTGTCAGTTGACATGCGTTTGAAGATATTCTTCACATGTGCATTTGAAATCGGGATCAACTCATCACCAGTTGTGCCTTCAGTGCATATGTTGATCAATGAACATTTAGACGGCTCTAACCGTCAGTTGATACTTGAGAGTTCACTGAATGAGTTTGTTGAAGGTGAAAACAGTTGGGAACGCTGCAGAATAATGTGTGCTTTTGAAGCACCTGGATAATCTGTTCTCTTAATTTTTAAACACTATGTTCACTGTGAATTCGATTATCAGGAAGAAAACACTCCGCGAAATTGTTCAAGTATTTTCAACTTGACATACTGGTTTCAAATTACTGCTAAAAGTTCAGATTGGTGGGATTCCATTCTCCAGAAACTTTTGCAGGATTATATTCAACTTATCATCAGTTGTGTCTTCAGTGAATATTCGTCTGGGTTTTGAGGTTGTAGAACGGTTCCAATTACTTTCCTTACTCAGAGCAACCAAATATGCATGTTACAAATTAGCCCGTTGCCCTTCATTTTCATTGAGCTCCAAATCAATAACTTCGATTTCGTGATTTAATTTGACAATTTTTGAAAACACGTCTTTATTACAGACTATTTCTAATATTCCTTCTCACATCCCAATGGAAATTGAGCTCAGTACTGTTGTTGATGTTTTGATGTGTAGTAATTTAGGTCTGCAGTATTCTGTTTGCTGTTTAGCACATTCTGTATGTTTCAGTACAGAAATTTTGGAGTGATCTTATATAACATTCTTATAGTCGTCATTAATTCATTGTTTTGTTTATAACATATATTGATTTGAATGCCGATGACGACTTGAATTCAATGTTGTAACATGAAGTCGAAATACCATTCATAAACACACCCTTCACTTTACATAAACGGAGTAGAAAACTTATGTAATACAAAACAGTACAACGAACGACTGACTGGCCAGATATTTCATTCTGTCAACAGTATATCTCTCAAATTTAAATAAACATCAAATTAACTCGTTGAATAATATTGCTCACGTACGATACAAAAGCAACAGCCTGTCAAGTGAGAGAACGGACTAGCTTTTGGTTGGAGAGAAAATTGAGAAACGACGGTGTACGTGGATAGGACATACGTTACGAATATCAATAAACTGCATCACGAGGCAGGTCCTATTTCGAAGTGATTATCCAGGACAGAGTTAAATGGAGAATAATTGCGTGTGAACTGTGTTCCTTCATGATGGGTAACAGGCGTAAGCAAGTAAGTAATTGTGTATTACATGTAAACTTGAACATTAAATGTTTGTTATGTTCAGCGTGTTCATTTGATTCAATTTGAAAATTCACGATAAAATCAAGAACAAGTACAGTCAAATTAAACTTTACACATTTGACCGCAGAAGAATTTATCAGTTGATAACACAATGAACATTATATGTTATATCAAATTCTATTTATTGGAACTTGAAAATCTTTACATTTTCAATGAATGTTGAACCTGGTTATCATTGAAACGTAGAGCCATTTTGTGATCGACAATGAAATGTTCACATATTGATAATACATTCAGAGAATGCACTAATCACTCACGAAAATGTACTGAGGAGTAATAATCGCACACTGTACTGAGAAAAAACGATAACGTACACCACGTGTAAACAAAATGTTGTTTCCATTAGTTTTTGTGAAAACTGCATGGCATTACGTAGACTGTAATGAATCCATGGACGATGAAACTTAACATTTAGAATATGATAAATATTTGCAATGACATAATGAATATACATCGACTAATATAGATGATGATCTGACATTGTGATTATGACTAATGCGTTTATTTAACGTGATGTACAATATGAATTCTCCTCAAAACGTTTATCAATATGTCTCATTTACAAAAAGATAAAGTGAGAAAACTGATAACCGCATATATAAAGCGAGCGAAGTAACTAGCTGTAATTAAAAGAGATGTTTTTTGAGAAGAATAGAAATCTGTTTAACGTTTTTAATCAGAAACATGAGTTAGTATACAATTTACTGATTAGGACAACAGGAAAAACTTGTTCGTTACAGAATTTATTTTCTATAAAGCTTTCATACTTCTGCTTGCATACATGGATCCTAATGAATGGACATATATAAAGTGTGAAGGAGACGGATGGTTAAAAGCTTATCAGGTAACACTTAACAGACTTCAGAAAAAAAATTCAATGTCCATCGACGACAAAAATTATTGATCAACCACACACTTTATTAACTTCCGTCAGCACGCTCCACAATGCGTAAATGTCTTTTTCCAAGTGCCTGTGAAGGTATAGTTCAGTAGAGTATAAAATAGTGAGTCATCTAGAAGAACTGACGAACGTCGTGTAACGGCATAGAACGGGCAATGTATAATTGATAATATTTTTGATGATGAAGAATTCACGGAAATGCCCAACAAGTGTTTTTTTGACTGCGGACTGCGATACTCGAGAAAACAACACATTGATTACTGTCAACATATTTCTAAAGTGAAACAACTATCATCTACTTCATAAAGTGGAAAACTATTTGCAAATATTTATTCATTCTCGAATAATGTGTTAAAATAATTATTTGAAATACCAAAAACACTAGTCCGCTACTTGCGTATTGCCAATGTTTCCGATTTCCGTATACAATAATAACTGTTTTAATTACAAATCTGTGTTTTATTTCAAAGAACCCATCTCGATTTTCGACAGTTCGCTTTTAATGAAGTACATCGATTTCCATTTACTCCAGTCATTGGCAACTTCGATCTACATAACTGAATACATTCAGTACCACTTCTGCATGACAAGCTCGAAAACCATTGTCCATTTTGATCTGAACATCGATGAATAGTCAGCAATATAATATGAATGAATGTATGGTAGGTGAAGTTCATTTTGTCAACTGAGATGATAATGATATTGTTGTTCAGATTATTGTGATCCATTTCTCGCGAAATTCTAAGCTCCTTTGGTCGTCCATTCTCTTAAGAGACTGGCTTATTCCACAAATGATGATTTCGTTTGCACTTTATTATTTGCTGCCTATTTTCGATTCCAAATACAAATAATATCAGTATAATCAACATTCTCGTCTTGATTTCAAACTGGAACGTGCAAAACTACAAAAATGGTTATCAGTTTTTTAATTTGTTGCTAGTCAGTATTTCAATTTTTCATCAACAGTGATCATCACACACAGGTAGTCACAGCGAATTCTCACAGACGCATAGAGAACTGAATGTTTTTGACATGTACGTGGCAGATATATCTGTGTGTGAAACGATACACAGTCTCTAACTGTCAAATGCACTTCAAATACTGTTATTCTATGGTGAATTTATTCCTTCAATATACAAACGATTATCAAATGTATTAAACAACTTGCTTGCTTTAAACAATAGCTTGATAATTACTGAATGCATCTTACTAAATTGAAGATTACAAATAAGTTTAATTGATTAAGAGCAGAGGGAAATTAATGATTCAAAGATTTAATACATCTTGTGTATACGAATCATTGTAGTTTATTGTGGCCTATTACATTTCAACGACGTATCACGAAGCACTTCTGAAGATGACTATTGAAATGTACCAAAATAACACCAAAAACGACCTGGTTTTTAAATTAGTGTCACAATTGTTATTGGGTCCTCATCAAACCAAAATGAACACTCAAAATTCAGGTCTGACCACTCTTGTCGTCGAGATCTATATGACTCATAGGAACACTTTTAAGTCATAACAATTTGCTATTCGAGATTTTCAGTTTTGTTGATAAATAATGGGGTGCTTGTGAGTGCCAACTATATATATTGAATCACTAGTTCGTGTCATTGTTATGCATACTTAAATAAAATCCGTTCCGTGTGACACTTGAAACATAAACAGACATAAGAAGATAGTTCAAGGTCATCACTAGAAGAAATCCATTGCATTTTAGTGTTCATAAAGGCACAGCACTATTGAATTGATTCATTGTAATTACACTTCAATGCACTTCAAACTGGACTTGCAAACAAAGTAAAATGTTACACTGAAAGCAATCAAAGATTTCTGAGCCATAAGATCTTATCGAGTGTACCACAAATATGTTTGCCATAATATCTTAAACGATCATTATATAAAGGCTTGGAATTTGTTGTTGAGAGCTGTCTTGAATTCGTTGAGTTTGTTAGTATCTCAGTGTTCTCACAGTTGTCCAACCTTTGCTTGGCTTCAATTTCATCTTGACCACCAACAAATGATGCCCTGAAATTATGTCAGCTTCTCTCCTGCTTCTCACATCTTCCATTGCTCTTCACAAAATGTTTTATTTTTGCAAATATGATCAATTTGGTTTACTGTGATGTGGAAATATTGTGCCACTTATGACCATTTTATGTATGCACACAGATTTGATGTGGTCTTTTCTTGAGCACTTCACTTTGACTGACTGCAATCTATCATAGAACTGATCTGTATCGTCGTCAATCCAATCATTGGTAAGTGCATAACACGGTATAACATTTATTGTAATTCTTTTCTTCTTTGTTTTGAATGAAGTTTTGATGATTCTGGATCCGTTAGATTTCTATCATACAAGTGCATTTCGTGCTTCTTAGGACAGCGTTAGAGCTAATCCATGAGTGTGTGGAGCGTTTTCTCTCTACGTCACCGGAGAATAGCAGCATCTTTTCCGTATCTATTGTTTGATATCCAGCTTGAATCAAATGAGTTTTGCTGATTGCGAATACTGTCAATTTGACTAGTCTGCCCAGTTTCCACATTCTCCGGATATTTAATGTACCTTCAAAAGTTGTTGCTCGAGTTGTAAGAATAAGCATTGATCTCGTAACCTTCAATGGCACTCGGCTTCGACCACGCTTTTAAATGAAGACTATCTAGCTCCCAGAGCGGAGTTCAATTAGTTTTTCAGCCCATACGCAGAAAATGAATACAATACTTTGAGATCGTCTGCAAACAGAAAGGAGCTATGTTTGACTAGGAAGAGTTTATGATGTGTCTGTCATTTGAAATTGAAATAGGTTTTCGTAAATAACAATGGAGAAAACATTCACATCATTCAACGCTTCAATATTCAACCTTTCTAAAATATTTAATCTCTTATCACAATTTTTACTAGAATCCTGTTGAATACTATGACCACCAGTTTTATTGCTAGATCTGTATTCCTAACACTATTCAACGTTTGCCCATGGTGCAAACTGGAACTGTATACCTTCAGATCACACAAAGAAATTTAATTTCTTCGGAAGAGAAGTTGTACTTTACTGGCCGGTACCAACCACCATGAAGCTTACAAGCACCAAACATAGTTCAATACTATAAAAAATTTTCATCAATAGCATCAATTATATGTATGAATTTGAAGTTATTGTGACAGACATTGCCGACAAACCAATTCTAAATTCATCTACGAATGCTTCCTTCCGGAGTTATTCATTTCGATCTTGTTGGAGAATTACGACAAATTTAATAACTAATTCATATTTAAAAAATATTTGTTCTTCTTTAATATTCAATCTCTTCTGCACAACGATGATACCGAACTTCCACCAATTTTCAGCACAAACATTCGGTCAATAATCAAATGTACTCACTAGAATATCATGCAACGATCAGTTAATCTCTTACAGTGGTTAATATAAAACGATACTCAGGACATTTTGTGGACTTTGTTAACAATAGGTTAGACAAAAGTCTCATAGTCAATACACATGAAACATTCTGATTAGATCATTCTAAAACCATTTGGATTATCCCTGATGCATCCATAGAATAATATAATGATAACGTATAAATTAAGTAGTTCTATAAGAAAACCATCACTATACTCATTTGAAATAAGATGGTAACGATTACAGTGTTCATTCACAGCTGAAACTGGACCTTCTATGAAATGGCATGCAAACTATTTTTAGCTTTCACTTCTTTTTGTTTTCACAAAAGTGGTACCATTTTTATAATGAATATTTAATTGATCTTTGTTCCGTGTGCGTAGGTGACTGACGGTCACATTAACACCTAATTAGAAAACGACATTGTTTGTTTCGACTACGATCCATATTAGTCTGCTTATACAAAAGAAAATACCATAATATTTGACTGATCAAAAAGACTGTGGTAATAAACGATCATTATTATTTCCGTGATAAAACAGCTACGGTCAACAGACAGTTATATTTACAGAATCACGCTATCAGATAATGATAACTAATATTATCATTATTGCTACCTTCAGAAAAGTATTTTTTTATGCCACAAGGCTCATAATATAAAATGATGTAAAATAAATATGATTTTTTTGTGTAATATTAGAACTCATATTCCTGTCCGAATTGACTAACTACAGTCTTCATTTTGAACAGTTTCGAGAGGGAAACAGAAGCACATGTAGTGTTCAGATCAAACAAATAGGGTTCATTGAGAATAATATGTTTCTGTTTGACAGTGCTTTCTTTTCCACCAGTGGCGAAACAGAATATGGTTAAGAGTAATGTAGAGATGTGAAAGATGACTATCTACATGACCAGAATAGGCAAGAAAAATGAGAACGAGTAGAGCAACTTACAGTCTATGATTGATAATGTGGAATGAAAATCACTTATTACCACTGTTAACTGACATACGTTTGTGGGATTCAATTCTGTCATAGGTACATAAGCTGATGGACAATCATTGGCGTGGCTCAAAGAGCTAGTTGATTTTTGAGACTTTCATGTATGAGTTTCTAGTCATAGTAAACAGTTAGGAATGCTGAATAAATTGTGGTTCTCAAGGATCTGGAAAGTGCATTCTTTAAATTCACAGAAGGAATATCTTCCTTGAATTTCTTGTTCATGTGCGAATAATTCTTTGAAATATACATGGCATTCTTGTTTCCGATTACCGTGAATAATTGAGATTGATTAGAAGTCATGCTCCAAAAGTGTATGTTGGATATTATACATATCATCATCAGTTTTGTCTTCAGTGCATATTTGTCTGGCTGTTTAGGATAAAGAATGGATCAAAGTACTGACCCTACTCAGAGCACTAAAATCTGTCAGTTACAAATTACACCGTTACACTTCATTTCCACTGAGCTCATCTTGAATACGTTCCATTTTATTTGATAAGTTTTGTCAACCACCTGTATTTCTCCACAGATTACTACTTCTACTACCAATAAATCTATTCACACTTCAACAAGAACTGAGCAAAGTAATGTTGTTTTTGTTTTGATATACGGTAATCTGTGTGCACAGCTTTCATTTCACTTCATATAACCCCCTGTTTATACTGAGTTTTCAACAGGTCAGTACAGGAACTTCAAGTATTCTGTAGGAGTGATCATGTATTACTTTCCTAAAGTCGTCATTAATTCATTGATTAGTGCGTAAAATTAATTAATCTGAATGTCAGTGAAGAGAAGAAGACAATTAAGTGACACAAAGTCGAAACATCATCTGCAAACACACTGTAGAAAACGTGATTGTATGGTGAGTATTCAACGTCGATTTTATGTTCACACTTTTGTTAGTGAAGTTGCAGACTGACAACTGATCAGTAGTGTCGGTTTAAATCACTTATGCTGCTCAATTTTATTGATGAGATTTATCGAACACTGTTCAATTGCATTGAAGTGCATGAATATCAGTGTCTGTATCATCACTTCAGTATTAGTCGCATTAATTTACAATATTATTATATTAAATTGCCGCATCAGTGTGAAGATTTATGTGAAGCTTATTTAGGGTTGTCATTGATTTAGTGTAGGTAAAGAGTTGTTTTTCTTGGGAAATATTTAAATCAACCGATTTCAAATAGAGAAAATAGATCGATGTGTTATTTCTTGTTGGAATCAATCAACATCATTGGCAAATAACTCCTTAGAATTACAGAAGTGTCCAATTATTCTTTGCTTTTTCAGAGATTCTTTTCAATAAATAGCAAAGCAATCATGTACAAATCAACGTCAAATCAACATGTTGCTTCCTGACACATCGTGTACATTTAAATCTGTTAACCTTTAAGTTTATCAACATATTCTACTGCCTTGATCGTCATCACATCAGTCAAATTAACCACGTGAGATACCCATTTCTCCTTCGTTGTATATCATCAGCAACAGCCTACCATGTGTGAGAGCAAACCAGCATTCAGACGATGAAAACATTGTGATATGACATTTAGGGTGGTTTTGATATATATCGGTGAAAGTTGTTTGTGTTTTGATATACAGTGATCTGTGTGCACAGTTTTCTTTTCACTTCATATTACCCCCCGTTTATATTGAGTTTTCAACAGGTCAGTACAGGAAACGCAAGTATTCTGTGGGAGTGATCAAGTATTATATTCGTACAGTCGTCATACATTAATTGTTTAGTATATTAAATTAATCTTAGTTTTGCTACTTCACAATGAATATCAGTCATAAATAAGTAATTGAGTAATACCTGTAATTTTACAGAGAATGTTCAATTTGTTCAAATGCCCAATTTTCTTGATAAAATTAAGATCGAGTACAATCAAATATTAATCTAGAATTTATCACCTGATATTGCAATAAAGATGATACATCACGTCAAATGAAATCCATTCACACGTAATACTTTTTATATTTTTCATAATCGTCGAAACTGGTCATCATTGTAATTGATAGCTGTCTTGAGTTCGATATTGATAATTACACATATTGGTAATAAGTACGAAGAATTTGTTGGTCCCCGTTGAAAATCTGCTGAAGAAGAAAGAAGTCGTTTGATACGGAATAATTTCAGTCTGTATTAATAGAAAACACTGACATACAGTATGTGTAACCAATATGCGGTTTCAATGACATTTTTTGTGAAAAATGCATGGCTTTATGCAGACAGTAATGAATGCGCGTACTGTAATATTTAACCTATTATATATGACCATCATTTGCACTGTCAACATGAAATTACACTGAGAACTTAAGATATTGATTTATTATTATAATCATCAATAATTCCTTCATTCAACATTATGTGCTTGATACAATATAGAATTTTCAGCGCAATT
The DNA here is from genome assembly GCA_944470205.2 of Schistosoma margrebowiei. NCBI lineage: Eukaryota > Metazoa > Platyhelminthes > Trematoda > Strigeidida > Schistosomatidae > Schistosoma > Schistosoma margrebowiei. The sequence goes on along the minus strand of OX104027.1, from coordinate 4,313,468 downwards.
TATCTCAGTATGTACCTTATGTTGAAAAAAAACTGTTCGAATCGTTAAACTTGAATGCTACTACTGTTTCGTCTTACTCGAATGGAACGAAGGACCAATGATTAAGATTCTCGATAGCTATTCTGGTTCGCTGTCGTCGACTCAGCTAATTCGATCAAGAAGTCTGTGTGAGACGTAGAATGTGTATTCTACATGCAAACAGCAGATGCCAAGTCAGGTTTGGTCAAGCACACAAATCAAGCGTTTTTATACAAATATCTATAAACGATATTGTCATGGGACATTTTTAAACATTAATCAACAAGTTCTTCAATCGACTGCCATTTAACATTTAATCGATAGGTTCATCAATTGATTGCCATTCAAACATTTAATCGATAAGTACATCAAATGACCACCATACAAATATTTATACATTTAATGGATAAGTTAATCCATAAGATAAAATTTAAAAATATGAGTTTTGGGAGTCTGTCGTCCCCAACACTCCTCACTTTTTAAACAGCGGGCTTTCCTGGAGTTGATCTGCATCCTAACTGTTGCACGTCGTTGTTGGAGAGGCCTCCGTTTGAAACGTGTTTCAACTTATTGTTGAGGTCTTTCTTGTGGTGAGATTGCTGTAAAGTTGAATGTGTCTAGCAGGATGTCAAGAGGAATATTTGCTTTGGTTGATGGGCGGTCTGGGGCGAACCTTTTGCGTAACTGATTCCGATGGCGTTGTCACCTGTCACTGCTTACCCCAACATCGTACATGACTGTACCGTTGTCAGGTACAATGGCATTTGGTATACCATTTCGGGAGAAAATTTCTGTGAGGATCTGTATTATTTTAGTCGTGTATCCTGGACCAAGGATGATCTGTTTGTGGCCATGGAACTGGAGGAACTTTGACGTACACTTTTGCTGCTTGCTGACACCGCATACATTTTCCAACCAATTCTGTTATATGTTGATCCATTAGCGGCCAATATGAATGACTGCTGGCTATGGATTTCATTGGTCTAATCCCCGGTTGACCAGGGTGGATCTGTTTGAGCTCTTTTGCACGAAGGGATTCTGGCACAACCACTCTTTCTCTGAACATCAAGCAGTCGTTTACAATGCATAGCTAATCGATAAGATAAAATTAAAAAATATAAGTTTTGGGAATCTGTCGTCTTCAAGAAAAGCAGAGGTGTAAATTGAATTTGCAGATATCTGCATACATAGGATGGGCAGATTAACCACTTGTAATTGAATGAAATGTCAAATTGAAAAGGTAAGAATCTGAACGACTAGAAATATGTGCTCATCTATTACAACATGTTCGTTACAGAGTATATATTCGAGATAAAGTATTGTACAGCTTTCTTGCTTTTACTGGTATTCATGGACTCCACTCGGTTAACTTCTCGTTCTGTCAAAATATTTACAAAAAGAAATGCACGAATGAAATAGATGTATAATATCTAATAAGATATCACCCGTCAGCCTTCACCAAGACATTAGATGTTTACCCACAACCAATTTATTACTGAATTCAAAAGATCCACCACATGTATTTGAAGTAATTGAAAAATCATAAAATTTGGTGTCTCGTAACTCCAAAAGCATGTAGCTGATTTATAAAATAATCATACTGCGTACTTCCGACAGATTTGCTGATAACAATGTGTAAAATGAACAAGTAGGAATATTGGTAAAACCTACATAACGCTTTATAGTCTTAATAATAATCTTCATTAGCACAACAACTAATTTAAATTAAAAAATACACATGTACGTTTTCTTCTCACAATTAGACACTGACCAACGGCATAGAATGGGAAAAGTACCATTCAAAACAATTGTGATTTTTGTGAATTTATGAAATTACGCAACAACTGCTTATTCGAATACAGATTGCGATAGTTGAGAAAATAACTTTTTGATTATTGTCGACATCTTTCTTTGAATTTAAAACGTCACACGTCTACTATATTAAGAGAAAAAAACTAATTTTAAATACCACGCAAATACAAGTATTATTGACTCATTTCACTGAAATTATTATTCACTTACCAAATTGTAGACTTATGTTCATTCACCTAACTTTCAAGATTTAGTGTATGTTGAAAACACCATTCTCATTATCTTATCAGAGTGATTTACTCGTATGTTGTACGCCAGATACCAATTAATACAACATCAAATGATGTATGGAAATTTTCATCGAAATATAAAAATAGAAATCAGTCTTCTTCTCCTTCTACTTCTTATGTGTTAAGAATTTTATTAGTTTTCAGATACATTATTCACTAATGTATTTACATATCTGTGTCTAGATCAACAAAAATTTCTCAATCCTTGACAATTCACTTTCAATCAAATGTATTTTCCTTCTTTGTTTACAACCATTGAACACTTCAATCAACATAAGACAGCACTTTCAGTTATAATAAACCTGATCATTAGAAAAAAATTGTTCTCTTTTGATCTGAACATCTATTATCAGTCCGTCGTATAGTGGTTGTATATAACGCGAGTCAGGAATGTAATTCTGGCAGTTTAAGATTGGGAAAACTAGGAAAATATAGAATGGAATTAGGACGCGATTCGTATAGAAGTAGAAGAACAATGATGTTCGAGACAATTATTTATCATTTTGCAAATTAAGTATTATAGTATGGTTTTTCTATTTTAGCTACCAACTCTGTGATTTTCTGCTAATTCTACTCACCTGTTTTCTCTTTCACCTCAGTATATTATGATGGAAAAACAGAATGAATGTGGCTGTGTTCAGATATTTATATTTCATATTCATCGATGATGAAATCATCAGACAGAATTTGTATTAAAATAAAATCCAAATGTAAAAGTTTAGATTTTTACATGCAATCGAACGTTTGTGCTACTTTGTAGTGACATAAGACCATAACCACACAATCCGCGAAGCTGAATACGAGACTTCATAAAAAATAAATATTCAATATTTGACGCGCACAAATACCAAACGATAGAGAATGCGGAAACGAGGTGCTGAATTGGTCAAAGTTGATCAAATAGCATGGTTCAGCCTTGCAGGCATGGTCCTTGTTGAACGTTGTCCCATATCTTTCATTCATATTAAATAAATTGTTCTTTCTCTAGCCTGAGCTTGTTCTACATCGTGTATTGATGATTGTTCCGAGATGCTGAGTTGGTATAGACGATGGTGTGACTTCTACGTAAGATCATATAGATTAGGCAGTTACATCATGACAAGTCTTCAATACCAGGATTAGATCTATTATTAGCGCATTGCTAGTATCATAGTAGACCATAATTCTACAACTTTGATTTTTACCAACGCATCATTGACAAACAAGTTCGCAGATAATTACAACAGATTGTTTTTTGTGAAGATATGAAAGCACAAGTTAACCAATGACTTTTTTATTCATATTCAAGTGAGGCTCCATCAAAGCGTGCCAGTATTTTTTAATTAACTGTGGATCAAAATCAGCTGAAGTTCTCAACATTCGGAAGAATATTGAATAATGATGAATTCATTCATCATTAAGATTGGTTAACAATGAACATATGACTTTATCAAATTCGATCTTACTAATGGTCATTCAGAATCATTCAATTAGAAAGAAACGACCAAATACTTCAAAAGTCTATATAAGCTCGAAAAATTTCAATTAAATTTGATTTACTACCTTCAAAAAAAACATGAGGTGAGTGTTGGCTGGACGCACGATGTGAATGAATGTTTCATACAAACTGAAATTTGATTTAATGAGATACTGTTGTTTTGTTCACCTGAATCATTTTAGACACTATTCTTCGTTTCATCTTTCGATATCACTTTATTTGTTCATCGTGTTGCTTTACAACTACCTCGACTGCCAAGATTTGTGTGAACAATCTCAATTACTGCTAGACGATAAAATAGTTCATGAAAACGGTTCATATAAATATGTAAGTAATTAGTCTGCTTCTAATACACCTACTCAGACTTATAATAATTATTATGCACAGAGGATTCGCCTTAATCAGTCTCATCCAGTTTTGAACGGCGGTTTCTCTAAAATCCCTTTTGATGAAGTGAGTTGACCACATTTTGTGACGAACGTAATTATCCTAATAATTGTATATTTTCAGGAAGTTTCCCTATCATTCGCGTTTAAATATTATGGTAATTACGCCAATTTGATTAATATTATTCCCGTTGGTAAGTGAATAGTTTTCTTTGAACCAAAATTCTAACTGTATTCTTGATCACACTTTATATCATGAATCAAAGTTGATTCAATTCTCTCAATATATCAGTTTTATGCAACTTCTGTGAATCTCTTTTCATGTTCAATTTGTCAATATAATGAGGCCTTAATGCAATCCAGATATAGTCCATGCAATTCATTTTAGTATTTAGTTTATTTCAAAATGATTTATTCATTCAATGTAAAATTATCAATCAATCTGTGTTTTCATACAATAAACGCAGGTGAAATAAAAGTGCTCGGAGAAATAGAATTCGGAAAAATGTCAAATCGTATAGCAGACATTGTATATTCTGATTTAGAGGTTTTATCGAAAAGTAAGTTCATACAGTATTCAGTAGTATTTTGCTTTCTTTTTTCTGACATTGATTTTGCTTAAATGATCTGGTATTTCACTTGAATTATACAAGGCAGTTGACCAATACACAGTGATTGTTTTGTTGGTGTAATTGTTGTGGGGAAACACGTTTGTCACAACACGTATGGATTTCTGTCAAGTGAAAATTATAAATAAAACAGTGATTCACCTCAAGTTAAACATACAATTATCGTATATGGATAATAAAACAATTTGTTTACTACAGAAATATCTACTCAGACAAGAACACCTAGATACATCAAGTTGAGATACAGTCATTTCGGTCAGTTATCAGAATTGACAAATAACATAATCTCAGAAAATGATTTTCCATGTGAAGTGTTGAAGGTCTCTTACCCATTTTTCTCGGTTGAATGTAGTAAAACGTTATCATATAGTTGGATTTATGATCGTTTTGAAAAGTTAGCATAAAATATTATTGAATATTTGAATAGACCGGTGCATTCAAATTTCGGATTGAAGTTGATAGCTTGTATGCAAAGGCAGTACATGTATAGAGATGTATTGGGTGTAAGAAATAGATGTTCATTATGCAGATATTTAAACAATTATTTTGATTCTGATTATTTCAGCTAATTACCACGCACATAGAATGTCTTTTGAAGGAAAAATTAACGGTACACGTGAGTAGAAGATGAGTGATCGTCTATTTACATGTGAAATCTTGACACTTACACCTTTACTAATTTTGATTGCTCACAGTTTGTATGACTAAACTCTTTTTTGATACTGACAAAGTAATAATTTGTTACCTTACAAGGAAATAAGAGTAGATTTGTATGTAGAATCGACTCAATATTCGATAACGTTCATTAAGACTTCGAGAACAGATGACATGAACTGGATAATACTAAATTTGGAGAGTAATAAATAGATCACTATTAATAATATGTCAACATTTTTATTTTGTGTTGTCGACAAACGAATACAGTAATTTATTTTCATTAACAGGCCACAGTGTAACCTGACGAGATGTATGATTTTCAAAATAAATGAACTTTGTTCGTCACAAAGCAACTTCTGTACACAACATATTCATCTACACATCCATTCATTTTATAGTCATCCACAAATATTTATTATGCAGATTAAGAAATCGTTAACACGCTGTATCTGAAGCTACTAGTTTCTCATCAACAACAAACGAACACTACGGTTAGTGTCAGTTGATCGATTGAAGTTTCCTTAATTTAAGGATCCAAATAAATTCTTGTGTTCCATTTAAAACCAACACTTCATACCACAGATCATATTTTCTAAAAGTTGACTGTCACAAGAGGCATTAAACAAAATATTGTGTACATGTGAATTCTTCTCTAACTATCAGAACTCATTGGAAAATTTGACGATTCGTTGTTTCAATAACAATACAACAGTAATACAGCCTCAGCAACCAGGCGTTATACATTAGTTTTCGAAGTTGTATGCTCGTTTTATTCACACGTCACTCACTTCATTGTATTTATTATAAATTCAACTGAAGGAAGCATTTGTGATAACATGGCAAATATCCATTGAAATCTGATCATATTGTGAGCTGTCATATACAGTGTTACATCCAACAATAAATTGCTTATTGTTTTTCACTTAAATTCTAATATCGATATTCTTTTAATTGTAGAGATTGTAGCCAAGATAACCAGTTTGATATACAAGAGTGGGAGAATATCTATCTATTATGACAACGTAAGTTTCACAATAGAATCGATATATAGCTTCATGTCAACTATTCTAGATTATTCCTATAATTCATGATTTAAAGTGCTGCCGAGTTAAGTTTAACATGAACGAACGAGATCAGCATTCTGTAGTGTGCAAACAGACAACTTGATATTATTATTAATCCCTTTCATTGACACACTTTATTCCAGCAGTTGGTAAAAACAGTGAATATTTTAAAGTGAACTGTTATCAAGCTAGGCTAGCATGCATTCTTGCGAATTCGCAACAAACAGTGTTTGATACAGTACTTCACAGTAAAGCTCATATTATATCAAGCTTTATTTCGTCATCTTTTTAAACGTTCGTCGTTCAAAATTTTGATTGCGGAATCTTTGCAATTATTCTCAATCATATATAATTTTCACAGACCTAGATATTCATTTCACAGTGTGCCGTCACATTCTATGCTTTATAAACAGATCATCAAAATTCACTGAATTTGGAATATTCATTCATGTTAGACAAAAAAGAATTCTAAGGAGGGAATATCAGTATGCCTACTATAAGTGTGATCATTTATCTGTGGATAAGATAAGCAGAGAGATTACACATCATTTTAATGATTATTTAGCTTTATTGTAGGTGACTGTGTGTTAACAGAATTTGACTATGACTTCCAATACTCCACTTCAGATTTCCATGGAAATTGAGGAGAGCAAACGACATTCGAAAATCAGCAAAACATTTATGTGTGGATCAAGTAAGAAACATTCCAACAAATAGCGCTAACATTTTGATGTACGGTGACTTGCCTCATCATTCATCTGTCCGTGTTATGTTCCACTCTTTTTGTACACGGCTATAACCATGGCAACACGGATGGAACCATTATTCTCTAAGAGAGATCATATATAATTAAGTTACAGTTTACACTAATCAAGCCACAAAATGACTTTTCTTTTTCAAGCAATTTCGTCATGGTGATATCCCAGCTTTCTATTCTAAATTCCATGGATAATTGTTTTCACTATACGCATGTTCTGACGCTCAGGTAACCACATATTTCGAACAAAACAACTAAATGGTATGAATGAGTTTATCGTGAGGTATTTCGTGTTTTTCTGAAGACGATGCACACTTATGGGTACCGACAGGGTCATGTGAATGATGATATGAGGCAGACTATATTTTTATTCATTTTTTACACAAACACACACACATAAAAATATTACCTCGATTCACAAGCATTGTGCACACAAATAAACGTGACTATCAGTAGACTCAATTGAAGTCCGAAATATCAGCTCAAGGATTTAATAAAAAAATACAAAAATGATTCAAAACTTTACTCGACTGCACAAATTAGTGTTTATCTGGACTGTGTAGCTAAGTGCTTGACGGACTAGCGTTTTGAGCAAATGTTCCTGGGTTCAATTACCAGAGTGTACACGCACTGTGAAGTGAAAGTTTATCCAGCTGATTAAATGCGAATCTACATCTGCACTGCGAGCCACCAATCTTTTATTGTTTGTAAATTTCTGTGCTGATTATTTAGCATTGGAAGTGTGAAATATTATGTAACGAGTTAAACACATATTTCACAGATGTTGCTCTAATTTTGTCGTAAAATTACCCGGAAATTTGCCGATTTCACTTTGCACTAACTTGTTGAATAATAATCATTTTCGAAACTCAGATCGACGTTAACCATAATATTCAGGGATATCGAACGATCAGCGTTATGTTTGTTAAAAGAATTTTTCAGTTTCTTGTTTCGACCGCTCCTTTGATGGTGCGAACTTCTTGTCATACATCTATGTATATTAACCGTTCAATTTATCACACAAGATAATACAGAACAAGAAATAGTTGTTCCTGGAAAGTGGATCAAATCTGGCACGCTGGTGGAGTATGAAGTCATTGGGGGTATGTTAAACATTATTTGGCCAGTATAAACTATTTGTACACTTGAATACATCACTTTTGTCTCGTTATAATAGAGATTCCATGTGAAAATTTAGTCAGTCAACAAATTATATCCCTGTATTTGGCTCAATTTTCGTCTCATTTACCATCAACTAATACACGTTGATTCATTGTTGAATATTAAAAAATGATGAGACGCCCATTTTGAATTATTATTGAAGTTCTCACGTTCATAAAGAACTTGAACACAGACAAGAAACGATGGTTGAGATGATATTAGTCTCGATTAAGATTAAGTGTCAGTTAGTTGAGTGTGTACATGAGAAATCGAATTATTTTGAGACTTGTGAATTGCGATAACACTACATCAAAACGATTGCCCAATTTCCGAAATATCCGCCTTGTCATACATATCCGATAGATTGCATGTATAGACGAGTCACGTCTACAAATAACAATATTTCATAGGCAGTTTCAGAATTCATGACACTTTTCATGGTATAAAAATGCGTTTTTTCTCATGAATGTTGACACCGATAAACTAAAAAACATTTGATTTGTACATGTGTTAAACTACTGAAATATCATTTTGACTACTAATGGAATTATTCTACAAAATAATGAAAGGATTGCTTTAATATTCGTCGAATAAAATGTTAATTTTTTCATCCATGAATTTTCATTGACCGTACTGGCCTGCAGAGTTAAATGACAATCCAGAAAACGGCCAAATGCTTCCATATCTTCCAACATAGTAGGTCAACTGGAACCTGTTCAATAATGATGTCACTGATGTCGCTTAACTCAGGAATACTCAAATATCATTTAGTTATTGTTACATGTTTTGTAATTCACTTATCTTATGTTTCGTACCTTAAAATAAAGTCCCCTAATCCTTTCCATAGAAAATTGTTCAACGTACAATTCGATAAAAGCATGCCAAAACCCCAAAACATCGAATGCACCTTGTGTTTGGTGTGAAAAAATCAACGTATGCATTGATAGTAATGATCAAGATACTCATGAATTGAAAATAAATGATTGCCGTGTTGAGGTTAGTGGTTGTTAAATTTCACTTGTCGTTTTCAATATCAACGAATTTCAAGTCCTGGATAAATGGATTTACTCGTTGGAATATATTGTTGCTACAAAAGTGATCGAACGCGATTTTAATGCTTTCTTTCTTTGGAAACTGTGAACATTGGATCAAAGCGTTGTTTGGTATCAGTTTTTTAAAACACATAAATTTTTACAGATCATAAAATATGTGGTTATTTCAGAAATAAATAATTTTTCAGACCATAGAATATGTGATTATTTCAGAAAGCTAACATCAAAGCATATATATCTGCGGATTATTACAAAATACCGATGGAACCCGTTCGAGTGAAGCAGTGTATTCCGCTAGAAATTGTTTATCATAGTTTGTCAATTAGTGAGAGTTCGTACATCCCTATTGCTGAAACGCACGACAAGAATTTCTGATTCTCTGTTGTGAAATAATGTCAAATTGATGGACTGCTTCAACAAAGTAGCTCATTAAATGCATATTGATGTATATTTGGATTGTGATTAGATGTGACATCCAGAACACAGATTTCGTCACATAAATAAGTTGTCACATTGTAGTAGGTTGGTACGTACTTAATAAAACGTTTGACAGATTAGTAGATGTTTTAAGTGAATGTACATATGTAAATTGTGTAACAATGCGTGTAAATTCTTTTATTTCATTGCTACTGGAAATGTTGTATGATGAGTAATGGATTAATTGCATAATATTTGAAGTTTTGTAATGTATGCTTCTGTATTCAGAAGGACTCTGATATCAGCGATTCCAGTAAGCCAACCCTCATCAATCACACTGAAACGACAATGAGCATCAACGAATTTCAGTCTACAGAAAACTTGAAGGAAACTACCTTAGAAGCTGATCAATACTCGGTAAATATTTGATATTCAGTAATAAATACTACTGTTTTGTTTTTCATTAGAATATGACCACCGATATTAACGAAGAAACTGAACAAAACAAATCATCTCCGTACCTAAATACCATCGTATATCTGGTCATCTGTTTCTCCGTTCTATGTTTTTGTTTTCTTTTTGGGATATGGTTTGGTAGAAGACTAAGAAGTGGTTAATGATTCTCAGTAACGTCCAATAACTTATTCTTATTATTCTGAACAAGCTTTTTTCTAATTCGTATTTCACTATAAAACTTGAGATTTAATTCGTTGTTTCAATAAGTTAAAAATTTCTATACAAAACTGTTTACTTTCTTATGATTGTTTACGTAATCACTGATGTAATCTCGTTAATACAGTAACAAATATGTTTTTTTTTAATTTTTGCGTAATTATGTTCATTAAATATAAAATGCAAAATTTTGTGAGAGCTCGACGACGTTTTATTTGTAAATTAGTATTTTTGTGTATTCGTGCTTTCGCGATAACTGTCATCACTAATAATTCCGTTGTGCATGTTTATTTCGATGAAGTCTAAGTGATTGAAAATATCATTTGGGATCAACCGTGGTTATTATTTTAAAATGAACTGTCGAAAGCATTATCAAAACATAATCAGGACACGTTCACGCTTGATTACACCATTATTCACTGTTATGTAAATGCTAAGTGGAAAAGTATTATTACCTTGTACCAGAAATGCTCACCATTTCCCCCTTGATTTTTTATTCAAACATACTGAACTATGAGTGTGTTCATCAGTCCTTTGATATTTAAATATTATTCCAAATTCCACTAATTGTGATCATTGCACAAAACACTCATCGAGAATTCACATAGAATAATAGAGAACAAAATGTTATTGACACATATGTGACAGATATCTCAGTGTATGGAATAATGCAAATTTCTTTTGAATAACTTATTTTCTCGAACTGTGAAATACCCTTCGAAGATCTTCAATGGTTTGTGAAATGAATATTTACTTACACAACCAATTATCAAAATCATAGTGTACTGATTTACGCTTTCAAACTAAGGCTAGAATATTAATGAATGCCACTAGCAAATGTGAATATAAGAAATTAGCATCAAACAGATAACTACCAACAGAAGAGATGTGATTATGCCAATTTTTGTTGAATTGGGTTTGTGAAAACTCTGCTGTGTAATGTGACTCATCATGTTTTGACACGTTCTATTCCTCACACAAAACGTTTTCGAACCACTTTCAGAAATAAAAACCTGAATTTGAATGAGCTGAAAGTACACTGAAAATTAATTGATTTTGAAACCAGTGTCGAAATTGTTATTGAGTATTCATCAAACGAATATAGACTCATTTACATTAGGTCTGATCAATCTTATCCTCGAGAAGCATTCGGTTCAAAGAGATGATTTTATGTCATAACAATTTGCTATTGGTGATCGTCTCAGTTTGTTTAGAATGGTGATAATTTTCATTTGAATGTCTGTATCTCATATTTAATTGATAATAGTATCCAACTCAATTCAGTCCAAGTAATTACATGAAATATCCAACATGAGGAAGAAATCTTCTGTTGTCATAATGTCATTGACATTTAAATTCTAACGATAGTACAACATATTTGTAATAAACCGTTCTTTGGATTATTCTCTGCATATGTGTATCAAGGAGATACACAATGATTGGTCGATCCATCTATAATTATGATGTGAGCAGACGTAATGGAAATACTCGGTTTATCACAATAAATTAATCTATTCCACGGTTGAATCCATAATTACATTGAAAGAAATCTCCAAGTAGTTACAACAGTATCCCTTGCCTTGTCTACTACATGCAACAACGACTCTCAGGCTATGCACCGTTTATTATTTAATAGCGTCGAATTCAAAACCGCAACTTAGGAATGCACACTAGCTTTAAAATTAAATTTCGTCGAAAAAAACCTTAGTCTTATTGAGCAGAACACATTTCGTGTTTTTCTCACAAATTCTTTATGCTATTTTCTGATCTCAGACTGAGTATTGAATATCCAGGCGTACGTTCTCTATTTTCGTGACACAGAAGATGAACGTCCAACTGACTCTCTGATATAGGTTCAGGATTAGTTCACAAATAATAACGCGAAAACAGTATTCTTAGCAGCTCAACTAAATAAGTCTGAAAACAAATGAACACTTCAACGGATGTTTCACTTACTGCACTGTCATTTATACTTGTGCTACTGTGAACTACATCATTGTTTACGGATTTCAAAATGCTCGTTTCATTTCAGTTTACGTCATCAAATGATATTTAAATTACGGCGGTGCTAGATAAAATACCAGTGGAGGTCACTCATATGATGATTGCTTCATAACAACAGTAACGAAGCTCTGTTTATCACACTGAGTTCATACTCTCAGCTAAATAATAATAGAAAATTCAAACCAGGTTCATGTCGAGATATCATTCCACTATCTGTACAAGTACACAACTAATTTGAAAATAATGACCTTTGAAAGGACTTTAGTTCTCACCCTATCAAGCTTTCTAGTAACGTTTCCTTAAAATATGGACAATGCAAATATAAACATCTGGTACGATGTTCAGATTTAGGAGTACTAGTTGCGATCAATGGTCTTGTAGTTGCCATAGATATATATTTGACTGAATCACAATTCGTTTCCGAAATCATTTGTACACCTGAAAGCACATAAAAACATCTTGCGTCTAACCGGTTGTCATAATTACTGATGAAACCCACAAAAAGTGAATCCAAATTAGCTGCACAAAGAACAACGAAGATTGACCACTAATAACTAATAACTTGAAAGTGTCAAATCTACTTCCCCCTCTTGGTCAGTTTGTTGGAGCACATATACATATATACTATGAATTGTAAGTAGTGTCTGTAAAACTACCTCAATGTTTCTTATCTGTAATCATGTGAATAGTTACACAAACCCTCATAAACTCGGCTTCAAAATATATGTGCATTAGTAGTCACTTCAGAAAATATATTTTATTCACTTTTCTATATACTAGTAGAATCACGATTCCTTTTGACGTCGCTTCAATGCCTTTTTTCATCTGAACGCGTTTCGATATTTAAAAGCTTCACTTCTTTATCTTCGAACTATATCTATGAATACAGTCGAATGTTCATTCAAAATCATTATTGAAAAAATCTGATTTCAAGTCCAGATATTCTGATGTGACTATTTAAAACGAATTGACACGAAATCTGATGATCCAAACCACAAAACGAAAATCCAGATCTGGATGATGTGACCTCGATATTTTACTTGAAATTTGTCAGTCTGTCTTTACAAGATGGGCCACAGAGATATATTGCCCTTTTAGTCTCACGTCGTTAGACTCGTTCCATTATATCGGCCTCATGTCTGAAACAAACACTCTCTGCTGGATGTGCATATTCAAATGCTGTCGGGCCAATGTTGGCTTTATTACAAATACTAAAAAGACAAACAAAATTTAAGTATTTTAGACTTCTCGACAAATAATTGAGTAAAAAATAATCGATACTTACAGATCAATGATGAATGAAACTTTTATTTTGCAAATGACCATCAATTGTCTGAAGAGAAAACAGATTGAAAACACATAGTTTGTTCGTCAATATATTGAAAGTCATGCTTCATCAATGAATAAACACTGTCAACATTTATCATTATAGTTCAAATGATCATTTTCTATCAGAGTTATCAAGTTTTTATGTGCTCAGTTTATCAATCAATGGATCTTTCAATAATCAACCTGATGCATTGAGACTCATCTAGTTATTACGTCTCATGTATATATTTTGTGGGACTGCAATCAATCATCTTGCCGACATAATCTACATCACGTTTCGTGTGTAGATCTTTATCAATCATTGTGACCAATATACCGATATTTTACTGGCATTCTTGACAGTTGAATTTGATGGTTGACCATAAATATGTTTGTGTTGAATACTGACGTTGGATCTCACATTTTGGTGTAACCAATCTCATTTTACAGGAGATTGAGTAGATTTTCAAAAATGAGTTGACATTGAATTGCGTTTTATTTTTGCAACAGCATTAAAGTGAATTTATCCACAAAAAGGCATTCGTAGATGAATATTTGAATAGTCAATCAGCTCTGTCTGTCTCAATAACTTCAAAAACTCATGCATATAATTAATCTTATTGAGGAGATATTTTGATAGCGCTAGACAATGTTTGGTGCTGATAGTCTGTCGGCAGGAATCCGTGAATTTTGGTTTCATGATAGAACAAGTCAGTGAAGTTTATTCTGAATTTTGAAAAAACCAATAATTCTCGTGTGATCCAAACTCATACAATTCACTTTTAGACATTGACCTCTACACTACTTGAATCACAATTAATCTCCTGTAAGACAGAGCTTTCCATATTTGTTGATCAAAGCACATTTCTGGATGTACTGATTGCTTAGTAATTGAGTAACTTCGGAATACAGGCTATCACGAGTTCCATCAAAACTATTTATGAGTAATCGGTGTTGTTTATTTATAATCAAAATGACGTGTCGAGACAGTTTAAGATACATATTTCCATTTGACAATATGCACGTGTTCATACAACTCCTCCGATTTATGAATTGTACTAAAGCAATAACCAATAAACAAACAGAAGAACATGAACTCATTGTACTTCGCGGTTTCTCGTGAGGTACCTACAACTTCTTATTATATCTTCGGGACGGTTGTCAACTGCTTGATTGATTTATTGTAAGATCGGTTTGTTTGTGGCCTGACATTCAGTTTGTATCATTCAATTTCACTCGCAGAAATCTTGGATAATTCGTCAAAGTCACCAATATTAAAACGATATTGAGTGACTACTCGGACATATCAAATATAGTTAACGTGTTAAGTAGTTAGCTTGTAGTGTGATGTAATTTATGACCTGTGTGTCTTTTTGATAGATAACGTAATGATATCGCTATGTGGAGAACAGTGAATTATAGATCGGACCAGTGACGCATACCACCCTTGTGATCAGTCTAGAGTCCTAATTAGTCACGCTTGCCGCCTAGCACAGCCAGTTAGGTTCCGAACACTAATCTCAGCTTTTACAATGGGTTTCATTTATTGCAAACATACTCATCAGACAGACCACATCGTACCATAAAACAGGAAATAACATTTGTACAAGATTTTGCCAAAAGTGACTGTGAATGAAGGGGAAGTGATTAATAGACATGGCACAATTCAACACTGGTGAAGCGTGTAATAATAGTTCATTTGTCAAAATAAAGCTTATGATAAGAGGAATATAAATATGCACAATTTAGTTATTTAACAATTATATGATAAAAATCTACGTTTAGTATTGGTCCACAAATAGATCCAAAAACGTACCTTTCATTATGCTTACCCGAAAATAACATGGTGTTGGTTACAATGCTAAGACAACATAGCTTTTTAAAACTTTCAGACGGGCGAATTTATCCATTCTCCTTAAGTTACGCTTATATTGATACTATTACAACTATTAATGCTGGTATTGTTATTGATATTGTGGTTTATATTGGACCCACTAACTCAATTACCTTTTCTCAATACGCATTTCATGCGCATCACTCTCTCGATTATTATGTTGATTCCGAATTGAAAACTCACATCGAAACGCTTCAACTTCTTATGAATATCCTTCTGAGTTCAAAAATCAAAAAACTGTGTCCAGTTCAATCATCTTAATCTTTTTCTGGTATTGTTCAGCTATTTCTGAACATTTCAGTTTGCACGAAATTACGTGTACAGAAAACCGTCTAAAAACAATTAATCGAATAAGTGACTGATCACTTGCAGTCCAAAACAACAATGAAAGTTTTCAAGAAAAATTTATAGAATTGAGGATCACCTTCACTGTTGAAAGACTGAGTAATACACTTCAACCAAGCATTTAGTACAGTCTCATATATTATATGACAAAACACTGTATGCTACCTAATCATATATACTAAGTGCATCTCTTGAAACTCAGCTTCATCCTTTACCAGTGAAGCAAGACGATTGGGCCTTTTGTGAAATAAATATCAGTTACTAGTACCACTACTTTATTTCCGTTTTATACAGAAAACATATTGTTTTGCATTGAGCGATGATATGACTGAAGACTGCTAGTCTGACTGTCGAACTGTGATGAGAATTAGCGAGTGTGTGAAGAAATGATTGCAAATATTGGCTACATAGTAATGTCATTCATGTATTCCTGTCTCGATCAGTCAATCGGTAACCATAAGCGTAAAACGTCTCCAAATAACGCTGGTACGACCGTGAGTAAGGATGGCTCGCCCTCCTTCTCGATGTCTCACACGGCCAATGGTATAGGTCCTCTGTCACGGAAAACCTACTCGTTTTCCTCTCGTGACTTGAATGTTGTTTACGAAAATGAGAAGACGAGTCTTCAGCGCTTTAACAGGACAGGTGGACACGGTGAGTTCACCTGGGAGCCCACACAAAAAGAAATATCTGATTTAATGGATATCGGCAAATATGTATCTTGAAATTCATTTTTTATGGAATTTAGTACAGAAAACTAAAGCAATTCTATCAAGCACAGTGGTTCTTTGTTAGAAAAACCTAATCACAAATACCTATCACTTTCAGGATTTGGCCGCACTGTCAGTCATAATCAAGTGTGATACTGCATCTTCATACAAATATCTATATCAAAAGAAACAAATCACTGAATTAATGGATCATCATTCGGATTATTTTATTCAAAGATGACTTATCAAACTTACAGTAAGTATCATCATGATACAGGTAAAATTTGTAGAATGATTAAAACTTTGATTAATCGGTTAAACACAGGACCATTCTTATTATCCAATCTGTCATATAATCCTATTTATCCACATTTATTTATTTAACAGTCCACACATTCAATTTCACATTGAAGAAATCGATAAGTGATAAGCTAGATATGCAGTGCAGAAACAGGTTCGTGAGATGATCAGTACAGCTATCAGTCTCACAACTCTTTCCGTCTAAATATTCTGCAATATCTCTCATTTGCAAAATGCGATAGGTTGAGGTCCACTGAAAACAGTGACTATTATAGTTCAACCGCATCGGACGTAAAACAGTTGTTGACTGTAATCAGTGGACGGAGATCGAGCAGATTTTGAATTGCTTAAGTTTCCATAGGAAAATATATGGCACACGTCTTTGAGATCTAGGGATTAAGCGCCCATGCAACAGGTCGAAGGAAACGTTGTTCGTTGTAGTGCTGGTTGTAAACTCGTGAATTTGTGTAATTGAGGAGTTACGAAACAGTCAGCGAGTGCTTGGACCTTTGAAGTGTTGTTCTGAATATTTTGACTCTGTGAATCAAAGATATAATGATGTGTGATGGATTATATTCGGGGTTATACGTTGACTGGACTTGGCTGATCACTTTAACCCTATTACTTCCTCTGCTAATATCTATTCTATCTCTTACCGTGTTTACGTATTCTACTCTCAAAATCCATATTAAATTCTCCACAAGAACACCTTGGCACAACCTTCTCATTTCACAATTATTTTACACGACATTTCCTTTATTGTTATTCACATTGTACTCAAAACCATTGGTACTTCTACTATAGCAACAGACAATAAAAAAATAATAATTAATAATGTTATTAATATTCCTATTGTGGTCATTAAACACTCCACAGACCAAATTGAATTCCTTTAACATTCATTTTGTGCTCATCATTCTGTTCTTCAGAACGTTCAAGAAAACTGTCGCATTAAATAATCACATGAATATGATGGTCATAATAATAATTATTATCATTAACTGCACTGACGTAATGATGTTCCTTGACCATGCATTTCATGCCCATCATTTGTTTGATTATTACAAGGACTAAAAGTTGATTCCTCACACAGAATCACCTCAACCCCTTATTACTATCATTACACCGACATAGATTCAGACAAAGAATAAGTGAAACCCTATAAGTAGGTGGCTCAATATCGATTGCAATGGCGCAGGTGTTTTACCAAATTCCAATATTCTGAATTCTTCATGTCCCCATTTTTTCTTTTCTAAGTTTATTTCACTCCATGAACACTCTCTTTAAAATCTAATCTTTCCGATTATTGTTTATACTCTTACTACCTCTACCACTACGTACTTCAATCGATAACTGCATCTCTGTGTTTATGTGGTATGGCAACTGGAACATTTGTACGTACGTATAAAGTCCCACGCTGTTATTGTATGACTGTCTGACTGAGACAATTGTTTGACATTTTGGACAAAGAAGTAATTTTTATTTACATGTATTCGATTGTCCACGTTTACGTTCTCGTCTAATAATTTAATGAGTGTCAATATCTTGTCAAATTTTGTTAAACTCCCATATTTTGTCATTGACTACCACATGCTTAATAAATGGATACAATTGTACAATTTCAAACATTGGTATCGTCAAGAAAAAGAGTTTCATCACCGTAACGTCTTTAGTCGTTTTATTGCTAATTGGTCATATTCAGAGGTAAAGTGATACGTGATTGCAGCTTCATAATAGATATCACTGATTTTTCGTCTCTTTACTCGTTTGTATTTCGTCTTGGCTATCTTGATCAAATGAACGCCCATCTTTTACATCTCTAGTTTACTCGACACCATAATGTTTGACAAGTAGAAGGTACGGTTGAACTGATATAGATGGTAGCACTGTCCAACAGGAACATGTTATCGCCGATCAAACGTATTTGTTTGACCTGAAAACAACATGCACTTCCTTCGTCCTCTGAAAATATTTTATACTGAGAACTGCAACTTGACGTTTAAACCAGGTATATGTGTTTGAATCTTACGTATAATCATCACGTCTATTTTAATTCCGCATAAGAAATATTATTCTGAAAGTATCAATTATGATGAAAATATAGTGCATTATCTAAGAGTGTGGTTTGTAAGTATCTGTCTTTTGGCCTCAGCTATTGTTTGTAGAAATTTTAATAATTGCATACAATATAAGTATTATATTGTTCACAGTAGTGACTGATATAATCTTTTTCTAGTTCTTCAGTACTGATTAAATTCAAGTGATCAGATTTGAATGAAGCCACTCATTTATGTCACTCGAAATATCAGGTGACTGAAGCTAGACTACAGGAAATCCTGAGACTTTGTTTCGTGTCAATTAAAACAAACTATTAAGAGATACCTAGAACTTTTTGAAATCTGCGGTCCATGATATACACAGATTCACACCACCCAGACTTCCCCAGTGGTAATGCTTCAAACTATAGATCTTGGCGATAGTAGTTTAAACAACATGTGGTCCGCAGTAACTTCATGTTAACAAGTAAGCTTTACGTTCAAGTGTTGGCTTATGCAAAATTTAAAAGGAATATGGTTCGTTACCGACTACTTTCAACATCTTAGCAGTTGTATTGTAACTTTTTATGGTAATGTTGACGTGACTTTTGATTATAAATACAATTTCCAAAAATCGTAAAGTATCATGAATTCAGAGCGTGTTTCCAATACCTTTCTCGGCAGTTTGGTTTTTTTGAAACTTCATTATTACATTCCGATAATAATTGCAGTAGGACTAATTCACAAGTCATTGAGTTGCACTATCGTCAGAACCTCGACCACAGGATGGTTATGATACAACGTAAGCCAGTTCTGCAAAGCTATATATTTTTTCGGTGAAATCATGACATTGACTGATTATTTTTCAGTTTTGAGCACTACATCCTCAAAGTTCGAAAACGGCGTACAATATGGAAGGTTGTCGAATGAGTTTCGTCAAATATATATTCAAACCACTGGGGTCAATGTTCTGCATTACTGTTATTACTGTCACTTTTATTCGAATACATATTTTTTTAATCTGGACTTCCTTGACGACGATTATCAAATAGAATGTGTTTCTGAGAATCTTTAGCTAGAATAGGTCAAGTCTTAAGTGAATAAAGCGGAAAGAGATACATTGATGTATTGTTGAAAGTGTCTTTTACAACCATATTAGTGTCATGACAACGCCAGAGATAAAAAAACATTAGCTCTCGTTATACATAGAGTACTCTTAAGGTACGATGTCTAGAAGATTTTATCACCAAAAATATTATCCCGAATAATATTCTGACGTCTAACCAGCGGTCCTGAAGTGCAAATAGTAGAAATCCAGAATGGTGTTGAGCCTAAGCGTGGATGCATAGATGGAATATTCATTCATCAACAGGTTCTGAGACATAAGCATACTTTTCGACGTCCGAATAAATTTGCATTTCTTGACCTTAAGGGAGCATTCGGCTCTGTTAATCTTAAAGACATATGGTAGTGTCTGACATTGATAGGCGTGTCTACTAAGTGCATTAACCTTGTACAGGTTCTTTACTCGAACACGTTCAGTCCAATGTGAGCTTATGGCGAACTGTCGTCGTGACTGGTTTATTCAAATGCTGTTTTTAGGGTTGTTCGCCTCTCCCACGTCTATTTAACCCTGTCATATACATGATCTTAAAGATAACACTTTCATCCTCTGATGTTCTTGAGAATAATTTTACACCAAAAGAGATCTAGCACGATGATCAATAATTTTTAATGGATTGTATATCAAGATCAAATAGGTCATCCTTTTTGCTAAACAGATCAATCATACCATTCTTCTTCAGTTACATTTTGACTTTGTTAACCATTCGCTTTGTTTTGACTTGCCTTACCTTACTCTTTTTCGCCTCAATTAGCCATCAGCTTGACTGCACTCCCCTTGGCCTTGGTCTGATTCGCCTCGATTTGATCTTACTATAAATATTGAGTAATGCCTAATTAAAGAAAATTGAGACATATGAATTATACACTGTACGTCATTTCTCTTACTTTTCTTCTCTTCGTTTGTTTGATTGCCTCTCTGGATCAATCAATGTACACTTTTTGAAAAAGCAGCAGAATAGACAAAGTGATACATTAAAACAAACAAAAATAGATATATTGTTGAAATATTTAGATGGCAGGACCAGGTAACTCAGACGCTCAAGCAGGCCGCCTTGTTAGTCATTTTTGAAAATCTAAAAGCACTGGATGGTCGTTTCGTCCTATTTTAAAGCTCTTCAGCAGTGAGCACTCACGATCTCGCATCGTAAGATTCGAACGCAGGATATATCGGTACGACATTTAACCTATAGACCACTGATTTGGTTTTAATATCCACATAATGGAGCGACACGCTCACCATTGTCTTCAGTGATTTTATATCTCACAACGGGTTCGGTTGAATTCCACTGGTCACGGACGTTTAGTGCTTCTATGTTTTCCATGGTGGTCTAGCTTCAATTGACTCATGATGTCAACTATTAAAATTACTGAAATATCCATAAAAAACTTTTTCCGAGTATCTTCGTCATCGTAGGGTTTTGGAAGATTGTTGAGTTCTGGTTGTGATCATGAATGGATCAATGTTAGATCATCAGTGAAAAAATGGAAGTGCTGAACGGCTGTTTCGTCCGAGTATGAAACTCCTGAGCAGTGAAATCACACAATCGTACAGATAAAATTCAAACTCTTTTGAACTTACGAAAAAACACGAGAGACTTAGAAATGAGAAAGTGAATTAACTTGGAAAACCTTATATCAACGATCATCCATAAGTTTCGAATAGTAACGTATAGTTATTAGGTGTAATCTTTTCATTATGACGCATTTCCGAATCGATTGTATTTTGACTGACTATCGTCATCTTTACTGGCTTAAGTTATGTAAAGACCATTAATCACATATATGACATTAGAAGTTATCATATTGTGGTGTCTGCTGCTGATGTCCATAGATATAAGTAGTATATATCATTAATTGAAAGTGAAACACCTGTTGTCAAAAGATGGTTAGGACGATCGAAGTAAAGCGAGCAAGAACAGAGATTGATTGAAAGAACAATTAAGTGTAAGTTAATTGAATAACATTTGTTCAACTTCAAAATCTTCTTCATGGTTCTCAGAATTAACTAACAATTTTGGTAATGTTGTAATCAAATACATTTGGTTATCCCAACATATGTCTCGTTCAGTACAACGTTTTATTCAGGAATTACTCCAAACAAACAAGCGGATAGTGGATGGGATATACACTGAGGAGATCATCAAACTACATCATGCAGCAAGTGTTATCTTGAAATTCTGTAAAAGAAGTAACACTAAGTAACACAATCTGTTGAGAACTTGTAGCAGACATTGAAGGAAGATTAGCAACAGGAAATAACTAAAAAACACTGTTGAATTGGATGGATAATGCTGTTTCGTAGCATATACTCCTCCGTGAGGAGTAACAGGCGTAAGTAAGTAAGTTAATAAATCCAACTGAAGTTTGAAGGTGTTATGACTTACTATTTTCTAATCGTCAGTGGTTTTAGAAATTTGTCTAAGACTAGTTGGTTTACAGAGATTCGATACAAGGTTTCAATGATAATCATTTGCTTAATCACATTGGATTGTCATCAAGATCATTCCATTCAATTGGTGATTATGGCAGTTTTATATATCAGTGATGATTGGTATTACAGTCTAAATAAAATGTCATACAAACAGGAGATCAAAATTCAGTGGTTAAATGTATTTAATACATATGACACTCTGACTCCATCAACATTCGGAATAACAACTCTTTAAACTTTTGATTGCGTCTTACATTTGAATTATATAATTCTCATTGAATGATTCCTATTCTTACCTTCACTCTACTGGTGATGTATGAATGTGACTCAGTACAGCTGGCTCATGCTCTCTAATTATAGGTTCTCTCCGAAATGCTCATCATGACTGACGAATGAAAATTAAACACTAAGTAGATTTAATTATACCACCCGGATGCCCAGCGCAAAGCATGTGGTTTTCATAGGCGGTCACACCCGGAGCCTTTAATCTAAAGGTCTGATCCACAAGTCACTGTAGCAACGTCAAGAGATGCGGTCCCATGGTAGCTGTTTACTAATAATTGGTTCGTACGCCATTTGTTTCTTCAAGATCATGAAGCCCAAGTGCAGAATTTTCCAACTCATCCATGTTGATCCTCCATATCCACCAACACGGTTAATGCGCCGGACATTCGCTCTTCTTTCTTTTAGTTTCTTAAACGACACCAGCGCTACGAGAAGACAGTGAGTAGGACATCCATGTCAGTGTTTGTATGCATATAAAAATATGAGAAATTTTTGAGAGGGAGAGTTGACTCACCCCACTCTCGGCCGAACTATGGCATTCGAGGGCGGATATATTCATAGATATTATGACACATATGTTTTTACTTTTTAATTGTTAAGAAGCTAAACTATGCGCATTTACTTTCCTCTTCTTATAAGCTTCTTTTGCACGTGAAGACTGTTATAATACGACTTACCTATCTTCAGTTATGCCCAGTCAATTGATTGCAGTCCCTCATATTCACAGTCAGTTTTGACTTAATCTTGAACAAATGTTATTTTCTATTTTACGGTACGATTCAGTCTATTTGATTTGTATATAAACCCAGTATGTTTGAAATACAAGATTCTTATCACAGAGGTTAAATTGGTATTCTGAGTAGATAAACAATTGAGAATCCAAGCTGCATGTTCATGTGTGAGCGTCATTCGTTCGTTGTTTAAATTTGTTGAGGCTTATGTCCTCTATATCTGACTCAAATAAACTATATCCTGTTAAATGAGTTTTCAAGGCATGCTTAATCTCCTAATAGAATTACGGATTTACTCGAGATTATTCAAAAGCCTGAACACCATTTGTAGAGATAATTTATTGTTAATGATTAATAAAAATCCGCAAGCACACGGTGAAGCCAAGTAAAAATCATGCGCAGTGGAGATGGCTGATAAGCCAACTCCTTTTTAGTCAAGCGTCACTCAATATTTATAGTCAGGCAAAATAAACTACAGACATGTGATGAGTCATGGAATATGAAATGTATACACATATACGCTCATATAAAAACAGTCAAGACTGATAAGCGAATAATTGACAAGGTCAAAATATGACTCAAGTAGAATGAACGGAATGGGATGTCCGAAATTTAGAATACAGTAAATGGGCTTAACATAATATCTGACTCTAGGATCTTATGTGTCCAAATTCGGCAGAAACCTGTTTTACTTCATGACATGAAATGTGTTCCACACTTCACCATTGAAATTGTATAACACTTTGAAATCATCATCACTCAAAAGCCACAAAAGTCACATTATGTTAGTTTTTGCAGTCTGAATTATCCAACAATGGATAAATAAAAAACAATTTGTGTAAACTTAAAGAAGTACCATAATGGTCAAGATAGACACATTTTCGATATACAGATACACAAACGTCGGGTAGATAAGGATATTGACACTACACTATCTATTATATCCATCAGTCGTGACAACTAAGGACAGAAATCTTCGCTCGAAAATATCAGTACTGTGGTTTGAATTTTGGATAATTTCATGAAGATTAGTAATAAGATCGATTCACAATCATGAATCACATCACTATTAATCAGGATTATCAATTCAATAGGTAATCGTCGAACAGTCTTATAGCCAGATGCCAAGAAATCAGTTCATGAGCATAAAAGAGCACATAAACACAATTAAACTTGAAAAGATAAGTAGTTAGAAATAAGGTTATCAAATTAAATTGACAGGATGTCTGTTTAGTGATGCGATAGCTCAATTTGCTTACTATATATAGTGCCTTTGACATAGCAAACTCACAAGACCTAAATGAATAAAAGTGTTAAACTAACAAACTGACTTATGATGTACAAAGGAATGTGAGCTGAATTATTCAATGGACACATGATCAAATTGTTTCAGTAAAATGCTTCCACAATAAGTTTTGTTACCATTGACAAGATGATTTTTCATACATTCAAACTTGATTAGATGAACTTAAACCATTTTATTGTTTCTTGTTTTTTTCACAGATTCGTTCTGCTGAAATCAGCTCAAAAACCGTTTCTCTTATTGTTCATGATTTTGATCTATTTTTTAAACATGATCACATTGCACAAATCAGTGCACCTTAGATTTGTATGATGTAATCAAAGAACAGCGTGGGTTCAGTTTTCCAGTAAGGGAAGATGAAAAGGAGAGTTTAGGAAATGAAACTTTAGAACAGTTCAGAGTATAATTTTAACATTACGCTGAGCCTATATGTACTTCATTGAACTAGATACGTCGAGGAAATACAAAACGCATACAGAAGAATGCTGTAGGATCATTAAAAACGTTACTTACATTTTAAGTAGAACGAATAAATGTACTACCGATAATAAATCAATCTGTGGATGAATATTCAAACGTGTCGCACAAAGCCATTGTTTCCGTAAGTTGCTTTATGTAAAACCCATACACAAAGCACGTCGAAGAAAACAGAAAGAAAATGGATACGTTAAATGACAACTATTTGTCAGTACTGTGGTCAATGCTCCACTGACATGATGGTATATGAAATTATACCACCTCCGGTATAATGACCAGTTGGTATATTCAATAAACGAACATCGAGCTGTTAAAAAGTTTTCTAGTTCCTTATACTGGGGGTCAGAATCGCATACAGTTGTCTTGAATTAACATTTACTATATGTGTACGGAGGATAAACTCCATATTTTATTGACTTGTTGCTTGCCACGTACATGAATTGAAATGCTGATCAACTTCCTAGAAGCAAAAAATCTTATTTCTTTTGTTTGAAGTGATAAATCTTGGAGTCATATTACACCATCGTAGATTATGTTTGCCACTAGCGTACCTGCTTCAACACAGAATTAATGATAGGGATCATTACGATAACCATCATCAGTCCATTGATTAATAAGATACAACAAACTAGAGACAATACTGGACATGAAATGTTGCAGAATCAACATTACATAAAGTTCTCCATCAAGTGAAAAAGCAAATACTTCACATCTTGCTGCTCGACTTCTCAACCCACGACGAACATCACATGGACTATCTAAAATTTGTAATCTCGACCAAACGTTATTAAACCAGCATCCAGAATACCTTGTTTGTTCATCATTACCAATTTTAGGATTAACAATCCCTTCATTCAGGATACGTTTTAAAATTAGTTCGAATTTCAATACTAAAAGATATGGCAAAATGTCTACGCTTTCCTGTGAAATCTGATGGCTTCCACCAAACGACGATACCCGTATTCGTTCAAAATTTAACAATAACAAACATTTGGTCAACATTAGGATGTATTAATCAGAAATCGGGTAACGATCAGTTTATCTGTCTGTGATTGGTATAAAACGATACACAGAACGTGATGTGGCTTATGTCTTCAAGACGATTGACCACAGTCTCATAGAGAATAAAGAAAGGATATATCAACCGGATGTGTCCAAAAGCATAAGTTAAATAATGGTGGTTTCTTAAATTGATATAATCAGTATGTGACAACTTGGTAATTCTATAAAAATACGATCGATGAGCGCACTTGAAATAAGGTAGTCAATGGTCACAGTGTTTATTCATAGCTGAAGCTAGGCCTCTTATTAATATTCGAACGAACTATTATTTTTCTTTTAACTTAGTTTGTGAAATGTAAATATTTCATTTGTCTTTTTTCGATGTTTGTCGGTGCATGTCAGTCAAATGAATGCATTATTCGAAAGCGACATTGCTCATTATATTTTAGATTGTTAATAAATTCCCTATCATGTGATTTAAATAATTAGATAGAATATGGTGATAAACAACAGTTAAGTATAAACATTGAAATAATAAAATAACACTTCACAGGATTTACCAAGATATTAGATTTTTATCTAAAACAATGATAATAATGAACTCAAAGCTTGCTAACTGCTTTTAACACACTTCACAACAAAGCAAATTCTTTATTTTGAAAATTCGTCAAAGTATAATGAAGAACAGCAAAGAATAACAGATTATGTGCAAGCGTTGGCGAATTGTTTGAGTCGATGCCTGGTAACTCCAAAAGCATGTAGCCTCTTCATGTAGTAAGCCATAATGCGTGCTTACGATACAGTTGCTATTACCGATACATAAAACACACATGTAGGTATGAGGAAGCACGCTCTCAAATACTTTATAATCTAAATTATACTCTTGATGAGCACAACAACTTTTTTACATTATGACATACACAGATAAGTTTTGTTCTCTTAGATAGACACTGATCAACAGCAGAAAATGGACAATTTACCATTGAAAACAATCGCGATATTGGTAAATTCAGATAATTGCGTCAAAGTTGCTAATTCGAAAACAGATTATAATAGTCGACCAAATCACCATTTCATTAACGTCAACATTATTTTTTATGTTAAACAACACAAATCTACTGTATCAAGATTAAAGTTATTTTCATATTTAAAGCAAACACAAATATTCCTGACCAATTTTTGCCGAATTTATTATTCTGTCAATGAACTGTAGACTTTTATTCATTTTTCAATCTTAGAGAGTCAGAGTATGTTAAATATACTCTTGACATCATCTTATTTCAGCGATTACTCGTACGTTTTAACTCCGATGACAATTAGTACAAGCACAAATGATGTGTGGAAATAATTTATTAAAATACTATAACGGAAGTCAGCGCTTTTCTGCCAGTGTTTATTAATTAGTTCTCAGATGCAATACTTCATCGGAACACCAAATAGCGGCCAACGGTATAATACAGTAGTCAAATAGAATAAATCTGGTATTTTTCAGACGTTAAATTTTATAATAATCGATAATGAAATCATTTGATAATACGTTTTCATTGAAATAAAATTCACGTTTAAAAAGTGTCAATTTTTACATCCAATCAAAGCAGTTTGTGTTACTGTGATTTCAGCCAATCAAATCAAAACTATGTAACATTGACAGACAACAAACTGTTTTTGCACAAACATATGAGCACACAAAGTAAGCTACCTGTTAACCACCCACACGTTTTAAAGTATTATGAATCACATAAAAATGAGGTTTCAACAATAGGGGTCAGGACTTTCAACCAAAGGTTGAGAAATGTCAGCTTATTTTCTCAACAGTGAGAAGAATATTGGAAAACGATTACTTCATCGACATCCATGATTGGTGAACAATGTACATGGTCACTTTAAAAAAACAGATTGAGAGAAAGACAACAAAACGCTTTGGTAGTCAATAAAAACCTGATGAGTCCCATTTAAATCTGTTTAACTACTTTGAACGAGATGATGAGGTGAGTGTTATCTGTGAAGACGAAGTAAATGAGTACATAATACAAGCTGAAATTTGATTTATTGAGATGAACTTCTTTTTTTCATCTGAACAATTGCAGATATAAGTTTCAATGTGATCTGTTGATACGTTTTTTTCTGGTCGTGAACTTTTTTCCTAAATTCTTCAAATGTCAAGATATCTGTGAATCTGACTGGCAGAACTATACAAAAGTAATTTTTGAAAATACTTCATATCGATATGTAAGTAATCATTTTGATTCTAGCAATTATAATTAGTCTCTTTATTATGCTTACACAGAGAGAATTCGGCTCAATCAGTCTAATCCGCTGGTGGATGGTGAATTTCAAGTTTTCACTAATGATGAAGTCAGTTGACCTCATTTTTAATAGACGTATTTATCCATGTTTGCATCTTTTTAGTTTGTTGAACCGAAATTCCCCTTCACATACTACAACAGTCGCATCACTATCTTTAATATTTTCCCTTCAGGTAAGTAGACATATTTCTTTGAACTGACGTCGTTATTGAGTTATATCGATCAAATTTTATTACGTTAATCGAGTTATTTGCATTGTATTCAGTGAATTCGTTTAATGCACCTAGTAAGGTGCAAGGCATCTTTGGATCTCTTTTCATGTTCAAAATGTCAATGGTGTAACGCTTTACAGCAAACAAAATACAGTTCGTGCAACTCAGTTATGTATTTAGTTCATTTCATTTTTTATTCATTCACTGTGAAATTGTTAATCAAGTTGAATGTTTTAATTGAATAAAAACAGGCTTAACGAAAATATACACATCTGTATACGTAGGACAAATCGTAAATCGTATGGCTGACACTGGATATTATCAATTTGAGCTTTTGGATAGGAGTAAGTGTTTCTACTACACAGCGTCATATTTCTTTGATTCATTTTCACTGATTTCATATAACTGATTTCGCATTTAAATTGATTATTACATGGGAGTTGATCGACACACAGTGATTGTTTTGCTTGTGTGATTTTCGGAACAGAATGTGTGTTCACAACACGTTAAACAAAACGTAGACTCAACACAAAGTATACACTCATTGTTTCAGTGGAAATGATAAACTTCCTATAAAGTCTATCATAAATACAAAATAAATGATATAACACCTGACACGATACTTCTTGATTGACTGAATTAATCCAACTGGTCTTATGTGCAACACTGAACAATGATTTGCGCGAAGTCAGATTGCTTTATAAAAGCCTATGAACTATCGACTTCAACTTGAAGCTGCCCAACACTTTTCTTGATTCATAAAAGTTTATTATCTGCGAGTTGCTGTCTGTTGACTACTTTACACTCAACCTAATCTTGGTATGATTAAGATCTACGAATCCATACATTTCCTGAAACAGCTGATTGCCGAACGAATAATAACTGTCTTCTAGAACGACATGGTTTACTCAATCCAGAACACTTAAAAGAGCGTGTTTACATCTATTCATTTCAGCCAGTTACCAGGATCGATAAATAACAGAATCATGAGAAAACGATTTTCTTTAGATATTACGAAATGAAAATTTTAGATCTCGTAATCATAATTATTCTTCTCAGTTGTTTGCATTGGAACGCTGATCAGATTGTTGAATTGATATTAATCCTGAAAAATACTTCATCATAATAGATGATCATGGACTTAACTACAATGTTCCATTTGAATCACAGAATGAAACGATAACATTTATGTAAATGTCGTCCGTGTTCAGACCTACAATTATTGGAAGAGATATTTGAAGCTTTATTTTGATTATCATTGTTTCAGAGGAATTATTCGCTGTCAAAGTGCCTTTTGTGAAAACATTTAATGGTACAGGTGAGTGAAACGTTTATGATCATTTGGTTACATGCGTTGAAATTTATCATTTCACCTTCATTCATTAAAAGTTCTCAAAGTTTATGAGATTGAACTCTCCTCAGAAACAGAAAAAGTAATAATTTGATCAATACGTATGAAATGAGTTACAGTTTTATGAAACCTGTAAAAATCAATGAAGAGATTTATTTTCGTTGACAGCCTTTAGTGTTACTTGATGAGAAATCAAAATTAACTGATGTATGTTCTTTGAAAAGCCATTTCTATACACAACACATTCATCTACATATGCACTCATCGCATGGT
This sequence comes from Schistosoma margrebowiei, assembly GCA_944470205.2. Classification (NCBI taxonomy): domain Eukaryota; kingdom Metazoa; phylum Platyhelminthes; class Trematoda; order Strigeidida; family Schistosomatidae; genus Schistosoma; species Schistosoma margrebowiei. The sequence continues at coordinate 4,282,983 of OX104027.1, read as the reverse complement.
TATCCCCACTATATGTTGTACTGTTTCAATACGAGACCTTGACATCTGACATTTATTTTGAATGATTCATGCTCTTCTGATTCACATAACGTTTACTTGAACATATTTATTATGAATTCATTCGCGGAAAACATTTGATCTAACAAGGTAAACAAAGACTAGATTTGACGAGTGATAAATAGATTTCAATTGATGAACAACTTCAGAAATTCATTTTTGGTAGGATCTTTAGAGATATTTATGTTTGAAAATAAAGAAATTGTGTTGTGTGTTCTTTACAAAGCCATGTCTCCACAAAACGCATTCATCTACATACCCATTCATCGTATAGTATTTCTTTAATATTAACCAATGAAATTAAGAAAACTTTGAAACGATATTTCAGCCGTCATTTATTTCTGAGATACAACAAAAGAGGACCATGGTAAGAGTCTGTTGATCGATTGAAATATTCATTCGACACGTATTCAAATGAATTCCCAAGTTCATTTTTTTTAAACAAATACTTGATAACTCAAAACATATATATTAAGAAATTTCACAGGTTGAAATCATGAGTCAGTTGAATGTAGACCACCATTGAAAACCTGGAAGCATTGGACGTCCGTTTCGTCCTGCTATGGGACTCATCAGCAGTGCGCATCTACGATCCCGCACCACACGAGGCTCGAACCCAGGACCTACTGGCTTCGCGCGCGAGCACTTAACCACTAGACCACTGAGCCGGAATACAACCGTGTTAATGTCTAACTTTAACCAACCCACGAAGTTGCGCCACCGTACACCATTGTCTCCAGTGAGTTGTTATCTCACAACAGACCGGTTGAACTTCACTGGTAACGACATCTCAATAGAACCCCAAGAGTCTTTCCTGAAGTCAGTCACTAGTGAGCAGTTGATTATTATCAGAATGGGTTTTGTGGAGAGTTCAAGAAATTTCACAGATTGAAATCATGAGTCAGTTGAAGCTAGACCACTATTGAAAACCTGGAATCATTGGACGGCCGTTTCGTCCTGGTATGGAACTCCTCAGCAGTGCGCATCCATATATACTAAGAATCGATTGTTTCGAAGGCAATTGAAGAAAATATTTCGTTCATGTGAATACCTTTCAAAATATCGGATCTTAATGAAAAGCCTGATAATTTATTGTTTCAATGATAATACAATAGTAATATCACTTCACAACCTAAGCATGTGACATTCTTTTTGAAGGATGCATTTTTATTTCATTCACATGAAATTCACTTGAAGTTGTTAATTACGAACTGATCTAAAGAATGAATTAGAGATAACACAGTAAACACCCACCAAAGTCTGACCACTTTGTGAGTGAGCATATATAGTTTTACACTTTTCAGTAACATGCTTCTTATTTATTCCTTGAATTTTAACTTTTGGTAGTCTTTTAATTGTAGAGGTTACAGCTAAGACAATTTATTTGATACACCCGAATGGGAAGATATCTTTTTATTATGAAAACGTAAGTTGAACCACTGTATAGAAGTTTAATTACTTTTTGATTTATCACTTATCAAAGTATGTGAATGCTGTCGATGAAATCAAGTTATTTTGAACACAGTAGAAAAAGATCATTAATCTGTGATGTGCAGACAATCTATTCGACAACATAAAGAATCTTTTGATGACAAGTCATGTTATAGCAGTTGTTAAGACCACTGAGTCATTATATGTTATTTCGTATCAGTACTATCGATGATGTATTCATGCGGAATAGTAACAAACAGCGCATGTTAGAGTACTTTACGCTAAGGGTCAAATTCAGTCAAGCTTTAGTTCATCATCCCAATAATTACTGTTCCAAAAGTTTAACGTTGAAAATTTTGAGAGCAGCATCCTTGCAATTATTCACAATCACATTTATTTTTCACAGACCTAGATATTCATCTCACAGTGTGTCGTCAAATACCATGGTAAGAAGACATTTCCTCAAACCTCATTGAATTTGACAAGTGCAGTTATTCGGAATACTCAGGAATGCTAGACAAAATGAATTCTAAGGAGAGAATCTCAGTTTGCTTACTATAAGTGTTATCATTTGTTTGTGAATAAGATAATCAGAGAGATTAAACATTACTTTAATGTATATTTGGTTTCCTTTAAGGTGGTTGTGTGTTAACAAATTTTGACTACAACTTCCAATAAATCATTTCAGATTCCTATGGAAATTGAGGAGAACGATCGACAATCGAAAATCAGTCGTACATTTGTGTGTGGATCAAGTAAGAAACTTTTCTACAAATGTTGTTAACATTTTGATGAACGTGAACTTGCTTCACCATGCATCTGTCCGTGTTACGTTCCTGTTTATTTGTACCCCATGACAACCATGGCGAAACGGATTGTTCCTTTAATCTTTCAAAAAGATCTAATATAATTTACTTAAAGTTCACATCAATCATTTATTTCGCGAGTAAAATCAGTTGATGAATATGCCACGAAAGTGTTGTGGATAATTGTGCAAAATGAATTTGTGATACAGTTCGTAAACACACTATATAAATATTGCTGAATATCGAACACATAACGTCAGTAAAATGTTTACACATCTTGTAAGAAAAATGAAGTATCACACCTGAATATGAATGTGAGTTTGACTGAATCCTGAAAGTGTTTGATAATTGTGATTAGATGTTTTGAACGATGGCTCAGGGTAATTACCTGAATTTAAATCAAACAATGTATCTACGATCCAACTTCTATCATCAGAAATGATTTGAGGTTTTGAAATGAGATCGTAATGATGTTGTCTCGACATTCCGTGCTAAATTCTATAGATATTGGCTTTCACAATACACATATGCCAGTGCTCACTTAGCCAGATACTTCGAATAAAACAACCAAGGAATATGAACGTCTTTATTGTAATCCTTTTGATGGCTATTTGGAGACGTCCCACAATTATGGTAACCGATTTATTAGTTCAAGCAAGGATATATCAATTGCAGTCTCAATTGTTCGTTAAACGTTTTGATAAACAATAGATAAATGAATCAAAACTTCACCCGAATGTACAGGTTAGTGTGTACGTGGACTAAGCATCTAGATGTATGAGCAAACGGAGGCTGAAAAGATTGTTGCTGGACTTTGGTCTCAGAGTAAGCATTATTTCTGAAATGCAAATAAACCTGAACGACGGAATGCGCTTCTGAGTCTTCACTGAGAGCAACCATTCTTATCTGGATTGTAAATTTTCATATTGTCTACTCGTTATTTGAAATGTGAAACAATACGTATAGTAAAATTTAATTACGCAGATGATGCACTGAAATTTTCGTGAAAAATGTGAAAGAATTGCTTATTTTTGAACTCACTGTTCAAATACTGATCGCTTTTGAAACTCAGAACGAAGTGTACCTTAAATTTTGGAGATGTCTTATGAATAACACTATGTGGCTTACAAGACATTTTCCAGTTTCTGATTTTGACCGATTCTTGTATGTTGCAAAAGATTTGTTATATCTAAAATAGATCTGAAACTTTTAAGAATCTTTTTTTGTTCACTTTGTTGCACAAGATAAAACAGATTATGAAATAATTGTTCCTGGAAAATGGATCAAAACTGGCACGTTGGTGGAGTATGAAGTCTTCGGGAGTATGTTAAACCTCAGTTTACCAGCATTGCCTATTTTCACACCTGAATACGTCACTTTTGTCTCGTCGAACTGAAAATTTCAAGTCTAGACAGCTATAAACAATATCCAGGCATCTGACACAAATGACGTCTCTTTTACAAAAATAACCACACCCCATGCATGTTTAATGATATTATAGCGTTCACCTTGAAATTAACTTAAACACATAGTCACACAACGACCGACGATTTTATATTCGTCTCATAAGAGAGGAAGCGACAGTCAGTTGACTAGGAATGGTCAGATTTCCTCGTTCTTATACGTTCGATATCAAATTTTCAACTGAATTGAATCGCGTTTACCGAAATCTCTCCTCTGTCGTACACATCCGATAAATTAAGAGTAGATTTCCGTTCAATACAAGCTAGACTAATGAAATAAAATTTCGACTAAGAGAGATATTTTCCATTATTGAATGAACAGATCACTTCTAATATTCATCGAACATAATTTCTCTTCTATCGTCGATGAACTGCCATTGACTCTACAAGTCCGATGCATTGAATGACGACACACCGACCGGAATCAGCAAACATAATTCAATATCTTCCATCATAAAAGGTCTATTGAAATCCTCTCAGGAAGAATATCATTGGTGATCGGGAAAACAATGGTACTGTTCACTTTTGTTTAATTGGCTTCTTAAAATTGAAAACGAATTGTGAGTCTAAGAACAACTGGATTTCTTGTACTGATTTTAACCATAAAACTTATATTATGAAACAAAACTGCAAATTTCATTGCAATAGGTGTTTCGGAATCCAGTAACACCATCGTGTGTACATGTTTCACTGTAAGAAATTATTGAAATAAACCGAACTCTCAAATCACCATCCATCATTGACGCTTGACACGCAACGTAGTTGTAAACAATTCAAACATGATGCTGTGAAATAACTGTAAAGTTGGAAAAGGCACAAAATATTACTATTTGTGTCGTGGTGACAATTTCCCACTGGATGAAATAGTCGCTTGACACTGTAAACACCATCATATCCTTGTGTCATTCTTGCTTTTTTCAATTCACTTATCTTTTGTTTATTAACTAAAAATGAAATCACCTTTATCGTTTTACAGCAATTTGTCGAGGATACAATTCGACTGAATCATGCCAAAGCGCAACAACATCGAATATGACATGTATTTGGTGCGAAAAAGCGAACACATGCATTGAGAGTAATGATCATGATACTCATGACTTGAAATTAAAAGATTGTTCTAATAAGGTTAGTACTTGTTCAGGTGCACAGGTTGTTTTCAGTATCATTCAATTCCAAATCCTTTGAGTAAATGGATTTACTCGGAGAAACAATTTGTTTCTGAGAATGTTAACACTATTGAATTCTTCGTTCAGTGGCCAACTTAAAGCTCTGTTTATGTAGACTTTAACTAGTCAGATATGAGTAAAATCCTTTCTTTCCATGGTAACAGTAGAAATGGATCAATGCTTGAGAAAAGAATAATAATAATAAAATGTACAACTGAAGAAATCAATAAGAACAAATTACAGTTGTAAACATGGTGGGCTCTTTACTTACAGAACCTTCAAAATAAACCTCACAAAGTGTTACTCGTTGTAAATCATGTGTCGTGTTTCAGAATATGGATTTCAGCTTCTCTGTTTTAAGTATGTCATCTGGATGGGTTACTTCAATAAAGCCGTTTTAACAGGTTTTTTGATTCATAGTTGGATAGTGACATTGAGAACACAAATTCCATCACACAAACTAGTCGTCAATTAATCGTACGTTAGTGTGTTCCTACCAAGTGAGTAGTAGACATTCTACCTTTCGTACTGAATACCACTGTTTTGTTTGTACAAACGAATTCGGGTGTTAATGATCTGAGTACACAAACATGAAACAAACTTACTGAAACGGCATCATGGATAACAGAATTTCATGTCACAGAGATCATCAAGGAAAGTGTGTGCTCAATACACGTTAAGTATTTGAGTTTTAGTAATAAATGCTACTGTTCTATTTTTGTTCAGAATGTGACTACCGACATGGTCAAAGAGAATAAACAGATGAAATCAACTCAGTACCTACTGTTTGGCATACCTTCGATCGTCACTTTGCTACTTGCATGCATCGGTTGTGCTATTTGGAGATGGCAGCATAAAAAAAGAACAGCAATGTAAAACCTTGAGTTATGTCTTATTATTCTGTTCACGTTGGCTTTGTTCCATGATTAGATAGAGACGTTTTATTTTAATTAATCACTCAAATGATTTGATTCATTTCTTTACAGAACTATGCACATTTTAATGCTTGTTTACTTAATTACTGACGTAATCTTATTGGCAATGTATTACACACTATTTTTAACATTCGTCGAATCTTTTTCATGTAATCGAAAGTGCATTACATCACCAAGAGTCCTATGTATAAGTATTTGTTTAATTATTCTTGCCGTATATACGTCAGTTTGTGATGAGTCCATTTTGACTGTTCATTTTCATGAAGTAATCTGTTGAATGACCTAATCAATAACTTACTAGACAGTTGCACCCATCATTACTTGATTATTACTTGTTCACACTGAGTGATAAACTATGATTAACTAGGTACAATCTAGTTTTATCATGATATCTTTCATGACTTAATTGTTCAGATTAGTAGTTTATGAACAATTGTTCCTTTCAAAGCACGGTCTTCATGAAGGTCTACAGTAGAGTTGTCTTCATCAGCATAACACAAAATTCCTATGCTTTGAATATAGATTTGACAGCCGCGTGCCCTAAATGTGTTTGTGGGATGAAATTTCAGTGTTGCACATTGAATTCCAGTTCTACGTGGAACAAATATTCCACAGTGGACGCCAAAGAGTTTCCTTGTGACCTTCATGATACTGAAGTGCTTTGACGTCATAACAATTTGCTATTCGAGATTTCCTCAGTCTTTAAAACAAATATTAAAATTTTATGAATACTCGTATCTTACTTTTGCAACAAAAAATGATACATTTTTGTCCAGTCAAATACTGTCAAAGAATATCAAATACAAGAAATAACTTTCTGTTGACAGAATGTCACTAACAGTTAAACTCCAGAGATAATTCCAACATTCCAGTAATAAAACAGTACTATCGAATTATTCCGATTAAACAAACAAATGCTTATATATATATATATATATATATATATATATATATATATATATATATCAAGGAGAACAACGGTTTTGATGAAACAACCGATTTATCAGGACAGAATAAGCGGCTTGTCTAAAGAAAGCTGTCTAAATCAACTAAATAGAACCGATCTGACTCTCAAAAAATATGTTTTACATAATCTTGATGTGGGCAGACGTGCTGAAAATACTCAGTTGATCAAATTAGTTTTATCCATTACACAATTCAATGCATAATCGCTTTTAAAACAATATTCAGGTAGTGATGACATTCTTCCCTTCCTTGTCATTTATCTATCACAAAAACTCTCAGGTTGTGCATCATTTGCTGCATAAATCCAACTAGCGAATATTCATCCTAGGTACGTTTCAAATGGATATGAACATTTAAATCCCTCACATTCGAATATGTCGATTCACAAAATTCAAGCGTTCTTCTTACGCCATGGCGCGTTCAGGTCAATGTTTAGAACGATTTGACATCTAATCTAAAACACTTACTAGCCAATTTAAATTACATAACATCAATTCAGACGTTATCAGCTATTTCATACTTAATTACATTGTCTTCAAGTTATTCTGCATCATTGCACACCGGCTTCTAAATTGAATTTATTCACGACGATCCATAGTTTCAATAGACAAATCAATTTTCCTACTTATCATCAATCTATGGTGCTTTTTCTTAGCTAAAGATTCAGAGAAGTATATTCATGCGTCCTTTTTTGATCTTTATGACTGGTTGGATAAATGTAGAGATGTATTCCTGATATGCATCAATGATTACTTAGCAAATAGCGACGTGGAAATAGTGTTTTGTGCAGCTTAACTGAACAACTCTAAGAATAAATTAAGTCCTTCTAATAGCGTTCCCCTTAAACATAAGGATTGTAAACAAACAGATTTGGTAGGATGCTCATATTGAAACAAACTGTTTCAGAGCAGTAGTCTCGTGGGTGCTATACATAAATTTTACCGATTCAGTTGTTTGTGTACGACGTCATTTGCACTCCTGCAAACATATGTAATTGTATTTTGCCTCACAAATACGTTATATCAGATAAAACACATAATTATCTATGACAGTCACAGGAATGTTTCTTTAAAATGAATAGCTCCACAGTAGCTACACATTTGGTAGGAGTTCTATTCAACCAGAGAAACATTGACATCAACGTATCAAAGGGTTCTGGGACGCGAGACACATCATCATGAGAAATGGATCTCCATCAAAACCGTGATAAGATTCAAGAGATGAAAACAAGAATGAAGTTAAGATTAGCATCACAAGAACATAGGGAGTAAAACCACAATATAGATACACTGAAGTAAACTAGCAAGTAAAGAGAAGCATTAGAACCGACAAGCAGAATAACGTGCAAGATCTAACAACAAACGTGGATAAAGCTCGTAGTGAGAGAGATATAAGGAAACCATATTATGTAACACTGAAACCCTTGAAAATATGATATTCCAGAGTTTGCGGTTGAGGACAAAAAATGTAAGCCAATCACTGACATTTAAGAACGGAGGAACGGTTGAGTAGAATATACAAAGACTTTGCAATGGATGTCACTCTGTCTACAATAAAAGAAATTAAGTTGACCGACAAACAAGTCAAGAATGGAATAGGAGCGGTACTCATTAATATACCACTTGACATACTGAAGTGTCGACTGCAAACTGGTTCGACGTTGCTTTTAGGTAGAATCGTGTAGTAAAACAAGTACTAATAGAATGTAGAGATGCCAAAAATAGGTGGTCTGAGGAAATCCGAGAACTGCTGCCGGTACCAAGACTCAATTTCTGCACGGTGGTGCAGAACCGGTTAAGAGATCATTAAGTGATTTACATGTAAATAGACTCATAATGGATAAAGACAAAGTGATATAAATGTCACATGTATATAACTGTAAAATTGTATTTTTGAGTAGCGTGCACTTGCATTCGTGGGTTGAGCGAGTGCGAATACATCAATCGTCCGTGTTCAGCCACATTCTCAAATTCAAATAATTTCATACAATAAATGTAATTGTTTGCCTAATGATCAAAAAAGAGTGTTGATGAAAACTGCAGTTTCTGTAGATTAAGCATACAACTGAGTTATTAAAAATCGGTCAGATTTAAGGCCGTATAAATTGATTAACATGATGTTCTGTGGATTCATTAAATGAAATTGTCAGGTTATTGATCGGAAATCAATATGGGTTAGATAGAGCAGGAGAAACAAATGTATTTACGAATTGGAAGTTATGTACTGTGTAAAACAATATAGATTAAGTACACAATGATATATATGCGATGAATATTTTTTCAAAGTTTGTTCTCACATTCTACATGACGCCTAAAATAATGTTTACCACGTTCAGTAGAATTTTCGGACTATTTCTTTTCAAATCCTGTCATTAAACAAAATAAAATTCAATGCAAATATTTTTAATTGATATTAACTTTGTAAATTGATGGTTACCTTGTTCTTCGTGATTTTTGAGGTAAAGGTTTATTAATTGAGCAGTTTTGATTGGATCCCACCGACGAATGAAATGAATTTTTGGACGAAGTGCCGTGATTTCTTTGGATTAAACAAACATGGAGTGGATTCCATCTTGAGAATCAGTAAACAAGTGAATGTTGTCGTGGCTGAATGTAAACGTGTTCACCTGCTGCAGTGGCTGTAGTATGTTCAGATCACCAATAACAGCTTCCAACATGCGAATGATCTATTTCAAACAGATCCGGTCTAAATACAAGCCAAACAAACCACATCACACGATAAAACGGGAGACTGCAATCAAGAAACTGACATGACTTAAAAACAGTTAATTGTTTAATAACGGTCTGTAGGAATGTGAATGTAACTGATCTAGTGGCTAAATATTTACACAACCGAAATATTAACGCATTATTAACATAGAACTCTCCTATAACTAAACGTTTGCCAAAATAGAACAACAAAGGATACTGAAGAGTTTCTAAAGATTTGTATACTTTGGTTGAGTAACCGGTATAAAAATAGAGGCATGGTCGTTGTTGTTTACTTTTACAATCAATAATGCCTATTCTGAGACGTTTACCGGTTCAATAAAATCCAATCCGTGAGGTCGTTCAAGTTCTTTCCCAACCTTTGGGAGGGCAGCATACGATACAGGTCTTTTAGGCACAGTGTTGAGAATATAAAAAAATTACATATTTATACTCTTGTTAACTTAAAGTCCAGCGGTCAAACTTTCAGTTCTCAGTCATTTCACTGTTCAGTGCAAAGGAAAATGTGTTTGACGTGGTACTTCGAACTGATATTTCTTTTGTAAATTGATCAATCATCATGCTATAGCAACCATTCTACAACGAATTTCGATTACGGTTTATTTTGGTTATCACATTTTATCAAACTAATGAACACACATTTTTATTTGACTAGCAACACTTCGCATATTTCTTTGTACCGTTATGATCACCAGGACACACGACAGACTCCATCTAAAATTTCGATCGCTTAAATATCACTCGACGATCCATACTCTTCACTATGGATGAATGTATTCATATCCTATTATTAGATTTAGCTTTGCCGTGACTAGCTACAACTACCTTAAATCCGAAAATGAGACATATGTTAGCATGTAGGTCATATTACAGTTCGATCTATGAGATCTGGTCACAATTTGATATAATCCTCGTCATTACTCTCTAATGATTTAGTTGACAATGCTAATCACCAGGTTTACCCACAAGTTACTAATTTTTCTGTATTTTTCATAAATTAGCCGAACCGACTGATTTATACTGACATATTGATTCATTGTAAAGTTTGTAAAATTATAGCTACACATCAGTAGTAAACCAGATAATTCTGTGATATTTAACAATTGTAACCTTATGTGAAAAGAACGCATCAAGTTCATATATTTCAACAACTAACCTTTCAGAGTTGTTTCCATCCAAATAATTAGAAAACATTATATCACCTCAGAATAATGCATATACATTCCGGAAATAATAGCTACAGAATTCGTGCCAGTTTACATGCATGATCATTTTGATGGAAATTGTAACATTACATGTAGAGAACAATCAAGGGACATTAGATTGTTTTGAGTTTACCAGTTCAAATTCCCTGCGCCATATCACGTTTATTGTAACCATCTATAACTAAAGACAATAAAGTAGAAGGGAAGCGCATGCATCAACAAGGCAATAATTAATGCACGTGTTAAGTGACTCACTGATATATTGTTCATGATAAATATTATTCAAATTAGCAAGGGTAACAGAGGCGGTGTTACTATGAAGCAACAAGGTGTAGGTGATTAAACTTGGTGTACTCTGTAATAAGAATGGCTAAACGGCTAACGTCCCTGTAATATAGTTTATGGAATAAGATATACTTGCGTTTGCTCAAACACTTATTGTATCTTCAGATGAGCCATATGCACTGGTAAAGTGAATAAAGGATTGGAGTGGTTCTATCTTACATATGGGATGTGCAGATTGTTCCACAGCCTTAAGAATTTACGAGTAGAGTAATTCATATGGGAAGGTGATTTAGAATGAGTAACTTTCACTAATGACAAGGAGTTACAGATGTTGTAATTAGAGGTTTCTGCATTTTGGATTAAGCAACTGGATATGAAGATAGTTTATTTTTTAATTTCATCACATTATTATTACTATAAAGGAACACCAGATACATTGTGCCACACAAAATCAATGTGAGTGTGATGAGATAAACAATGATGGATGGACACAAAAAAATGGGATTAAATACGAACATAAATCAGTGTATGTTAGCGATATAATGACAATAGTAATGTAAGAAAAATTTCAGTTAGCAAATGTAAAACCTTAGAGAATTCTTCCAGTTAAGGATGTTACAGAATGGGCTCACCTACAAGAAAATTTTCACAAACGACAATCATAAAAGCTGAAAACAACAATCAGCCCAAGGCAACACCTCGTATTACATGACGTCTGACAAAGACAGCGTTAGACAAGGAAGAATCCATTTTAACTATTTGATGTCGTTAAGTTTCACTACCCGCAACATGCACGTTTTTCCATAGGAAGTGGGTGGTTGAATATGTCGAACACTTTAAAAAAAAAAGTATAGCTTTAGAAATCTGATTGTTTCCACCAAACAATGATATCCAGCTTCAATTAATAATCAACACAAACATACATTTGTTCAACACCGTAATTGGTGTATAACAAATATCGGGTAACGATCAGCTTATCTGTCACAGTGATGGATTCACTGTACTTGTTGTGGGTTATGTCATCAAGGTGACGGACAGATCTCTTTGAATTCACGGAAAAGCATATTTATTAGCATCACATAGTCATTAGAGAAGCAGTATTTATTTTTAAGATGAAAATTTCATTCATCTTTGTTCTGTGTATGCTGCTGAGTACCATTCATATGAATGTACTTTTAATAAGAGGCATTCTTTAATGTGTTGAAGATTCATATCACTACTCAATAAAGAATATAGTATAATATATCTTAATTGAATAAGTAAAATGTGGTGACAAAGGCAAATAAAATAGAACAAGAAAGTACAAACACTGGCATTTCTGTAAACAACAACTGAGGTCATTAGCTTGATCACACTCTCTTATAATGTACTTTATTGAATGATAAAATGATTTTCTATCACGATCTTGAGCAATGTTGGATGAGCAAACACTTGGTGATAATTTGTTTGGATGCCACCAATTTTTTTTCTTCAGACATATTTTATTTCATCCGTGGTAATACAGAAACATAAGAGGAATTAGATAATTTGCTATTTCAGACGCTACTGGCTGACGTGTTGATAAATTTTGGCATCTTCTTATACAGTGATAAAAGGTTTCAGCCTCACGTGTGGCACCAGTGTTTTCAAGCTCCTGTTATTTTAACTGAAGAGGTCCATGGTCTCAAACTATTCAGTTCAGGATATTCTATCACAACTAACTCATCCAAATGAGCTGCATTGTTCAACATGACATTATTCCAGTATTCATACACAGAGTGCAACTAAAATAATTATCGATAACATGTGTTATTAATTGTTGATGTTCTGTGTCTGAGGACAGTGAGCAGAATTTTCTTGGATTTGGTTTCAACCGAATTAGCATTAACCAGCAAGCAGAATCTGCTGTCTTGATGAACAATGCAGTTAGTGTGGTTATAACGTTTATAGAAAACTTGTAACAGCGTAGTTTGATTGGTAGATACGTTACTCTAATCGACGTTCCTACGGAAGTGGATTCTAGGGGGAAGATAATATAACAGCATAGATTCGTTTTTCAAAGGTTGACCTCAAACATTTATTCATTCACCTTCTGATTTTGTGAAGGCGTTATGTTTCTTACTATCTTGGAGCGTATGTTGAGGGGCTTTGTTTGTCTGAACAAATAATACCATGTCCCACAGTGACTGCGCTAAGATATAAATAAAGACATATTCACTACTTGTCTGGTTTTTTTACCAATAGCACGAGGGTTACTTAGAGGCATGGAACTGGTGAGCCCGACCTGATCTGATGTGGTCTAATGGTTAGGCACGCGGTCTAGCATTCGGGAGGCAGAGATTCGAGTGCGTGTGCGCACTGCATTATTGTTCACCGAAACGCCCTTGCATTCAATGTTTGTTGTCCGTCAGTCGCTCAGATATGAGGAGAGATGACCAGAGGACAGATTGATATGTCAAAGTGCCATATTGGAACAGTACAATTTTTTTGTTTATATTAATAATAACAGTATACAAATACTACAAGTTTGGTAGACTTCCATTTCACTTTATACTTAAGTCAACAATAAATATAAGTTATTGACATAACATGTTTTTTTATCACCCTAGTGCTACGTTCCAGAATTTTGTATGGACCACTGATAATGATTGGTTTAACGTGAGCATAGCCATGATAGTCATATCGTCTGTTCAATGTTATGTTTACTTAACAGTTTGCTTATAAGTTGTGTTTAAAATTAGGTATGTGGAATCAATGCAGCTAACATAGTGACCTTACAGGTAACGTACTGTACTATATCTTCACGGTTATTGATTCTGGAATGTCAGAAATTAAAAGAAACTGAATGGTGCACATAAAACTGGGTTATATGATCACATTATATAGCATGCGGCAGGAAAACTGGTGAACTTATTGCATAATTTTTTTAAACATGAACAAAAAATGATGGGAACATTAATAAGTACTTGACCATGGTTTACTTCAAAATGTTTTGTCTAAAAATCACGTATAAATAAATTTATCGATCGTGTCAAGTTACTAAATATATCCTCTACCGAAAGCTTTTTAGAATTAGTTCATATGGTATATATATATATATATATATATAAGAAGAACCAGCGAAATACTCAGTCATAGAAGGACTCAGTGCAACTTTTAAAAGTATCACTGAGGCTGTCGTTGGAATGCAAATTGGTCAGGAGTAGGTCAAAACAACGACCAAGACCCAAGTCACAAAACAGGTCACAAGTGTCCAAACAATGTTGGCAGTTCTGTCCGTATCAGTGGATGTTTGATGTCAACCCAATCAAGTGCACGCAACCATGCGCCCGGCTCAAGCAAAATTCCAATTAATGGGGAAATGAGTAACCTCTACCCAGGCCGCGACGACTGAGGAGTTGCACCTAAACATTCTCTTGTTTTATATTAGAGATAGAAACGCTGGTTTAAATTTCTTGATAGATACTGGTGCTGCTTTTAGTATCATCCCTGAAAATAAAACTCAGCTGAGTCGAGCAATGTTTCATATTACACTTCAAGCTGTCATTAAAACTAAAATCGCGACATTTGGGCAGAAAAATTTAACACTGGATTTAAGGTTTAGAAGGCATTTCCCCTGGCAATCCTGGGGATGGACTCTCGAGAGATACGAATTTTTAGTCGAATCTAAGAAACGGTGCTTAACACTAAAAGAAACTTCGAAGCGCGATATTTTCTGTTTCTGCATTCCCCTGCTCGGTTGTTGTATCATGGTTGTATCAGTTGTCGGTTTCGATATAGGCTCTTTGACTTCTTACATTAGTGTCGCTAGATTTGGTGAAGTCAAAGTGGGTACAAACGAGTAAAGTGAGAAAGCTACACCAACATCTGTTGATTTTTACTAGGAATTAGTCCTTGTGGAAACAGCTGCCAAGTTACAAGTTAGGAATATCCAGAATACCAATCTGTTCTGTAGGACAATCACTTACGTGGAACCGAAGAATTATCTATTTTATTTATGTATTTTCACTTTGTATCTTCTTATTTTATGCAGGCAGTGAAACAGTTCTTCACGTTTGATTGGTTTTCATCAATACCTTTGAAGTAGATTCTTCTTCACTTTTTACTTGACGGCGACTCAAGAGGCATGTGAGTAAGCACGTGATAGCCAGTCTGAGAATGGAAAATTCGTACCTCAACAACATGGTGTTGAGCAGCCTGCTCACGACACCTCCTCAGATATTCTTGATCCATATTCTCACACGTTCTCTTGAGAGCATGTTACAAACCGTCAATGATAGTTGTAGAAGAAATCACAGGCTGCAAAATAAGACGACGGGTCAACAAGTGAAGTGACATCCATTGGAAGTCAAACATTGGGCGAGTTGACAATTTTCCCTTGAGGTGAGAAAACAGAACAAAGGTGTTTTTAATAGATACGTAATACGAAACGACTTTCCTACTAAAGTCGATTCTAGGGGGAAGCTGATATAACAGCTTAGATTGGTTTTTCAAGAGTTGACCTCAAACAACCAAGCATATGTAAAAGCACTATATTTCATGTATTAATTCACCTTCTTATTTTGTGAAGGCGTCATATTTCTTACTATCTTAGAGCGTATTTTGAGAGGCTTTGTTTGTCTGAACAAATAATATCATGCCCCACAGTAACTGCGTTAAGATATAAATAAAGACATATTCACCACTTGTCTGGTTTTTTTCTATCAATAGCACGAGGGTTACCCAGAGGCACGAAAATATTTCTGATTATGTGCACTATATTTTGTGTTTAAGTGTCCTTAAGACTGGCTTTCACACTGGAATGTTATCGAAAGAACTGGACAACGACTTACGTTCAGGAAAATACGATGGTGATAGTAAATTGAGGTTCAACTGCTAATTAGCAGTATATGTTTTCAAGTAAAACAATAATGTATTAGTGTATTTTTTGTCATAACCTCATGGGTAGAAAAATTGCACATCTGACATTTCGTAACTTAATGTAAGCCACTTTTTAAGAGTAAATACATGATCGAATATGATACCATCTCTTTACTTATTGGCAAATAACAAAAAGTATATGCATTATTAACTTTCCAACTCATGCTCATTTTATTTGAAATAAATTCATGATACTTATAAAACGTGAGTCAGCTTTGAAGACGCTAGCGATGTTGGCTTCCATGAAAAACTGTAAATTATATGACTCATTCGTCGAGACACGGTATCGCATTTACTTCAAGCCACCATCGAACTTACATGACTAATCTAAGAATTGCGTTTCGTTGCAGTAAGAGCCGCGTGAATAGTGTTCGTTAAAACTAATCAGGATGAATAAATATACGTACCAAACAAATAAACGTTCATGGAACACACATGCCGATTATTCTCAGTGGATAAAGATGTTATTATCCCTATCATTCAACATTATTGTAAGGTGACAATATTCATTTATCTGCATGGGTTTAAGTACAACCACAACATGTTTTCTAATAATATATAAAGAAACTGAAATAATGAGCAAACGAATTCGCACACAATTTTGAATCAACACATAACTCAGAATCAAATTATTAGGTCAGTAGTGGGTGACTAAAAATGATAGGAATCAACCTGTTGCATTTGGAGGTTGTTTCAAGAATGACCAATCAGACCTAATTCCGGAGGTGTGGAACAATTGTAGAATTATGGTCTACCATGATATTAGTACTGCTCTAATAATAGACCTAATGCTAAATTTGTAGATTTGTCATGATATAACTGCCTAATCTATAAGATCTTACGTGAAAGTCACACCATCGACTACATCAACTCACTGTATCGTATCAATTACCAATACATGATGTAGAACAAGGTTAGGCTAGAGAAAGAACAATATATTTAATATGAATAGAAGATATAAGGTAACATTCAGCAGGGACCACGCCTGCATGGCCGAGCCATGCCATTCGATCAACTCTAATTCATTCAGTTCATTATTCGCGCCTTCTCCATTCTTAGGTATTTCTCCGCGTTAAATATTGAATATCTATTTTCCGAATAATCTCGTATTCAGCTTTGAGGATTGTATGGTTATGGTCCAATGCCACCACACAATCATGATGTAAGATATTAGTCTAAAAATGATCGGAATCAACCTGTTGCAGTTGGAGGTTGTTTCAAGAATGACCAATCAGACCTAATTCCGGAGGTGTGGAAGATTTTAATCAAAATAAAATGCTTGATGAACAGGTAGAATAGCTGCGTTCAAAATAAGAAGAGTTTACATAGACGAAATGGGCAATAAAATGGTGAGATGCGGAAAATAAACTTGATTGTATCTCGAGACGACAATTTGGTCATCAAATGCAGTAAAATAAACAAAGATGAAGGACGCAGTGTGACGATGAGTAGTGAAAAAATATGTGTGTAATGCAACCAAACAAATGACAACTATTCAATCGCCGTAACTAGTGAAAATAAATCAGTTGTTAGCTTCAAGTCAACATTTCGTTGTTGAACTAAGAAAGACAAATATTTTGGTGAAAAAATACTACAATTTCGTTTAAGATCACATTATCTTAATAATTAAGTAAAATCATGCAGCTAGAAACATTCCCTTTTCAGCTTTTTTTTTAAAAACTCGCCTTTTCAGAGTGAGTGAATATCCGTGGAAAATGTACAAAACCCAGTAATTGTTAGCTTGAAAACTCAATTCAAGAATGTAACAAAACAAGTCACTGAAATAAATGTAACCGTATTAAGTTTCACCATACATATTTGTGTGTTCAGAGTCTTCACAAAAACACGTCGGACACCTGTCATCCGTTCAAAATGCTTCATTCAATAGAAAATAACAACATGAACTACACATTGCGTCATATTCGGTTCCAGCGTATCTAAAGTATCCAGGTGGAACATGAAACTGTGAAAATGTTTCTTTTCTGTACTTGAACTGACGTTGAAACTTGTATTTTTGCCTTTTCGAGGTTTCTGCAAAAGAAACAAGAAACAACGGAACCATTAAACAGATTTCAAGTAGCGATTATATAAGTATCTAAACTGGATGTTTTCCGAATAATCACTTCATATTGAATACACGTTTTTAGAAAAGTGGTATTCATTTCATTTATCATTGTTACATGCGTGTCTTGATTTTCATTCATCTGAACACAGTATTAGAATGTGGCATTTCTCATTATATTTCGACTGTTTTTATTCTCACCACACAATAGATAATATCATGTGATTTGAATAATTAGGTAGAATATGGTGGTCAACATCAAGAAAGTATGAAAACTAAAATTGTTTCAACAAAACAACAATTAAGGTCAACAGACAGATATTTTCGAATCAGACTTTCAGATTAAGAACACTATTATTTTCAGTATTAATATTTTGGAGAAATATGTTTTATACGAAAAAGCACATTAGTTTAGAAGAACTGAAGTACATTTAATGATTATGTGTCATATTCATCAAACACATATTCCTGATTGAGTCATCAAGTGACAGTCCACAGTTTTAATAGTTTTGAGAGGAGAAAAGATCAACATGTTGTGATCAGATATAGCAAATAATATTTGTCGAGAATAATATGTTTCTGTCGTAGAATTCCTCTTTTAAATCATTTCAACTATATTGTTTGTTTGTTTTCAAAGAAATTATGGTGTAGAGTAACGTAGAGGAGTGAAATATGCACGCTCACTCGACCGAATTAGAGAAGACAACAAAAAAACAACTAAAGCAACGAACAATCCGTGATAAATACTTCGTAACGAAAGTCACATATCATTTTCTTTCTGTTCCTCACTCATGAGCACTGTCAATTGACATGCGTTTGAAGATATTCTTCACATGTGTATTAGAGATTGTGATCAACTCATCACCAGTTGTGCCTTCAGTGCATATGTTGAGCAATGAACATTTAGACGGTTCTAACCGTGAGTTGATACTTGAGTGTTCACTGAAGATGTTTCTTGCTGGTGAAAACAGTTGAGAACACTGCAGAATAATATGTACTTTTCAAGGACCAATGCAAAAATATACTATAGTTTTGGAGTGTTATCTAAAAGTGTTATGCATGGAATTCATGGTATATCAACATTTTGTGTTGCTTTAAAGCGTTAACTGGAAGGGCAAATGGTAACGGTAATTGGATGACTTCTCAAATAAATTTAATATGAAATACATCATAACTAATAATAATAACCTCATTTTGTGCTACGAACACTGCGACGGCATAGCATGTTGAGGATTATCGAGAATTTATCACTACACGACCGACAAATTCCAGTTTAATCCGATGCAGAAACAATCTTCTGTAATATTATCAGTATTGTATTTTAGAGCGGGTGCATATATAATAATGTATGAATAATGAATTTTTGACATTCGGAAATCCCTGGTTCAATCAGCGCTAAGGTCGTTCAATCACATTGGACCATAGTGCAGACAAATCTAAAATACATATCATCTATAGGGACGCTCTCGCTTTCTTCACATTCCATACTGTATTTTTAAGCTTCTTACTTATCAATGAAAGTTCACTTTTAAAAATGTGGCAGTGAGAACATCAGTTTTACTAGCCAAGACGGTTTTCCATGCTTACCACTGGAACAGGGTGCCCTCAAGCTGTTCTTGAATCAGAATTACATATCCAGAACTATTGAATCTATTGCTATTGCGGAAAAATTAAAAGAAAATGTAGTTGTGTGATATGTGATTTGGATGCCACAACAAGTTGAAGAAAGTGACCCGAATACATTACTCTGGATCATACTTTAATCCTGTGGTGCACAAACAGAGCTCCTGGTAGTTCGGTTGACGTGATTGATCTTATTATCAATGTCTTCATACATACATGCGCTCTTAACTTTAATGCTAAAATTGTTACAGGATATTTAAATTTTCCCGTAATAAACTAGGATACCGGTAGTTGAAAGTCGTTTGATCATGAATAAAGGACAATCATTACTACGCAATGCTGGTAACAGTGTGTTTGTGCCTAAACATTCAGTTATAATTTACTCTGTCTAATGTTTATTAGAGACGTCATCCCACTTACGATACAAGAACGCAATGAAATCGGTGACGTTAAATAGCAGTTTGTGCTCGCTTTCAATCTCGCTTGTAACTGACCCATACACAAACTACGTCAATAAAGTTACCATTAGCATGCTTACTGCGACTCTCCTTGTTCTGTGCTTGATTTCTCGCGTCCATAAGCATTAACTTTGTTTGCCTGAATTGTGCACTTTTCTGCGTTTACTGTTATTTATCGTCGGACTTTTCACCATCACCATATAGTAACGTTGGTGACTCATCTGTTCCTAGGAGTTCATTTACACGCAGTACAAAACGTCAAGGACCCAGAACACAACTTTGCGGTACTCCACTAATATTGGTTTCCAGATCGAGCACTAAGAATCGACTCTTCCATTTTGTCTTCGACCTACTACGGAATTTTTAAGCAATTTAAGGAAACGTTCATCAATGCCATGATTTTCTGGCTTTAATGGCAGTCTATTTGTTAGCACCTTGTCAGATGCTTTGCTGAAGTGTAAGAAGCCAACATTCTCTGATTTTCCATTGACTATAGTCCTTATCCATTGCTCTATTTTTACGAGGAAGTTTGTTGTGTACGATAAACGATTTGGGAAACCATGTTGATCTCTGTATAACAAGTTGTTTTGTACAAAGTTAATCATTGTCCTTTTAACTGTTCTATACAGTATTTAAAATACGATTCTGTCATGTTAACTATCACAGTAAATGTGTTGGCAATAAATTGTGCAATTTGTGTGGGGATTTTTGGGTATAGTTAATCCGGTTCTGTCGACTGTTCCGTCTCTAAAGTTGGAATAAAATAAAGAGAATCGTCTCGATCAAAGTCCACCTTTAACAGGCGGTTATTTGAATTTGTATTTCGGTCTAGTTCATAGTCTGAATGTGGATTCGGAGAGAAAACTGCCTCAAAACATTCCACCATAGCCTCAGTGTTTACTTGAACACTCTTTGTCTTTTCATTTACATGTAGGTGCTTCTGAGTCAATTATCCAGTTTTTAGCTGAGGCTCCAGAGTTGACCACTTTCATGTTTGCTTTGCAAACACATGTGATATTAACCATCTCTGTGAGACATTAATGACATCCGCATTTTCTATATCCATCATTGCATTGGACGTCTCCATTTTATTTTGCGTACTGCGAGCCTACGTGTGGCACATCTTACCCTTACCACTCATAGTGGTTTGAGAATAGTTTAGCTCAAAACTTATAAATTTTTAAAACCCTTACGTACGACATTTCATCCGCCCTTTCGATGTTGCTCGTCTAGTTTTACTTATTACAACCGTATTTTAAGATGGCTAACCAGGCTGAGAGATTCACGCACGTATAATTATTTCCATTCGATGTGCGTGAGTTTCCCAGGATCATGTTTCTTTCTTCCGTCGAAACAAAATTAACCTTTATGTAATGAATACACATAAGGATCACTTTTTTGCTGTTGTGTACAGCTTACAGATACTAAGTTTTAAAACTGTTTCTGGGAGTTGCTTGCCTAATAAGAAATTAAGTTGGCTGAGTTGGTGGTCAAATAAAGACTTTGATTTCTTTTCGGTAGATTTTCTTAAATTATGGAAAATAACTGACATGTCAGGGATCTCCGTCTCACCGGGTGGTGGTATTTTTATTCATGAAATCTTCCGATCCCTCCAGTCCAATTTAGCGTCAACAACAACGTATATGTGCAGCTTCTCTGAGTTTAGTGCACACACAATGTGATCCTTTTCTCTGTAGTTGTTACATCGCATTCTATCATCCGCAGGGAAATGGCATAAAGTATTGTTACATTGATGTTTTGCGTGTGTCGTAAATTTCTTTCGTGATCTCACAAAACCGACAAAGAAAACTGCTATCCATAATATGTATTTTCTAAAGCTTTATACGTGGAAGATAGTGGAACTACACAAAACTGGAGTTTTGTTTATTACTGTAGTCCACATCAACAAATAGCCGATAAGACAAAAACTACTTTGGATACAAATACTGCTAGAATGTTTAGTCAACAACAATAAAAATATTAGCGCCGTGCTTATGTAAAGATGAAAAATTGCTTTAGAAAATAAGCTCAACTCTTGCAGACTGCATTAACCAAAAAACATTCAACTATAGCGAAACCAGTTGTTTTGATAATCATGACACATATTAATATGCTTTCATCAATAAATATGAACATTCCTGTCTCACATGAGATCAGTTTTGGTTCGAGAAACAAAGTTGTCAATTCACATAGTGCGACGATTGAAGACCTGAGTTTGAAACAGACGAAAATTATTTGCTTCCTGAAGATAGAACTTAAATTTCTTGACTCATACTAAGCACCAGGGATTTCTGCCGACAGACTGAAAACACTGAACATGGTCCAACTCAATCAAGATATTGTCTAAAAAACAAATACTGAAGGTTATAGCTTCAATTGTCCAGACAGACATACCTGAAATTCTATTTAAGTATTCATTTACGAATGCTTCCATACGTAGAAATCCATTTCGATTTTGTTGCAGAGTAACAACGAATCACATAACTAAATGATAATTCAAAATGTTGTTGATCGCCTGTAAAATCTGATCGCTTTCACCTAAAGATGACATAGAACGTTTATTATTATTTAACAAAATATTACATTTCTTCGAAAGTCAAATGCATCCAAATAAATATATCTAGTGTCCATCAGTCCATCTGTTGTCGCAGTGACTTACGTGTAACGATAAAAAGATGAGTTGTGAAATGTTTCATCAAGATTCACGATCACAGTCTCATAGTTAATAAAAATGGGACGTATTAGCTAGTCGGGTAAAAGAAACATCGGGATTATTATTAATAATCCGTTAGATTGATTAATCTGGTACGTAAAATCTGTATGATTCCACGTGATAACGATCGAAAAATCAACTAAAATTATACGGTAAACAGTTATGTTGTCTACTCATAGCAAAAGTAAGACAACACATTTGTTTTCACTTAATTTCCTGAATAAAAAGTTATAAATGAGTTATACAAATGCACTATGAGAAAGCGACATTACTCATTTTAAGAATTATTCAAACAACTCTTACTGCACAATAATGAATATCATGTCACTTCATTAGCTAAGTACAATATGGTGATAAACAACACGAATGTAGATCATGTGATGACTATATGTAATATTCAAACATATAATCGTGACTGAATCTTCATGTGACACTACTCAGTGTAAAAACTTTTAGGAGGATGAAAAATGTATAGGTTGTGTTCAACTTAAACGAATACGATTCATCGAGTATAATATGTTCTTGTTGGACAACGTTTTCTTTCAAATCACATATACAAGATGAGTGTCCACTTGATCAAATTATACAAGACGAAATACGACAAGTAACACAGCGAACAATTAGTGAATAATAATGTTTAACTGACATCACTTAATCTCTCAATAGTTTCAACTAGCAATAAAACGAATGAGGGTGTTTTAGTGAAGAAAATTTTCTTATTGACTACATGATATCGTGGTGCTAAAAGATCACATTGGTAGGTGATTTCTCAAGCATCCAGTAGTATGTCGTAAATTGGAAGTGTTTAAAAAATTATCGAAAGTTGTTTCGATTTCTCATTGTTGCCTTGATCATTTCATTGAAATGGTGAGAACGACATTTACAGATTTGTGAAATCCGATAACGAACCCAAGGAAAATTAATATGTCTGTGAAAAGTATAGCATTTCACATCCACTTGAATATGCATAAATGTTTTTCTTTAAGGCCTACAATTAACTTATTTTATAGACAGCATCATTTGAAATATCAGAAAACTTTCAAGTATGTCAAGTAATAATCTTTAAACGGAAGGGTGATATTTCAATTTTTTTGAAATTTCCGATTTTGTAGTCATTTACTGTTTAACTAGCTTCATATTATCCATTTCAAAAGTCTTTGTGAACTAACTATTAAGCGAACTGAATCAAACAAAATCCCCTGATTGTATTTGGAAGATCACTGAGACAGTATCCATAAATTTTGATATGAAGCGTCAATCAATTCACAGTGTTTCTCGACCTTCACGCATTGCTTACAGTTCCGAAATGTTTCACACTCGATTTTGTTGAAGTTCACTAGTCGTCGGTTCTACTGTAACTCCACCAATCACATATTGCAACTGAAATATGTTGCACAATGTTTGAACACAAACAAAAATTAACTGAATTATCTTGAAAGAGTTGAGGAACTGATAGCACATTTAAACAAAGTTTTTATATAGCTCAATGAATAATCACACTTGATTGTTTATATCTATACTCACTGAGTATCTATTGGATTGCTTTTTGATATTTTCAGTGTTAAATTGAATGTTCAGATTGATAACTGATCATGTTACAGATGTGGATGAACGGAACTGTGTGATAGTTTGATTGATATGAAGGTTTCATTAACTTAATGATCCCGTCTTATAAGTGAATAAATCAACTTCTAATTATTTTGAGATGAAGCATTCTTTAAAGTTTACTTATAATTAATTGTTGCGTTCAAGAGCACTATGGGAAACCTGTATGCACTGGACAGCCATTTTGCCTTAGTATTTTTCAGCAATGTGCATCCACGATCTCACTCACGCGATCCCAACCCAGAATACATCGGTGTGCACCATTAACCTCCAGACCACTGGGCCGGATCTCGACGATCATAATGTTTAGCTTCAAACATTCCAAGAAATATCGTCACCGCCACTGTACTTGCTGTAGCATTCACAAGTCGTCTTTATATAAGACAATTCGAATGACGACCAATTACTTCGACGATTAGTGTCTTTTAATTTAAGCAGTTGTGTTTTGATAGGTCTTGTTTCACTATTATACTAGTTTCTTTCAGACTCTGACGGAAATTCAGTGCATAATGTTGAAATATTTTGATGTACACTAACTATCAATCACATTCTTCTGTTACATCCTTAATCCTCTCTATTTGTACCTCATTATTAGTATATCAGTGCGTAACATTTCTATATTCTGACACATTGATCTCATATAACTTTTCAGCAGTGTGTATCACTCAATTGTTTCGTGTGTAAAATCAGTTGATAAAAATATCATTGGAGTGTTGTGGACAACTGTGAGAAATGAAATTATGATTGCATATCTTTGAACACAATGCCTAGATAAAACTGAATATCAAATATTCAACGGTAAATTATTGTTCAAAAATCTGTAAGCAGCTTTGCAGTATTGCATCTTATTATGAAAATGATTGATGACTGTGATTAGGTATTTTGAACGGAGAAACACTTGGATCTCATTATTGTTTTCTAGATTCCATCGACTATGAACAAAAATAAAGGGGTAATACTTGAAACTCTTGTTTCGTTAACACAATGCTCAACCGTCACTCTTCATTGAAATGATCATGTTATTGAAAGTTGAAGCTGAGCTTCCAAGGATGAAATTGATGTAAGTGATTTAGGATTGAATCTGAAAAAATACACTAAATGTTTAGTCGAATGATCTATTTTGATTGGTTGAAATATATTACTGAGTTATAAAAAGGAAAGCTAATGTTTATTTTCGTATTGCTTGTTTGGGTCCTTTCATTGGTGTTTTGGACTGAACATCATCCGTCTTTTATCGACATGTGTGTGTCCCATGAGGGTTGTCTAAACGTTGCCTTTATTCACAAGCACTGTAAGTGAGACCGGATAGTGGCTAGCAGTCGAATTTCATTGCAATCTCGATGATCAACGCGGCGATTCAATAGGCAATATAGAAATCAATCTACTCTTCGCCTTATCGTTCAAGCCGGTGTGTGACTGTACCAAGTTAACAATTGTTTGACGGGATGGCGTATGATGCGAATGGTGTTGGGTTCCAGTCGTAAGGCGAATATCAGTATATTTATCCCGACCTACTCAGACATGATCAGATTTCGCTACTTCGTATAAATGCCAAAAACATAGTTCTTCAATATTATCTTCAAAAGACGTTTTAAAATTCATATGCAATTCTCCACAAGTGAGTTTGTTGTGTTTAATGTCGTGTTTTCGGATAAACCAACTAATTTCTAACCGTCGAGTTTGAGTCAGATCGTGTTTGAGCATATGTGTGAGTAGTTATCACCCAACTCATCACATGTTTTCAGCATATTTCTGTCTGTCCATAAATAGTGACTTATGCTTCAATAATTGTAGTCGGCACGGATGGCCCTTCAAAGTGGTTGACTTTACTAGTAAGGTTACACAACATCCAAAATCACATCAATGAACAACATTCCACACTCCACAAAACTAATGTGCGGATTCAGCGCAGCCTACTCACATGACAAATAATGCAAATGTCTCAATCTCCTCGGTCATACACATGCAGTATAGCGAGGACAATAAATTTAATTTTCAATGACTTATCGGTGCGCTGACAATGTATCAACATTTCTCATTCATCTAATTCGTCAACTATTCCGTCGTCATTTTGATTATTATCATATAAACACATTGAATTATGGTATTATGATATTTAAACTATTATATTGTCTACACGTTGGAATACGATATTACGAATATTATATACTCGTCATAACATTTACAACTCATTGGACAACCATTCTGTCAATCAGTAACACAAAACGATTAACTGTCTGAAGTGACCTGGTTTCATTTGTTACTATTGCCGCTTCACCTTGCCTCATTAGTGCAATACTAATGAAGTGGCTGATGTGACGATTTTAACAATTACATCATCAAACTTCATTTTGAACTTCGTAGATGGAGTTCATTCAGCACTGATGATTGGATCAGCATAACATTACTTAATATGGGTTCACATACTATCAATCAGTATTTCCATGAGAGTGGAATAGATTAAACCTCATATGTAACCGGCACGGGTTGCACTGATTCATCCAAACAATCGAAATGATTTTTATTCCATAAAGCACTATTTCAAGGATTATTCATCGATGATGAAGACACACACAAAAAAATAATTCTATACATTTCATGTGTTTTTGGAAACAATTGAATCGATAAAATTACAAGAATTTTAAGTCAAAAGAACATTGTAGAAAGAAACGAGAATACACGTTTTTCGAGACTTCATTTGATAAATTAAACGGTTCAGGTTAGATCGTTATAGTAAACTTGTGTCAACGTGGTATGACAATCTTCAGCGGTGGCAAACTAAAAATACTGATATTATTAAAGTCTTAAGATTAAATTGGCTTCTATGGGAGCTCGAATAAGCTACATGTTTGTGGTATTGCAACCGACACTTCGAAAGGGCGTCTTATCGTTTTTCACGTATTTGATATTCACATATCAAAAATTACCTCACTCAAAATCATTCTGTATTTGATGACTTTTTAAAATTAACTAACACATATCTACTACTACGACACACTACTGTATGTAAGTGAATAATTTTAATGAATATCTGGCCTCAACCTAAATGATTTTACTATAAACCAATCACATCGACTACATCAAACCATAATATCCAATTTCACTCAATATCCAATAGACATTTATATATCCAAAATGTCGGGAGAAAATCAGATCTCTCGAATTTGAAATTATATTAGTGAATACCACAACGTTTGATCAAATATAAAGAAAATGATGAATAAAAACAAGAAAGTATAATCATTGATTGGACAATGATATCTTCTAAATCAATCAAACATACATCAAAACATTTAAACATATGAGTAAGAATCAGATGTTTCTCATTCTATAATCAGAATTTCGTAATGAGACAGTTTCAGATAGATTGTCTCATTTGACAATAATCGTATGTTTCACATAACTCTACTAATTTAAATATTCAACTGAAGCAAGAACCAAAATTTTGCAGAACAACGCAAAGTCACTATCGTTCGCGGATTTTTATCAGGTACGTACATAGTGAAGTAATTATATTGAAACAGTACCCATCGGCACCAATGTGTACTTCACTGGCCGATATCAACCACCATAAAACCTACAAGCACCAAACATTGTCCAGCACTATCAAAATATCTCTTCAATACCATCGATTTTATGTATGAATTTGAAGTTATTGTGACAAACGTTGTCGACAGTTTATTTCATTATTCATTTAGGAAAGCTTTATTCCGAAGATATTCATTTAGATTTCGTTGCAAAATTATCACACATTTAATAACCAATACATATTTCAAATTCTATTTGATCTTGTTTAATATCCAAACGCCTCCGCAAAACGATAATACCAAACATCCAACAATATACAACACAAACATACATTTCATCAGCGATCAAATGTACTCACCGGAAAATTGTGAAATGATCAGTTTATCAATTAAACTGATTGATATAAAACCATACTCAG
This sequence comes from Schistosoma margrebowiei, assembly GCA_944470205.2. Taxonomy (NCBI): domain Eukaryota; kingdom Metazoa; phylum Platyhelminthes; class Trematoda; order Strigeidida; family Schistosomatidae; genus Schistosoma; species Schistosoma margrebowiei. Next base: position 4,254,634 of record OX104027.1, on the reverse strand, counting down.
AACATTAAGTGGATTTTGTCAACATTACGACAGTGAAAAGTCCCATAGTAAAAAAAAAAAGAATCAGTCTGATTAGTTGAGTAAAACATCATCGCGGTTATCTACGATACATTCTTTGATTACAAGCATTGAACATTCAACACTTCAATCGACAACGCTTCCAGTTCCATTTAAACACGGCTATAAAGAAAAATTTTCTCTTTCGATCTGAACATCTAATATCAGCCAGTCATATAGTGTGTGCTTCTTATATTGACACTGTGGTGTGAGCTACTTATATTGATATAAGTAGTACAGAACGTACGTCAAAAGAACGTAATGTCTGACTGCAGAAGATGGCGAAGATCAAGAAAAGTAGAGCGATAAAAGAATGAAATTTGTAAGAAAATGCATGAACAGTGGAATGGTAGAAAATGGATTAGTGATTGACACTGTAACAGAACAAATTGATTTGATGCATGAATATTTTGCAAATTGACGATTTACTGTTTGGTATTCGGATTGTGTTGAGATAGTCTGTAACCGTTGTATTAAGTACACTCGACTGTCCTCACCAGAGTTTGTGTTCACTACAACACAAATACTAAATAACACGAGTCAGGAATGGAAAGTCTGGCAGGAGAAGTTTGAGAAATTCAAATGTAATTACTAGAATATCGTGTAACAATCAGTTTGTCTCTTACACTGATTGATATAAAACCATACTCAGAACATTATGTGGCTTTTATCAACAATACGATAGACAAAAGTCTCATAGTCAATTCACAACAAACATTCTGATTAGCTCATTCTGGGTTATCCCTGATGCTTCCATAGATTAATATAATGATAACGTATAAATTAGGTGGTTCTATAAGAAAACCATCACTATACTCAGTTGAAAGAAGATGGTAACGGTTACAGTGTTCATTCACAGATGAAACTGGACCTTCTATGAAATGGCATGCAGACTATTTTAAGCTTTCACTTCATTTTGTTTTCACAAAAGTGGTACCATTTTTATAATGAATATTTAATTGATCTTTGTTCCGTGTGCGTAGGTGACTGACGGTCACATTAACACCTAATTAGAAAACGACATTGTTTGTTTCGACTACGATCCATATTAGTCTGCTTATACAAAAGAAAATACCATAATATTTGACTGATCAAAAAGACTGTGGTAATAAACGATAATTATTATTTCCGTGATAAAACAGCTACGGTCAACAGACAGTTATATTTACAGAATCACGCTATCAGATAATGATAACTAATATTATCATTATTGTTACCTTCAGAAATGTATTTTTTTTATGCCACAAGGCTCATAATATAAAATGATGTAAAATAAATATGATTTTTTTGTGTAATATTAGAACTCATATTCCTGTCCGAATTGACTAACTACAGTCTTCATTTTGAACAGTTTCGAGAGGGAAACAGAAGCACATGTAGTGTTCAGATCAAACAAATAGGGTTCATTGAGAATAATATGTTCCTGTTTGACAGTGCTTTATTTTCCACCAGTGGCGAAACAGAATATGGTTAAGAGTAATGTAGAGATGTGAAAGATGACTATCTACATGACCAGAATAGGCAAGAAAAATGAGAACGAGTAGAGCAACTTACAGTCGATGATTGATAATGTGGAATGAAAATCACTTATTACCACTGTTAACTGACATAAGTTTGTCGGACTCAATTCTGTCATGGGTACATAAGCTGATGGACAATCATTGACGTGGCTCAAAGAGCTAGTTGATTTTCGAGACTTTCATGATTGAGTTTCTAGTCATAGAAAACAGTTAGGAATGCTGAATAAATTGTGGTTTTTAAGGATCTGGAAAGTGCATTTTTCAAATTCACAGAAGGAATATCTTCCTTGAATTTCGTGTTCATGTGCGAATAATTCTTTGAAATATACATGGCATTCTGGTTTCCGATTACCGTGAATAATTGAGATTGATTAGAAGTCATGCTCCAAAAGTGTATGTTGGATATTATACATATCATCATCAGTTTTGTCTTCAGTGCATATTTTTCTGGCTGTTGAGGATAAAGAATGGATCAAAGTACTGACCCTACTCAGAGCACTAAAATCTGCCAGTTACAATTTACCCGGTTGCACTTCAATTCGGTTGAGCTCACTTTGAATACGTTTCACTTTATTTGATAAGTTTTGTAAACCACCTGTATTTCACCACAGATTACTACTACTACTACTACCACCAATAAATCTATTCACATTTCAACAAGAACTGAGCAAATTAATGTTTTTTGTTCCTACAGTCGTACTTAATTCATTGATTATTGCGTAAAATTAATTAATCTGAATGTCAGTGAAGAGATGAAGACAATTAAGTGACACAAAGTCGAAACATCATCTGCAAACACACTGTAGAAAACGTGATTGTATGGTGAGTATTCAACGTCAATTTTGTGTTCACACTTTTGTTAGTGAAGTTGCAGAATCACAACAACTGATCAGTAGTGTCTGTTTAAATCACTATAATATTTGACGGATCAGAAAGACTGTGGTGATAAACAATAATTATTATTTTCGTGATAAAACAGCTACGGTCAACAGACAGTTATATTTACAGATCATGCTCTCAGATAATGATAACTAATATTATCATTATTGTTACCTTCAGAAAAGTATTTTTTTATGCCACAAGGCTCATAATATAAAATGATGTAAAATAAATATGATATTTTCCTGTCCTACATCACGTTTTGTTAATTGTTTCGATACGATGAGTTGGTGTATAGGAAATTATGACTTCTAAGTAAGATCTTAAATATTATGCAGTTATATCGTATAAAATCTTCAATCTTAGGATTTGTTCTCTCTTTAGAGCAGTACAAGTTACGTGGTAATCTATAGTTCTACAACTTTGAGGTTACCAGATCAACTTCAATGAACGCATCATTGACAAATAAATTCACATCTTACTACAATAGACTGCTTTTCTGTGAGTATATTAGAGCACATTTTGTTCTACCAATTAATCGATGACCATTTTACTCACATCCATGTAAAGTTCCATCAAAGCGTGCCAGTATTTTTAACCAACGTTTGATGAATATCAGCTCATGTTCTCAACAACCAGAAGAAAAATGAATAACGATGAATTCATTCATCATTACGATTGGTTAACAATGAACATATGACTTTATCAAATTTGATCTTCCTAATGGTCACTTTGAATCATCCAATTAGAAAGAAACAACCAACCACTTAAAAAGTCTATATAAGCCCGATAAATTTCAATTTAATTTGATTTACAACCTCCAAGGAAACAATGAGGTGAGTGTTGACTGAACACACAATGTGAATAAATGTTTTATACAAATTGAAATTTGATTCAATAAGATACTGTTGTTTTGTTCATTTGAATCATTTTAGATACAATTTTTTATTTGGTCTTTCGATATCACTTTATTTGTTCATCGTATCACTTCACAACTTCCTCGACTGCCAAGATCTCTGTGAGCAATTGCCTAATGAAAAATTAGTTCATGAAAACGGTTCATATAAATATGTATGTTATCAGTCTGTTTCTAATACACATACTCAGTCTTATAATCATTATTATGCACAGAGGATTCGCCTTAATCAGTTACATCCAGTTGCAAATGACAGTTTTCAAAACATTAGTAATCATCAAGTGAGTTGTCCACATTATGTAACGAAGTTGTATATTTTCAGATAGCTTTACCAACATTCCCGTTTCATTATTATGGTAGTTACAGCAATAATATTATTATTTCCGATGGTAAGTGAATAATTTTCTTTTAACCACAATTCTTACTGTATTCTTGATCACATTTCATATCATGAATCAAAGTTGATTCAATTCCTTCAATATATCAGTTTTATACAATTTCCGTGAATTTCCTTTCTTGTTCAATTTGTCAATAGTATGAGACCACAAATTAATCCAGATATATGCCATGCAATTCATTTTATTCATTCAATGTATACTATCAATCAGTTTGTATGTTTTTTTAAAAAATAAACACAGGTGAAATAAAAATACGAAAAGAAAACGATATCGGAAAAATTTCAAATCGTATGGCAGACATTGTATATTCTAATTTAGAGGCTTTGTCGAAAAGTAAGTTCATACAGTATTCAGTAATAGATTGTTGCCTTTCTTTCTCATCTTTATTTTGCTGAAATGATCTGGTATTTTACTTGAATTATACACAGCAGTTGACCAGTACTCAGTGATGGCTTCGTTCGTGTAATTGTTGTAGGAGAACACGTATGCATTACTGTCAAGTGAAAATATTAAATAAAACAGTAATTCAGCTAAAGCTAAACGTAAATTGATCGTGTATAGATGATAAACCAATTTATTCAGTACAAGACTATCTACTCAGACAAGAACACCTAGAACATCAAGTTGACATACATTCATTTCGGTCAGTAATCAGAATTGACGAATAACAGAATCTAAGAAAATGATTTTCAATGTGAAGTGTTGAAGGTCTTTCACACATTCTTCTCAGTTGATTGTAGTAAAACGTTATCATATAGTTGAATTTCTGTTCGTTTTGAAAATTTAAATAAAATATTATTGAATAGTTGATTAGACCGGTGCAATCAAATTTTGTGATGAAGTTAATGGCTTGGATGCAAAGGCAAACCGTGTTGAATGATTTATATAGTTTAGAAAATAGATGTTTATTATGCACATATTAAACTAGCTTTTTTGATTTTCATTATTTTAGAAGAATACAACGCAATCCGAATGTCTTTTGAAGGAGAAATTAATGGTACACGTAAGTAGAAGATGAGTAATCGTCTAATCACATGCGAAATCTTGACAGTCACACCTTTGCACTCATTGTGATTAGTAACAGTTTGTGTTGCATAATTCGTTTTAAATATTGAAAAAGTAATAATTTGTTACCGTTCAAAGAGATGAGAGTAGATTTATATGTGGAATCGACTCACCATTCGATTACGTTGATTTAGACTTGGAGAACAGACGGCATGAACTGGATAATACTTTGAAGAGTAATAAGTAGATCATCATGGATAATATGTCACTATTTTATTTCTTCTGTAGAAAAGCGAATGCAGAGATTTATTTTCATTTACAGGTCACAGTGTAACTTGATGAGATGTATGATCTTCAAAATAAATCAACAGTGTTTGTCACAAAGCCATTTCTGTACACAACACATTCATCTACACATCCATTCATTGTATTGCCATCGAGAAATATTATCGATTCAAATTAAGGAGTGGTTAACACTCTGTGTCTGAAACTAATAGTTTCTCATCTACTACAAACAAACACTATGGTTAGTGTCAGTTGATCGATTGAAGTGTCCTTAATTTAACGAACCAAATAAATTATTGAGTTCCATTTAAAAGCAACACTTCATACCATAGGTCCTATTTTCTAAGAGTTGACTGTTACGAGAGGCATCAAAGAAAATATTGTTATAATGTGACTACCTCTCCGACTATCAGATCCTATTGCAAAACATTACGATTTATTTTTTCAATAAGAATACAACAGTAATACAGCCTCAGCAACCAGGCGATATACATTAGTTTTCAAGGTCGCATGCTTGTTTCATTCACACGTCACTCACTTCACTGTATTTATTAAAAATTCAACTGAAGGAAGCATTTGAGATAACATGACAAATATCCATTAAGATCTGATCATATTGTGAGCTGTCATATACAGTGTTACATCCAACAATAACTTGATTATTGTTTTTCACTTGAATTCTGATATTGACAGTTTTTCAATTGTAGAGATTGTAGCCAAGATAACCAGTTTGATATATCCGAGTGGGAGAATATCTATCTATTATAACAACGTAAGTTACACAATAGAATCGATATATAGTTTCATGTCAACTACCTAAGATTATCCCAATATTTCATGTCCAGTTAAAATTAACATGACCGAACGAGATCAGCATTCTATAATGTGCAAACAGACAACTTGATATTATTAATAATCCCTTTCATTGACACACTTTATTCAATCAGTTGGTAAAAACAGTGAATATTTAAAAGCGATTTGTTATCAAAATAAACAATGATTCGTTCATGCAAATTCGCAGCAAACAGTAGATTTTTGAGTAATTTACAGTAAAGCACATGTTTAGTCAAGCTTTATTTAATCATCTGTTTCAAACATCCTCTGTTGTATATTTTGATTGTGGAATCCTTGCAATTGTTCACAATCACATTTAATTTTCACAGACATAGATATTCATCTCACAGTGAGTCGTCACGTTCTATGTTATGCAGACAGTCCATCAAACTTCTCCGAATTCGGAATATTCATGCATGTTAAAGAAAAAAGAATTCTGTGGAGAGAATATCAGTATTCTTACTATAAGTGTGATCATTTATCTGTGAATAAGATAATAAGAGTGATTACACATCATTTCAATGATTATTTGGCTTTATTGTAGGTGTTAACAAAATTTCATTATGAATTCCAATACTCCATTTCAGATTTCTATGGAAATTGATGAGATCAAACGACATTCGAAAATCAGCGTCACATTTTTGTGTGGATCAAGTAAGAAACATACTAACAAGTTGTGTTAACATTTTGATACTTTACTTAGAGTTTACATTAATCATGTCACAAAAATGACTTATCTTTTTCAGGTAATTTCGTCATGTTGTTATCTCAGCTTTCTGTGCTAAATTCCATGGATAATGGTTTTCACGATCAACATATTCTGACACTATAGTAACCATACATTTCGGACAACATAGCTAAGGTGTATGAATGACTTTATTGTGAAGGTTTTTCTGGATTTTGAAGACGTCTTACAGTTATGGTTGCCGACAGGGATATGTGAATGACGATATGAAATAGATTATATTTCCATTCATTTTTTCGTAAACTCACTCACATTACAAGGCTAACTTAGTCCACAAGCAATATACGCACAATAGGACATGACTTATAGTCGACTTAATCAAAGTCCGAAATATCAGCTCAAGGACATCATGATAAAAACACAATAATGAATCAAAACTTTACTCGACTGCACAAATTAGTGTTTATCTGGACTGTGTAGCTAAGTGCTTGACGGACTAGCGTTTGTAACAAATGTTCCTGGGTTAAATTACCAGAGTGTACATGCACTGTGAAGTGAAAGTTTATCCAGGTGATTAAATGCGAGTCTACATCTGCACTGTGAGCCACCAATCTTTTCTTGTTTGTAAATTTCTGTGCTGATTATTGAGCATTGGAAAGGTGAAATATTATGTAACGAGTTAAACACATATATCACAGATGTTGCACCAGTTTTCTCGTAAAATTACTCGAAAATTTGCCGATTTCATTTTGCACTTACTTGTTGAATAATAATCATTTTCGAAACTCAGATCGGCGTTAACCATAATATTTAGGGATATCGAACGATCAGCGTTATGTTTGTTAAAAGAATTTTTTGTTTCGACCGCTCCTTTGATGGTGCGAATTTCTTGTCATACTTCTATGTATATTAACCGTTCAATTTATCACACAAGATAATACAGAACATGAAATAGTTGTTCCTGGAAAGTGGATCAAATCTGGCACGTTGGTGGAGTATGAAGTCATTGGGAGTATGTTAAACATTATTTGGCCAGTATAAACTATTTTTACACTTGAATACATCACTTTTGTCTCGTTATAATAGATATTCCATGTGAAAATTTAGTCAGTCAACAAATTATATCCCTGTATTTGGCTCAATTTTCGTCTCATTTACCATCAACTAATACACGTCGATTCACTGTTGAATATTAAAAAATGATGAGACGCTCATTTTGAATTTTTATTGAAGTTCTCACGTTCATAAAGAACTTGAACACAGACAAGAAACGATGGTTGAGATGATATTAGTCTCGATTAAGATTAAGTGTCAGTTAGTTGAGAGGGTACATGAGAAATCGAATTATTTTGAGGCTTGTGAATTGCGATAACACTACATCAAAACGATTGCCAGATTTAGGAAATCTCCGTCTTGTCATACATATCCGATAAATCGCATGTATAGACGATTGACGTCTCCAAATCGCATCATTTCAGAATCTATGACAATTTTCACGGTATAAAAATGCGTTCTTTCACAAGAAAGTGAACAGTGAGTTACTAAAAGAACCAAAGGAATGATTCTATAATCTAATGAAGAGATCGCTTAACTTTTGGTCTAATAAAATGTTTATTTTATCCTCGATGAATTTCCATTGAACCAACCGGCCAGTGGCAGGAAATAGCGGTCCAGAACACGGTCACCTACTTCCATTTCTTCTTACATAGAAGGTCGACTGGAATCTGTTCAGGAAAGATGTCATTCATAATTGGAAAATCAATGTCACTGTTTTTTAGTTCTTCGAATGAGTTAACATAGTTGAAAATTAATTTAAACTCTAATAGCAACTGACTTACATGCACTGATTTCAATCAGGAAACTGATATATTGCATTATGCATCGTGATAACAATTTTCCATGGAATGAATTAGTCGCTGAATTCAGAAATTTTCAAATATCATTGAGTTATTGTTACATTTTTTGTTATTCACTTACCTTTTGTTTGGTAACTTAAATTAAAGTCATCTTATTCTTTTGCTAGAAATTTGTTCAACATACAATTCGCAGAAATTATGCCAAAACCCCAAAACATCGAATGTAGCTTGTATTTGGTGTGAAAGAATCAACGTATGCATTGATAGTAATGATCAAGATACTCATGAATTGAAAATAAATGATTGCCGTGTCGAGGTTAGTGCTTGTTAAATTTCACTTGACGTTTTTATTATCACAAAATTTCACATTCTGAATAAATTGTTTAACTCGATAGAACATATTGTTGCTACTAGTAACATAGAACGTGATTATAATGCTTTCTTTCCGTGGAAACGGTGAATATGGGATCAAAGCGTTGCTTGCTATCAGTCATTGAAATCACAATAATTTTTCAGATCATAGAATATGTGATCATTTAAGAAAGCTAATATCAAAGGTTATATATCTTCGGATTATTACAAAATACCGATGAAACCAGTTTGAGTAAAGGAGTGTAATCTGCTGAAAAATGTGTAACATAGTTTTTCCCCGTTGTTGAAGACCACGACAACAATTTCTGATTCTCTGTCGTGAAATATGTTATCTGAATGGATTACTTCAATAAGGTTGTCAATTAAATGTGTATTGATTCATATTTGAATTGTGATTAGATGTGACATCCAGAACACAGATTACGTCACACAAATGAGTCGCCACATTTTCGTAAATTAGTGCGTACTTATTAAAAGGTTTGTCAGATTAGTAGATGTTTTAAGTGAAAGTACAATTGCATGTTGTGTAACAAGTCTTGTTAATTCTCTTTTATCATTGCTACTAAAAATGTTGTATGTTTAGTAACGGCTTAATTTTATAATATTTGATGTTTTGTAATGTATGCTACAATCTCCTGCATTCGCGAGAGCACTGATATTAGCGATCCGAGTAAGCTAACCTTCATCAATCACATTTAAAAGACAATGAGGATCAAAGAATTTCAGTCTACAGAAAACTTGAAGAAAACTACCATAAAGGTGATCAATACTCGGTAAATATTTGATATTCTGTGATACGTACTAGTGTTTTGTTTTTCTTTAGAATATGACTGCCGAAATTCACGAAGACACTAAACAGAACAAATCATCTCGGTACCTATATGTCATCATACCTCTGGTCATCTGTTTCTTCGTTCTATGTGTCGGTTGTCTTATTGGGATGGGGTTTCGTAGAAGACAAAGACGTTATGAATGATTCTCAGAAACGTCCAATAACTAATTCTCATTATTGTGAACGAGCTGTTTTTCTTATTCGTATTTCACTAGAAAACTTGAAATTTAATTCTTTATTTCAATAAGTTGAAGAATTTCTATACAAAACTGTTTACTTTCTTATGCTTGTTTACGTAATCACTGATGTAATCTCGGTAATAGAGTAACAAATATGGTTTTTAATTTTTTGCGTAATTATGTTCATTAAATATAAACTGCAACATTTTGTGGGAGCTCGACGACATTTTATTTGTGAATTAAGATTTTGTGTATATGTGGTTTTGCGATAACTGTAATCAATCATAATTCCGTTGTGTATGTCTATTCCAGTGAAGTCTCAGTAATGGAAAATGTCATTAATGATCAACCGTGGTCATTATTCTAAAATGAACTGTCGAAAACCTTATCAAAGCATAATCAGTACATTAACGCTTGAATACCAATGAATGCCACAAACAAATGTAAATATAAGAAATAAGCATCAAACAGATAACTAGCAGCAGAAGAGAGGTGATTATGCAAATATTTGTTGAATTGGGAGTGTGAATTGCTTCGATGTGTATTGAGACCTATCATGTTTTGATAAGTTCTATTCCTCACACAAAACGTTTTCAAACCACTTTCAGGAATGAACACTTGAATCTGAATGAGCCGAAAGTACACTGAAAATTATTTGATTTTAAAACCAGTAACGAAATTGTTATTGAATCTTCACTAAACGAATATTGACTCGTTTACATACACACATATAAATACATCTTGCGTCTAACGAGGTGTTATAATTACTTTTGATACCCACAAAAAGTGAATCCAAACTAGCTGCACAAAGAAGTACGAGTTTTAATCACTAAATACTAATGATTTGAAAGTGTAAAATCAATTTTCTCCTTTCGGTCAGTGTGTTAGAGCACCTAAAAATAAACATGTACCACAAATTGTATGTAGTGACTGTAGAACAAGTTCAGTGTGTCTCAGCACTAATCATATGAATGGTTATACAAACCCCATTAGACTCAGTTCCAGATTCATATACATTAGTGGTAACTTGAGAAAATCTATTTCATTCACTTATCTACAAACTAGTAGAAACACGATTTCTTTTGACATCGCTTCAGCGCTTTTTTCATCTGAACGCTTTACGCTATTTAGAAGATTCACTTGTTCTTTGATTCCATTCTATGAAAACAGTCGAATGTTTAACCTAAATCAATAATAAAAGTCTTATTCCAAGTCCAGATATTTTGATATGTCTATTGACACGAAATCTGATGATGAATTTGCAAACAACAAAACGAAATTCCAGACCTGGATGATGTGATTTCGTTTTTTTTTTGTTTTTTTGAAGTTTTTCAGTCTGTCGTCACAAGATGAGCCAAAGAGACTTTTTTGCCGTTTTAGTCGTTCGTGGTTGGACTCGTCTCATCATTTCGGCCTCTCACTTGAAACAAACACTCGCTGCTGAAATCCCATATTCCAAATGCTGTCGCGCGAAGGTTGACTATAATAATCAAAATATTTCTTCATTAAAATATTAAAAGGATAAACAAAATTTAAATATTTCAGAATTATCTCCGATTTATCACGTATGACTGATGTTCGTCGATACTCACAGATCAATGATGAATGAAACTTCCTTTTGGTGAATGATTATCGATTATTTAGGGAGAAAACAGATTGAAAACGGGTAGTTTCTTGGTCATTCAGCTTCAGCTATTAGCAAACACTGTAACCATCCACCGTCTTATTTTATATGGGATTACTGATCGTTATCTTATAGAGTAATCTGGTTTTCACGTACTCGATTTATCAGTCGATGGAACGATTGTTAATAATCACGATGCATTTAGACTCATCTAGTAATTACGTCTTCTGTATGTTTTTATGGGACTGTAATCAATCGTCTCGCCGACATAAACTTTAACACGTATTGCTTGTCGTTTTTTATCAATCACTGTGACCGTTATACCGATTGTTTACCGATATTCCAGACAGATGCATTTGACGGTTGACAAAATGTATGTTTGTGTTGAACATTGACTTTCGATCTCACATTTTGGTGTAACCAGTCAGATTTTACAGTAGATCGAGTATATTCGCAAAATTCAGTTGGCATCGAAATGCGTTTTATTTTTGCAACATCATTAAAATGAATTCGTCTACAAAGAGGCATTTGTAGATGAATATTTAAATAGTCAATCAGCTCTGTCTGTCTCAATAACTTCAAATACTCATGCATATAATTGATGTTATTGAGGAGATATTTTGTTAGTGATAGACAATTTTTGATGTTCGTAGTTGGTCGGCAGTAATCAGTGAAGCTTGGTTTCATGATAGTTAGAACAAGTCAGTGAAGTTTACCTTGACATTTGAAAAAGCCAATAATTATCGTGTGATCTAAACTCATACAATTCATCTTTGCACAATGAGAATGGACATCTAGGTCACTCGAATTACGATTAATCTCCTGTAAGACAAAGCTTTCTATATTTATTGATCAAAGCACATTTCTGGATGTACTGATTGCTTAGTAATTGAGTAACTTCGGAATACAGGCTATCACGAGTTCCATCAAAACTATTTATGAGTAATCGGTGTTGTTTATTTATAATCAAAATGACGTGTCGAGACAGTTTAAGATACATATTTCCATTTGACAATATGCACGTGTTCATACAACTCCTCCGATTTATGAATTGTACTAAAGCAATAACCAATAAACAAACAGAAGAACATGAACTCATTGTACTTCGCGGTTTCTCGTGAGGTACCTACAACTTCTTATTATATCTTCGGGACGGTTGTCAACTGCTTGATTGATTTATTGTAAGATCGGTTTGTTTGTGGCCTGACATTCAGTTTGTATCATTCAATTTCACTCGCAGAAATCTTGGATAATTCGTCAAAGTCACCAATATTAGAACGATATTGAGTGACTACTCGGACATATCAATTATAGTTAACGTGTTAAGTAGTTAGCTTGTAGTGTGATTTAATTTATGACCTGTGTGTCTTTTTGATAGATAACGTAATGATATCGCTAAGTGGAGAACAGTGAATTATAGATCGGACCAGTGACGCATACCACCCTTGTGATCAGTCTAGAGTCCTAATTAGTCACGCTTGCCGCCTAGCCCAGCCAGTTAGGTTCCGAACACTAATCTCAGCTTTTACAATGTGTTTCATTTATTGCAAACATACTAATCAGACAGACCACATCGTACCATAAAACAGGAAATAACATTTGTACAAGATTTTGCCAAAAGTGACTGTGAATGAAGGGGAAGTGATTAATAGACATGGCACAATTACAAGTAATAGTCCTAGTATTGTTGCACAGATTTAAATCATGAGTCAGTTGAAGCTAGACCACCATTGAAAACCTGAAAGCACTGGACGGCCGTTTATTAATCTTGTGGTTAATATTGAGACCACTAACTAAATTGCATTTTCTCAATGCGCATTTCATGCGAATCACTCTTTCAATTACTACAATGATTTTGACTTGACACCTCATTTCAAAAATCGAAAATTGCTTCTGTTATGATCGTCAGGCTTGAATGCTACTACTGATTCGGCATATTCGGAACAAATCAAAGGATCATGGATTCAGAGACTCGATAGTCTATGCTGATCCGTTGTCCCCGACTCAACTTACTCAATCAAAGAGTCTTGATAAGACGTAGTAAGTGTATTCCACATTCAAACCGTAGACACCAAGTCAAGTCAAGCACACAAATCAATTATATTTATACAAGTATTTAAAATCGGTATTGTCATGGAGAATCTTTAACATAATTCAATTAGTTCATCAATTGGCAGCTATTTAAAAATTTAATCGATAAGTTCATCAACTGACTGCCATTCAAATGTTTGAACATTGAATCGATAAGTTAATCGATAAGATGAAATTACAAAACATGAGTTTTGTGGATATATCGTCTTTAATAATGTCTATTACAATAACTCTGTCTTTTCCCAATTTTGTACTGTAATTTCTGAAATTTTTAGTCTGCATGAAAGTACGTCCACAGAAAACGGTCTGAAATCGATGAATGGAATAAGTGACTGATCACTTAAAATCCGAAACGACAATGAGAATTTTCAAGAAAAAAATTAGGAAATTGAAGATTATTTTCAATATTTAAAGACTAAGTAATACACTTCTAACAAGCATTTTGTACATTGTCTTACATTATTTAAAAAAAAACTGTGTGCTACCTAATCATATACACTCAATGGTTGTCTTGAAACTCAGCTTCATATTTCAACGGCACGTGATCGTTTCAGTGAAGCAAGAGGATTGGGCTTTTTGTGAAAGAAATATCCGTTACTAGTACTACTGGTATATTTCTGTTTTTTGAGTGGCCCGTGTGTCTGACTCCAATTTAGATCGTAAGAATGTTTTTTATCGCCTATAATCGTATATAATCGTCGACTTAAATCGCGTTAGTCAATGACGGACTTAAATAAGTCGAATAACGAGAATTGACTTGAGAATACATATATTTTGTATATGAAGCAAATGAAACAAAGCAGAGCAAAATGACACGCAGGAAAGATGGCTGGGAAGGCAACTCCCTTTTGGTCAAGTGTTAATCAATATTTATAGTCAGACAAAATAAAGCTGCAGACATGTGATTAATGAAATAAGAAGGGCACACACACATACGCTTATATAAAAACAGTCTAGATTGATAAGCGAATAAATAACAAGGTCAACATATGACTCAAGTAGAATGAATAGAATGGCATGTCAGAAAGCTAGAATATTGTATATGGGCTTAACACAGTAATTCACACAACATTTTATACAAAACACACTTTATTTTGCATTGAGCGATGATATAACTGAAGACTGCTTGTGTGACTGTCGTACTGTGGTGAGCGAGAGCGAGTGTGTTAAGAAATGATTGTAAATATCGGCTACAAATTAATGTCATTCATATGTTCCTGTCTTGATCAGTCAATCGGTAACCATAAGCGTAATGAGTCTCCAAATAGCCTCCCGATGCGCTGGTACTGTCGAGAGTGATGATGGATCGATTGACTTCTCGATATGTCTCACACGGCCGACGGTATACGAACTCTATCGCGGAAAATCTTTTCACTGCTCTCTCGTTAATGGGGTGTTGTTATCGAAAAATAGGAGTCGAAAAGCAAACGTTTAGCCCTTAAACAGGACTGGTGGACACAGTGAGTCCACCTAGGGGAGTCGGGAAAGCCTGATTACAAAACAATGGTGCACATGTGCTCCAGTTATTTGAGGGACCAAGTGACGTATGAACCAATTGTTGGCCACCGACAACAACAATAATAATTATTTTTTATTGTCTTTTGGTACAGTGGAAGTATCAATGGTATTGATAACAATATAAATAATAATAAGGAAACTGTTGTGTAAAAGTGTTGTGTGATGAGAAGGCTGTCAAGATGTTCTTGTTGAGAATTTAATATGGAGTGTGAGAGTAGAATATGTAAATGGGGTAAGAGACAGGATAAACATTAGTAGTGGGACAAATAGGGTAAAAGTGGTCAGCGATAACCAGTCAACGAATGATCCCGAATGTAATTCACCACAGGTTTTTGGACATATGTTGGCATCTTTATAGATTTGAATCACAGAGTCATAAAAGTCATAACACCATTGCAAACGTTCGAGAACGTGTTGACTGTTTCGCCCTTGTATGTTACTCCGCAGCGACACAAACTCACGTCAACGACAACGCACAATTTTTCCTGCGATCTTTTGTGTTGGTGTTTAATCCCTAGATCACAGAGACGGGTGCCATATTTTTTATTTGGAACCGTAATCAATTCACAAATATACACGACCTCAATCCATTGCTTACAGTCCATAACTGTTTCACATCCGAAGATATTGTACTACAATATTCACCGTTTTCAATGGAACTCAACCAAACGCACTTTGCGAATGAGAGATATTGCAAAATTTACACTGAAATTAATCCCGAATATTTTTTGGCAAGAGTTGACGAACTGAGATCTTAATTCCATGTCCCCCAAAGCTGATTCTAATTTATCCGGATTGAAATTATACAGTCTTATAAGAATTTTTCCTTCTTCAGTAGATCTTTAAAGGAGACCAAACAAATCTCAGTACTTATTACCAACTTGCGCTTATTTCAATATCGAACACAAGATAGCACTCAATTACAGTGAACATCACTTTCGACAATTATGAAAAATGTAAGGAATATTAGGTGTGAATAAACAGGATTCGATATGACGTATACTGTTCATTGTAATATCAGGTGATAAATTTTAGAATAATATTTGACTGTACTTGATCTTAATTTTATCAAGAAAATTGACCACATGAACAAACTGAACATTCTCTGTAAGTTACACATGATCACTTTTACAGAATACTTGAATTTTCTGAACTGACCTGTTGAAAATTGAATAAAAACAGGCGGTTATATGAAGTGAAAAGAAAACTGTGCACACAGATTACTGTATATCAAAACACAAACAACATTACTTTGCTCAATTTCTATTGAAATGTGAATATAATAAATGATAGTAGTAGTAGTATTCTAGGGTGAAATACATGTTTTTTTTCAAAAATTATCAAATAAAATGAAACGTATTCAAAGTGAGCTCAACGGAATTGAAGTGCAACCGGGTAAATTGTAACTGGCAGATTTTAGTGCTCTGAGTAGGGTGAGTACTTTGATTCATTCTTTATCTTCAAGAGCCAGACAAATATGCACTGAAGACAAAACTGATGATGAGGTGAATAAAATTTGACATACACTTTTAGAGCATGACTTCTAATCAATCTCAATTATTCACGGTAATCGGAAACCAGAATGCCATGTATATTTCAAAGAATTATTCGCACATGAACAAGAAATTCAAGGAAGATATTCCTTCTGTGAATTTAAAGAATGCATTTTCCAGATCCTTAAAAACCACAATTTATTCAGCATTCCTAACTGTTTTCTATGACTAGAAACTCAATCATGAAAGTCTCGAAAATCAACTAGCTCTTTGAGCCACGTCAATGATTGTCCATCAGCTTATGTACCCATGACAGAATTGAGTCCGACAAACTTATGTCAGTTAACAGTGGTAATAAGTGATTTTCATTCCACATTATCAATCATCGACTGTAAGTTGCTCTACTCGTTCTCATTTTTCTTGCCTATTCTGGTCATGTAGATGGTCATCTTTCACATTCCTACTTTTCTCTTAATCATATTCTGTTTCGCCACTGGTGGTGTGGTAGTCCAAACAGATATGAACACAAAAAATATAAACAAAGTTATTAAAAATCAATAGTAATATTAATATATATAATTAATTGTCACAAATACAATAAAAATTGGGGACGTTACTTAAATTGATCAGACGTTGCGTGTTAGGATTAGGTCCAGTAAGGTAAATCCACAATTATATATGTTTGTTGATTCTGAACAGGTTGATGAACTCTAGTCTATAAATGAAGATAGAATTTGATTTAGACTTCGGATAGCTCAATCACAAATGGAAATAGAACGAGGAGTGTGCGAGAAGCATTGTATTTGTTAGCCAGCAGCGGTATGTCACGCAATGTAGTAGTATAACGGAAAGTGTGTTCATGGTCATTTACTAAAACAACAGTTACAGTCATTTAATGTTAAATATACATACAGTGGAAGGTTGACAAAATAAATACAAATAACATTGAAAACTATTTACAAATTAAGCTTGTCAGGTCCATCTCCACATAGCTCTCCGCAGAGTGTCCGGAGGTAACACTGGTTATAATAGAAAAAATGTAAGGGTATGATATATACATGTATACAAAAATAATATTTACAGTTATAACTAACAAAAATGTGGAGATGAGTATGACATGTAGTAGAGATGTAGCATAGCATAATAAGCACACACACACAAAAAAATGAAGACACTGTCATTTAATGCCTTGGTTGGCTGACAATGATAATAATAATGTGCAAAAATGCTAAAGCCCCAAAAAAATTGAACTGTTTATGTTTCTGTACGATAAATGAATAACTAAACAGAGTTTAGTCGTTTATTATTGTGACAAAAAAAAAATTTTTTTTTAAACTGACAAAACGAGTATTTGTGGAAAAATGTGATTATGTACACTGTGAAAAGGAAAAAAAAATTTTGGGTGAAATTAGTAGTATGTGACATAGATAGGTGTGTGCTTTGCTTTTTTTTCTTTAATCGACGAAATGGACATAACGCTTGGGTTTGTTTATAGGTCTACCGGAGCGTGTTAAACAAGACGGCTTAGAATTAAGTTTTTATCCTCCAATGGTTTTTCAGTAGCTGGTGAGAGGGGTTGATTATCAACAGCGTTGTCTTCCTTGACTTGAGTAGCTTCACAGAAAACAGGTTTTATTCTGTCTATAGAAATAGTCTGCTTGTTGCCATCTCCGTTGATGATGAAGTATTTTTGTGTGCGTTTAATTACCTTATATGGACCTTTATATGGTTGTTTCAATGGTTTTTTAACCGTATCTACTCGGACGAAGACAAATTTGCACGTTTCAAGGTTTTTATCAAGTTGGACTCGATTGTTGTGTTCACGAGCGGATATTGCTTTAATATTCTGCATCGTTTGTAATAGCCGACTTGCGAAGTGAGTAGCCTCTCCTGGCGTTTTAGGTTCATAGTTGACTAGTTGACCAGGTAACGTTAGAGTTGTACCATAGACTAACTCGGCGGCTGTACATCCAATGTCTTCCTTTATGGTTGAACGAATACCGAGGAGTACAAGTGGTAACGCGTCACTCCATTTGGTTGTATCACCTTGTGCCATCAGCGAGCTTTTTAGTTGACGATGAAATCTTTCAACCATGCCATTAGCTGCTGGGTGGTAAGCTGTTGTTTTGATGTGGTTCACGCCCAGAAGTCTTGTGAATTCCTGAAATAAGATAGACTGAAACTGGGGGCCACGGTTTGTAGTGACGATAGAAGGTACTCCGTAATTTGCTATCCAACGCTCAAGGAATACGCCAGCTATCGTTCTGCGGAAGTGTCTTTTATAGGGCAGGCTATAGCCCATCTTGTGAATCTGTCCACTGCAGTGAGAATGTTGGTGAAGGAATTGGATGGTGGTAGTGGACCAACTATGTGTAGATGAATATGTTGAAAACGTTTTTCTGGCAGGGGATACTTGTCAAAAGGACTGATCGTGTGCTTTCGAATCTTGCTGCGTTGACATTTTAGGCAGCTTCGCGTCCATCGTTTTACATCTGAATTGATCTTTGGCCACACAAAACGCTCAGTAATCAATCTGGTTGTGGCTCTGATTCCTGGATGAGAAAGGTCATGCAGTTGACGAAATACCTGTCGACGACAGTCTAGAGGGACGAAAGGGCGATTGTTACCCGTCGAAATGTCACAAATGATAGATGTATTTGAGAAAGGTATAGGTACTGGTTTAAGGTTCAAGTTAGACTTCACTTTGCAGCTTTTTATATCTGCGTCGTCTACTTGTAATTTTGCGATTGTTTCCAGATCGATGTCTTGCTTACGTACCAGGGTATTTACATCCTTTCGTGACAAAGCGTCTGCAATGACATTGGTATGTCCTCTGACATATTGGATGTCTGTTGTAAATTGAGAAATGTAATCCAATTGTCTTGCTTCTCGTGGAGAGTGTTTGTCATACGATGTGCCAGAAAAATGGCAAAGGGGTTTATGATCCGTCATAATGATGAAATCGCGACCCTGTAACAAAAAGTTGAAATGTTTTACTGCTAAATACATAGCTAATAGTTCACGTCCAAAAGTGCTATAACGTTCTTGTGTTGGCGATAATCTCTTGGAGAAAAAGGCGATTGGGTTAATCGTGTTGTTTACTCGCTGTTGTGATACTGCCCCGACGGCTTTTTGTGAAGCATCTGTGCATAGGATCAACAGTGTTGTGGGGTCAGTATTTAGATGTTGAAGCATGGTAGCATTAGCAATCATGGATTTAGCTTTTTCGAATGCTACTTTAGCATCAGAAGGTAACTTAAATATTTGGATTTTTTCTTTCTTGGTACCTGATTTATCATTTTTCAGTAAATCTGTCAATGGCTGTAGTACATCGGCACAATATGGTAGAAATCGACGATAAAAATTGCATGTTCCCAGAAAACGACGTAGTGATTTTACTGAGGTTGGTTCTGGGTAGCTGAAGATGGCTTTGACTTTTTCTTCAAGCGGTTTACTTCCTTGGGAATCAATATGGTGTCCTAGGAATTCCAGAGATGAGGCTCCAAATATGCACTTCGAAGTGTTGATTACAACACCATAACTTTTGAAACGTTCAAAAAGCGTGTGTAAATGCTGAGCATGTTCTTCAGTGGAAGAACTAGCGATTAAAACGTCGTCGATATAGACAAATACAAATTCCAAACCTCTAGTTACTTCATCCATAAATCTCTGAAAGGTTTGAGCGGCGTTTTTTAGTCCGAAAGGCATCCTCAAGAATTCAAACAAGCCGAAAGGTGTAATTACAGCTGTTTTTTCGATATCTTTAGGTGCCATCGGTATTTGATGCTATGCTCGGACTAGATCTAACTTTGAAAAAATCTGTTTTCCATGTAAATTTAATGAAAAATCATGTAAATGAGGGATTGGATACCTGTCTAAGATAGTCTGGTTATTTAGTCGGCGATAATCTTCACATGGGCGCCAGTCTTGATCTTTCTTGGGAACCATATGCTACGGCGAGGCCCAAGGACTGTTAGATTGTCTGATTATCCCAAGCTGCATCATGTGTTCGAATTCTCTCTTAGCGAACTGCAACTTGTTTGGAGGGAGTCTTCGCGCTCTGGCACGAATGAGTGGTCCTGTAGTAGAGATATTGTGTTGAACATGATGTGTGGAGCATTCGTTTTGGTAATCAGTTCTGGTTATGCTTTCGTACTTCGACAGGATATCAGTGAAAATTTTGTTTTCAGGTCTTAACATTCGAACGCCATGAATTTCGTGCCACTGACCTGCAAACTTGTGTTCTTGTCAATAAGTTTTTTTCCCTCATGTCTACCAATAGGTTGTAAGCACCAAGAAAGTCGGCCCCGAGAATGAGTTGTTTGATTTCAGCTTCGATGACAACCCATGTGAAACGTCTACGGAGACCAAAATCTAAGATAAGTGATTGTTCACCATAAGTTTTAATGACTGTGTTATTAGCTGCGACTAGAGACAATTAAGTACTTTGCGAGTGCCGTCGTTGAGAAAGGTGTAATGGGACTATGCTGATTTCGGCTCCTGTATCGACCAAAAAAATTTGAGCCCGAAATTCGATCCCTGACGTGAAATAGACGGCTCGGGTAGTGGCCAGAAACAGGCGCCGCCATCACTGTCTAACCGTCTCGTTTCCCTGGTCATTTGGGTTTCTTATTTTAAGATTGCATGGTTTAGTGCAACGGCGTGCCTTCTCCTCGAAAGTCGTATGATACCAGCAAGTATCTGCTATCCGTTTGGGTGACCTAAGACGAAGTCTGGATAATGATCTCCTTCTGGACTTAGATCTGGCAGGTCGAGAATGGATGGTAGAAATAGTCGCCTGCAGTGCTGCCAGCTGCTGTGTTAACTGTGTTATTTGTTGTTGGATGCTGTTAGATGGGCTAACCGTGTCTCTACTAGAGGTTTGTAGTACATTCAAACGTTGGCTGTCAGGATAAATCTCCATCATTTTGTCAGCCATATCAGCTAGATCGTCGAGATTGACGGAAGTTCCTGATATGCTGAGAATTTGGGTGACATTCTGTGGTAAACGTTGAAACCACATCTGTTTAAGCAATGCATCGTCTACCCTTTATGACCCTGCTAAGTGTTTCATATGTCGGAGTAATAGCGAATGTCTCGTGTCCTCCAATTCACAAGACGTTAGCAATTGCTGCAGTCTTCTCTCGTCTGAAACCGAGGTGCGTTGGATTACGGCTGTCTTTAATTTATCATAATGTTCAGCTTCTGGCACATGATCGATTAAATCTCCGACTTCCGCAGCAATCTCAATAGGGAGTGCCCCAACTACATAAGCATACTTTGTTGCCTGAGATTTTATACCTCTAGCCATGAACAAAGCTTCGATTTGTGCAAACCAGATTCTTGGATTATTAACGCCGAACGTTGGTAGTCTTCAGTCTGAAATTGCGTTGATCGAGGTTAAGGCATTATCTTCTGGTTGCGAAGAATTCAATGAGTTGATCAGTGGACTATCTATATCAATGAGTTTACCAGGAGAGTTCATGATGGCAAAAACAAATATAAATGAACTAGCGTGCCAAGTAATAAAAAAATGAATATATATAAACAGTGAACGTCTATAATGAATTCAAGGCTCACCAAATAATTGTGGTGGACCAAACAGATATGAACACAAAAAATCTAAACAAAGTTATTAAAAATCAATAGTAATATTAATATATATAATTAATTGTCACAAATACAATAAAAATTGGGGACGTTACTTAAATTGATCAGACGTTGCGTGTTAGGATTAGGTCCAGTAAGGTAAATCCACAATTATATATGTTTGTTGATTCTGAACAGGTTGATGAACTCTAGTCTATAAATGAAGATAGAATTTGATTTAGACTTCGGATAGCTCAATCACAAATGGAAATAGAACGAGGAGTGTGCGAGAAGCATTGTATTTGTTAGCCAGCAGCGGTATGTCACGCAATGTAGTAGTATAACGGAAAGTGTGTTCATGGTCATTTACTAAAACAACAGTTACAGTCATTTAATGTTAAATATACATACAGTGGAAGGTTGACAAAATAAATACAAATAACATTGAAAACTATTTACAAAATAAGCTTGTAAGGTCCATCTCCACAGTGTAGAAGAAAGCACTGTCAAACAGGAACATATTATTCTCAATGAACCCTATTTGTTTGATCTGAACACTACATGTGCTTCTGTTTCCCTCTCGAAACTGTTCAAAATGAAGACTGTAGTTGGTCAATTTAGACAGGAAAATGAGTTTTTATATTACACAAAAAAATCATATTTATTTTACATCATTTTATATTTTGAGCCTTTTGGCGTAAAAAATACTTTTCTGAGGTTAACAATAATGATTAGTTATCATTATCTGATAGCGTGATTCTGTAAATATATATCTGTCTGTTGACCTTAGCTGTTTTATCACAGAAATAATAATTATTCTGTGGTGTTTGAACGAACTAATGATACCATTGTACTGGTTGATTGTACGATTTCAAATTCCAAATACATTACATTCGGTTGTGCCTGTGTCTTTTTAATTCAATTGCGTTATTTCTGGGACTCCTAGTTAGTGCTATAATTTAAATAATTTGAAACATTATACTGGCGTCGTGATGGAACATTCAATAGAAAAGTTGGACATTCACTCAACTTCGGAAGCATTTGAGGATTATTTGGAAAGGTTTGAAATCTGGAGCATGACTAAGGAAGCAGTTAAAGGTGATAAAATTGTGGCACATTTCTTGACACTCATTGGGAGAGAAGCTAACAGCTTATTCAAAACTTTGGCATATCCAGAAAAACCTATCTCACTTTTAAAGAGCTATTATTAAATCATGTAAAATGCACCAGTTTCGAATGCCGTGAAAGGGCAAAATTTCATAAGATGGTTCGTCAAAATGATCAAAAAGTTCGGGAATTCATCCTTGAATTGCAGAAACAAGCTGCCAAGTGTAATTTCAGTGACCAACTTCATGTACAACTTAGAGATCGATTAATTGCAGGAATCAACATACCGAATTTGGAAAGAGAGCTGTTAAGAATGTCAAACTGTTCCTTTCAAGATGCTAGAACTGCGTGTATTATCTATGAAGCAGTAAATGAACTTGATATCCAGTCAATGAAGATTTCTAATACTTTGCTTAGTTGTCATGATGAACTACAATCTCAGGGTCAATCAAACTTGCGTTCATTTAACAGAGAATCATATTCTCGTGTAAATATGAAAGGTGTTTCAACAAGGAATTACAAAGCAAATCACAAAGGTGAGATGAAGTTTGGTAAATGTTTATCATGTGAAAAGTTTCATCCTAGTAATTCATGTGCATTTCGTAATCCTAAATGTTTAAAATGTGGTAAGATAGGACACATTCAGTCAGTATACAAAGCTACTGTCCATTTTGCTTCAAGAAGTACTAAATCTTGTCATTTAAATCTCAATAATTCGGATGTTTCTAGCGATTATTTATCCTTGTCTACTATTTCGAAAGGTAATGCTCATATTCAAAAGCGACTATATACATCGCTTGGTTCATTTCATGACTTTATTGTGGACACAGGCATTATAGAGTCCATTATTTCATTCAAGAACTTGAAATTCTTAGATCCTAACGTTGTAGTACGACCAACTGAAGTATCAATATTGGAGATTACTGGACACAGACTGCCCATACGAGGATGCTGTGAATTGCTAATAAGAGATGATAATTCTTCACACATACCTTGTGAATTTTTAGTTAGCGACACAGGACTGTCAATATTAGGTTTCAAGAATTTGAAAAGGCTTAAAGTGGAGTTGTTCTTCCAAGTTTCTAAGGAGAATTCTGATACTTTACTTAAAGATTTGATAGCGAGGTGTGCTAAGTGCAGTGAAGGTATGAAAATTCAGATTATAAAACTTGAAGTACAGGGTGATCCAGTTTTTTCTTAAAAGACGAATAATTCCTTATGGTCTTCGGGAAGCGGTACATAAGACATTAAACGATTTATGTGCGAAAGGCATAATTGAACCAATTCAGTCTTCAGCATGGTGTACTCCTATCGTTACGCCACTGAAGTCGGACGGCAAGACCCCTAGAATTTGTGGTGACTATAGATTAACTCTGAACTCCCGTTTGTTGAAGCAAACGTGCACGACGGTGGAGGCTGAAGATATTCTAAATCGACTTCATGGTTCCAAAGTGCTCTCAAAAGTTGACCTAAAAGATGCTTATCTTCAAATTCCTTTAGATCAATCTTCATCTATTTTGACGACAATTAACACTCCGTTTAGTCTGTTGAAATACAATTTTCTTCCATTTGGTCTAACTTGTTCTCCAGCTATATTTCAAGAAGTTATGAATGAAAACGTTAGTGAATTTGAAGGTGTTGAAGTTTATCAAGATGATCTCATTGTTCATGGTTCTAAGAAGGTAGTTCATGACCAGAGACTTATTGCTTTATTGCGTCGTTTAATTGAGAAAAATATTACAGTGAATCCAAATAAGTGTTCGTTTTGTGTATCTAGTTTTGAATGCCTTGGATACCTAGTTGATGGTAATGGTTTTAGACCAGATATGAAACGACTAGCTCCACTGACAAATGCCCCGTCTCCAAAAAATCTTACGGAATTA
Source organism: Schistosoma margrebowiei (assembly GCA_944470205.2). Classification (NCBI taxonomy): domain Eukaryota; kingdom Metazoa; phylum Platyhelminthes; class Trematoda; order Strigeidida; family Schistosomatidae; genus Schistosoma; species Schistosoma margrebowiei. The sequence goes on along the minus strand of OX104027.1, from coordinate 4,229,511 downwards.
CGTTCACTAGTGGGTGCTCTTCAATACTATTCTCGTTTTATTCTTAATTTTTCTTGTCGTGCCAATTGTTTATTTAATATTTTGACATCCAATTCATTCAAATGGAGTGAGGAACAAGAGTCATGCTTGCGTAATCTACTAAAGTTTCTTCAAAGTGATGCTGTTCTCCGAACGTACTCCCCTAGTGTATATTCTGTGCTTATTACTGATGCATCACCTGTGGGAATTGGTGCAGTTTTGGAACAGGAAGGTAGACCAGTTATTTGTGTTTGACGCAAACTCACTGAACAAGGTTATTCACGGATTCAGCGAGAGGCATTAGCTGTGTTTTGGGCTGTTAAACAACTTCATAAATATTTATTCGGAAAGAAATTCACTATTTTACTGATCATGAAGCTTTAAAGTTTATTTATCATCTTGAAAAATCCTTAGCACGTTCCTCAGCTGCTATGGTTCAACGATGGAGTATTGCTTTGAGTGCATATGACTATACGGTTCAGCACAGAAGTGCCAAACAAATTCAACATGTTGTCTACATTTCTCGACAGTCACTACAAGATCGACCTATTATTACTTCGGACTGTTTGTTGGTGCAACCTTTACCAGTGAGACGTTCAGATCTCATTAGAGAAACTCGCAGATATTTTGGATGTATACTCAGTGCTATACGAAAAGGCAGGACTGCTAATTTGAAACGTAGATTTCCTATCTATTTTTCAAAGAGAGATGAGCTATCTACTACTCCTGATGGTATTCTGTGTTTAAATGATCGTGTTGTCATTCCTCCTTCATTGCGTAAATCTGTACTTGAAGATCGTCATAGTGGTCATTTAGGTGTTGAGAAAATGAAGTCCTTGGCAAGGCTCACATGTTGGTGGCCAGAGATAAATGGAGATATAGGTCGTACAGCAAACAATTGTGAGAAATGTCATCAGTTGAAAAGTCATCCTTCGAAGTGGACGCCATGGCCAGTATCGTCTGAGGCCTGGCAGAGAATTTATGCTGACTATTGTGGTCCGTTTCTTAGTAAATACTATGCACTAGTAGTTATTGATTCTTTTTCAAAATGGCCTGAAGTTTTTTTTACAACTTCACCTAATTCTGACTTCACAATCCAAGCATTAAGAAAGGCGTTTAGTCGAGAAGGGGTTCCTATGGTGTTAGTGACTGACAATGGTTCTCACTTTGCTGCAGATTCGGTCACTAACTGGTTGAACGGTATAGGGTGCAAACATCTGTTTACTGCTCCCAGACATCCGTGTTCTAATAGTCAGGCAGAGAATTTTGTCAGGACATTAAAGACTGCTATTGATTCTATAGCCGCCTCAACATTTAATGAGCTGGAGAGGGCAGTAGATACCTTTCTATTGCAATATAGAAATGCCAGACATTCGGTGACGAAGGAGACTCCAGCAAAGCTATTGAAAGGAAGAATTCTTCGGTCGAATATGAGATGTTTGGAGTCTGCAGAAGTTACATACTATCGGGGAAATGATCTTCGACCATCTACGGGTATTGTTCTGAAGAATGTCGGAAAATTGATGGTGCGAATTCAAGACATCAATGACTTAAAAACACACAGTCGACAAGTTGATCAAATACAATTTCAGGAACCAGGTGAGTCTGTTCCAATTTCCGTTGTTAATTCTAATGCTAATGAGCAAATTCTAGATAATACAGAATCCTTTTCGAATATAATGGCTGACAGACCCAGGATGAATTTGAGAAGAAGACGTACGATTGATTACAAACACCTAGACTCCAATTTAAGCTGTGGCGGATGTGGTGTTTGAACGAACTAATGATACCATTGTACTGGTTGATTGTACGATTTCAAATTCCAAATGCAGTACACTCGGTTGTGCCTGTGTCTTCTTAATTCAATTGCGTTATTTCTGGGACTCTTAGTTAGTGCTATAATTCAAATAATTCGAAACATTATATATTCTTTATCACCACAGTCTTTCTGATCAGTCAAATATTATGGTATTCACTTTTGTATAAGCAGACTAATATGGATCGTAGTCGAAACAAACAATGTCGTTTTCTAATTAGGTGTTAATGTGACCGTCAGTCACCTACGCACACGGAACAAAGATCAATTAAATATTCATTATAAAAATGATACCACTTTTGTGAAAACAAAATGAAGTAAAAGCTAAAAATAGTTTGCATGCCATTTCATAGAAGGTCCAGTTTCATCTGTGAATGAACACTGTAACCGTTACCATCTTATTTCAAATGAGTATAGTGATGGTTTTCTTATAGAAGTACTTAATTTATACGTTTTCATTATAATAATCTATGGACGCATCAGGGATAACCCAGATGGTTTTAGAATTAGCTAAACAGAATGTTTCATGTGTGATGACCATGAGACAACATAACCGTTTACCACAGAATTCTAATTGATGTTTCGTTAGTTGTTACGTTGAATCATTTAGATATGACGTACTCGATTTTTTAGTTTCACGGATTATTTTCAATAATGACGGTGATTTGTTCTCCGACTGGCTGATACGTCTCAGGTTTATTAATTTGAGACTGTGATCAATAATCTTGATGAAACAGTCCACAACTCATTTTGTTATCGTTACATGTAAATCAGTGCGACAGCAGATGAACTGCTGGACACTAGATATTTTTATTCGGATGCATTTGAAAGCGATCAGATTTTACAGGAGATCAACTACATTTTGAAATATCATTTGGTGATGAGATTCGTTGTTACTCTGCAACAGAATCAAAATATATTTTTACGTATGAAAGAATTTGTAAATGAATACTTAAACAGAAATTCAGATATGCCTGTGTGGATAATTACTATTGATGTTTTTTAGACGATATCTTCACTGAGCTGAACCATGATCGGTGTTTTTAGTCTTTCGGCAGAATTCTCCTGTGGTAAGTACGAGTGAATGAATTTTACGTTCTATCTTCAAGAAGGCAATAATTTTCCTGCGTTCCAAACTCACACCTAAGTGTTGCTTATTTTATGATCAAAATGACGTTCTGGCACTATTTCAACCAAATATGTCCATTTAACAATACTCTTATCTTTTATATTACTCTTATTGTTTGTACATTCTACTGAAGAAATTCAAAATGATGCAGCAGAATAACATGAATTCATTGTATTTCGTGGTTTTTCGTCGGCTGTTTACAACATGAAATTATGACAAACTAGTGTTCTATTTAAACCAGACAGTGGTCTGTTTCTTATGAAGTCATTTTTAGTAATGATCGTTTCATCAGGTTTCAAGACAACTGTTTGTGCCTTAATTGAGTGTTTTGCAGTTAATGCAGTCTGCAAGAGTTGCGCTTATTTTCGAAAGTAATCTATCATCTTTATTATTGTGTGCAGATACATGAGCAGAGCGCAAATATTTCTATTCTTATTGACTAAATCTCTTAATAGTGTTTGTATCAAAATAGTCTGTCTTTTCGGTTATTTGTTGCTGTGCATTGCAGTAAAAAACAAAACTCTAATTTCGTTTGGTTTCACTGTCCTTCACGTGTGAAGCTTTGAAAATACGTTTTTGGATAGCAGTTTTCTTTGTCCGTTATGTGAGATCACGAAAGAAACTTACGGCACATGCAAAACATCCTTGTAGCAAAACTGCATGTCATTTCCTTGTGGATGATGGAATGAGATGTAACAACTGCAGAAAGTGGCATCACAATGTGTGTGCATTGAACTCACAAATGTTGTTGCTGACCGACAATCTGTTCTCTGTGAAAAGAATGCTATTCTTTATAGTCCCTGATGACACTTGAGACTGTTGAACCGCTAAATCTAGTCAGAAAATCATCCTCGGATAAACGCGCTGCATTGTATGAGCATAATTCACCTTTCGAGTAAACAGAGAGTGGTAACATGAACAGGTTTTGGGATTCGAATGAAGCCGTCATGGCGGCAAGCTACTCCAAGAATTAGTTTCAAAATTTAGTATTTGTAAGCTTAACAGAATAGCCAAACACTGTACCATAAATTTATTCATTACATAATAGGTAACTTTGTTCCGGCCTGAATCTGAGAATCTCACACAAACTGAATGGAACGAATTATACGTATGTGAGTATCGCAGCCTGGATGGATATTTTGAAAGATGGTCGGAATTAATACAAATAGACGAGCGACATAGAAAGGGTGAACGAAACCTAGTACTTACTGGTTTTCAAAATTTAAAGATTTTGAGCTAAACGATTCTCAAACCACTATGAGTTGTAAGGGTGAAGTGTGCTACACAAAGGCTCGCAGTATGCAAAATAAAATGGCAACGTCCAGGAGAATGATGCAAACGAACTTGTTATACAGAGAACAACATTGTTTCCCTAATCGTTTTTCGTGCACTACAAACTTCCTCGTAACAATAGAGCAATGGATAAGGACTATAGTCAATGGAAAATCTGAGAATGTTGGCTTCTTACACTTCAGCAAAGCATCTGAAAAGGTGCTAGCATATAGGCAGCCATTAAAGCCAGAAAATCATGGCATTGATGAACGTTTCCTTAAATTGCTTAAAAATCCCCTAGTAGGTCATAGACAAAATGGAAGAGTCAATTCTTAGTGCTCGTACTGGATACGAATATTAGTGGAGTACCGCAAAGTTGTGTTCTGGGTCCTTGAAGTTTTGTACTGCGGGTAAATGAACTCTTAGGAACAGATGAGTCACCAACGTTACTATATGGTGATGGTGAAAAGTCCGACGATAAATAACAGTAAACACAGAAAAGTGAACAATTCAGGCAGAAACGTCTGATGCCTATGAACGCGTACTTTGGGGATACAAACGTAAATAGGTGCAGCATAGTTTAAGTGCATGTACTCGTGATCTTGTCACACAATAATCTGGAGATGAGAGTGCGTCCTGATCTTGAGGCTCCGGTTCACTGCCCGGAGGTTGCTGCTTGGAGGTTTAGAACCATATGAGCTTTCAAACGGACAATCATCAAGTAAGAGTCTCAGTGAGGTAAGTTAAGCGGTGAACACTGGAGGTCCCAGCAAGCTTGCTTATGGTATCTGTATTGACGTACTTTTGTATGGGTCGGTTATAAGAGAGATAGAAATCTAGCACAAAACACTATATTACGTCAATGCTTCCCTTGCGTACTTGTATAGATATTGGGATGACATCCTTACTAAATATGAGATCAAGTACATTATCACCGAATGTAAGGGAACAAACACACTGTGACCAGCTCTGCTGTGGGAGTTTGATGATCTTCATTTAAAAGTGTTATGATGTCTCGTGGTGAAAATCGAGTTCCTCCGGAAGTCACAAGGCGGATACCTATTCCTACAACCAGAACAACAATTTTTTGTAGGTGCATGGAACATCCGGAGACAGGTTAGATTGACAGAACTCGCAATCAGCGAACCTCATTGGACTCAAGCTGGACAGCAAATGCTAGATACGGGAAAGACGCTGTTATACTCCGAGCACTTAGAAATAAAACGTTCCACACACTCACAGAGTTGCTTTAACGCTGTCCAAAAGAAGCAAGAAATTCACTTGTGGGATTAGAATCTCATGGATCTAGGATCATCAAAACATCATTCAAAACAATGAAGGAGGGAATTACAATGAATGTTATCCGGTGTGCATTATCTGAGAATTTGATTTATAAATATCTGTCTGTTGGCCTCAGTTGTTGTTTGTAGAAATATTATTGATTGCATGCCATATAAGTATTACATTATATAGAACTGATATAATCCTTTTCTAGTTCTTCAGTACTGATTGAATTCAGTTGATCAATTTGGAATGTTGCCACTCAGTTATGTAACTCGACATATCAAGCGACTCTAGGTAGATGCAGGAAATTCTGAAACTTTGATTCGTGCTAATAAAGACAATTTATTAAGGAATACCTAGAAATTATTCAAACCTACCGTCCATAATATAAACAGATTCACGCCACTCAGAATTCTCTAGTGGTAATGCCTCAAAATATGGGTGTTGGTGTTACGAAATAACTGTAGACATTTGCCTAATAAAAACCTTTGTGTTGTACATCAATAATTTTACTGTGTTTTTGGACATATTTGTTTTACTTAGCATTGTGGTGGACCAGACAATGTATAAACGCGTAAAGTATGAACAAAGTTAATAAAGATCAATAGAAATGTTAATTTATATAAGTTTATTAATACAAATATAATAGAAAGTCCAGACTTTACATCAGTTCACCAAATTGATGCGTGTTCAGCTTTAATCTGGTACTGTAAATTCACAATTATAAATGCTTGGTAATTCCAATCAGGTTGACGAACTCTTCAGTACTGTAATCGAATGTAAGGTATGGTATATTCCCGCTCACAGTCTATAAATGTAGGTTATATTTGATTTTGATTTCAGTTAACTCAACCACAAACGAAAATAGCAATGAGTTTGTTAACAAGCCACAGTATGTCACGCTATGTAGTTACACAACGGAAATTGCCTTCAACGTCATTCGCTAAAACAACAGATACAGTCACTTAATGATTAATATACATACAGTGAAAAGTTGACAAAATAAATACAAACAATATTAAAAACTACTTACAAAATAAAGTTCTCAGGTCTATCCTCACAACCTTTGAACTAGTTTGTTTACATCATTCTTTTCGGATATTTTGATTTCTCTTTGTCATTGGTTTGGTATTAGTGAATTTTTGCTCCGGAAACCTACAAAACTGAAGGTTTGTTTTGTAATTGTTATAATTATTGTTGTTTGAAAGACATTTGGATTGACTGCTTGTAACTTGCAAATAAACGTTGGTATCTAAATTGGAGTTTGGTTTTATTGTTTATTTTGTTTCGTGAATTGCAAGTAGATCGATATACCGTACTTCAATAACGGGAACGAGCAAAAACTTGACGATACGAGTTTAAACACCATGTGGCTCACATTCCCTTCATGATTACAAGTAAGCCTTTCGTCCAAGTGTCAGTTAATACAACATTTATGGTTTGCTAAGGACGGCCTTCAACAACCTAATAGTTATATTGTAAATTTTTAATGGTAATGTTGACGTGACTTTTGATTATTAACACAGTTTCCGATAATTGTAAAGTATCATGAATTCAGAGCATATTTGCAATAAATTTTTCGGCAGTTTAGGTTTTCTGAAACTTCTCTATCACATTCCGTTATAATTATAAAATGATTGCAGTGGGACTACTGCAGAAGTCATTGAGTTGCACTATCGTCAGAACCCCGGACACAGGGTAGTTATGATACAACATATGCCAGTTCTGCACAACTAATATTTGATTCGGTAGAATCATGACACCGACCGATTATTTTTGAGTTTTGAGCACTACATCCTCAAAGTTTGAAAACGGCTCTGGAATGAGTTAAGTAAAATATATGTTCAAACCACTGGAGTCAATGTTCTGTATTACTGTCACTTCAGTTGAATAAATATTTTTCGATCTGGGCTTCGATATTGACGATTATCGAATAGAGTGTGTTTCTGAGCATTTTTTAGCTTGGGCTAGGTCTTACTTGTATAAAGTGGCATTAGATACATTGATGTATAGTTCGGAAGCCTTTTTTTAGACATTATAGTAACAAGACAACGCCTGAGATGTGTCAGACTGAAATAAAAATAATTGGCTTTCGTTATACATATAGTAGACTTAGGGTACGTTGTCTTGGAACAGCTATTTCTCAAACCTTCCAGATGAGACTTTCTTACCAAAACTATTATCCTGAACAATACTTCGACGTCTAACTGTAGGTCGTGAAGTGCGAATTGGAGAAATCCAGAATGGTTTTGGACATGATTCTGGATGGATTATTCATTCATCGACGGGTTCTGGGATGTAAGTATACTTTTCGACGTCCGAATCATGTTGCATTTCTTTACCTTAAGGGAGCATTCAGCTCTGTTGATCGTAAAGATATATGTTAGAGTCTGATATTGAAAGGCGTGTCTACTAAGTACACTCACCTTGCACAGGCTCTTTCCACGGACACGTCTAGTCCAGTGTGAGCTTATGGATGACTGTCGTCGTGACTTGTTTATTCAAATGGTGCTTTTCAGATTTATTCGCTTTTCTCACTTTTAATCAACCTTGTCATATATATTCTTTTAAAGATAACACTTTCATCTTCCGACGTTTCAGGGATTTTTTTTTTCACCAAAAGATTCACTTGCTGATAAAGAATGTTTTGTTCGTCAAGAAACTAGTGAAATGAAAGGTCCTCCAATCACCATGAACAACAATTCAATCATTTTCGGGATGCATTTCTCTCCTGCCAAATGTAGGACGTTGCTTCAGGATTGACTTGCGTCATCGCTTGAAATAATTTAGGTGATGAAGTAGTTGAACCTATTGAACGCTTTACTTATATTCGTTGTTTCATTGATCCTTTTGATCTAGCGTCTGGTGAAATCTCGAGGTATTTCGCATATTTTGGGAACACGAAGTAATAAATGCCTGGGTTAGAAATGGAGTACTAGGTAAGGATTTGAAATCAATGGAATAGAAACTCTTCATAAACTGAGATGGTTGAGATATATGTAGGGCAAGAAGGACGATTAACTTCTTCGACGTGCGATGTTTTCTGGTGTATGAGTAGGTTTGAGAAATAACAGGTGCAGTCGCACTAAGACATGGGATCACTTTGCAAAACCTTTGACTATCGGACATATCCATTTCAATGACTCAGACTATCTGGTTTTGGTCCCAGTGCTTGTCATGGCTGATTGTTAGATACTTTGAATTACGTTTGTGATGACCGTGTCGTGCTCATTCATTGTCTTCCCCAAAATTCTGATGTCAAAATGTTTTCTTAAAGTTTTCTTTTCCTGTTATGTCTTCTGGCGTCGTGCATTATAAATATATAACGTAATGATACCACCAACTATAGAACAGTGACTTATCGGTAGGTCAAATTACGCATGGTCCCGTACTAGCAGTCTAGGGTCCTTTTCTGTTCTACTTCCTTCCTAGCCCTGTCCGTTGAGTTCAAAGCATCAGTCACAACCTACGCAATATGAATCATACATTTCAAGCACACGGGCTTTGAGATAACTCAATAACGGTAAGTCATGCTATAATAGTTTATGCATTACAATTTTCACATTAGTTTGCTGATCATTACAAGCAAGTATAAGAATCAAGTTGAAATTTTCACCTATCGTGTTTTGTAACCTAGACCAGTAATAATGAATGTATTTTAAACTTAACATTTGAGGTAGAATACCTAATCAATTTCGAAGAAAACCATTGAAGTTTAGTATGTTTCAAACATTTTACAATGATTACTATATATTTACTTTCCATTGTTATAAGTGCTGGTGCTAAATCATGGCCTGTATTTGTCTGACCGTATGTAAGTTAACTGCTTATCCTATTCGTCACGTGTCCGTAAAATATTTATGTCCAACTAGAAACATTGAGTCACTCACCGTTTCTACTGCACGTCAGTTCGTTAAGCTCCGCTTTCTCTCTTCGTTCTTCTGAGCAACGATTGGTAATCGTAATCTACTTTTGTATTTGACTTACTGGATTCCTTTATAAACAAACTGAATTTAGGTTCATGATTAAATACGAGGGTGAGCAAGATATATATTTCAACAGCAACCATTTAAAAGATCCAATAGAAGTAAAAAAATGGTTACTCAAATGAAGAGACAGACGACGAAGCTAACGCATCAGACTACGTGAATGTAAATAATCTCCGTACTTCATACTTTTGACGAACCAACTCATCGCAGCCTATTATATAGATAGCCTTGTCGATGATTTTACCATTCCACTACTAAATCGTCACACAATATTTGGCATGAAAATAGCAATATATATTGTTTTAATATTCACTGAATGTGTTTTACAACAATCTGTTATCAAATTTCACTGAGTGGTTTTGTAGTGTGTGCTACTAATGCGGACAGATATAATTAGTGTGTATTCCATATACGTGACTCCCAAGTACCATGAAACTATACTTTCACAGTTGTATTAAAATTATCATCAATTAGTTTTTTTAATTTTGTAAAAAAATTCCAACGTGTTTGTCCGAGAATCCTCAAAGACAAATGATCAGACAATTCGACACGCTCAAAGTCACACTTATAATCATTATATTGAAATGTGCACATCAATCCATTTCATTCCATCTAGACGTAGATGAACTAGATGGATTTATAATCCTTAGCCCGATATACTGATTTCATCATCATCATAGTCTTAAGATTATTGATTTTCATTCAGTAAATTATTGAATATCTACTTCAAATGACTCCTCGTCACATATTCATAACAGCACCCATCATAGTAACAATCGTTCAGTACATAAACATTTATGATCTTATTTAATTTATCTTATCATTCCTGCCTTAGAAGTACCTTGTCCCCGATAATCAAGACAATACAATATTCAAGTCATCTTTAAATTCATTCACTGAGCCTTGTACAGAACGAAATCCTCTTTTGTTTCTTCAATCTATATTGAACATGATCTAAGAATGTATTGTAATCAATAAATATGGGTGGATTTTTGATTATTTAATCAATGAATAGTAGGTAATTGAGTATAATGTCCATTAAAGAATGGTATGGTGTAGCTCCTGTTTTTTTCATGATGACTGTCTGCGCTACACTTGACATGTCTACAGCATTATGGAATGGTAATCTCACTGTAAGATATTTGATATACTAAATAAGTTATAATCAATGAAAAAGGTATATTGTCGAATCTGGTCGATGTGAGATCTTAGATGAGCACTACTGAGGAATTATACAATAGGATCAAAAGGTCATTCAATTTTCACAGATTTTCCATGATGGTCTATATTCAAATGACTCATGATGTCAACTATTCAAATTACTATAATATACACAAGAAAAACCCATTCCGATATAACTTATTGAGTAATGCTTAATTAAAGAAAGTTGACACATTTACATCATCCACTGCACGTCATTTCTCTTCGATTTCGTCTCTTCGTTCGTCTGATCGTCTGTCTGAACCAATGAATGCACAAAATATACTTATTCAACACATCATTCTACTATTCACTGTCGTGATGATTATATACGAGGATTGGTGACATGTATAAATCAATTACCATTATCAAATGATTCAAATGTTGTCAGACACTAGGATCCACTAAAACTAAATCTCGAAATAAACTATGGATAATATGATTAATAGATCTCATTATTAAATAGGTAATCACTACAATTATTGACTTCTACTTAGTTTACATCATCATAATCCAATAACAGGTTGACAAGCTGTATACAGTGATACATTTGGAAAATTGTTCATTTGAGTAACGACACGTATGAGTGATACAATTCAACCATTACTATCTAAAATTTCACTTAGTATTGTTTGTATGAATCTTCACATTGATGCAATCGATCAATCTCTTATTGGCTTATGTGCATATGGAGGAAACATCCAACTGATATGTCCCGAATAGGACAAAATACGCTATCTGAATTCTACTGCAATTCATTATTCATCTTTGCATATAATGCTTGTGCATTAAAGCACATTATGCATATATGTCAACAAAAGACTGATCTATTGCGGTCCTGAACATCAATGCAAACATCCAAATAAACAATATCAAGTGAATTTAGACTTCACCTTATTTCACAAACAAGTAACTATCATTTGTCAGTGGCTAAGTGGATAACTCGATGTCGTCTGAAATTGCGTTTTAGACTGAACATCAAATTCAGCTGACGGGCGCTAAAAAAGACGGAACAAGCGTCTGAGATCTCACTTATACTACCTTTATTCAATTCCTATTAAAATGTTGAATGTACAATATCATCAAGTAAATAAATTTTAATCCAATCACTCACACTATGGTACGAGCTGGTCTAAATGTTTAGTTGGTAAAAAGTATTTTATATACTTGCAATAATGTAGTCTTATCTGTTGGTGAATTATATACATCATTATAAATAAGTATATATATCATCAAGTAATCAATTACTAAACGTTACTTTTCATCTTCTCACGCTTTCTCTTCCTAGTTTACTACGACAGTACTTAAATAAGATAATATGATTAGTCGTGTAGGTGTTGTTTACTTGTATCTTACCATCTTCCGAGCATCAGATCTGAGATGAAGGAATATAGAACTGACGAGTTTCGAATAGGACAAAACACGTGTTCTGGATTTCAATGCTAGTCAGTATTAAACTTTGCTTATAGATAAGTCATGTTATATTGGATCGAGGATTCAGGACATAGAATATAGAACCACATTAAAGACTAGATGATACTTCATTTGTTTAAATAACAAACAGTCACTGAGATGGTGTGAAAGATTCGTAGATACATTCAAAATAATGAAGTGAACAATGGGTGGTTTAGGTCAACATTGACTAAGCAACATCAAGTTCAACAGGACAAGCTTTGAGCCATATGTGGAGTAATTCAAACACTCCACTTCTGCTTGAAGTTTTTTACTGATAGTCACGAGAAAAAAACAAATGTTTGGAGGGGATGTCGGAAAAATACGTTAGAAGTGAGTATAATATACATCACGGAAATCGTCAATAGATAGAGAAGTTTAATATGTACACATTCAGACTGTACACTTTCTTTGATTCAATCAAATTCTCTAAATAGTAGTTTGAATTGTATTTATCACTCTTCTTCACAATATAATTATTCATTCGTTTAAGTAAACTGATTTCGATTTCACTTCATTTAATGGTAAGCTTTAATACTTTTACACGTTGACAGTGTGAATATGGAAGCACTAAACAGCCGTTTCGTCTGAATATAGGACTCCTCAACAATGCGCATCCACGATCATACTCTCGGGATTTGGAACCGCGGCATATCTGTCTCGCGTGCAAACACTAAGGATCTTGAGCGCTAAGAAAGCACTCAGCGGTGTTAATATCTCACGTCAACGAATCCATGAAACTGCATCACCATCCACTTTATTCACCAATGATTTATTATCTCACAACACACCCGGTTGAAGTCCACTGGTCACTTGAATGTTTTCCATACATAAAATCAACACGTTTATAATTTATACAACTAAAGCTTTGTATTAAACTGTTTTTTTATTATCACTTACCCAAATACTGTCCTAACTAAACTGTAATATGAGTAGAAAAAGAAAACTAAAGGTTTATGATATACATCGTCTATTGTGAATGATTGAATACATGAAATCAGTCGTGACATGATCTATGTCAAGTTTCTTCGTTTATGTAGAGCTCCATATTGATCCTTGTTTATAACTTAACATAGGACTAGATATGTCATTTAGGTATATAACTGTTTACTCATACTGAATTATCATCATCTTGAAGGTAAAAGTTAGTTTAGGTATGTAAAAGAGTAAAGAAATTGTCATTCAAGAGTTTTTGAAAAACTTAATAGTCAATGGGACCACTCATTTGACGATAAGTTTCATCGATTGATCTACATTCACTCTAATTTAAGAAGTATTCATTTCTATTATTTCTTCATTTTAAACCATACTACTCATTATTAATCAGTATTATTCATACTCTAACTCATTTATGATAATCATTGAGGATCATATGAATTATGGATAAGACAACACAAGTTATTTGAATAGCTTACTCCCATCCCGGTCCCTTATTACTGCGTAATTTGATTAAACAAAAAGTGATCGTACCAAGATTTTATTTGACTATAACTTTAAAAATAAAAGTATAACTTTGTAATTTTAATAGTTTCGGTCATGAATCGATTGAATCTAGAACAGCATAAAAAATCTAAGAGTATTGAATGGCCGTCTCACCCTGTCATCGGATTCTTCAGCAGTGCGCACCCAAGATCTCGTCTAGCGATACTCAAACCCAGGATATATATCGGTACCACGGATCTGGCCATCATTCAAAGTTTTTAATGTTTAACTTCAAATAATCCACAAAATAGGGCGACACATCCATAAAAAACGTTTTCCTAATATCTTTTTCATCATAGGTTTAGAGAACATTTTTGAGTTCTGCTTGTGATCAGGAATGGATCAATGTTAGATCATCAGTCAAAAAATGTAGGTACTGAACGCTATTTCGTTCTAGTATGGAACTCTTGAGCAGTGAAAACCCACGATCCTACAGGTACGATTTAAATATCTTTGAACTTACCAAAAATCAATACAAGATACTTTGAAATGAGAAAGTGAATTGACTTGGAAGAACTGATGTCAATGATCATCCATAACTTTCGAATAGTAACGTATAGATATTACGTTTTATCGTTTCAGTATGACACAGTTATGAATTGATTGTATTTTGACGACTATCATCTTCTTACTGGCATGAGTTATGAAAAGACAATTAGTCACATATATGACATTGGAAGTTATCATATTATGGTGTTTACTACTAATGTCTGTAGATACAAGTAGTATATATCATCCATAGAAAGTGAAATACCTGGTGTCTGTAGATGGTTAAGACGATCAAAGTAAAGAGAATAAGAACTGAGAATGATTTACGTGTAATCAAAAGAACAACGAAGTCTAAGGTAATTGACTGACAGTTTTTCAAATGAAATATCTACTACATGAGTCTCAGAATTTACTATGAGATTCGGTAATGTTGTGATCAAACACATTCGATTATTCCGACATGTGTTCTCGTTTAGTACAACATTTTATTCAAGAATTTCCCCAAATACACAAGTAGATATTGAATGCGATATACAATGAGGAAGCCACCAAACCACATCATGAAGCATCTGCTAACTAGAAAATATTGTTTAAGACAGAAGTGAATGAAAAATGCTGTTAAGTAGCATAAACATCTCCACGAGGAGCAACAGGCGTAAGTAAGTGATTTAGTGAATCCAAGTGAAGATAAACTAACCGTTATGACTAACTATTTTTTATCAACCCTGCTTTTAGAAATGAATCTAAGACTCGTTGGTTTACAGAGTTATTACGTACGACATTTGACACAATATTTTAATAATAACCATTTGCTTAACTACATTGAGTTGTCATCAAGATCATTCGATTCAATTGGTGATTATTACAGTTTCAGATATCAATGAAGATTCGTATTACAGACTGATTAAAATGTCATACAAACAAGAAAACAAAAGCCACTAGGTAAATGTATTTACTACGTATGACACTCTGACTCCATCAACATTCGGAATAACAACTGTTTAAACGTTTGATTGCGTCGTACATTTAGATCATATAATTCTCAATAAATGAATCCTATTTTTGCCTTCGCTCTACTGGTGATGTATGACTGTCACTGAGTACATCTGGCTGATTCTCTCTACTAATAGGTTCTCTCTCTGGAATGCTCATCATATCTTAGGTGTCCTGATCGAAGCAAGTGGTTTGAATAAAGAGCCACAGCTGGAGTCTTTAACCTAAAATTTTGATCCACAAGTCAATGGAGCAACATCAGAAGATGCGGTCCAATGATATAAATTGACCAATAATTGGTTCATACGTCATTTTTTTCTTCAGGATCCTTGAACCCATGTGCAACATTATTTTGAAATCAGAATTTTTCAACTATTCTATGTGAATCTTCCGTATCTATCTACCCGGTAAATGCGCCCGACATTCGTTGTTCTTCCTTTCAATCTCTTAATCGACATCTCCGCTACGAGGAAACAGTGAGTAAGACTTCCCTGAAAGTGTTTGTATGCACTTAGCCATGTGAGAAAATTTCGGGAGGGAGAGTTAACTCTCTCCACTCTCGGCCGTACCATGACATTTTAGTTGAGATCTATTTATGGATTAAAACGTCACATACATTTTTACTTCTTAATTGTTAGGTAGCTTATCTATGCATATCCATGTTTTTCTTATTATAAGCTTTCTCCTCACCTATAGACAGTTATTATACGATTTGCCTATTTTCAGTTATGTCCAGTCAATTAATTACATTGTCCCACATTCGCAGTCAATTTCGGCTAAATCTTGTACAAATTTCATTTTCTATTTCATGATACGATTCAGTCTATTTAGTTTGTATATAAATCCAGTATCTTTGAAAACATGATTCCTATCAAGGATGCTAAGATTGGTGTTCTGGAATTAACATGCAGGGTAAATAACCGATTGAGACTTCAAGCTGTTTGTTGCAGGTGTGAGCGTCATTTGTTCGTCGTTTAAGTTCATTTATCTAAATTCGGCAATCATATTCGTGGTAATTCTGTATACGTACAGCATATAACAACTTTCACTTACGTATAATTTAATAATATATTCTTGAGGTTATCTGTAACTGATTTCAAAAGAGAAAAGTAAATATAATTCAACAGTCTACTATTTAGTTACATCTTCATTTCAGTAATATACTAACTATTCTCTGTATTTTATCTTGTAAAAACAAAAGAGAAAAAAGAATTTTTCGACAACTTTGTCATTCTACTTACATACCTACTTACTAACGCCTGTGACACCTCGTCAAGGAGCATAGGTCCCTCATCAGAATTGTCCAGGCAACCTTAATCTATGCTCACCATTCCAGTTCTTGCAAACTGCTATTCATTCTCTTGATATCTGTTTGCAACTTTCGACACAGTGTGTTACATGGTCTTCATCTTTTCCGTTTCGTTCCAACATTTTAAGTTAGCGGTTGACTCGTGATTCAGTTTCATGACGTCGTAATGTATGTCCTATCGACCTTTCACGTCTTTACCAAATTTCCCTTTTAACCGGAAATGGGTTTGTTCTCTCTCACAGTAGGTTGTTGCTGATTGTATACAGTCAACGAGCATTCAGCATCTATCGTAAGCATTTGTTTGTAAAAGTCTGGGTATTTTTGATGACGTTTGTTGTATTTTTCAAAGTTTCAGCTTCGTACAATAGAATGGTTGTGACTTTGATATTAGTTGTTGGTTGTTTTGAGTTCAGTATATCCCTCAATTGTGGGAATGTCATCCTTGCTTTGCCAGTCTTTGCCTTAACGTCTGCATCAGATCCTTCTTATTCATCGATAACGCTGTCCTGGTACGTGTTAGATTCCACCTCTTTCAGAGCATCTTCATCAAGTGTAATTGTGTGGGTAGACTTCATGTTGTATTTGATCGTATTGTTTTCCCTTGTGAATGTTGAACCTTACTGATACGAAGGCTTTTCATCATGTTCAATAAGTATTAGCATCCATAACTTCTCCCGTCCGACATAAAATTAACTAAGAAATTTTTCTGAGTCAGAATACGATCACATTGATCTGAAGATAAAATGAAAGAAGGATAAAACACACCAAGAGTGATAATATGGCGAAATGGATACGTAACTGATACTAAAAGCGAGACGTCGAATATCAACATGATTTCAAAGATGATAATATAACAAGTTAGATTTTATTAAGTTAAATAAGCGTCATTATTATGGAAATTACGAAATCTATTTTTAATGTTGACATTTATTCTCAACAATAGACACAAAATTCAAGGTGTTGATAACTTGTCGAAAGATTGTGCTTACTGCACATGACTGAATTCGTAGATGAACTGGACCTTCTATCTCATACTCATCAACAAATTCAAATGAAGACAAGCAGTGGAACAGCAGCATCTGCTTCAGTGTGCTTCAACATACAGAAAGGAAAGGCGAAATCCTCAAATACAACAAAAACAACATAAACTCACTCACACTTGATGGAGACTCTCTGATGGAGGTGGTCTGTCACGTACCTGAGAAACATCATTGATGAGCAAAGAGGATCGGATCAAAATGTGAATGTGCGGATTGACAAATCAAGCACAGCATTCTTACAGCTGAAGAAAATATGAGACTCAAAACAATTGTCAATCAATATAAAATTCAGAATCTTTGATACGAACTTCAAGACAGTTGTGCTGTACGGAAATAAAATTTTAAGAACTACCACAAATATCATCAAAACGGTTCAAGGATCTATGAATAGATATCTACAGAAGATACTCGATAGCCGTTGGCCGCATACCATAAGCAACAGCCTTCTACGTGATAGTGCAATCAAGAAAATTAGAAAAAATGTTGGAAGTGTATAGGACATGAATTGAGGAAATCATCAAACTGTATCACGAGGAAAGCGACAACTTGTAATTCTGAAAGGATACGAAGAAGTATAAGACCAAAAAACAAACTACATCGAGAAATGGAAACAGATTTGAAATAGATGTGTAGACACTGGAAAGAACCGGAAAGGATTGTCCAGGACAGTGTTGAAAAGAGAATACTGGTGGGTAGCCTGTGCACCTTGACAACTTCAAGGTTGTCGAAGAGTAATGAACGGGAACAGAAACAATGAAGTCTTAGACGATTGATTGATGTTAACATAATGAATATTCAAATTTGAGACGATTGATTGACATTTCGGGAGTGAAGTATTCTCTGTATAGTTCTCAGATTTTGCTTAGAGATTTTGTAAATTAATATTCATGTACATTCGATTGTTTCCAATTTGTGTTCTCGTTCATGATAATACAGCAAGTAATCATAAACGATTTCTTAACGCTGTTGAATGGGTTATGTGATTAACAGATATTTAAACTTACAACTTTCATTTTATCAAAATAAGGAAATAGTAAATAGGATACTTTAATTGTCGAACTGCTGATAAGTTGTCAGCAGTGCTTTGGTCACATTCATGATAGACTTATTACAACAGGATGAGAAGCTTCAACGAATATATATATCATGATTCTGTAATATTTTTTAAGTAAATAGATAAATCTAGATTCGAATCTGTTAAGGTGATTGTCACTACGTTAGTTACCTGTCGGTTATTCATTTATTACTGAATGAACTGTTGAAAGTATTATGCACATTCAAGTCAGTTTGCGACAACTACAAACTTTCAACATGATCATTACCAAATTTAATTCAACTTTACCAAACCAATCAAATGCGTGAAGAACCATTCTACATAGAATTCCAAAGCCTCCATACGGTTTTCAATATGTAAAGATAAACCAGACGATCAATTCCCTTCTCTTAGACCACATATTATAATATGTAGTTCTGATAGTTCTTTTGTTAAATTGTATCATTACATATTCTCAAAATACTATCAACCAATAATGGGTACCATTTCCAATGCATTCTAGTTTCAATAATGGTCTATGTGTAAAAGGGTATAACAATTTTTATAACGTATGGATGCTTCAAAATTATCGACTTTTATCAAATCTTGGTATATAACTTTTAACTACTGATAAATAAATCAGTAGTGTTTCGTTAAATTCAAAAAGTTAGTAGGTCAGGCAATTTACGGCGCGTTATACATGGAATCAGTTGGATAAACCGATAACATTTAGGATATCAGGTATTGAACTTTGGAGCGAAATTTATTCATTCCTTTGGCTAAATATCATTTTGGCATTTTAGCTGATGTCAGTTTGTGATGAAAACACTAAACATAATTTAGACGTTAACCATCAATTGTAAATCATAATCTTTATTATTCACAGTGGTTTATAACCCTCATTCAGCTCTCATAAGTAGATGAATATTTTCAAGGTCACTTTAGCGTCGCTTGAAGTTCGTCCTTACATAATAATCTATTCTGTTGTGATGTAATCAGAGGTACTTTGTAGGAGTTTCGTGCTGTTCTTTACGATTCAAAAAGAATGGCCATCTTGATCAACGAAATACTATTAGCATTAAAGAATTAGACGAACATGATGATCTTGATTACCTATTGATCGATCGTCTGTAAATCTTTCCAACAAACCATTTTGTAAGAGTGATGTCAGCTACAGAATAAGACAAATTTCCTGTGATGATTACCGTTTCAAGATTTTACTAATCAGGTTTATTTGTAGGAAAACCAAAGTATTTTAAAAGTTACTTATCATAATGTTTATTCGAGACTTCATAGACCACCTTTTTAGTTGAGTATCAACACAAAATGGTCAGAAAAAGGTATGTTATAATATCTGGGCTACTCGTTCCTACCATCCACATATTTCAAAATATTATCTGTTTGCTTGTTTGTTTTAACGCATCATTATGCGTGCTAGTCGCCTAACCTATTCAGGTTCGTTGGCTAAACGTTTACGATATGTCGCTATACAAGTTACAAAGGAGCACAATCAAAGACATTGTGGTTACCGGCAATGTGCATCGGAATGAATATACATTAATCACATGACGATCCCTAAAATGCTAACATTCAACCGGCGACTACTCAATATTGATCTACAGTGTCAATCAAGAAATGGGAAATGGGAACTTGTTAAAATACTTCGTGCAGTGAATTGTATACCACACCAAACATAATGTTGAATAGAGCCACTGTTTACAAAAATAACTAACTAATATGCTATATACTACTAACTTATAAGTCTTATATAACTTATATATAAGCCAGAATTATATTTCAAAAGTTTTCGAAAACATCTATTTTTCTCCAATATGAAGTTTATGAGGGGGATAGTAATATGCATCATAATGGAAGTGTGAAATAATTGATTAGTATATATATTTATGTTTACTGTATGTGTTCGTCGAACTGTCAGCTTTACATTCAACATGGAGTGACCATCATCTAATAACATATTCAAATAGACATTATGATTAACAGCCTAGTTTACGTTAAATTTGGCATCAGCTTTGACACTTGAAGATAATTTCGGTGAAACATTATCATTTGACCTAGATATTTACACATTGACATTGATTGCTTTATTATCAAATAGATCATAATAAGCAAACAGTCTTCAACGAAACATTATATGTATTCTTTTTTGATTGAGATCATGAATCGAATAATGTTACACTATCATTAAAAACCTGGAAGCACTGGATGGCTGTTTTGTCCGATTAAAGACCTCCTCTGAAGTGTGTAACACGATCCCACTCGCATAACGCGAATCGAGGACCTATTCGTCTCACATGCTAAAGCCTAACCTCCAGATCAGTTAGCCGCATGGTATCCAACCGTGCTAATGTCTAACCTCAAACAATCCACGGAAATCGGCGGATATCTTCCATTGAACTGAGGTAGATACCTGTCTGTATCTAACATGAATTAGCTTCACTAGTCGCAGTTTCTCAATAAAACTCTGAGAATTTCCGCACGAAACTATTCACCGGTGAGCACATGTATTAACACACCCAATCATCAAAAATACAAGTCTAGTTAATGCTTTTCAATCAATCAATGAAAGAAACTTTACTATAGCGCCAGTCAAATGTCACTGAGCTCGAGCCAAATCATCCGATATTTGGGTCACGGAGCATTGTACAGATCACAGATCCTCGTCAAGATCAAGAACAAACAACGCGCATCAGTTATTCATACGCCATAGACTGGCCCATGTGGTGATGGTCGCACTTTAGCTTGTACTTATTCCTAGCAATGTACAATGACGAGTTCAAATATTACATATCATTTGGCATAATAATGTAAGTAGTGTGTAACGTCAGTATCATGATTAACTTATCAAATAATAATATAATGAACACATCTGAGAGCATACTAATAATGTCATATAGAGATTCAAATGGTTACTGTGAATGTATAACGCTCTTGTTTTCATCAAGTATACAGGACCGTATCCTGTACACTGAATAGGAACTTAATACTAGCTTAATTAAATCGGTAACACCTTATGAAAGAGAATAGGTCACCTAAGAGGATTCTTAATCAAACTCTTTCATGAGCACTCCTTTCTCGTTGTTTCCAGTTGCTATGGAGACGATAATTTATGGACGTCTTTTGAGTGACGCTATTGTAAATTTGAGGGTGTCAACCTACTTACTACGGCTAAATGACAATTATAAAGCAGTTTGAAAAATAAGGATTATGATTTACAGTAGATAGTTAAGGTCAGAAATTAGATTTGTGGTTGTTTCATCACGAAACGACCTCAGCTAAAATGCCATGACGATATTTAGCCGAATGGGTGAATGAACTTTGCGCCAAAATACATAATTCAGGTCATTTATATCTGACTGATTCATTTATTGAATATAGTCTCATCATGAACACATCGTGAATTATTGAACCATTACTTGACCAAAGATAACACTGATTGATATGATCAATAAATGCGTTACTGGTACGAGTGTTTAAGCGAACCACATAACAAGATTCAAGGTATGATGATTGCGGTAAGCCGTGGAGATTCATCGCCACAATATGAAGTTGTAAGAGTAACCATTTTTACTTTATATGTTACTGACTAATAACCTTGATCTATGTACCAGTAGAACAATCCTCATCATCTTCCTAATTACTTTCATTTAAAAAATAAAATATTTTACTTACAACCAAGTTTTCATATCAAATTTTTTTGATCAAGATCATGAATCGATCGATGCTAGATCATCATTGAAAATCTGGATATACTGGACGTTTGTTTTGTCCTGATATGATACCCTTGAGAGGTGCCCATCTAAAACCTCACACGAGGAATTCGAGCACGAACGCCTAACCTCTAGACCACTGAATCAGCAATCAAAAATTGATATCAATCTTTATGATTGTGATAGTCATTTTATTAAGTATTTGATTACAAACGACAATAACTATTAAAACCTCCATGTATAGATTGTTCTCACATATAACATCACCTTAGCTTATTATTAAAAATATATTTAATGAATCTTCAAGTGTGTTGTTTATGATTCTTATCAAGCAAATCAATAGTAAGTAGTGAATATTTTCATGGTTGTTATTTCCTTCATAAACACTCTGTGACTGAATACACCCAAATGTAAAACTGCTAGATCTCATTTACAAGACACAAGTCATTGAATTCTTAGAGGGAGCGGATGGTATGTTATGTAATCTATTACTATGCAGGAGACATTGAAAGAGCTTGTCTTTAATATGTTGATATTTATTATGAAATGGTGTAGATAATTTGTAGCTCAAGTGGGAGATTTCGATGAAGTTTTTATTTTATCTGAGCTGGGTGGTTTGTTCATGGAGATTTCATCGTTCTTCTAAACGACATCATCAAGAAAAAAACTTCAGATCGAAGTGAAGTGTTCGAATTTCTCCCAATATTGGCATGTCTTGTAGACATCGATGTTGATTGGTTTTTGTTGACTTTAAACCTGTCATTGTTTACTCCTTTTTACAACTTGTATCTCCTAATGGTTCGATTTTTAGTCCTATGTTTGTTCATAAATTTTACTGGTTGGTTGATAAATTGAATCAATTTTAATGTGAATAGTGATTCATCTGAATGTCAAGCTTCTAAAATGTATATCACAAACTACAACGAGATTGTCGAAACAACTGGGAGTATGTGTTGCATACAACTGCGAAAAACACTACATCGTACAAAGAGGATGCCCTATTCATCTTAGCCTGTATAAACACCAATTAGTGGTCAAATGCCATGACATATCATAACTTTTATCAATACACCTGGACAACTGCGGACACACATTCGACTGGAAAAATGTTGGAAACACTATAGAATATTTAGAAGCTTTGCACTCATATCAGTTGGCAGTCAATAAACAACATTAAAGTCGATCAAATTAACAGACAAATATAGGACCAAGAATCGAATCAATCGATCAAAATAAAGAAGTTAACAATGACAGAACTCAATCACAATCAAAGTTTACAGGACAACCTGTGAGTTATATGTGAAGAAATTCAAACACTTCACTTCTACTTAAAGTCTGCGCCGATGATGTTACTCAGAAAAACGATGAAAGCCCCATGACCAAACCACTCAGTTGTTTAATATATAGTTTAGATATTAGTCATGTATATTGTTTACACAAACAAACAAAATTGATTTAATTTTAGTCTAGAGCTGAAGAGTTCGTGCATGAGACCTATTGGTCCTGGGTTCGAATCTTACAAGGTGAGATCATGGATACGCACTACTAAAACAAAACAGCCATCCAATGCTTCCAGGTTTTTCATTGTGGTCTAGCTTCAAAGGACTCCTATATGATATAATTATGTTAAGAAAGCATTACGTAACTTTAAACGTTGTTTAATAATTTTGAAAATTTGACTGAGTACATAATTCGGTTTGAATATTTGAGCCTCATCTCTGTACCGCAATACTATTTGTAACGTTCCTAATTGCTCCAAACCAATATTCAACTGTGTTCCTAAAATGTGAAAATAAGATGATTGTCAATGTATAAGTAAATAGAAATGAAATTATAAACTAATCCAAGCAATACTCAGTTAACACTGGTTAGTTTGTCTTGATTATATAAACATTTACGACTATGCTATTTGTTGGTACGTTTTATATTAACACTATTTAACTGATGTCTACTCAAAGATTGATTGATATGTTTTACACGTTTTTTTTCACAATTGAAATCACAAGTCGATTTGAGCCAATTCACCAGTGTAAACCTGGTTACGTTGATGTAGAATCCAGTGATGTTATTATGTAACATCAATCAGTCTAAGATCTTGTACTGCAAGAGATGGATAACAGTCTCACACACGAAACGGATCACACTGCAGTATGCATATATCTAAGCTTATTTTATGTATGGTAGCGGAAGTATATGTGATTAGTCACTGAGTGTGAACAAACAGATTATTAAATCGCTGATTTGTTATTCTATTAAACACTTTTACTCTGAACTGACTGAGAGTAACTACTTGAGACTACGTAGTATTAAGTATTGTCTAGCATTTATACTGGTTCCCTGTATTTGATCCTGAGTCGTGTATCTCTACATCAATGTAGTTGTATATAACATACAATAAGATTATCCAATCTAGCAAAAATATGAACTCATCAACCAGTCATATTATCTTAGTAGTGTTATGCCCGTTTACAATGACCAGTCACATCAATGTTTGAAGTATATCTCATGAAAAAGTAACTTCAATGGTTAAGATCATCATTCAATTGAAGATAGACCACCATGGAAAACCAGGATGAACTGGACGGCCGTTTCGTCCTATTGGGAAACTCCTCACTAGTGCGCGTCCACGACATGCGAGGTTCGAACCCAGTACCTACTGGTTTTAAGCGCGAGCATTTAACCACTTTACCATTGAACCGGCATCCAACTGTGTTAATGTCGAACTTCAACTAATCCGCGAGATTGAGCGACACAAAGTAACTCCTAGAATTGTTGATATTTGATTAAGTATAAAGTATAATGTACAATGATCTTACCATATTCCATTTAGTGAACTACATAGATATACATGATTTAAAATAAAAATGAAATGAAATTTCCATATTCAATGGATTTATATGTTGACAAAGGAGTTGAAACATATTAACTTACTAAGGAACCAATCAGATCTGAGATTATATTTCTTGGATTTTGGCGCGAAATTCATTCATCCATTTGGTTTATTCATATCTTTGCATTATAGTTGATGTCAGTTCATGATGATAAACCGTAAATCTAATTTCTTAATCTTAACCATCAATTGTAAATCACCATTCTAATTCCTTATAAAGGTTTTTAACCATTAATTGATCCTAATCACAATTAATTGATCACTGGGTAGTGATCAATGTCATATGTATCAAGTCCTTATTTAGTGCAGATCGGATGCTATCGATCATGTTGCAATGTAGCCACCAGTCTAGGTGACTCGACACTCTGTAAAACCCTGTTTCTTGTCGACTACCTACAACCACCATCTAACCTTAATTCATCCTCGTTATTAAGTGAACACTCTAAAAGTCAGTTTAAAGTCACTCAAAGGTCGTCCGTCAATTATAGTCTCGCCATAATTTATATGTATAAAACTCTAATGTGATACGTATTATGTCAATTTCTAAACGATATCAGTACATATTCTAATGTATATTATAAAATCATTTACATATTAACGATGTTAACAAGCATTGACTTTTGTGAATAGTGATCTATAAGTGAACTATAAGTCACTAGTATAGGAGTTGTGGAGATTATTAAGTTTTTGATTGAGATCATGAACCAATTGTGATGATCTAAACATCAATTGGTTCATGATGTCAATCAAAAACTATAAGTCAACTTACCAAATGAATTCAATAAGCATTCTGTTGAATGAATGAACAAGATTGAATCATTCAGTCATAATAACAATTATTATCGAATGATAAAATGAAATTTGGTTTCTGTAATGAGTACTGAATAAACAACCTAAAATGTTGACAATTGATTGATCACTAGGTGGTGATCAGTGTCATGTATGTTAGGTACTTATTAGTACAGGTTGAATCTCATCGATTAAGTTTAAATCCAACCACTAGTCTAGGTGACTGGACATTGCGTGCACTATGTTGAGATAAGATGGTGGCTGAAGACAGTCATCAGGAAACCGTGGAACCAGGTTTCCTACTATTTGGCACTCGTCAGCAAGGTGTATCTGTAATCTTGAGGGGATTAATGCTGTTTGATTTATTCAATCTCACGTCACCCAGCCTCACAGTCCGAGCTACTACCAATACGCTATCCGGGCAGCAACTGACTTTTTATAAGACTGAGATGTATTCACAATGGACTGATCACTGATTGGTGATCAACATCATGTATGTCAGGTCCTTCTTAGTGCAGATCAAATTTTATCGACGAAGGTGCAAACCTAATTTTTTCTGAACAAATATAATGTGAAATTGCATGAAATAATTATTTGATTTTTATAGTTGAATTCATGAGTTAATTGAAGCTAAACCACCAGTGAAACCCTGGAAACACTGGACGACCATTTCGTTCTAGTATGGGACTCCTCAGTAGTGCGCATACACACTCCTACACACGGGATTCCAACCCAAGATCTTCAGTCTTACTCACCAACGTCAAACCTATAAACTCCTAAGCAACGATGTTTATGTCTCACTTCAATCAATCCACTATATTGAACAATCATCTTTTTTATTACAACCGACATGTTTCATCTCCACTAGTCACGGCTTGATAAAAAAAATAGTTCAATTGTCATGAGCTTTCATACATATAAGTAAAATGTTAATTAACATATGATCAGGTAATTAGTTTTACGAGTGACTTACTCCAATATTGACCAGAGTTTTCTACCATAAATAGAACAGTTTAACATTAATACTAATACTCCCATTAACAATAACAGTATAGTAATATAGTAAAGTACATCTATTCCAAACTATAGACAATGAATACAGTTAGCTGCATAATTTTTATTTGTATCAAAAGAGATTTTGTGAATGTGATGGTAATTTCAATGGTTGACATCATGAGCTAGAAAACCATGGAAAACCAGGAATCAATGGACGACCATTTCATTCAGTGTTGGATGTGTCGCTCAATTTCGTGGATTAGATGAAGTTAAATATTAACAATATTGGATGGTGATTGGTTCAGTGAACTAATTGGTTAAGCGCCTGACACGAGATTGATAGGTCCTGGATTCGAATCTCGCGTGGTGCTGGATCGTGGATGTGCACTGCCGAGAAGTCGTATACTAGGACAAAACGGAATATCAGTGCTAACAGGTTTCACATGGTAGTCTACCTTCAATTGACACATGAATTTAATCAGTGAAATTTCTAAAAAATCACCACAAAATCCATTGTGATAATAATCATCTGCTCACTAGTGACTGGATTCAAGAGATATTATTGGGGTTCTAGTGAGAAGCCGTTATTAGTGGAGTTCATCCAGGTCTGTTATGAGATATCAACTCAATGAAGACAATGGTGTACGGTGGCGCAACTTCGTGGATTGTTTGATTTTAGACATTAACACCGATGGATGGTGATTGGTTCAGTGGTCTAGTGATTAGGCGCTCGCACGTGAGACTGATATTTCCTGGGTTTGGATCTCGCGGAACAAGATCATGGATGCTCACTGCTGAGGAGTCCTATACCAGGGATAAACGGTCATCCAGTTCTTCCTGGTTTTCCATTTTAGTCTAGCTTCAAGTGACCCATGATCTCAACCATTAAAATTTTGATTCCATTAATATTCCACTTTTCAAATCATTTACACCATACATTTCTTCTAAACACAAATTCAGTTACTTACCCAAAGGATCCCCTTGAAGAAATGTAGGTAGGTAATCAATGTGAGAAACTAAACCATGATGATTTAATATATCTGCATCCATGTTATTCATAGATTGAAAGGTTTACACAAAAAGAATATTGTGATTAAATGTATATTTAAACATTTTCTAATCTTCAGTTGATATACATTTCCACCTTAAATAAATAGATGGAACGTTGTGCAAGAGTCAAATGGAGTTAAACATTAATATTATTGGATGCTGACTCAATGGTCTATATGTTAAGAGTTCGCACGTGAGACCGAAGGTCATGGTTTTGAGTCGTATGTGTAGGATAGTGAATGCCAGCTTTTGAAAAGTTTCATACTAAGACAAAACAGATGTTCGATGCTTCCAGGTTTTTGATAGTGTTCTAGCTTAAATCAACACAGGAATTCAACGTTAGTCTATATAAATTGAGTGAATACCGACCAATATTAGAAAGCGATATATAATACACACACAAATGTTTATTATTCACCAAGTTTTTACCATCCCTCTGACAAAAATGACAAGAAATTCAATTATATTCACAGTCATATAATATACCCTTGTGGATCAGTGTAATTTTACATTGATTTCCAAGAAAACCATACTTCGTCTAGACTTTTATGTGACAACCTAAACAGTACAGCTCAATCCTGATTGACAGTAGAGTCTGAAACCGCCCAGGCTTAAATTTTATATCCCAAGATGTACAGCTCAATTCCACTTCACATGAGAACTAGACACCGAATAGGTATTAAAACTACAATATTATTAGTACAGCTCAATCCTGTGGCGCAACCACACAGGTACACAACACCCTGGTCGATCATTCGCACCATTTATATACACATTCACGTCACATGTATAATTATTCCCATCAATGATCGCGTGAATCAACTATGCACAGCATGAACAAGTCAAAGTTGACTTATTCCGCGTACACGACAGTCAAACTCGTTAATCATAGCAAAGGCGACAGGCATTACAATGTCCAAATGACTATGGTCTTTGAGAACACTGGAAGGCGACCACCAGTTTAAATGAAATCGGTTAACTAACAAACCAATTTTGTGAATGAATAGTCATCAAAAATTGCCAAGGTAATGCTGAACCATCCACAATATCCATGGCTAACGTCCAGTTTCATATGTGAACTTCAGCTCTACATAGCCATGTAGAATCACAGTTTTCCAACTCACTAAAGTTAAACTTCCGCATCCACCAACATGATTGAAGCACCAGACATTTCATGAACAACACTATTGCCGTGAGCCGACAGTGAGTAGGACTTCCTCGACAGTGATTGTATACGCACGGCTATGTGAAAGCATCTTGAGAGTGAAAGTGCACTCTCTTCACACCTAGCCAATACCAAGGTATTTGAAGGCACAAACATATCAGACAAATAGTTGTCAGTTTGGTTGAAGGACTGTCATGAATAATTGAAATGAAATATTTTTTGTTTTCAAAACAAAACAAAACATAGCGTAGAGAGACCTACAAAAAATCTTAAATGTTTACTTCACCTCCCAATATACAATTATATACATCCATCTAATGTATAATACATGAATAAACCTTTATTAATGTTCAAAATATGTCGGATAAACTGTCATATTTACTAAGTCTATTACATAACATTGCTTATCAATCTTATTAAGCCAATCATATACCTGATTAGTTTATTAAGATGGTTATTGATAACCAATTTGAATGAATTGAATAATTGGTGATATATAAATCATGACACTTAAAAGAAATGCTTCTGAGTTCAATTAACCATTACTTCAAGTGATGATTATCTTTATAATTGGTTTACTTATTGTATTTCAAACATTCCAGTCCGGAGAGACTAATGACGAAAGTAAGTTTGATGAGTAACAACATTGTTTGTGTGAATCTTCTCATCGGTGTATAGGATTTCAATTGATCAGTCACTTATTGGTTTATGTGCATACATTGCGGAGTTGAATTTTAAACTTCTTCTTATTGCATAAGCAAGTGGATATCAGGACTCATTGGTGGAGATTGAAGTGATTGATACACAGCAAACATCAACACTGAGGAGCAGATACATGAGGCTGACGTGTCCCAAACAGGACGAAACGCACATCTTGTATTCCATTGCTAGTCACTATCTATCGTTTATCTATTTTGAAGTTTGTTTCGTTGAATTATTTGTAATCTCATGATTTGGGTTCGAGTCTTGTATACGAGATCGTGAATGTGCACTGCTGAGATATACTAATATTTGGACGTGACAACCAATTAATTGTTCCATGTTTTCAGTAGTATTCTAAGTATGATCAAATCATGAATACAAATACTAATCAGTCAGTTTCCACTTCTCCTAAAAGCAGCAAATAATAAAACGTAAGTCCGCTCATTGATATTCTGAATATTGCTCAAAATGACTAAAATAATATGAATTTCATGAATACGCGGAAACAAGGTACTTCATATAGAGCCAGATTTCCTTGGATATTACCTATCACTCTTCATACATGTACATACATATTTATATCTTTGAAGTATCAATAAACACTATGTATACAAAGATTAGTTTTTTCTTTGTTATATCTTGTTGGTTTGTACGCCAATCGATGTTTAATGTGACGACACCGCCAATTAGAGAACAATAAATTATCGAATAAACCAATGACGGATAAAACGAGGACGAGAAGCCTAGGGACCTGATCGTTTCTTCTTCCCTGTCTGGCCTAGCCAGTTGAGTCCAGAACATCAATCTTAGCCTCTGAGATATCAATCACTTATTCTAAACATACTGGGTTTATATACCAACCAGACAGACCACATCATACCATAAAATAGGCAATAACATTTATACAAAATTTGGCCAAATGTGGCTGTGAATATGGGAGATATTAATTAATAGAGAGAGCCTAATCCATAGGTCAAAATAAAGCCCATAATAAGATGAATATGAATATTGTAGTTACTTAACAATGATAAGATAAATGTATACCTTTAGTATTATTCTATGAATGAATCCAAAACGTTATTATTCTCTAGTGTTATCGGGATATAACAGACTTTATGATATGTGACATATTATCACTACACACAAGTTGAAAGACAGTTCCAATTATGTTTATCTATTGTTGTTCTGATTGTTATGTAACAGTACATAGGCCACTTAATGTTCAACATTTGTGAAATTTAAAATGGACGAAGTCTTTTAATTTCAGTACTGAATATCGATATCAAAAAAGAGTCCAAGTGAATGAGTTTTTGCTATATATAAATCAACAATCTAAATTATAAACAAACTGTGTTTTATTTCTTCTATATTTTATTATTAACTCTGGAATTTATGACGAGAAGGATTCATCTGTTTATTGGATCTAACATATTTTATCACCATAGCAACAACTTATGATGCTTTGATAAATGTATCAAACACTTTTTTATTTTCAGAACAAAATCACCATGGCAGGAAGTTTTTTAATTCATAAGATTTGTAACTAAAGTAATGAAAAATAAGGATAAATTGTTCTTTCAATACAGTTGGTTTTACCCATAAGATGAAATATCAGTATGAGATTGTGTAGATGATGATATTCTTTGATCCGGATCATAAATCGACTGATATTAGACCAACATTAAAAACTTCGAAACAACGGATCGTTATATCGTTCTATTGTTGTCTTATGTTGTTTTGAAATTATCACAATTTCAACGGCGAGACTACAATTTATGAACGAACCAATCAGATTTAAGATATCAGGTCTTAAACTTTCTCTCAAAATTCATTCATACATCAGATTAAATAACATTGTGGTATCTTATCTGTTGTCAGTTTGTGATGAAGACCGTAAATCCAATTCCTAACCTTAACCATCAATTGTAATTCATAATTTCAATTTCTCATACAGATTTATAACCTTCATTTCGTCATAGTTACTAGGTGCACAATCTGAATGTCACTTAAGCGTAGCTCAAACGTTGTCCATAAATAGTAATATTACCATTTTTTCGTTACAATGTAGACCTCTTCAGTAAGTAACTTGTCAAGTTAATACTTTATTTATTTACTTACTTTCAAATCAATAACAGTTTATGTTGCCATACTTATCAAATGGATGAATAATTGTGCAAGATCATAGATCAACTGAAGTTGGATATATTAACACCACTGAATTTCAGCCCAACGATTGACTGTCTATAAGTTTGCGCACAATCCTGAAAGTCCTGAGTTTGAGTTCTACGTGTAGGGTTATGAATATACACTACTGAGGCATCCCATATTAAGAAAAGACTGCCATCCGGTGATTCTAGAATTTCAATGGTAGTTTAGCTTAGAACAACGCATGTATACAATCTCCACAAATCCTCAATCTGTATACACGTATCAGTAAATGAATCATACCCATTTCTTTATCACACGAATGATTTCCCAACACACTGAATTAGTAAAAAAAAACACTATAATAAAGGTAATATGTTTGCCTTATTGATTCCCTATTCATTAGTAACTGGTTAAATCTCATATGGTGAGTTGAATAATCAAATAGTCAGATTCATTGTATACAAATATGTATTGTATTGTGGTATATGCTACTGACGTCAATAGATATAAGAAGTATGTTTATCATCAATCGAAAGTGAAATACCTAGAGAAAGAAGGTTAAGAAAATCGAATGAGAGAGAATGAGAGTAGAGAATAATTTGTATGGAAATGAAGGATCAATGAAGTGTGAGACGATAGATTGACATTTTGCAAACAAAGAATTTACTGTGTGGTTCTAAGATTTCGCTAGACGGTTCTGTAATTTTGTATTCGAATATGTTTGGTTGTCTCCACTTGTGTTTACGTTCACTACAATATGACTTTTGTTTGTACATACACAACATTACTATGTACTATTTCATTTCTTTGTTCCATCGACGGCATTATTTTCATGTGCAAAGACGAATATAGAAATGCAGTGTTTTTTATGACTTTTGCCCTTGTCAATATCTCTATTCAGAATACTGACTTGTATGACATAGTTCTTGTGCTAAACCGATGACACGTCAAATATCATTATCAGCCCTACGTTAACAGTGGAACCTTACTGGTCCTTCTCACCTAGCTCTCTCTATTGAGTTCAGAAAGTAATCACAGTTTCCATTGTATGAATCATATATTTCAGACATACTCAATTTATATACAAGTAAACTAGACTACATCACACCAGTGGAGTTCAATCAGTGTAAGGTAATATACAGTTATCTACTGATGAAGGCTTGTACAAGATCATGGATCGATTGAATTCAGATATAAACGTCGTTGGATGCTGGCTCAGAAGTCTAGATATTAAGCGTTCGTGTGCAAGATCAAAAGTCCTGAGTCCAAATCCCGCATTCTGGATCGTGGATGTGCACTTTTGGAATGTCCCGTGCTAAGATGAAAAGATCATCAAATAGTAAATTGTATAACTGTAATCAATAGATTAAATGGATGCTTAGGATACAAATTTTCACACAGAATTATTTGAAATAATAAAAGCCTCAATTCTATATTGACTAAATTAGGCGAAAGTCGATATATAGATTTAATCATATGCTTAAACAAATTGATTGTTTCATTTTCTCATTATGGTATGTTTTCATGTTGAAATGTGTTATGAATATTTCCTTAAAAGTATACTCACACATTAGTTAAGTTGATGAATCAATTGAAGCTAGACCACCAGAGAAAACATGGAATCCCTGGACTACCGTTTCGTACAAGTGTGAGACTCCACATCAGTGACCGGCCTCACGAGGTACTTCTTGGAATTCTGGTGAAAAGCAGTGACCAGTGGAGTTCAACTGAATCTATTGTGAGACAGTAACTCGATAAAGATAACAGTGAATGGTGGCTTGATTTCGCGGATTGGCTAAAGCTAGGAATTAACACCGCTAGATGTTGCCTCAGTGGTCTATAGGTTAGGCATTCGCACACGAGACAGATAGGTCCTTCGTTTAAGTCCCACATGGTGGATTATGAGTTCGCACAGATGAGGAGTTCCATACCTGTACGAAACCGTCGTCCAGTGCTCACAGGTTTTCCATGGTGATATAGCTTCAATTAAATCATAAACTCAGCTATTAAATTACCATAATATTCACAAAACCCTCTTCTGAGTATGCTTATTCATTAGCCTGTCTGTTACTTAAATTACTTTCATATTCATTTTAGACTTCTTGAACAAGACGAATTGAGTTCTTTATTTCTTTTTACCCGATTTTTAGGGAAACTATCAAAGGAATTTTATCATCATGGTGGTGAAATGTACAACTTCCATAATCGTCAGTTATAACTATTTGATACTCTATCGAAATCATTCATTATTATTTTAATATATATTTGAAGTAAATGATTCTATTTGTTCTGTTCTTCTTGCGAACATTCAATGACGTATTATTCAACTTGGTATAGGACTTGTTGTTTGTGTCCATGTAACTGCTCATTGTTTGGTGATAAGTTTTCTAACTGAATTGGTCCACCAGTGTGCTTGGTACCAGTGTGTTTGCGCCAGAGGATTGAGCTGTACTATTCAAATTGTAGCGCTAAAGCCTATGCGGTGTCTGGTTTGCCTGCTAAACAGGGTTGAGCTGTACTGTTTGGTTTTTTACGTTAAAGTCCGGATGGTGTCTGGTTCTCCTGAAAACCAATGTAAAACAATCCTGTCACACAAGGGCATATTATATATCTAACTTCTAACTAAATGCAAGATTAGGTTCCTAAGCTCTTCTAGTAACCTCACGGGCTAAATCTATAAAGCGATTCAATTACGAGAGGAAAAGCGTGAAATATGGATAGAAAGAACGCTTTACTCTAAACATTCGTTTAAGTACCGAGAATCTAGGTTTTTCACAGCATTTTTAGATAGCCTTAGGTGCTCGGAAAATTTTGGAACGTTTGTAGACATAATAGCAATAAAGGTAATCATTGATTTAGAAACGCTACATGTGACTTCACACTTTCTAGATGTTTCTGACAAAACATCTATGGAATGCTGGTTAGATAAAATGTTTCTCAGAGCTTTTTTATGGTTTATTTCGAGAGATTTTCTAGATCTACCTAACACTTAGTTTTGTTAATGAACTTGCTTTTATGACTTTATTCAGATGGTTTGCTAATTTTTATCGGAATATAAATACTTCTAACCCTCGTATGAAATAAGTTATACACGTGAACGAATTTGGAATACATACATTTCCTATACTCATTGGTTTGGACAGACAATACAAGAAACGAAGTGAACGAAGCGAGACTAAACAAAGTGACTCTGAGCAGAGATAGTTAGTCAGCTCGATTTGAACAAAGGTGAAACGATATTTATAGTCAGACAAAGATAAGCAACCGACAGTTAATGAATCGAGCAATTAATGAATGCACATAAGATCATATAAAAATCAGTCAGGGTATGATGGTGGTTGGAGGTAGTGAACATGAAAGCCTGAATCTGTGTTTTTCGCTATTCGACTATAAATCATAGACTTCTTTTGAATGGTCTCTAAGATAGTCTATCATAACAAGTCGTGAATTGATAGTTATTCAAACATATGATTATGTTAGTCTGGAATCTGTGATTGTTTGGATTCTAACAATAAGCATTTTTTGGTATCTAAGAGATTGAAATTTATCAGACTATAAACTAACACCATTGAAGGTAATGTCACACTACCTAATAACTAAGACATTGCTAACTAACCATTAGTCAATTGATTCAAAGCCAAAATTCGATTAGGTAGAACAACTCAGTAGTGTCATTCTTAAGTTGAGCTGTGAAAGGAACGTTTCTGCTAGCGAATGTTAGTCAAAGCTTTCGTTTATTATGCATAGACCATTTCACTTGCTTTTGTGGAGCAAGGTACATAGGCAGTGGTCAACATTTACCTTCAAGTTCAATAAGACAACATAGTTTTTCATTGTTTTAAAAAAATTGAAATTAAAGCGGTTGAGAGTTCTACCATTGTAATTTAATCAATTTTAATCACTTTACTGATCCACAGGTTGATTTGATAGGTGTTTACACAATTCACTCATCCATAAAATAAACACTGAATTGTGTTTACTTAAGAAGTATCCCTATCTTAAACTATTATTTTTGTTAGTAGTATTAAAGATAGGTTGTGGCTAGCAGTGAAATCAAGGATGCGCGTTTCGTCCAGTTTGAGACTACTCATCTGGATTTTCCTACACCGTGGAGTCGATGTTCAATTTGACACTCGAACACAGTACGGTTCACTTAAAACACAATCGCGTTATCCACTCAGCAACTCAGTCCTAATAACCACTTGCTTGTGCAACGGGGTGAATTTTAAATCCGTTTATTATTGTTTACTAGAATCTTTCCATTGATATGTTGGAAGATTGCAAATGATTCGTCTATTATGGGCAATCGAATGTATTTGAATACGAAATTACACAATATATTGGTAAAATCTGAGAACCATTCAGTAAATACTTCATTTGCATAATGCCAATCGTTCCCACACCAATCATTCTCTGTTCTTGTTCTCTTCTCGTCGATCGTCCTCATCTTCTACTGCCATACATTTCACTTCTGATTGATGATACATACTACTTATATCTGTCGACATCAGTAGTATACGCCACACTGCATTCAAGTTTGTTTATGGTTGATTTTGGTTATGAATTTTATTATCGTATTTAACAGTCAATGTTAATCGTACATTAAACGTTTGTCTATTTCTTTGTATTATTATGATCACTAACGATGCCTGTATAAGCGCGCATGCTTGGTGATATAAAACCGTCGTCACACATATCCATCACTCCATCTTAAATGTTAGTCGCCTAAATATCGCTTCGTAAATTATTCACTTACCTATATATATGTGCTCCGCTTTACTTCGATCCGATTTGAATCTGAATCCGCCTCAGTATACACTTGCAAGTTTCTTCATGCGTATTAACCTCTCTGCTCAAGTTCGCTTCTAACTTTGTTATCTGCGCTATTCAATGATAACATGTAGTCGGAGCTTCGTTCTGCCTTCTGAATTTATACACCGTTGTGACTTATTTAACTGCAAGGTTATCAGGTGGGATTGATAATCGAAACGTCAGAAATGATCTCAGAGTCAAGCCACTACATTGACTCATTGTATCGTGAACGAAAAAATAGAGTGACACAACCGAATCACTTATTAAAACCTGAGAAGGATACAGGAAATAAATCATTTGCAAAGTGTTAATCAGTCGTCTTAAACTTTAATGTTCCTTCATTTCCACAACAACCATTCTGTATTCTCGTTCCATTTTCTTCCATCTTTTTAACCTTCCACCGCCAGGCATTTCACTTTTGATTATTGATAGCTACTACTCGTATCTATTGATATCAGTAGCACATATCACAATTGTTCTAACATGACATTTTATGCGTTAACAATCTTAATTATTTGAACACTTTAGTTGCTATCTTATTCGCTTTGTTTTAACTTCCTTCCTACTCTTACCTTGTAGAAAGTAAACAAATCATGTGTAATTTCCTTTCAATAAGTTGCATTAAATTTAAGTAATTCCTTTGTATTTGTCTCACTCATATACTAATTGAACATGTTTGAATTTTGACTTTAGTTCTGGAGTGAACATCAACCATTTAATGTAGGTCTACTCAGCTAACGAGTCTCGAAATGGGACGAAACGTGTGTACTGGATTCAAATGCGAGCTATCATCCATCTCTGCTTACAATTGTTTGATTTCGATCAATTGAAGGGAATATAAATAGGAAATTCTTTATACGTGTTCACAACAATATTTCCAAAAGAAAGGGAACCTGTTTTTGAACTTGGTGTCACATAATTTTTCAAAGACGTATTCATAATTCATGTAGTGCATACTACTTATATCGACAAATATAAGTAGTATGTTATACCTATCAGAAGTGAAATGCATATTAAAAGAAGATTGAGATGATTGCATGGAAGAGAACAGAACGCAAAAGAGAAAAAAGAAGAAGACAATTGAAGGAATCATGAAGGATGTAAAAGATAAATGATGGAAGATGTGAAAGTCACTTATTTAATGTGTGGGTCTTCATATGTTATGAAAGAACTCTGTAATTTTGTACTAAATAGTAATATGGTGTGTGCTACTTATATTGACATAAGTAACAGATAACACTTGTCAGAAATAGAATATCTGATAGCAGAAGATTGAGTAGATCGAGAAGAAAAGAATAGAAACACAAAGCGATTGATATAGAAACAAAGGAACAATTAAGTTTGAAACAAGTAATTGACACTTCGCAAATGAAGTATTTACTGTATAATTCTCAGGTTTTAGTAAAATGTTCCGTAATATTGTGTTAAAATACATTCGATTGTACCGGTTTGTATAATTGTTCATTACAAAATGTCGCTAATTCCCAATTGAGGTCTCGTTCACTTCATAACTCTCACATATTTTTTAGATTCAGTTTTTAGTTTTGTTATAGGTTGAGATCTTGAACCGAATGATGTTCGACCACTATTGAAAAACTATGAAGCAGTGAACGGCCGCTGCAACCTGTTGCTGATCTCCCTACATGCACGATTTCGCTCGCGGGATTCGAACTCAGGGCCTCCAGTCTTTCACGTGAACGCTTATCCTATACACCATTGAGCCGGCATCCAACGGTGTTCATGTCTAACATCAACCAATATACGAAATTGGGAAACCATTTCCCATTGTACTGAGATAGATACCTGTAACTACCTGACACGGAAAAACTCCAATGATCACGGAATCTCACCAGAACTCGGAGAATTCCCTGATGAAGCTAGTCACTAGTAAGCAAATGTTAATCATCAGTATAGTTTTGTGAACAAAATGTGAACAATATGTGTACAAATGTAAGGAACAATAATGAAGTTAAGTGAAAAATAGACAACGAAGTTTTAAAATTTTATTGATTAGTATCATAATTTTGTTAGAATATTGGAGTCTCACTTCTAACCACTGACTGCCTTAATAGTATTATTATAAAAGATATACCAATCATTTATCGTATTCCTAAAAAGCAGAACTTATCGATTAAGAAAAGATAATCAATACACAAATTAGATTGATTGATTTGATTGAATAAAAATATGTATGAAATGAATGATTTACTTGCTATGCATTCAAGTAACATTGTCTTTGAATGATACACATCAGTATTGATAATGGGAAGTGAGTAGAAATATTCCACATGACTCCAAATTATCAAATATATCATTCTCATTGAAAACATCTTTAATATACATTTGAAATCTACTCAGTCTATTGATGGTTTGATAATGTATTTGATGGCTGAAGTATTAAAATGGCTTGACGTTTTGCGCATTTCTAATACTTTTTGTACATTTTAATATAGATGACTATGAAACGAGTTTCGAGTGGAATGTAACTACTTATTTACGTCTGTAACCCCTCGTAGAGGTGTATAAACCACCCACCATCAGTCTCTATCTAACTCTGACATGGACAATCTTTACAAGCTACAATTAAACTCCTTCATATCTGTTTCCTATCCTCGAAATAGTGTGTTCTTTAGCCTTCCTGTTTTCGGTCTTCATTTGCGATTCCAAGTTATCACTTGCTTTATGATGCAGTATATTGATTTCTGTCTATAAATCTGGTAGCGTTACTGATGAACCAAAGACCAGGTAAAGGAGAAGGGTTAGGTAGAGTGTCGACAACCCCATACCGTAGAAAGTAATCTTACTAGAATAACGTTAACTACATTAAACAAATTAACTTCTGGAGTGGTTGATGTGTGCATATGTTGAAATGTTAGAATTTGCTCACCAGATTCCATTCAAAAAGCTTCAAAATAAAAATCGTTTAAAACCATAGGCGATTGAATTACACATAGATACAAATTATCTTAAACCTTTGAAATCGGTTTATATATCCATAAATAACCATGGAACTTTGTTCGGAATAGTAAACGGACCATGTTTAATTAATACTGTAGTGTGTGCTAGTGTTATCGAAAGATATAAGTAGTATGTATTATCAGTCATAAGTGAAATGCCTGGCTGTTGATGATTAAGAATATCGAAGAAAATAGAACGAGAACAGAGAATGGTTGCAATGGAAACGAAAGAACAAGGAATTTTCAAATAGTTGAATAACATTTCGCAAATGAAGTATTTACTGTATATTTTTGTATGCAATGATGGATAGTGGCTACCAGTGGAATCCAGGAGGCGCGTCTCTTTCTATTTAGGACTCGTCAGTTCGATGTATCTGCATCACAAAGTTGATGTCCACTCTGGGACTCCAACCCAGTACCAATCGTTTCAAACGCCATCGGGTCATCCACTAAGCTTCTGAGTGAATTTAATTCTACTTAATATTGTTTGGCTTGTATCTTCCCATAACAGACTGATCAATTGCAGTCTTAATGCTCAATGAGAAGATACAAGCCAAACAATACCAAGAGTATTTACTGTATGGTTCTCAGATTTGAATTAAATGCATCTTTCATTTTGTGACATGCATACACTGGAAATGTTCAGCATAACAGTGAGTATAAGTTAAAGAATTGGCTGTTTAGTAAATGTCTTTTTTTGGCGT
The DNA here is from genome assembly GCA_944470205.2 of Schistosoma margrebowiei. NCBI lineage: Eukaryota > Metazoa > Platyhelminthes > Trematoda > Strigeidida > Schistosomatidae > Schistosoma > Schistosoma margrebowiei. The sequence goes on along the minus strand of OX104027.1, from coordinate 4,189,064 downwards.
TATAAAATACATGAATAAATTGTATTTCGCTTATATAAACGACCAACTGACTTAAAATAATATTAAAGCAGTGTGCACAGGATGTTCACATGTCAACAAGAGATTGATCAATTGCAGACCTTAAGAACAATGGGAAGATACTAGCGAATAATGCCAAGTATATTTAAAATTCATCCCATTGTACAAGCAGGTGGCTATCAGGACTCAATAGCTAAATGGATAACGTGATGGTGCTTGAAGCGAACGGTACTGTGTTGGAATTCTAGAGTGAATTTCAACTCTGGGATGCAGTTACATCTAACTAACGAGTCCCAAATAAGACAAAACGTGGTTTGTGGATTACACTGCTAGCCACCATTCGTCTTTGCTAGCCAAGTGGACCATATTATAGTGTTGCTTTTTTAAAATTCGATGGAGAATGCTGGTGGGTGGCTTATTGTTTTCTTCGAGGGGTAACAGGCGTAAATCAGTAATCTACACTTTACTAAAACATTCGTTGAACTAATAGGTTACATCAAAAGCGTTGAAAATGCAAATTCAACTTACCAAATGAAGCTAATAAAGGATCTAGTTTGAATAAACCAATAGGATGATAGTTGATTTTAACACAGTTAAATGTTGATTTATAAGTATACTGACTGTCATGTTGCACAAACGTATGAGTGTTTGCACATAATGAACAATTTAACCTAGACATAAGTTCATTCCAAAACAAGCACTTGGGTATTCATAAGATAACATAAAATGAATATGGAAAGTGATTATCATAGTTGAAAGCACGAGTCGATCTAAGTAAGATTACCCTTGAAAACGTGGAAGCACTGGATAGTCATGGGACTCCTTAGAAATGCACATCCACGATCCAGCACATGGGACTTACACCGAGGATCTTTTATTTCGGGTTCGATCACTTAACCACTAGATCACTAAGCGGGATCGTGTATGCTAAGGGGTCACATATTACGACAAAATGGCCATTCAATGTTTCCAACTTACACTTGTCGTCTAGCCTCAATCGACTGGTGATTTTAACTGTGATTATACTTCAATATCCTTCAATCCTCATACTGATAATTTTAATATTCATAAGTGTCAGATATAATTTTTTTATTACAGTATTCTTATCACTAAACAAATATTCATTATTGCATTATAAGTTATCCATTTAGCTTAAAATATAATGAGTTCGATAGAACGGTTTGATTAATATAGATTGATGATTTCACCTTCCGTCTGTTGATATCATACTAAAGGAAACATATCATCAACGTGCAAAACTATAACAGAATTACAATTCATCATCAACATTCTGACTAAACGTAAAGAAGTTTGAATTTACTTGGTATTGTTTTTCTTGTATATTCTATTGTTGTTTAGGACTGTATATGTGTATCATGTGCGAATTGCCCCGATATTGCCTTAAGTCACAAGCGTTTTAAACAGAAATGGATAGTGGCTAACAGTGGAATCCAGTAGTCGTAAGCTAGATGTACCTGACTTTCATAGTTGATATTCACTCCAGAACTCGAACCGGATATCGTTCGTTTTGAACGATACCGAATTATCCATATAGCTACGGAGTTTGTATTGATGTCGAAAAGCAATTGGAAACTATTGATTTCAACAGTGTTTATCAATAACAAACGTAAATAACAACTTCGAATAAATTGAGCATTGGGTTCATTGTTATAAATAAAAATAATATATTTGTAATATCCCAATGAGTAGAAAATTGGATTTTCTGACGTTTCGTGACTTAGTGTAAGTCACTTCTTCAGAGAACAAATAGGTTATTTGTTCTCTGAAGAAGTGACTTACACTAAGTCACGAAACGTCAGAAAATCCAATTTTCTACTCATTGGGATATTACAAATATATTATTTTTATTTGTAAATAACAACATTACTTTTTAACGGTTACTCACTCTAATACTGACCAAAGTTTCCTTGGATAAAATGAATTCAAAAGTAAATAGAGACATCGATGGTTGATTTAAATGAACCCAAAAAGACCTAAAAGGCATACACTATGAACCCAATAAAATGAAGAATAAACTCTTTTGAACATGATAAAGTTAACAGTGAATTCATTAAAATGAACACTCTAAATCATGTGATCAACAGTTTGCAATCTACATTTTCTCAAATTATATTTTGTTGTGTGTACTATTGATATCGACCGATATAAGTAGTATGAATCATCAATTGAAAGTGAAATGAATGGTGACAGAAGATTAAGAAGATCGATGAGGAAAGAACAAGTACTGAGAGTAATCGATGTGGAAATGAAGAAACACTCAGGTTTTCGACGATTGACTGACATTTTACTGTATAGTTCTTAGATTTCAGTAAGAGATTCTATAATTGTGTATTTATATGCATTCATTATCTCCACTTATGCTCTCGTTCACTACGTTAGTTACATTAAAAAATATAATCACTTACCCAATGAAAGTCCTTTTGAAATGTAGAATAATAGTCAATTTTAATGTGTTCATATCATCTAATGACAAGGTCAATTACAAAATATAATGGTTAATTGTATATGTATACAGTTTGCGTTCGTCCTAGACTCGAGTACTACATTCAAGATGCTACCCTCAGCTTAATCACAATCAGTGATCTATTAAAAAAGGCTTAGACAATCACAATTAACTGGATTGCCGGAATAGCCAACCTCTTATATGACGCTCGACTGGCTTAATTAGAACTCATCTTCATTGTCATACAGAGGAACCGGGAGCAAATGGATCATGGTTTTTCAATTACTTAGTGAAAAATTTGCATCTGATATGCCCTCATTTTTCCAAAACAGTGAATTAACGAGGACACTTTAAAGGAATTTACAAACCCAAAACGAACTGATTGTCAGCTGACTATCGATTTTCTCATTGAACGTGTGGAATTCATTATCTCAACACATGATTGAAGCTCCATTTATCGACTCTTTCAAAAGAAACTTGGATCACCTAAGAGGCCACCATTGGCAGGACTAACATAGACCATCTGGCTTCCTATCCTTTCTATATGAAACTGTAATTGAACACAATTACGCAGTAAATGTATACTTGATCTTGCATATACTTCAGTTTACATGAATTTTTTCAATAAATATCAAATGTCAATACAAGTAGATAGTAACTCACTGAAAACAATAATGGACGATGATGCAATTTTGTGAATTGGTTATATTTGGACATTAACATAATTGGATGCATGCCAGCTCAATGGTTAATAGGTCCTGGGTTCGAACCCACGAGGTGGGATCTTGGATGATCATTGCTGGGGAGTTCCATACTAGGACAACACGTCTGTCCAGTACTTCCAGGTTTTCCATGGTGGTCTAGCTTCAAATGACTCAATAATTCAACTACTGAATTTATAATCATCCACCACCTCTGAAAGAAGTTTAATAATATAATATTTGATAAAAAGGAAAACGGATTGTTAAATATTTGACTTACTTTTCCTCTGTGACCAGTGATGTAGTTGGTTTTGTATATCAGCCAAACGATAATAATTTAATATGAGAGAAAGTTTTTGTGAATATTATAGTGATTTATTAGTTTCATTTATGAGTCATTTAATTCTAGTCTACCACTGAAACTCAGGAAACTCAGGATGAACGTTTCGTCCTATTGTAGTACTCCTCAGTAGTCATCATGTAAGATCGTCGGTACGTAATGTTGAGACGCCTCACAGTAGGGTGAAACGGTCGTCCTGTGCTTACAGGTTTTCCTTGGTGATTTTACTCATGATTTCAACCATCAAGATAACAAAATAATCAATTCATTCAAATGTAATTGACAATTCATATACACTAATCAGATGATATAAATCATATTCGAATACTTTAAATAACATAACATACTTTTACATACTGGTTGTGAGGACCTAGATGAACCACAATAACATGACTGTATTAGAAAAATTGAAATGATGGTAAATGTAATCATTAAATAACTACTGATAATAGATGAAGTGAATTAAGTAGTAAACTTTGATGTTTATGTTTCTAAGAACTTCATCAATAGAAATGATGGTTCTTTTATGTCTATAAATGTTTCAATCAATCAATACTGTTATTTAATTGGTTCAATCAGTAATGTAAACAATCTATAATATAGGCGTCAAAATCATGTACGCCTTGTATAATCCTAAAGTAATGATTACTATCTATTGAATTAATAGTTACTCCCCTTCATAGATATACATTTCAATGTAGACTGATGTTTTCAGTAGATTATTAGAGATTTCAAGTTTGTTAACATAAGGGATTATCAAACATTTTATCGTATGTCACACCCTATCTTAATCTGATAAACATTGGTAGATGTTTAAAGTGATTGATTCGTGAACCAACATTCATTTTGATAGTTGAGATCATGAGTCATTTGAAGATAGATCACTATGGAAAACCTGGAAATAATGGATGACGTTTCGTCCTATGATGGTACTCTTCAGTAACGCGCATCCAAGATACCGGTTAGCGGGATTCGAACTCAAGGCTTTCCGGCTTGCACCAGAACGTTTAACCAACTCGATCACTAAACCAGCATACAACGGTGTTCATGTCTAACATCAACCAATCCACAAAATTGTGTGACCATCTTCCATTGTAATGAGGTAGATACCTGTTTCTACCCGATATGGATTAACTACACTGGTCACGGCTTCTCACTAGAACTCGGAGAATTCCCTGACGAAGCTGGTCCTTGGTGAGCACAAGGTAATTATTTGTATACGGTTGCGGAGATTATTTCAAGTTTTCAATGGTGATCCAACATCAATCGGTTCATTATTTCAATCAAAAACTTAATAATCTCCACAAACCTATACTGACAATCCATTGAATAACCGTCGTTTTTTCATAACTTTCTATATTTACATGAATTGAAACAAAAAAGAGATTTTAAGTCAGCTAACTGTTGTTGTGGGTAAGGTGAGGCCATAATTTGAGCTAACAATTAAGCCCCAGTAAGATGATTATTCACTTAATTTGTATTTTTATTCATAGTTGTATAAGAAAGATTTGAGTTTATTGGATAATCCTGGAACGTTTCAACATTTCAACTATTTTTGATTCGATCTTCAAAAGTCAAGTTCCGAAAAAAGTTGTTTTGATTATTTTACAGGATTCTATTTTTAATGTTATGATGTTTTTTGTCATAAATTCATTGAATATTCAATACGAGATACTTTAGGACGAATATTAACTATCTTGTTACATGTAAGTATATCTAGTGATGCTTGAAATAAGCTTAGCATCCTAATGTCAACATATTAAACTTGAAGGGGATTTTTGTGGATATTGTAGGTAATTCCTTGTGTTTTATTGAGAAGCTGTGACCAATGTGGTTCAACGGAGTCTGTTGTGCGACAGTAACTTACTGAAGACAATGGTGGACGCTGTCACTATTTTGTGGATTAGTTGAAGTTAGACATTAACAATGTTGGATGACGTCCTAATGATCTGGAGATTGAGCACTCACGAGCGGAACCGAAGCATTTGGTTCAAATCTCGCGATTGGAGGGATGGTTTATGTGTATCATAATTGGACGAAACGACTGTCCGGTGGTTACACGTCTTTCATGGTGTTCTACATGCAAATAATCAATAAATTTAAATACTTTATTCGTTTCTAATGTCTATTTTAAGAAAAGTGTTTCTTTTGCTAAACCATCTGAACAATATTCTTTATAATTTTATCGTTCAAATCGTTCATCTTCATAGGTTTCCTTGAGAAATGAATATGAAACGGCTATCTTTCTAATCGAGGAAACGCGCGTGCTGGATTACATTGCTAACCAATATCCATTATTGATTATAAAGCTTGTGACTTGAGGCAATATCGAGACAACCCGAACAGGATGCATATATGCAGGCAAGAGACTAATCAATTGCAGTCCTAAACATCAATGGGAAGATATTTCGTGCCTATGGCACGAATAACTTAAGATAATAAAAAGAATAAACTATTTATATAAAATAAGGAAGTGAATGAATACTTGAACAATACTGTTTTGGCATATGCTTGGTTGTTTGGGGTCAACTCTTAACCAACCAACCTATGCTGTTACAGATACAAGTAAACCAAAACTAAGTGAATTTAAACTTCACCTCATTGCACAAGCAAGTGTCTATCACGACTTACTAGCTAAGTAGATATCTCGATGGCACTTGGAGCGAACGGTATTGAGTTGGAATCCTAACGTGAACATCAACAATGATGCAGATACATCCAGCTGATGAGTCTCAAATACGACAAAACTCACGTTCTGGATTCTACACCTAGGCACTTTATATCTTTGTTTATAAAAGTAGTATTGGATAAGATTTTGAAAGATATTAAAATCAATTAATCCACCCATTATCAGGTTGAAACATACAATAAAACATGGTTACAAAAACAAATAAACAAATCAATCAGATATATTTTCAAACGTTTTGACAACAAGCCTATTAACTGAAATGACTATTTTTAGTATTATCAACATGCTAGTATGATAACATTCATAATCTAGATCATTTTAAGTCGATTGAATAAATAATCATTGTTTTATAATGGAATACATCATCTAATAGTAATTTATACAAAAAGGATCAGTGCATTGTTGGTTATCTTATTTTAGCTTTTCAGACATTACTTACTTAATTACGCCTGTTACTCCCTGTGAAAGATAGAACGCCGATCAGCGTTCTCCAACCTACTCTGTCCTTAGCCTACCTTTCCAGTTCTATCCAAATGTTGTTCATTCTTTCACATCCGTCTTCATTTCTTGGCGTAATGTATTCCTTGTTCTTCCTCTTCTCCTTCGGCCTCAAGGTTCCAAGTGAGGCTTTCCCTTATGACGCAGTTGGATGTGTTCCTCAGTGTATGTCCTATCCAATTCTAGCGCTTCTTCTTGATCTCTTACTCTGCTGAAATCTAGTTTGATCTCTCCCACAGTATGTTGCTTTCAAACATTACACATTACGATATCTGAAGTTTAGAGTAAGTTTGATGTTTTAAAAGAAACGTTCCACGATGGAGAATATAATTCTGATATCTTTCCATTTCATTTCGACACATTTATTTAGTTTTAATTGAGATCATGAACCGATCAATGGCAGACCACCATTGAAAACTTAGAACCATGGTCTCAATTAAAACTAAACAATGTTCACAACCGTATAGTGATAATTATCATGCCTTCACTAGTAGTTCTCAGAGATCTAGTGAGAAGCCGTGATCAGTTGGATGTCAGCTCAGTGGTATAGAGGACAAGCATTGGCGCGCGTGACCGGAAGCCGTTGGTTCAAACCCTTTTGGTATAGGGTCGTGGATGTGCACTGCTCAGGAGTCCTATATTGGAACGAAATGGTCGTCGAATGCTTCCTGGCTTTCAATGATGGTCAAACATTGATCTATTCATGATCACAATGGAAACCAAACAATCTCCACAACCCCACATTCATAACAATCTAAATAATGTTCACTTGTCAAATAAGTTCATCCATACTTTCTTAATTATCAACACTGAAAGTATCAAACAGTATTGAGTCTGTTAAATTCATGATATTCTGAATATCGGCAAAACTATTATTTATGGATGAGGCAATCAGAAATGTTTGAGGAATTTAAAGTTCTCGGCACCAATTACGGTACCTGATAGTCACGTACGATCGATTTATAGGGGATTTTAGCGAAAACGTTATAAATGAGCGACTGCAACAAATGGGACTATTAACAAGTTCCTTTATTTGTGATGGTGGTAATCAAATGACTTGTGAACCATGTGCAGACTACCCTCAAGATGTTGTCTTTCAATGTAATATGTGCTAGAGGAAGAAGTCTGCTAGAATATGAAATCTTTCCTCGATCAAGATTGGAACTAATGCAAATTATGACAGTTTTTGCAGACTGGATACGAAAAGCACCACTGGCTGCTACCGTGTACTACAATATTAGAGAGCGTACAGATGGCTACATGGACTTGTTGATATACAATGTTTCGTTATAAACAAATGGCATTTTGTGGACCGAACAACAGGAGTACATACTAACAATATTGCCTCTATGTGGTTGAGGTTGGAAAATACTTCAGAGGCCGACCATCATGGGGCCATATAGATGATTTATTCTATCGTATGCATTATGATTTCAGAACCTTTGAAGCCCTTTTTAACCTTGACAAGTTTCTGAACCATGAAAAGAAATGTATTCACTTTCATTCTCTAGTTTTGTACAATGTATTTTTACTTTATTCTTACTCTTTTCTGATTGGCTAATCTTTCTCAAGTTCACAGAAGGTTCATTTAATGGTCATTCACAAATCAATTATCTCGCTTGCAGTTCTTTTAAAAAAAGGTAAGATTTCCCAAAGGAGAGATCATTTTATTAATTAATATGAAACATTCACTTCTTCACAGATCGAAATCATGAGTCAAATAAAGCTAGGCCATCATGGAAAACCTGGAAACACCAGACGTCCGTTTCGTCCTACTAAGGGACTCCTCAGCACTGCGCATTCACGATCACGAACCCCGCGATATTGGAAGTCAGGAACTATCCGTCTCGCACCAAGCGCTTAAGCGACTAGGCCACTGAGCCGGCACACAACGGTGTGAAATGTCTAATTTCAACCAATCCACAAAGTTGCGCTACCGTATACCATTGTCTTCAATGAGCTGATAACTAACAACAAACCTGGTTGAACTCTACTGGTAACAGCTTCTTATTATAACTCTAGGAGTATCTCTTGAAGTCAGTCATTAGTGAGCAGATGATTATTATCAGAAGGGGTTTGTGGAGATTTTAGAAATTTCGCAGATTCAATTTTTATCATTAGGATATCTATGAACCTTATCATATCAGACTTAAATCATTTTTATTCTTTAATATGAAAACTACTACATTCCAATTACACAATGAAAGTATTACGTAATGCCTTAATTCCAATATTTTGATACTTTGTAATGTACATTGAACTATACAAAGTTATATGATAGTTCTTGGACAGCATATGTCTTGATGGAACAGCTAACAAATAATGCTATCAGTTGTTGTTTTCAATTAAGAAATCTACATTTCTATACTAGTCATAGGGTAGATAATCAAATTTCGTTTAGAAAGAATATGATATTGTAGCGTTATTATAAGCCATAAAATAACTTAAGGATTACTAGGTTAAATTCATGATTAAAACAAACTTAGTGGTTGAATTCATGAGTCAATTTAAGTCAAATCACCATGGAAAACCTGTAAGCACATGAAAGCTGTTTCGTCCTAGTATAGGACTCCTCAGCAATGCGCATTCATGATCCCCAAACGCGAGGTTTGAACCTAGGGCCTATCGATCTCGCACGCCTACACTTAAACTCTAAACCACTGAGCCGGCCAATATCGAACTGTTTTAATGTCTACCTTCAACTAATTCATGACAAATTGTTTAATAAATTTGATATCTATATAGAATATCCATGTTTGATGATAAACAAGAATTGTGTCAAATGTTATCTTCAGTTGATCAATCAATTACACTACTTAATTTATGAGTAATCAGTCATGTTTTTATTTATAAAGACATTTAGAATAAATAAGAATGGCTTTTTTTATAATTGGAACCATTATGTATGGGTATACTTGAGTATTCTGTGCAGACTGACTCGATATTGCTTTACATCATAAGCATTATAGGTAGAGGTAGATGGTGGCCATCAGTGGATTCTAGGACATATGTTTCATCCTATTTTGGGTCTTGTCAGCTTGATGCACCTGTATTTTAGAGTTGATGCTCACTTCGAGACTCAAACTCAATACCGTTCGCTTCAAACGACATCACGTCACTCACTTAGCTATTAAGTCCTAATAGCTATTTGCTTGTGCAATGGAATAAAGTTTTAATTCATTTTCGTATAGGTGGTTTGAATTGTCTCATTAATGTTTAGGACTGCAATTGATCAATCTCTTATTCGCATATGTTCATCCTTTGCGTATCGCCCTAATTCAAAAGCATTATAAGCAAAGAGTGAACATCAAATCTGAAATGTAGGTACATCCATCTAATAAGTTCCAAATAAGTTGAAACGCGTGACAAACCAAATTCCATTGCTAGTCACTATCCATCTTTACTTATAAAGCTTGTGACCTAAGACAATATCATGGCAATTCGCTTAGGATGTACATATCCCAACAAGAGACTGATTAATTGTACTTCAAAACATTAATGGGAAGTCTGAAGTAATCAACACCACAAGAATGATTGCTGTGGAAGCGAAGAAACAATAGATTCTCAGATGATTGATGGATATTTTGCAAATGAAATATTTACTGTATGGTTCTGAAATTTGACGATGAGTTCAAATATATCTGATTATCTCCACTTGTGTTCTTCTTTACTACAATATGGTTTCCGATAGACTTTCCTTTTAACTTCTGATTAAGTACTAACTCAATGCTCATCCTAATGTTAGTATTTTTTTGACGTGTATAATCAATGAATTAAATGGTCAAACTCTCTGATCGAGTAGTTAAAGCCTATGAAAACACATGAAATTAGATCATTCCCCAAAAGTAACTGAACAACATTCCATATAACGGAATATTAGAGCGTAAAATATGTTAGCTTGTCCTAATCTCAGTATTCTTTCCCATTTACTCATATGTTTTCTTCTAATATTTTATTATTGTATAAAAAAATGAACAAGAATACATCACTAGAGAAATAGAGTTGAATAATAGAGAAATCGATAAACAATTTCATAGTTCATCTTGACTTCTTATCTGTTCATTTATGTCGTTTGCTGAAGGAACCCGGCTATAGTGTTCCTAGAAACGCATAAATGAATAACGATTCAACGAAAAAACCTTTAAAATCACTTCGAAATACATTATGAACAGTCAAATGATTATTATTATATATATATATATATATATATATATATATATATATATATATATATATATATATATATATATATAGAAGACAAATATAGATTAGAAGGTTGATTGTAAATGACATAATGTATATAAGTAAGCTCTATATTTATTTAACATAAATCTCCAATTGATGTTCATAATTGACGAATACATATATAAAGCTTAATTACCTTGTTTGCCGTTCCATCTGTGGTGTATACTCCTTATATCGACATAAGTAGTATATAACACTAGTCCTGTATAGAATTTTTGGCAGCAGATAGTTGAGAAGATCGAGAAGAGAAGAACTGGAACGGAAAGTAATTGCTATGGAAATGTAGAGACTATGAAGTCTGAGACAATTCATAAACATTTTTTCAAATGAAGTATGGTATTCCTATTTTACCAAGTAACTGTAATTTTGTACTGAATATCATCAATTGTCCTCACCTATGTTCTCCTTCATAACACTATGATGCTAACTGATACCTCCGATGTTTGGAGACATGGTAGATAATTGAAAATCTCGTTCAGAAAATCGAAATATTACAACGTAATATATATACAGTTTAACTAGACTCCTAAATATGTATGTAGTCTTTTTGTGATGGATACTACTTTCGCTGACAAACATGAGTAGTATAAACACAAACCGGATGTGGAATGCACGGCAGCAGAAGGTCAAGAAGATCGACTCAAAGGAAGCAGAAACGGAATTTGAAATGAATGGTGAATTGAAAGAATCATACAGAATGTGAACGACAATTGATGAAACATTTGCAAATGAAATATTTAATGTATCATTCTCATTAATTTCAGTAGTTGAGATCATGAGTCAATTGGTGCTAGACCACAATAGAAGACCTGGAAGTTAGGCGTTCGCACGCGAAACTGATAAATCCTGCGATCGACTCCTGCAAGGTGGGGTCATGGATGCGTGCTGCTGAGGAGTTCTACATTGGTATGAAACGGCCTTCCAATGCATCTATTAACTGATGATCTCAACTATTAAAATTACTATAATATCCACAAAAACCCCTTCTGATATTCTCATATTTAATGAAGGTATTCTGTAACGTAGATAGACAAACGCATCTTACCATATCCCATCTAGAAAACTGTGATTAACGTTTATGAAGATAAACAAAAACAGCGAATATTGTTTTAACTGCAACAAGCATAAATGAATCAGTTATACATTAGTGATGATTACTGAAATATATTGAACATTCAAGTTAATATCGTTCAACGGCTTTTTTATTTATTTTATTTTAACACATAGATATTGGTACAAGGAGACACCAATTACATATGCGTGATACTGCCCAGGTGCTCCAACCGAGGCAGTCGGTTTTCTTAGGGGGCCACACTCGGAGCCTTCAACCTGAAGGTCTGATCCACAAGGCAGTGCAGCAACGTAAGGAGATGCAGTCAGTATGAATTAACTGCTAACAATCAAGATGTATGTTTCAAGAATTCGCTGAAGTTAACTTCAATTACTATAAAATCACACTGTAAAGTATGGTTCCACTTGGAACATTTTTCATTTATCTGGTACTCTATTTGTCATTGTATGGCGGATACAGTATATCTACTGTTAATTTTATCATTTTAAACTGAATGTAAAATATTAATGACTACTTACCATAATAAGCTAATAAAAGTTCTGAAATGATTCAACCAACAGAAATAGAAGAAAATAAGTTTCAGTAATGTTACATTGATTATTGTTACAGTTTATATGAGGATGTGTATAAATCATCATAATGAACCAGTATACACCGGCTCCAATCAGTTTTCCTTCGTACTATGGTACGTATCATAAATTGTCCTAGTGTCAGCAACTTAACAACTCAGTCACTTCCCCAAGTTTTCGCATTCAAATTTCAGACTAGTACTTTAGTATCTTACAAACGCACTTTTTTAAGACAATTTGATTGACGGCAGAACTCACATTTGATTAACTCCGGGGCGCAATTGATCTGAGTGAAGATTATCAAGAAACAGCGGTTTTTACTTGTCTCTTCTCACTTTTATCCAGCTTTCTAAACTAACAGCACATAAATGACTGTTAATAGGAATCACCAGACTTTGTCATTAGATTTGTGTGAGAGCCATGATACTGTTTAATTGCCTAAACCTGAGCAGGTGGTTTGCTTAGACCATTATTGAAAACCTGGAAGGAATGGACAGCGGGGTCGTAGGTGCGCACTGCTGAGGTGTCCCATAATAGGATGAAACGGCCGTCCAGTGCTTCCAGGTTTCCCATAGTGATTTAGCTTCAATTGACTCATGATCTCAAATATTGAATTAAATGTGACAACTATTGAAAGTTTAGATGAACTGGATGACTGTTTTGTTCTAGTATGTGACTTATCAAAATGTACGAATTTGTGAACACGGTTAACGAACACAACTGATGGATACTATTCACTTACCCCACTGCTGCAACAAACCGTCTGAAATATATATTGAAACCAACAATTCATATATATCAATCAAAAAACACTGATGTTATCTGTTCCTTGTAAATATGCTTGAAACTCTTTGAAATACTATACCTCAGTTCAATAACTTTAATAAACATATTGAAATGTATGATTAATAGTATAACATACAATAGATAGCGTTAGAAGTAGTAAATAGTTATTAATATAAAGTTGTGGAGAATTTTGTGTTTTAATTGTGATCATGAAGCGATCAAAGTTAGACTACTGTCGAAAATCTAAAAGCGTTGGACGGTTGTTTCGTTCCATTATGAGATCCCTCAAAAGTGAGCATTGATTATCCATCATACGAGACTCGAACTCAAGATCTTCGGCTTCAGCGTGCAGACGCTTAACCTATAGACCACTGGGGTGGCCGATGTTGACTTCAATCTATTCACCGTATTAAGTGATCATCTTACATTAAATAATTGTGATGATATGAATTTGAAAAGGTATTTACTCACCCAAAAGATGATCGTCTAGTGTAATGATAAAAAAATTGTGCTTCACATTAGCAAATAAAACTATTGAGAATTAATATCCATTGATCACTATCTTTAAATCTGAAACAATATGTTAGTTGCAATACTTGTTTAATTACTTACATATTTACTTACGTCGGTTGCCCCCCGTCAAAAAGCACAGGCTGCCCGCCAGCATTGTTGATCCAACAATACCCTGATCCAACGTTTCCAGTTGTTTCCATTTGCTATTCATCCTTTTTATATTTGCTTCCAATTTGAAACTCAGTGTGTTCTTTAGCCCTCCACTTCTGTGTTTTCCTTCAGGATTGTAATTTAGCGCTTGATTCGATGATCTTCGTAATGTATATCCTATCGACTTCATATGTCTTTTCCTCACTTCCTCCCCAGTTAGAACCTGGTTTGTTCTCTAACACAGTAGGCTGTCGGTTAACGACTAATGATTATCTTGTGTAGGCAACTATTTATAAATAATGGTACCTTCTTGTTAATAGTTGTGGTAGTTCTTTACCACTCAGCTCCGTACAGTAGGACTGTCTCAACTTTCATATTAAAGATTCTAAATTTGATATTGTTTGACAGTTGTTTTGATTTCCATATATTCTCTAACTATAAGAATGCTGCATCAGATCCTTTTTGCTCAACGATGATGCTTCTCAGGAAATACTTGATGAAGTGAGATCGATGGACTAAATTGGTAGGTTGTGAATTTAATTGCTACAAGTTAGGTAATTTGATGGAGTTTTGTTCTCTGAGCTCGATGGTTTGGTCGTGGAGCTTACATCGTTCTTCTGAATGACATCATCAGCACAAACTTCAAATAGAAGAATAGCAGACTTCTATTTCAAGTTTGTGCTAATGATGTCGTTCAGAAGAACGATGAAAGCTCCATGACCAAACCATCTAGATCAGAGAACAAGACTCTATTAAAATCATCCACCTGAGCTTCAAATCTTCTCCACAAGTTAGGTAATAGTAAGTTAGTTAATATTCTATACATTTAAGCTCTCAATTGATTGGTAAATAGAATATCAAATGATAGACTTACTGTTGCTCTATCATGTATATAATAATTTTAAACATCATCAGTATATTCTTGTTACAGATTACATAAATATCTCCTGTCATAATGAAATACTTAACTTCCAATTGTACATGTATTCACTATTTTCAGAAGAGAATCCTTATAACTTCAAACATACCAGTACAGTTAGATTGTTTTGATGATGATCCTGACTGACATGAACGTATTAAAATCAGTGGAATAATAATGTAGATAATCAACATTTCACAACAATTCACGGTATCTGATTCAGTAAATCAAATTTTTTTGCAAGTTTATATATCAAGTTACTTGATCAAGATTGATCAACATATAACACCATTCAGATATATGTTTTTATTGGATTTACGAATGATGAGAAAGGCGTATTCAAGTAAATTTTATGTCATAACATACTACACCCTGTCTAAACAACATCAATGATTTGATGTTTAT
Organism: Schistosoma margrebowiei; assembly: GCA_944470205.2. Taxonomy (NCBI): domain Eukaryota; kingdom Metazoa; phylum Platyhelminthes; class Trematoda; order Strigeidida; family Schistosomatidae; genus Schistosoma; species Schistosoma margrebowiei. The sequence goes on along the minus strand of OX104027.1, from coordinate 4,173,695 downwards.
GCTAGTAATTAGGAACTAATTTTGGCGAAGTTTCTTTCTCTGATCTGGATGGTGTGTTCGTGAAGTCTCATCAGGTAGAAGACTTCTAGCTGACATCTACCTGAAGATTTTGCTGATGATGTTATTCAGAAGAACAATGAAAGCTCCACAACCAAACCATCTAGCTCAGAGAACAAAACTGTAAAAAATTCATCCACATGAGCTACAAATCGTCTTTACCATCTCAGTTGATTACCGAGAAACAGATTACGAATTATGGCTACAGATTTAATTCCATGAATAGATTCAGTAAGAGATTTAACTAACGTGTTTGAGTTGAACTTCATTCTATTGACATTTTAGCAATTCAGACAGTCTTATCTTCCCACAGAAGTCATTAGTTAATGTTCTCTTTTATATGCTAAATCTATATGACTCATTGGAAGAACTAAAGACACCGTTTCTTAGTAGTGTGCTATGTTTTGCTGATGTTGATATATATAAGTAGTATGTATAATTAATCGATAGTGAAGAACCTTGCAGTAGAAGGTTAAAAACATCGAAGAAATGAGAGCGAGAACAGAGAATGGTTGCTATTGCAACAAAGGAACAATTAAGTCTGAGATGTTTAATTGACATTTTGCAAATGAAATATTAACTCCATAGTTCTCAGATTTTACTAAGATGTTCTTTATTTCAGTATTCAACTACATTGGTTTGTCCGTATTTCGGTTCTCGTTCACGACAGTAATTTTCTGACTATTAACGTACACTTTTGACGACCTAATTACATTTGCTTACTTGATATAGATGTGACTAGACATGGTAAACAGTTAAATATTTATAGCATTATATGACTTTTTGTATTCTCCACAATCAATTCACGCAATTTGATGGCTTATATTCTTTATATTGAAATAATATATATCGGTTATTGAGATACCGACTTCATTGTTCTTGCATTTTCACACAAATGGAATTCTGTTTCCATTTTTTACTGTTCGATCCTCTTTGTCTCTCTTCTGCCTGAACTTCTGTTCACGACTAACATCAGATACTACTTATTTCAATATATATAGCACACACCACAATTTTATAATACAGGTTGGCTGAATTAAATTAAGAATTGTCACACGCACACACACATCATATGTATACAATTAAACTCGATGAAAAAAATCAGTTTGTTACAAATTAGTGATTTAAGAATATCGTCATTATTACAAATAATGTTAAACCTTCATAAAATACTATATGATTGCATCTGCTGACGTTGATCCAATAGCTTGTGGTTCTGATGCTCACGTCGATGTTCAAAGTGTGATCCTCTAAGACCATCTGCTTCATTCTGGGAACCGGGGCATTATCATAGCCCACACAATTCAAGTGACCTGTGTGGCGCATATATATGATCATATATTTGAAGTGAATTGTTCTGATTTCAAGTCCATTCCATTAGCCATACGGAGATGAAGTTACATTCAGCTGACAATTTCAAAATAGATTGAAACACAAGATCTACATTTCAGTGTGAAACATAATTTGTCTACCATGAAACCATGTTTTCATTATCTTTATCATTATTGTTATTTGAACACATAAATATTGGTACAAGAGGACACCAAATTTATATGCGACACGACATATTTGCGTGTATGTGTGGGCTGTGATACTGACCGGGTGTCAGGGCAAAGCAAGGGGTTTTATCAGGGGGCTACACCTCGAGCCTTTGACTTAAAGGTCTGATCCACAAGGCAGTGGAGCATCGTGAGGAGATGCATTCCCACGGTAGCCGGTGACCAACGATTGGTTCATACGCCATTTGTTCCCACAGGAATGGAGCCTATGTGCACCACTGTTTTGGGATCCCGTTAAAGCTCCGAACATGCACTTTCCGTCCTCTCATTTTCGTAAAAAACATCCCCTCCACGAGAAGACAGTTATTAGGACTTCCCTGGCAAAAGTTGTATAGGCGTGGCCGTGTGAGAGCATTTCGAGAGCGAGGGCAGGCCCACCCTACTCTCGGCCATACCAGGACATTGAGTACAATGACGTCATACATAAATTCACTTGTATAAACATCAAGAGTGAGATAAGTTATGCAATACTCTCGTAGTAAAGTAGAGTGACAATTCATACATGTACTTTGTGGTCATCGACAAAGTTTATTTAGTATGTATACAATATGCAGTTCCATCCTACGATCCAGATCACACTTTACTCCAATATACAATAATAATACGAAATTATTAAACGAATGAACGCAGTTAATGATTCAATGATGATAACAGTGGAACAGATTACATTAACTGGTAGTGTGATGAGAAGTGCACTAGTTGTGATAAGAATAATAAGGGCTTGGATCGATCAATGTGATATGATGGGAAGTAGGTCAATGATTAGACACTGCAATAATATTCATAAGATTACGTCATAAGAAGTGATCAGATAATTGGACTGTGAAAAGTATATTCGTGCAAAGAAAACGAGGTGGGACGGGGTGAATTAAAGTAAACGAACAAGGCGTATGCAATATAATGATAAATGAGATCATTTATTAAGGCTAAAGGAGAGATAAGGGTGTTAGCTCAAATTCCTATAACTTCTGCTATGTGTAACAGGAGAGATCGAACTTCATAAGGACAACTAGTAGAAATAAGATCAATCACTTTAAAGGATCTATTTCTCTCTACTACATGACCAATATCGATTGAATATGATTGATTTAAATGACAAATCTTCTAGAAACTGAGACCCTGAAATAATGGTATATATATTCTAATGAATGTTGTGAAGTTACCGACTAGTTTTCTTCTTTTCCATGAACTTCTTTAGATTTAAAAATGTGCTTCAAATAATGTTTTGTTGCTTCACAATCACACTCAGTATCTATGAAATCTTGTCTATAGTCACATGTGATTGATGATTTCTTTACATCAGATCTGTATACATATTCACAGTTGACATCAAGTAAATCATATTGTAGATCACCAACGTAGATGATCTATGGCTATTTATTGTAGGTCTACTCGAGTAGGTGGAAATGGTATGACAAACCAAATGAATTCGAAGTCAAACACCTCACGGTCAGAATCTTACGTGGTATAACCCTTCGACATATCAAAGTACTATAGGTGCTTTCTTCTTATACTATATCCTTACATGCAATCTTTGTTTATATATTACTACCTCTGAATTAACTACTACCCAGGTGTTCATCTAGTTGTGTTAATGATGTATGACAATTTGGACCGATGTATATATGTGTCTGGTCATACGTTGTAGCTGAATAACTGACATTATTATTATTATTATTATTAATGGCTTTATTCAATATTATATTTTAGTACAATATAGAATTCTCAGCACACGTTATTTCAACAAGTTGCTTACTGAAAAAACGAACAAAAAGGCAGTAGCAAATACAAAAATTAAAAATAAAAATATTAAAAAAAACTGTACAAACTTTTAAAAATTAATGACATGTTAAGAATGTAAGTTATTGACTAGGTTATTTCTAACAACCTGTTCGTCACAGAGTATATTTGCTAGGTAAGGTATTATAGAACTTTTATACTTTTCCTTGCGTGCACGGATTTTAATGTAATTACGTCTCGTCCTACCAGAAGATATAGAAGGAGAAATATATGGGTGAATTGGATGGCTAGTATCTGATAAAATAACACCTGCCAGGAGTTTGCATGATTTTAAATGTCTATCCACAACCATATTAATTATAACCTCGAAAGATTCACCACACATCTTGCTAACTGCCTTCAGCACTCTTCGCAATACAGCAAAGTCTTTTCTCAAAAGCCCGGGAAAGAATAATGAAGAACAGTAAAGAATAATAGGTAATACGCAAGAATTGAGAAATTGTAAGAGTAAATGACGAGTAATTCCAAGAGCATGCAATCTCTTTATGTAGTAGGTCAGACGGAAAACCTTCTTCGATAACGATAAAACGTGGGAACACCAAGACAGAACAGAGGAAAAGGTAACACCAAGATAATTGACCTTCGACACTGAGTTTATCAAAGAGTCGCCGATGGTACAAGCACAATGGGACCTCAAAGTAGTATATATATTCCGTTCATGTCTCATGCTAAAGTTAAGAGCTTGACATTTAGACGGATTAAGTATGAGACCATTACCAACAGACCAACAATCAATACGAGACAAAAACTCATTCATTTCTATGGGATGTAAAGAGGAAGATATAGGCATACATACAGTGAGATCATCCGCATACTTCACAAAAGTGTTTTCTGTGGAAGATGGCAGGTCATGCAGAAAAAAAGAGAATAGAAGAGGTGAAAGAACAGGTCCTTGTGGTACACCTTCCTGAGACAGTAGAGACTCTGAACTCTTTCTTCCAAACACATTGTACTGTTCCCTTTCAGAGAGGTAGGAACATAGCCAGTTGGTTATCCAGCTGTCAGTGTTGACGCTGATTAACTTGTTAAGTAAACGTTATCTTGGTATAAAATCAAAAGCTGAAGTACAGCCCAGAAAAGCACATCGAACATACTTCTTACCCTTTTCTAAGTTGAACACTATGTTGTGATGCAGAACTGCAACAGCATCTAAAGTGCTTCATTTGCGCCTGTATGCAAACTGGTATGGGTCAGTATGCTCTTTTATCGCATGGTCAATAGGATGGTAGTTACGCTAAAATTCTGTTCCTTCTTTGTTTCTCACATGACGCAACTTTGAATAATAATAATCCTGTTTCTTCCAATTAATCAATGTTAATTTAAATGTCATTATGTAATTAATTATTACGTAACGTATCTACTCGATGACTATTATATTACTATTGTAAAACTATATATATATTAGTGTAGAGCCATGATGAAAAACTAATTGAAAAGAAATTTCTTCGCTCAATTCGTTCTTTCTTTATTGAACAATTTGTTGAGGGCACAATACGATATTCATTCTATTAAATGAAACACAGTTTCAATCAATATACTTTCCCATTTCAATATCTATCATGAACTCGATGCCTAACTACTATGAAGTTAAATTTAGGCCAAATTACTTTATCATATTAGTTTATTTATTCAGTATGATCATGTATAAATCTAAACTAAATCAGGGTAACGTTTTATATGTATATCAATTACACATTTGAATAAAAACCATTGAGTATAACAAAGAACAAAATTGAACAGACTTAAAAATGAATAAATGCAAAGGATTTCATGGTTTAATTTTTATTTTCTTCAATGTAATACAGTTTTCATATTCCTATACTGAAGTAGTTTCTGATAGTACTCCTATAATAAATGATAGAAAAGATTATCATTAGTAAGATAGTTCAATATAAGTAGTAGCTTCACAGTTGAACTAATGAATCGGTCAAAGATAGACAACCATTAAAAACTTTGAAGTAATGGACGATATTAATGTTCAATTTTAATCAATACTGGTAATTTCAACTGTGAAAATACTACCATCTCTACAAATACCCATATTGATAACAATTATATCCTTACTAAGAATCAGCTTCATGATGTAACTTGTGGAGTTCTACTTGGAAGCCGTGAACAGTGGCGTCTAATTCGTGTCAAGTATGATCAAATTATCCACTTGACATAATGGATGAAGAGTTGCATACGATTATGGATCGATTGAAATTAAACTTCAACAGCATTGGACTTCGTTCAGGTGGTCTGGATATTAAGTGTCTGTGCATGAGACCGAAGGTCTTGAGTTTAGGTCTAACATATGAGAGTGTGGAAAGGCACTTCTGAGGAGTGCCAAATTAAGACAAAAAGACCGTCTAGTGATTTCAGGTTTTCAGTGATGATCTACTTTAGATTGACTCGTGAATTCGACTATGAAAATGCTACAGTCTCATTAAATCGTCCTACTGATATGTAGTAGCATTTCAACTTACCACGTTTGATTGATTGTGCTATATGGGAAGAAATATTTTCAATGAGCTGTTGATATATCAACATGAATTTCACGATTTTACATCTACTAACAACCCTGTAACTTATATATAACATGAATAATAGGCGAAGTAGTAATGAATACTAATTTAGAACTATTGTGTCTTTAACAAACAGCTTTGGTTCATTTATGATTTGCTGACATTCCTTGTTTAATTTTTACTGAACTCTAGACAAATCATCTATCAAGTTGATCATATCTTTTTTATACAAGCATATGCAAAACTGATTGATTACTGCATACTATGGAGGGCAAATGCATTCTAAGTAACGATCAGAGTCAGATAAGGCTGTCTACTCTCACCCTTCCTCTTTCTTCTGGTTGACTAGATTATGAATATCTCTACATCTGAGTGAAAACACGAAATACAATGCACAGCTCGGAATCAATTAGAAAATTTGTAGTTCGCAGATGACCTATTCCTTCTATCCCATACCCAGCAACAAATGTAGATAAAAACAATCTGTGTAGCAGCAGCCTATGAATTAGTTGCCTTCAACATACACAAAATGGAAAAAGAAGATACTCAAACATAACACGTAAAACACCAACACAATCACACTTCACGTAGAAGTTCTGGAAGATGTGGACACTTTCACTTATTTGGGTAGCATCATCGATGAAGTAAAATGATGTGATGCAGATATAAAGGCGAGAATTGGCATAGCAGTGGACGCATTTCTACCGTTGAAGAACATATGGAATTTAAAACGACTGTCAACAAATGTCGAATTCAAAATTTGCAATACGAACGTCAACACATTTTTACTGTATGGAGCTAAAACGTGTAGAACTAATACAACCATCATCAAAACGGTACAGGTATTTATAAATAGCTGTTTACACAAGATACTCAGTATCCGTTGACCAGATTCTAACATCAACAACCTACTGTGATAGAGAACATATTAGCTTCCACCTGAAAACAAAACGCTGGAAATCGATATGGCATACATTTTGAAGATCGCTAAATCACTTCACGAGTCCAAGCCCTAACTTGGAATCCTGAATGAAAACAGAAAACAGGAAAGCTGAAAAGCATACTAAGTCAGAAAATGGAAGCAGATATGAAAAGAATAAATAGCAAGTGGAAACGACTGAAAAGAATATATCAAGACAGGTTTGGATGTAGAATACTGATAAGTGGTTTATACTTCTCGACGAGGAGTAACAGGCGTCATTAAGTAAGTAATGTTATGGGTCCATGTCAAATAGATCAGTCGCATTTGTCCCTTTCAACTTCATTTACAAATTTTAAAAAAACGGACACTTAACTGATTTGATCAAAATGAAACCCAAAATGGTAACCAATGACAAATAACAAATAAACTCACCAAAAAAAGTTTAAAATGTCACTTAGATTAATCAATGAAACACAATGAAATGGAAATTATTTACAACAAATGTAACATTCCATATAGGTAAACTTCACATTTTCTTCTCAATCCGGCCTACCTTACATAGATGTACTACGTATATACTCAATTGATGTGTATCAATATATTTGTTTGCTCTTTTGGAACTGATTAAATTGACCGCACAAAAGCACATCTGAGAAGAACACTCATAGTGGCTTTTAAAAGTGTAATACATAACATTTACTAGTTCAATTAAAGAGCATCTGATAAATTGTGGACGTATTATTTCGACAAAATTTTCCTTCAAAATAATCTACACAATCAAAACAAGAGAAGCGAAAGGAGGTTGAATCAAAGGCACTTCTGCATCTCTGAAGCGTTACGGATCCACCAATCTAAGGTCAAATTCTTCTTCAGAAAACAATACGTTCAATTCCTCAACGTTTCTTGACCCTTACTCACTTCTGTAGTATGTTTTTGGTCTTATTTTGTTTTTTTATTATTGTCCTTCAGTCATTCTTATCCGTTAACAACTTGTCATGATAATTATTCATTTATTAGAAAAGGATTATGGTGATTGGTTAGCTTAGATTGATACCATGAATGCATCAATGTTAAACCATCATTGAAAGTTTGGAAAAACTGGATGGCCGTTTCGTCTTAGTACAGGTCTCCTCAGTAGGTGTTTAAACGCAAAGCTTAAAACTGTAATCTTTTCTATTTATTTATAAAAACATATCTACAATACGAGTATAAATAAAAATCACAGGCAAAAGATATCACTGATAGTTTGTCTACATATTGACTAAATAATGAAAATGTAGATATACTAGAGTTGATGTTCACTCCGGGTCTCGAATTCAGTACCATTCGCTTTAAACGCCATCGCGTTATCCATAGAGTGAACATCGACTCTGAGATGCAAGTACATCCAGTTGACGAGTCCTAAGTTGGACGAAACGCGTGACAAACTGGATTCCACTGCTAGCCATCATCCATCACTGCTGAGAATATTTGTTATTTTAGGCATTATCGAGGCAATCCGCATAGGATGCACATATGCCAACAAGAGACTGATCAATTGCAGTCCTAAACATTAATAGGAAGATTCAAGCAAAAGAGTACCAAGTGAATTTAGTGCTAAATAAATTTTAAAAAAGAATAATAGTAAGCGTTGAAGTTTGGACAACTCTTCTGATCACTTACAATAATTCTTTCAAAAATGATCTGTTTTTATTAAAAAAATCAAATTATTGGTAAATTTAGTATTGTTCAACTTCACGTTTCATATTCAATTCAGGTACTATATTACTGGTCCAATATGAAAAAATATTCTCATGATATACAGATTCATGAGTGAATTACTGTATGATCTTCATAGACAACGTTGAATTTTTAATTCTTTTCAAATTCAACGTCTATTTAATCTAATCAATAATTACAAGATTTAAATCATACCAATACAATTACTTACCCTGATTGTCTGAAAAACAATGTCGGAAATCCAGTTGAATGAATGTAATTAAGATGAAGGTATATTGGTTAAGAGAACAATAAAAATGAGGGTTTGTGTACAATTGTAGTAATATAATGGTTGGATTCTATAAACCCTCATTCTCATAAAAATTATCATTTGCTCACTAGTGAGTAGCTTCAAGATGTATTTTCTAGACTTCTACTGAATAGATGTGACTAGTGAAATTAAACTGTGTCTGTTGTGAGGTAGTTACTCACTGAAGACAATGATAGGCGGTCGGGCATTAACGTCAATTGATTGAAGTTAAACAGTAACATCACTGAATGCCGGTTCAATTTTACACGTCAGACCAAAGTTTCTCGGTTCCATTACCGTGTGCAGGATTATGGATAAGCACTACTGAGCAGCTTCACATTAGAATCGAAAGGCTGTTCAGTGCTTTTTTAAAATAACTATACTGACTAAAAAATGTTCCTTACGTGATGATTGTATTCCATGTTTCTTATAACTGAAACTCTTTCCAAATAGTTTGTAAGATAAAATCTGACTGGTAATCTCAATACACAGATAGTTTGAAATAGATTAGTAGTGGATAGACTTACTCTGTCTTTGTTCCTGCCATGTAAAAAACGTTCTGTTTCATTATAATTCATAGTTTACAAATGAACCATACAAATAACTGTATTAAGCTAATTGATATTCAAAACTGTAATTGATTAGTCCCAGAGTGAACATCAACACTGAGATGTAGGTACATCAAGTTGATGAGTTCCAAATACGACGAAATGTGCGTCTTGAATTCCAGTACTAGCCATCATCCATATTTTTGCTTATAATTCTTGTGAATTAAGACAAGATCGAGGTAATCCACATAGGATGTACATATGTGATATGATGGAAAGAAAAGTCCATTTTTGATTGAATTACTCATTATGAGTTTTATTCCACATGACATCCGTTTTCATTCAAAGTGAGGATCATTCAGTGTAGCATTTGATTTGTTTTCCCAGTAAGATATTTTCTTCTGTATAATATACGATATTCTTGTATTCCACTGACATGAACTATGCTCAGTAAGTAATTTGTTATAACTGAGTATGTGATCTTATCCTAATTATGAATCAAAATGGATGTACAATCAATATATAAACCAGTGTATTTTAGACTATTGTGATTCGTCGTTGTTATATTGTTTGAACTAAGAAGTCTTCACTTATACCATTCTTGTGTTCTTACTTTCGCATTGTGGGAATTGTTGATGTCCCTCGTTCCAAGTATGAACGATCAGCGTTTTTTTCTGACACAGCAATCAGCAACGACCAAATATAACAATATTCTAACAAGAGACTGATCATTTAAGGCCCTAACCATCAATGGGAACATTTAGAAAACCATTAAAAAATAAATTAAAACTTCTGCCTATTGTACAAGGTAGTGGTTATCTGGACTGAGTTGCATAGTGCATAATGAGATGAAGTTTGAAGTGAACGGTACTAGGTTTGAATATTGGAGTGAACATCAACTCTGAAATGCAGTTACATCCGGCTAATATGTCCTAAATAGGACGAAACATGCGTGTTGGATTACACTACTAGCTACCATTTATCTTTGCTAATCATTAATTAAACAAAAATTTTATCAACTGTATCATACTGAACATACCACTTTCACCGGCAGACGAACATGATTGTAGTAGAAGCAATCCAAATATCAATAATAAGATCATCTTTGAATAGGACAATGTTTTCACTGAATGAACGTTCGTTGAAACTCATCATTATCATCATCATATATATGTATATCTCAAACATCAATTATTTTGAATATCCTTTGCTATATATGTTAACTAACAAACTAAACTAGTACTATATATAGAACACTCACTTCATTACCGTAAGTGATTTGTGTGCTTAATAGTCTCATTGTTTTTCTTTGTGTGAATATTATGCAAAGTATAAACAAGATGAACTGAACTCTTGTTTCAAGTTTCCTAAAATCATCATTGTAGAAATACATAAAAAATAGAATTACATTCTTTCAATAGACTAATTACATAAGTCAATCATCGTTTACACAATATACTCACTTGAAATATCTTTATCTTTTATGATTGAAACGAAAAGATTGGAATGAAGCGAGATTGACGAGACTATAATTTATAGATGAGCCAATCAGAGACGTTTGAGGAATTTCAAGTTCATAGCACAAATTTCAGTAACTGATACTCACGTTCGATCGGTTCACAGTGGATTTTAACGAAAACGTGATAATTCAGAGACTACAACAAATGGAACAATTACCAAGTTCCTTTAATTGTGATGTTGGTAATCAAATTACTTGTGAACCTTGTGCCGACTACTGTGATGATGTTGACTTTCGATGTAATATATGTTAGAGGAAGAAGTCTGCTAGAATAGGAATTCGTTCCCTGATCAAGATTGGGACTAATGCAAATTATGACAGTTGTTGCGAAATGGATACTAAAAGCAACACCATCACCGGCCGCCACCGTGTACTACAGTATTAGAGATGCATTTACTCAGTCAGTAACAACATAGAATTTCATACGTACGTACGTACATCAGTTCGAATTGCCACACCATATAAGCACAGAGATTCGGTTGCTGATTCAAATCACGTGGTGATAGAGGCGGTAAGAGTATCAGCAGTAATCGGAAAGATTAAGGTTTGAAGATGTTATTTATAGAGTATAATACAGTGACATAAATTTTGAAAGAGATAAAAAGACACAAGGAGGATTCATAAGATTAGAATTTGGTAGAACATAAAGAGTGGATGCACTAGTGCCATTGCAAACGATTTTGAGTCATGTCATTCAGGGTCTCTAAACATCGGTTGCTATCATCTCGCGGATCCCAACCAGGTAGTCTACACTTACCAACATGGCTCAGTCCACTTGTTGATGACTTCATAGATTTGTGCCATGTTTCGGTCTGGTTGCACCTAGCTTTCTTCCAATCTACTTCTATCCCATTGAACATCGCGAGTCGAGGCAGTCGGTGGTTGGGCATACATATCACGTGTCCCAGCCTTCTCAAATGACCACGTTTCGCTAATTCATCAATCGTTTTGAATTCTTACATCGTACCCGTCGCCTAACATCTGCGTTACTTACTCGATGTTCCCAGGATATACGAGCAATATTTCGAAGACAACTAAGATCAAATACTAGTAACCTAAGCTTATTTGAGAGCTTATAGATGGCTACATGGAATTGTTGATATGCATCGTGTCGTTATTAACAAATGGCATTTTGTGGACCAAACAACCGGAGCACACGTTAACAATATTGAAGCTATTCGACTGAGGTTGAAAGATTTTTAGCAACCTTATCATGGCTTTAAAGTCCGACTATTATGGAGCCATATAGATGAGTTATTCTACCGTATGTATTATGATTTGAGAACCTCTGAACCTCTTTCTAACTTTGATAAGTTTCTAAACCATGCAAATGAAGTGCATCCAGTTGTATTCTTTTGTTTTAGATAATAAACGTTTACTTTATTTTAACTGTTTTGACCAGAAAAAACTGCTTCAAATATAGAAGAAATGATTTACCTTTATATGCATTGTATGTTTGTTTGGTAAGTTGATCTAAATTAATTTCGTATTATCCTAGTTACTAACGTTTATTTGAATCGATAATTGTTGCCATAGCATTTTTCATTTATAAATTAGCATCGATTATTTGTGTACTCACTACTACGTTTTTCCCATCAATGATGTTGTTGTTCAGTGTTAATACTATTACTGAATTGGTCTGCCGTGTAGTCTGATCTTCTGTTCTTTCTCTTCGCTTGATGCTAGTCAGTAATAGGTCAGCCATCTAATATAGATTATCAGTCTCCCACAACCTTGGTGCGTATTGTTTGTTTAAGATTGTCTATACATATTGACCGATTGTAGAATATAACGGACATAAGGAATGAGAAAAAAATTTTCACTTTAACATGTGTGACAAATCATTTATTAGAGGAAGAATGTAATACTATTGTAAGAGTTAGTTAATAGAATGATAGTTCTTTGTTATAGGCAAACTTTGAGGCTGCCAGTTTGCACAAACCAACCAATTCATCAGTATTCATAATTGAATTCAGTCAATTTAAAAGCGCATTGCTGAGGAGTCCCACAATAGGACGAAACAGCCGTTCAGTGCTTCCAGGTTTTCATTGGTGGTCTAGCAACAATTACAATATTTATATATCTCGATGATTTTATTAAACCCTTGTTCACCAGGGTAATTTTAGAATGATTTTCAGGAAAACAAGACACCATCCAGACTTTCACGTGACAACCCAAACAGTACAGTTCAATCCTGATTAACAGGAGAGCCAGGCACTGTATAGGTGATAACACTACAATCTGAAAAGAACGATCCTGGATTCGAATCTCGCAGGAGTAAGGTCGAGGATGCACAATGCTGAGGAGTATCACAATAGCACGGAACGGCCGTCAAGTGCTTCCAGGTTTTAAATGGTGGTCTAGATTCAACTTACTCATGATCTCAACCACTGAAATGACTATAATATAAACAATACTCCTTCTGATATTAATTACATCATATGTGTATATATATTCTCTTGATGATAAGTTTTATCGGACCTATTGGTTACTGTTGTATGATTAACTAGTCTCAATTCAATCTCAATCTATTAGTTACAGTTACTCATAATCGCAGCCACATTTGGGTTTCAACCTGTACATTTTTCATGATGTGATATAGTTTGATTTTGCTTGTTTATAAACTAATTATATTTGAAATATATTATTCAATAAAACTGTGTGTAATATTTGTGTGATTTAAACTTAGAATCATCGATCTAGATCATGAGCGCGATGCTCACTGCGAAGAAGTCAATTACTAGAAAGAAATAGCCATTCATTGCTTTCAGGTTTTTCATGATGATCTAGCTTTAATTGAATCATGAAATTCAACTATTCACATTAAATTTTATTGAAATTAAGTTAAATTTTTGGAGCATTCCGAATTTTCAACTGGCTCGTGATTTCAATTATTGAAATTTCTCAAATTCTGCACACATTACCTTCTGATAGCAATCATCTGCTCACTGTTGACTAACTTCAAAAGACACTCCTGAAGTTCTAATAAAAAGCCATGATCAGTGTAGTTCAACCATGTCTGTTGTGAGATATGTACTCACTGAAGATAATGGTATACGGTGGCCCAATTTCGTGAATTGGTTGAAGTTAGACATTCACACCGTGAAATTCTGGCCGGCTCAGTGGTCTAATGGTTAAGCGCTCACGGGCGAGATTGATAAATTCTGGGTTGGGATCTCGCTTTGCTGAGGAGTTCCATAGTATGACGAAACGGCCGTTCAGAGTTTCCAGGTTTCCCATTGTGGTCAAGTTTCATTTGACTCATGATATCAACTGTTAAACTTTTAAATCAACAAACTTTATACACTATTGGATTATCATTGATTCAACGTTCAAGAATTCAGAATGATAACTGTTTCAGAAACTTGTTATGGAAGTTTGTATAGTGTATTGTTCTAAGTGTATACAGCATGAAGAGTCTTCTTGCGAAACATCTAGATCATAATTGTAATTTATCCTTATTCAAATATCATTGTAGAACTTGTCATTATTTAGAATTAGGTAACTAGATGGTGGTTGGACGTAGTCGACAGGAAACCCTGCACACGGGTTTCGTGCAACTAGGCACTCGTCAGCAAGGTGTACCTGTAATATTGAGGGAACTGGTGCTCCCTGGCGGATTTGATCTCAACTACCTCCAACCACCACCTAATTTCATAATATTGCACGCAGCGTTGAATCATCTGGACTGGTGGCTACATTGCAACATGGTCGATAGCATTCGATCTGCACTAATAATAAGGACTAGACACGCATGACATTGATCACCACCCAGTGATCAATCAATTGTAGAATAAGGTAATCCTATACCTTTATTTGACAAAATAAATGGTAACTGTTAAGATTTATTTATGAACTTTTATCACATATAATCTTATTGTATAACTATTACGTAACTATATTATAAGTACATCCATATTGTAGTGAAAAAGAACACGAATGTGGATAATCGAATGTATTTGAGCGTGAAATTGCAGAACATCTTACTAAAATCTGAGAACTATACAGTAAATTCTTCATTTACAAAATGTCCACTAATCATCTCAAACTTGACTGTTCCTTTTGAAAATATCAGTCTCAGATTTCATTGTTCCTGCATTTTCAGAACAATTACATTCCGTTTCCGCCTATTCCTGATGGATCTTCTACTAATATACATTCAATGCCTGATCACTGTGATATACTACTTACGTGGATATCAGTAGTTAGACATTAACACCATTGGATGCCGGCTCAGTGGTCTAGTTGGTTAAGTGCCTGACGCGAGACTGGTAGGTCCTGGGTTCGAATCTCACGGGAGCGGGATGGTGGGTGCTCTTTGCCGAGGAGTCCCACAATAGCACAAAACGGCCGTCCAGTGTTTCTAGGTTTTTCATTGTGGTCTAGATTCAATCGACTCATGATTTCAACTAGTAGATTACTATAATATCCACAAAATCCATTCTGATAAGTAACCTACACCACGATTGATTATCTTACTACGTGATATTTGAAAAATCATAGGACATAATATAAACTGTATATGTAGATGGAAAAAAAAATGAATTTTATTTAACAAAGTTTAATCACGATTTGATTATAGTTAATTTGATAATTTCATCACCATAATTATCATCATAATACAGTTTATATTAACCATCCAATAGTAGTGTGACACTTTGCTTAAAATACAAATGTGAAAGTCAAACTACCGCAGACTACTTCTAATATTCCTTCAACATTCCAATGGAAATTGAGCACAATACTGTTGTTGGTGTTTTGATGTGCATTATTCTTAGTCTGCAGTATATTGTTTGCTGCTAAACACTTTTTGTATGTGTCAGTACAGAAAATCCTGACTGATCTTGTATAACGTTCTTATAGTCGCGAATAATCCATTTTTCGTATATAAAATGAATTGATCTGAATGTCAACGAGGAGTTGAACTCAATTGGGCGACATCAAATGGAAATACCATTCATAAACATACCGTCCAATTTGCACCAACGGTTTTATGGATCAATGATTAGCCAGATATTTTATTCTGTCAACAATATAGCTCTTAAGTTTAAATCGATGTCAAGGTAACTCGTTGAATAATATTGCCCACGCATGATACTTGGTGTCCTTTGAATGGATACCACAAGCAACTGTCTGCTGTGAGTGAACAGACTAGCTTTTGGTTGAAGAGAAAATTGAGAAACCACGTTGTACGTGGATAGGACATACGTTACGAAAATCACCAAACTGCATCACAAGGCAGGTCCTAGCTTGGAACCCTGAACGGCCGCAGATAACTTTAAGGTCAAAGAACACACTGTGTTGTGGGTTGGAAACAGACATCAAAATGATTAACGGCTGCTGTAAAGGTCTGGAAATGATTATCCAGAACAAAGTTGAATGGATAATGATTTCGGGTGAACTGTGCTTCTTCATGATAGGTAACAGGCGTAAGCAAGTAAGTATTTGTGTATTACATGTAAACTTGAAGAGTAAATGTTTGTTCTGTTCAGCTTGTTCATCTGATTCAATTTGAAAAATTCACGATAAAATCAAGAACAAGTACAGTCAAATTACAGTTTACACATTTGACCGCAGAAGAATTTATCAGTTGATAATACAATGAACAATATATGTTGGATCAAACTTTATTTATTCCAATTTGGAAATTCTTACATTTTCAATGAATGTTGAACCTGGTTATCATTGAAACGTAGAGTTATTTTGACATTGAGACTAAAATGTTCACATATTGGTAATAAGTTCAGATAATCTACCAATCACCATCGAAGATGTACTGAAGAAGAATAATCGCACACTGTTTTGAGCAAAAACGATGACTTTCACCACATGTAAGCAAAAAGTTGTTTCTATTATTTTTTATGAAAACTGCACGGCATTACGTAGATTGTAAAGAATCCATGCATGATAAAATTTAACATTTAGAATATGATAAATATTCGCAATGATATAATGAATTTTCATTGACAAATAAAAATAATGATCTAATATTATGAATATGGTTAATGACTTGATTTAACGTTTTGTACAATATAGAATTCTCAGCAAAACCTATATCAGTACGTTTCATTTATAAAGTAACACCTACCGGGCTTCAGAAAAACCTTTTAATGTCCATCGATGACTACAATAATGATCCATCACACATCTTATTAACTTCCTTCAGCACTCTTCACAATGAGCAAATGTCTTTTTTTAAGTGCCCGTGAAGGTATAATGCAGGAGAGTATAAAATAGTGGGTTATATAGAAGAATTGACGAATGTCGTGTAACGGTATAGAATGGGCAATATATAATTGAAAGCATTTGTGATGTTGGTGAATTCACGAAAATACTCGACGACTATTTTCCCGACTGCTGACTGTGATACCTGAGAAAATTAAAAATTTTTTACTGTCAACATATTTCCAACGTGAAACAACAAACATCTACTTTAACAATTAGAAAATTATTTGCAAATATTTATGCAATCTTTATTGATGTGTTAGAATAACTCGTTGAAATACTAAAATCATTAGTCCGCTAATTGTGTATAACCGGTGTATCCGGTTTCTATATACATTAATCACTGTTCTAATTGCAAATCTGTGTTTTGTTTCATGAAATCTATCTCAATATTTGACAGTTCACTTTTAATGAACTTTACTCCAGTCCTTGGTTACTTCGATCTACATAACTGAATACATTCAGTATCACTACTGCATGACAAGCTTGAAAACTATTGTTCCTTTTTATGTGAACATTGTTGAACAGTCAGCAATATAATACGATAAAATGTATGATGGGTGATGTTCACTTTGTCAACTGAGATGCTAATGATAATAAAAATAATATTGTTGTTCAGATTATCATGATCCACCTCACGCGAAATTCTAAGCTAATTTCACAATTGATAATTTCTTTTGCACTTTATTGTTTGCTGCCTATTTTCGATTTTAAATACAAACAATATGAGTATACTCACCTTTCTCTTCTTGATTTCAAACTGGAACGTACAATACTACGAAAAAGGTTATCAGTTCTTTAATTTGTTGCTAGTCAGTATTTCAGTTTTCCACCAACGGTGATCATCACACACAATTAGTCAAAGCGAATTCTCACAGACGTATAGAGAACTGAATGTCTTTGACATATATGTCGCAGACATGTCTGTGTGTGAATTGATGAACAGTTTCTAACTGTCGAATACACTTTGAATACTGATAATGTATGGTGAATTTATTGTGTTCTTATACAAACGGTTATCAAAAGTAATAAACATCCTGCTTGCTTTAGACAATAGCTTGATATTGTTTGAATGCAACTAACTAAAGTGAATATGACAAATAAGTTTAATTGACTAAGAACAAAGGGAAATTATTGATGCAAATTTTGTTAAATCTGGTGAAAACAAAACAATGTAAATTATTGTGGCCTATCAAATTTCAACGACGTTTCACGAAGCACTTCTAGGGATGAATATTGAAATATACCAAAATAACACCAAAAACTATTTGTTATCAAAATTAGTGTCAAAATTGTTATTCAGTATTCATCAGACAAAAACGGACACTGAAAAATTTTATAAGACCTCTATTGTTGAAGAGAACTATTTGGCTCATAGGAATGCTTTCAAGTCATAACAATTTACTATTTGAGATTTTCAGTTTGGTTGATAAGTAACAGAGTGCTTGTGAATGCCAACTATATATATTGAATAACTAGTTCGTGTTCAGAACTATTTTCATCTCTGACAACACTTAAATTTGCTTTGTTTAAAAACTTTGTATAAATTCGAAGAAACGTTACTTTAAAATGAATCAAGCCACAGTAGCTTTACAATAATTTCAAGGTTTCTCAAATTAGGTAGTCTTATAGGACTGAATGATGCTTCAAAAGTCAGAATACGTCTTAGAAAAGTTGAGACCATGGAACATGAACGCTATAGCAACTTCATTCTTCCGAAGAATCCACGAGATTTTAGATTTGACGATACAAACAAAACCCTGTCTCAAATCTTCGGAGAACAATCATCTCTATTCAATATCCACTAGCAGTGCTTAAAGTTAACGAAATAATCAGGAGATGACGGAGTCAACCATGCAAGAACTGTGAACTGAGAATGTGAGAGGTTCAAATTGTCGTACATGACTGAAGATCAGTTTAAATGCTTAGTTTTTATCTGCAGCCTGCTTTCACCCAAGGATTCCTATATCCGAACCAGAAGCCTAAGCAAACTCGAACACTGCCTTAACATGACCCTGCAAGAAGTGACTACTGATTGCCAAAGATTAGTAAACTTGGAGCATGATACCTCAATGGCAGAAAACGGTAACTGTCTTCATAACGTCAATGCAGTCAAGAGAAAAGTCGTTCAAGGTCATAGTACGCATAATTATCGAAATAACAGCAACAAACATTCATCTCCATGCTGAGCATGTGTAGGTTGGCATTATTAAAGGTTTCGCCCATATAAAGAACACCGTTGCAGCAAATGTCATCGGAAAGGGCATGAAGAAAACCTCAGCAGAAGAAGAAACTATGAACAACATTTTTTGAAAGCTTACTCAAAGAAATACAGATATAGTGCTCCAATCAACATAATATTGGTATCACATAATGTAACACGTGTAATCAGCAGCCATCGGAATGCGGGAAGACCTAAAGCCACAACACACACAATGTTAACTGAACACTTCACACCACAGAGAGAACGCGGAACGAAGACCAACAGTCGTTTATTTAAAAATTAAATTTCGCGGGTTCTGTACAGAAAGAGAGCTAGTTTACAAAACGGTCTTATGAGTCGTCCTGTAAGTTTAGTGCGTGCAGGGCTTGCTCTTCTTCTTCTAAGGCGTTTATTCTTGCTTGCTCTGCAATAGAAAGAAAACAAAATCTATTAGCAACATCATACATGATGATTTTAATCCCATTACATCGTCCCCTCTCCTAATGAGGACCGTCGAGCCACCATTGACGTACTCCAACGATTTAGCTCTGTTTTCTCGGAGAATATCTCTGGAAATCGAACAACCATTGTGCAACATTCCATTGTTACAGGTGACTACATGCCATTACGCCAACCACCTCGTAGAGTCCCGGTGCATTATCAGCCTCATTTAGAATCAATGATAAAAGATATGCTAGAAAAAAAGATTATTGTACCATCTTCATCACCCTGGGCATCGCCAATTGTCTTAGTAAAAAAGAAGGATTCCTCCCTACGACTGTGTGTAGATTACCGACGCCTTAATGCTATAACTAAGCGTGACTCTTTCCCACTTCCACGGATAGACGCTACCTTAGATGCCATGAAAGGTGCTCGCTGGTTCTCAACGCTAGACTTAGCATCAGGGTATTGGCAAGTGGAAGTTCGACCCCAAGATAGAAAAAAAACTGCATTTGTAGTGCCTAATGGCTTATATGAATTTCAAGTAATGCCTTTCGGTCTAACTAACGCCCCAGCCACCTTCCAACGATTGATGCAGACAGTTCTGCAAGGTCTCTTACCGCACCAGTGCTTAATCTACCTTGATGATATTATTGTATATGGCAGCACGCCAGAACAACATAATGCCAATTTGAAGGCAGTCCTACAACGTATTAGGCAGCATAACCTAAAAGTGAAACCATCTAAATGTCGACTGTTGCAAAAAGAAGTGCTCTTTTTAGGGCACCGCATTACGGAAGATGGAGTGGCAACAGATAAAGAAAAGACACGTGTAATTGTTAATTGACCGCAACCAAAATCACCCGAAGACGTTCGTAGCTTCCTTGGATTAGCTTCTTACTATAGACGCTTCGTACGTGATTTCGCATCATTAGCAGCACCTTTACACCGATTAACCCACAAAGGACGAAAATTTTTATGGACCAGCGAGTGTCAACAGGCGTTCGATACTTTGAAGGCTCGGTTAACTTCTCCACCTATATTAGCCTTTCCAGATACTTCAGCAGACGGAGGCGAATTTATACTGGATACGGATGCTAGTTCCGCTGCTATTGGAGCAGTTTTATCACAAGTAGATCGAGATGGACACGAAAGGGTCATTGCGTATGCTAGTCGACGACTAGATAAGAGTGAAGCACGATATTCTACAACACGTCGGGAGATGTTAGCACTAGTAAAATTCTTACAACATTTCCGCCATTATCTTCTGGGTAAACATTTTCGTGTGCGCACGGATCACCGTGCACTACAGTGGCTCCGCTCTTTCCGCGAACCAGAAGGGCAAGTGGCACGCTGGCAGAAACGACTACAAGAGTTCGATTTCACATGCGAGTATCGACCGGGAAATCGACATGCAAAGGCGGATGCCCTCTCCCGAATACCCCAGACCACGGATATTATTAACGCAATTCTTAGTACAGCCCCGGAGACAGACTGGCCCTCCCTACAAGCAACAGATCCAGACTTACAGATTGTTTATCAAAAACAGCTACATGGAAATAGTAAGCCATCCATGAGGGAGCTTAAAGATCAATCCGTAACAACTCGTCGTATTTGCAGCAAATGGGGCAACCTCAAACTATGTGGTGACACATTATTCCTAATGAATGAATCAAAACAACCCCTACTGATAGTACCGCGAGTGAAAGTTGAGAGCATTGTGGAACAGGTACACCGCGAACTTGGTCATGCGGGAGAACGTAGAACTGAACACGCTGTCCGTCAACGCTTTTGGTGGCCATCCATACACGAAGATGTGGCTCAGTTTTGCAAGAATTGTAACACGTGCTGCCGTTTTAAATCGCCCCAGCAGACACCCCGTGCACCAATGACGCCGATGGTAACGACAGGACCACACCAGCGAGTTGGCATAGACATCATGGGACCATTGACTATGACAAAAAACGGGAACCGCTACATACTGGTTATGGTGGATTACTTCACTAAATGGTGCGAAGCTGTACCACTCAGCAGGACGCCCTTACTGTCGCCCGAGCTTTCATCGATCATTGGGTCGCCCGTTATGGTGCCCCTGTTTCACTCCACTCAGACCAAGGTCCATCCTTTGAAAACCACCTCATTACTGAGATATGCCGGCTATTGGGAATCAAGAAGACGCACACCACTGCATATCACCCAGAAGGTAACGGTCTCGTGGAAAGAACAAACAGAACCATTAAAGCCATCTTGCAGTCGTTTGTCAGCAGATCGTCACCTGAGTTGTGGGATGAGGTGCTTCCCCAATGCCTTTTTGCATACCGTACGTCAGTACATGGGTCCACGGGGTTCTCGCCTGCTATTTTGCTGTTTGGGCACGAATTACGCTTACCAGTAGAGATACAGTCACCCCTACTGCCCTACGAAGAACAAGAGCATGTTCCGTACATACGTACTCTTCGCAATCGACTAGCTGATGCATACCGTCTGGTCAACATTAACTTATGCAAGGCTAGTGGACACCAAAAAGATATATATGATCGTCAAGCACAAGGACCTAGGTATACAGTTGGAGATCGCGTATGGTTACCCCGCCCAATGACATCACTAGGGTGTTGCAGTAAATTCCATCAGCCCTGGCAAGGCCCCATTGAAATTGTCCTCATCCGATCCCCCACCACGTTTGTATTGCGTAATATACAACGACCTAAAGACGACGTGATAACGGTGCACTACAACCAGATAAAACCCGATCGGACGACATTTCCTTTCGACGCTCAACTCGCTGATCCACCGCCGGCCACTAGATTTTACGAAGCACCATCTGAAGGAGGGACAGCATACCCGTGCCCAAGACCAGGCACTGAGGACAGTGCCTCATTAGGAGAGGGGACGATGTAATGGGATTAAAATCATCATGTATGATGTTGCTAATAGATTTTGTTTTCTTTCTATTGCAGAGCAAGCAAGAATAAACGCCTTAGAAGAAGAAGAGCAAGCCCTGCACGCACTAAACTTACAGGACGACTCATAAGACCGTTTTGTAAACTAGCTCTCTTTCTGTACAGAACCCGCGAAATTTAATTTTTAAATAAACGACTGTTGGTCTTCGTTCCGCGTTCTCTCTGTGGTGTGAAGTGTTCAGTTAACATTGTGTGTGTTGTGGCTTTAGGTCTTCCCGCATTCCGATGGCTGCTGATTACACGTGTTACATTATGTGATACCAATATTATGTTGATTGGAGCACTATATCTGTATTTCTTTGAGTAAGCTTTCAAAAAATGTTGTTCATAGTTTCTTCTTCTGCTGAGGTTTTCTTCATGCCCTTTCCGATGACATTTGCTGCAACGGTGTTCTTTATATGGGCGAAACCTTTAATAATGCCAACCTACACATGCTCAGCATGGAGATGAATGTTTGTTGCTGTTATTTCGATAATTATGCGTACTATGACCTTGAACGACTTTTCTCTTGACTGCATTGACGTTATGAAGACAGTTACCGTTTTCTGCCATTGAGGTATCATGCTCCAAGTTTACTAATCTTTGGCAATCAGTAGTCACTTCTTGCAGGGTCATGTTAAGGCAGTGTTCGAGTTTGCTTAGGCTTCTGGTTCGGATATAGGAATCCTTGGGTGAAAGCAGGCTGCAGATAAAAACTAAGCATTTAAACTGATCTTCAGTCATGTACGACAATTTGAACCTCTCACATTCTCAGTTCACAGTTCTTGCATGGTTGACTCCGTCATCTCCTGATTATTTCGTTAACTTTAAGCACTGCTAGTGGATATTGAATAGAGATGATTGTTCTCCGAAGATTTGAGACAGGGTTTTGTTTGTATCGTCAAATCTAAAATCTCGTGGATTCTTCGGAAGAATGAAGTTGCTATAGCGTTCATGTTCCATGGTCTCAACTTTTCTAAGACGTATTCTGACTTTTGAAGCATCATTCAGTCCTATAAGACTACCTAATTTGAGAAACCTTGAAATTATTGTAAAGCTACTGTGGCTTGATTCATTTTAAAGTAACGTTTCTTCGAATTTATACAAAGTTTTTAAACAAAGCAAATTTAAGTGTTGTCAGAGATGAAAATAGTTCTGAACACGAACTAGTTATTCAATATATATAGTTGGCATTCACAAGCACTCTGTTACTTATCAACCAAACTGAAAATCTCAAATAGTAAATTGTTATGACTTGAAAGCATTCCTATGAGCCAAATAGTTCTCTTCAACAATAGAGGTCTTATAAAATTTTTCAGTGTCCGTTTTTGTCTGATGAATACTGAATAACAATTTTGACACTAATTTTGATAACAAATAGTTTTTGGTGTTATTTTGGTATATTTCAATATTCATCCCTAGAAGTGCTTCGTGAAACGTCGTTGAAATTTGATAGGCCACAATAATTTACATTGTTTTGTTTTCACCAGATTTAACAAAATTTGCATCAATAATTTCCCTTTGTTCTTAGTCAATTAAACTTATTTGTCATATTCACTTTAGTTAGTTGCATTCAAACAATATCAAGCTATTGTCTAAAGCAAGCAGGATGTTTATTACTTTTGATAACCGTTTGTATAAGAACACAATAAATTCACCATACATTATCAGTATTCAAAGTGTATTCGACAGTTAGAAACTGTTCATCAATTCACACACAGACATGTCTGCGACATATATGTCAAAGACATTCAGTTCTCTATACGTCTGTGAGAATTCGCTTTGACTAATTGTGTGTGATGATCACCGTTGGTGGAAAACTGAAATACTGACTAGCAACAAATTAAAGAACTGATAACCTTTTTCGTAGTATTGTACGTTCCAGTTTGAAATCAAGAAGAGAAAGGTGAGTATACTCATATTGTTTGTATTTAAAATCGAAAATAGGCAGCAAACAATAAAGTGCAAAAGAAATTATCAATTGTGAAATTAGCTTAGAATTTCGCGTGAGGTGGATCATGATAATCTGAACAACAATATTATTTTTATTATCATTAGCATCTCAGTTGACAAAGTGAACATCACCCATCATACATTTTATCGTATTATATTGCTGACTGTTCAACAATGTTCACATAAAAAGGAACAATAGTTTTCAAGCTTGTCATGCAGTAGTGATACTGAATGTATTCAGTTATGTAGATCGAAGTAACCAAGGACTGGAGTAAAGTTCATTAAAAGTGAACTGTCAAATATTGAGATAGATTTCATGAAACAAAACACAGATTTGCAATTAGAACAGTGATTAATGTATATAGAAACCGGATACACCGGTTATACACAATTAGCGGACTAATGATTTTAGTATTTCAACGAGTTATTCTAACACATCAATAAAGATTGCATAAATATTTGCAAATAATTTTCCAATTGTTAAAGTAGATGTTTGTTGTTTCACGTTGGAAATATGTTGACAGTAAAAAATTTTTAATTTTCTCAGGTATCACAGTCAGCAGTCGGGAAAATAGTCGTCGAGTATTTTCGTGAATTCACCAACATCACAAATGCTTTCAATTATATATTGCCCATTCTATACCGTTACACGACATTCGTCAATTCTTCTATATAACCCACTATTTTATACTCTCCTGCATTATACCTTCACGGGCACTTAAAAAAAGACATTTGCTCATTGTGAAGAGTGCTGAAGGAAGTTAATAAGATGTGTGATGGATCATTATTGTAGTCATCGATGGACATTAAAAGGTTTTTCTGAAGCCCGGTAGGTGTTACTTTATAAATGAAACGTACTGATATAGGTTTTGCTGAGAATTCTATATTGTACAAAACGTTAAATCAAGTCATTAACCATATTCATAATATTAGATCATTATTTTTATTTGTCAATGAAAATTCATTATATCATTGCGAATATTTATCATATTCTAAATGTTAAATTTTATCATGCATGGATTCTTTACAATCTACGTAATGCCGTGCAGTTTTCATAAAAAATAATAGAAACAACTTTTTGCTTACATGTGGTGAAAGTCATCGTTTTTGCTCAAAACAGTGTGCGATTATTCTTCTTCAGTACATATTCGATGGTGATTGGTAGATTATCTGAACTTATTACCAATATGTGAACATTTTAGTCTCAATGTCAAAATAACTCTACGTTTCAATGATAACCAGGTTCAACATTCATTGAAAATGTAAGAATTTCCAAATTGGAATAAATAAAGTTTGATCCAACATATATTGTTCATTGTATTATCAACTGATAAATTCTTCTGCGGTCAAATGTGTAAACTGTAATTTGACTGTACTTGTTCTTGATTTTATCGTGAATTTTTCAAATTGAATCAGATGAACAAGCTGAACAGAACAAACATTTACTCTTCAAGTTTACATGTAATACACAAATACTTACTTGCTTACGCCTGTTACCTATCATGAAGAAGCACAGTTCACCCGAAATCATTATCCATTCAACTTTGTTCTGGATAATCATTTCCAGACCTTTACAGCAGCCGTTAATCATTTTGATGTCTGTTTCCAACCCACAACACAGTGTGTTCTTTGACCTTAAAGTTATCTGCGGCCGTTCAGGGTTCCAAGCTAGGACCTGCCTTGTGATGCAGTTTGGTGATTTTCGTAACGTATGTCCTATCCACGTACAACGTGGTTTCTCAATTTTCTCTTCAACCAAAAGCTAGTCTGTTCACTCACAGCAGACAGTTGCTTGTGGTATCCATTCAAAGGACACCAAGTATCATGCGTGGGCAATATTATTCAACGAGTTACCTTGACATCGATTTAAACTTAAGAGCTATATTGTTGACAGAATAAAATATCTGGCTAATCATTGATCCATAAAACCGTTGGTGCAAATTGGACGGTATGTTTATGAATGGTATTTCCATTTGATGTCGCCCAATTGAGTTCAACTCCTCGTTGACATTCAGATCAATTCATTTTATATACGAAAAATGGATTATTCGCGACTATAAGAACGTTATACAAGATCAGTCAGGATTTTCTGTACTGACACATACAAAAAGTGTTTAGCAGCAAACAATATACTGCAGACTAAGAATAATGCACATCAAAACACCAACAACAGTATTGTGCTCAATTTCCATTGGTATGTGAGAAGGAATATCAGAAGTAGTCTGCGGTAGTTTGACTTTCACATTTGTATTTTAAGCAAAGTGTCACACTACTATTGGATGGGTAATATAAACTGTATTATGATGATAATTATGGTGATGAAATTATCAAATTAACTATAATCAAATCGTGATTAAACTTTGTTAAATAAAATTCAATTTTTTTTCCCATCTAGATATACAGTTTATATTATGTCCTATGATTTTTCAAATATCACGTAGTAAGATAATCAATCGTGGTGTAGGTTACTTATCAGAATGGATTTTGTGGATATTATAGTAATTTACTAGTTGAAATCATGAGTCGATTGAATCTAGACCACAATGAAAAACCTAGAAACACTGGACGGCCGTTTTGTGCTATTGTGGGACTCCTCGGCAAAGAGCACCCACCATCCCGCTCCCGTGAGATTCGAACCCAGGACCTACCAGTCTCGCGTCAGGCACTTAACCAACTAGACCACTGAGCCGGCATCCAATGGTGTTAATGTCTAACTACTGATATCCACGTAAGTAGTATATCACAGTGATCAGGCATTGAATGTATATTAGTAGAAGATCCATCAGGAATAGGCGGAAACGGAATGTAATTGTTCTGAAAATGCAGGAACAATGAAATCTGAGACTGATATTTTCAAAAGGAACAGTCAAGTTTGAGATGATTAGTGGACATTTTGTAAATGAAGAATTTACTGTATAGTTCTCAGATTTTAGTAAGATGTTCTGCAATTTCACGCTCAAATACATTCGATTATCCACATTCGTGTTCTTTTTCACTACAATATGGATGTACTTATAATATAGTTACGTAATAGTTATACAATAAGATTATATGTGATAAAAGTTCATAATTAAATCTTAACAGTTACCATTTATTTTGTCAAATAAAGGTATAGGATTACCTTATTCTACAATTGATTGATCACTGGGTGGTGATCAATGTCATGCGTGTCTAGTCCTTATTATTAGTGCAGATCGAATGCTATCGACCATGTTGCAATGTAGCCACCAGTCCAGATGATTCAACGCTGCGTGCAATATTATGAAATTAGGTGGTGGTTGGAGATAGTTGAGATCAAATCCGCCAGGGAGCACCAGTTCCCTCAATATTACAGGTACACCTTGCTGACGAGTGCCTAGTTGCACGAAACCCGTGTGCAGGGTTTCCTGTCGACTACGTCCAACCACCATCTAGTTACCTAATTCTAAATAATGACAAGTTCTACAATGATATTTGAATAAGGATAAATTACAATTATGATCTAGATGTTTCGCAAGAAGACTCTTCATGCTGTATACACTTAGAACAATACACTATACAAACTTCCATAACAAGTTTCTGAAACAGTTATCATTCTGAATTCTTGAACGTTGAATCAATGATAATCCAATAGTGTATAAAGTTTGTTGATTTAAAAGTTTAACAGTTGATATCATGAGTCAAATGAAACTTGACCACAATGGGAAACCTGGAAACTCTGAACGGCCGTTTCGTCATACTATGGAACTCCTCAGCAAAGCGAGATCCCAACCCAGAATTTATCAATCTCGCCCGTGAGCGCTTAACCATTAGACCACTGAGCCGGCCAGAATTTCACGGTGTGAATGTCTAACTTCAACCAATTCACGAAATTGGGCCACCGTATACCATTATCTTCAGTGAGTACATATCTCACAACAGACATGGTTGAACTACACTGATCATGGCTTTTTATTAGAACTTCAGGAGTGTCTTTTGAAGTTAGTCAACAGTGAGCAGATGATTGCTATCAGAAGGTAATGTGTGCAGAATTTGAGAAATTTCAATAATTGAAATCATGAGCCAGTTGAAAATTTGGAATGCTCCAAAAATTTAACTTAATTTCAATAAAATTTAATGTGAATAGTTGAATTTCATGATTCAATTAAAGCTAGATCATCATGAAAAACCTGAAAGCAATGAATGGCTATTTCTTTCTAGTAATTGACTTCTTCGCAGTGAGCATCGCGCTCATGCTCTAGATCGATGATTCTAAGTTTAAATCACACAAATATTACACACAGTTCTATTGAATAATATATTTCAAATATAATTAGTTTATAAACAAGCAAAATCAAACTATATCACATCATGAAAAATGTACAGGTTGAAACCCAAATGTGGCTGCGATTATGAGTAACTGTAACTAATAGATTGAGATTGAATTGAGACTAGTTAATCATACAACAGTAACCAATAGGTCCGATAAAACTTATCATCAAGAGAATATATATACACATATGATGTAATTAATATCAGAAGGAGTATTGTTTATATTATAGTCATTTCAGTGGTTGAGATCATGAGTAAGTTGAATCTAGACCACCATTTAAAACCTGGAAGCACTTGACGGCCGTTCCGTGCTATTGTGATACTCCTCAGCATTGTGCATCCTCGACCTTACTCCTGCGAGATTCGAATCCAGGATCGTTCTTTTCAGATTGTAGTGTTATCACCTATACAGTGTCTGGCTCTCCTGTTAATCAGGATTGAACTGTACTGTTTGGGTTGTCACGTGAAAGTCTGGATGGTGTCTTGTTTTCCTGAAAATCATTCTAAAATTACCCTGGTGAACAAGGGTTTAATAAAATCATCGAGATATATAAATATTGTAATTGTTGCTAGACCACCACTGAAAACCTGGAAGCACTGAACGGCTGTTTCGTCCTATTGTGGGACTCCTCAGCAATGCGCTTTTAAATTGACTGAATTCAATTATGAATACTGATGAATTGGTTGGTTTGTGCAAACTGGCAGCCTCAAAGTTTGCCTATAACAAAGAACTATCATTCTATTGACTAACTCTTACAATAGTATTACATTCTTCCTCTAATAAATGATTTGTCACACATGTTAAAGTGAAAATTTTTTTCTCATTCCTTATGTCCGTTATATTCTACAATCGGTCAATATGTATAGACAATCTTAAACAAACAATACGCACCAAGGTTGTGGGAGACTGATAATCTATATTAGATGGCTGACCTATTACTGACTAGCATCAAGCGAAGAGAAAGAACAGAAGATCAGACTACACGGCAGACCAATTCAGTAATAGTATTAACACTGAACAACAACATCATTGATGGGAAAAACGTAGTAGTGAGTACACAAATAATCGATGCTAATTTATAAATGAAAAATGCTATGGCAACAATTATCGATTCAAATAAACGTTAGTAACTAGGATAATACGAAATTAATTTAGATCAACTTACCAAACAAACATACAATGCATATAAAGGTAAATCATTTCTTCTATATTTGAAGCAGTTTTTTCTGGTCAACGTTTTTATCAGCAATTTGGTTTTCTACGGAATGGGTTCGTTACCCAATAACCAACCGTCTTCTTTTCTCCGGGTTTGGGATCAGCGGTAGCCACAGAGGTACTCCAATCGGAGTAGTATTGTTGAAAAATGAGATAAAAATTTTTTCGGTCGTGGTATAAGAATAAGAGTTAGCTGTTAAGCTTTTTATTTGTATTACAACCAGCGGCGAGACTATAATGACCTTGAGGGATATTAGCTAATCAGAAAACAGTTAAAATAAAGTAAACGTTTATTATCTAAAACAAAAGAATACAACTGGATGCACTTCATTTGCATGGTTTAGAAACTTATCAAAGTTAGAAAGAGGTTCAGAGGTTCTCAAATCATAATACATACGGTAGAATAACTCATCTATATGGCTCCATAATAGCCGGACTCTAAAGCCATGATAAGGTTGCTAAAAATCTTTCAACCTCAGTCGAATAGCTTCAATATTGTTAACGTGTGCTCCGGTTGTTTGGTCCCAAAAATGCCATTTGTTAATAACGACACGATGCATATCAACAATTCCATGTAGCCATCTATAAGCTCTCAAATAAGCTTAGGTTACTAGTATTTGATCTTAGTTGTCTTCGAAATATTGCTCGTATATCCTGGGAACATCGAGTAAGTAACGCAGATGTTA
This sequence comes from Schistosoma margrebowiei, assembly GCA_944470205.2. Classification (NCBI taxonomy): domain Eukaryota; kingdom Metazoa; phylum Platyhelminthes; class Trematoda; order Strigeidida; family Schistosomatidae; genus Schistosoma; species Schistosoma margrebowiei. The sequence goes on along the minus strand of OX104027.1, from coordinate 4,142,822 downwards.
GGCGACGGGTACGATGTAAGAATGCAAAACGATTGATGAATTAGCGAAACGTGGTCATTTGAGAAGGCTGGGACACGTGATATGTATGCCCAACCACCGACTGCCTCGACTCGCGATGTTCAATGGGATAGAAGTAGATTGGAAGAAAGCTAGGTGCAACCAGACCGAAACATGGCACAAATCTATGAAGTCATCAACAAGTGGACTGAGCCATGTTGGTAAGTGTAGACTACCTGGTTGGGATCCGCGAGATGATAGCAACCGATGTTTAGAGACCCTGAATGACATGACTCAAAATCGTTTGCAATGGCACTAGTGCATCCACTCTTTATGTTCTACCAAATTCTAATCTTATGAATCCTCCTTGTGTCTTTTTATCTCTTTCAAAATTTATGTCACTGTATTATACTCTATAAATAACATCTTCAAACCTTAATCTTTCCGATTACTGCTGATACTCTTACCGCCTCTATCACCACGTGATTTGAATCAGCAACCGAATCTCTGTGCTTATATGGTGTGGCAATTCGAACTGATGTACGTACGTACGTATGAAATTCTATGTTGTTACTGACTGACTAAATGCATCTCTAATACTGTAGTACACGGTGGCGGCCGGTGATGGTGTTGCTTTTAGTATCCATTTCGCAACAACTGTCATAATTTGCATTAGTCCCAATCTTGATCAGGGAACGAATTCCTATTCTAGCAGACTTCTTCCTCTAACATACATTACATCGAAAGTCAACATCATCACAGTAGTCGGCACAAGGTTCACAAGTAATTTGATTACCAACATCACAAATAAAGGAACTTGGTAATTGTTCCATTTGTTGTAGTCGCTGAATTATCACGTTTTATTTAAAATCCACTGTGAACCGATCGAACGTGAGTATCAGTTACTGAAATTTGTGCTATGAACTTGAAATTCCTCAAACGTCTCTGATTGGCTCATCTATAAATTATAGTCTCGTCAATCTCGCTTCATTCTAATCTTTTCGTTTCAATCATAAAAGATAAAGATATTTCAAGTGAGTATATTGTGCAAACGATGATTGACTTATGTAATTAGTCTATTGAAAGAATGTAATTCTATTTTTTATGTATTTCTACAATGATGATTTTAGGAAACTTGAAACAAGAGTTCAGTTCATCTTGTTTATACTTTGCATAATATTCACACAAAGAAAAACAATGAGACTATTAAGCACACAAATCACTTACGGTAATGAAGTGAGTGTTCTATATATAGTACTAGTTTAGTTTGTTAGTTAACATATATAGCAAAGGATATTCAAAATAATTGATGTTTGAGATATACATATATATGATGATGATAATGATGAGTTTCAACGAACGTTCATTCAGTGAAAACATTGTCCTATTCAAAGATGATCTTATTATTGATATTTGGATTGCTTCTACTACAATCATGTTCGTCTGCCGGTGAAAGTGGTATGTTCAGTATGATACAGTTGATAAAAGTTTTGTTTAATTAATGATTAGCAAAGATAAATGGTAGCTAGTAGTGTAATCCAACACGCATGTTTCGTCCTATTTAGGACATATTAGCCGGATGTAACTGCATTTCAGAGTTGATGTTCACTCCAATATTCAAACCTAGTACCGTTCACTTCAAACTTCATCTCATTATCCACTATGCAACTCAGTCCAGATAACCACTACCTTGTACAATAGGCAGAAGTTTTAATTTATTTTTTAATGGTTTTCTAAATGTTCCCATTGATGGTTAGGGCCTTAAATGATCAGTCTCTTGTTAGAATATTGTTATATTTGGTCGTTGCTGATTGCTGTGTCAGAAAAAAACGCTGATCGTTCATACTTGGAACGAGGGACATCAACAATTCCCACAATGCGAAAGTAAGAACACAAGAATGGTATAAGTGAAGACTTCTTAGTTCAAACAATATAACAACGACGAATCACAATAGTCTAAAGTACACTGGTTTATATATTGATTGTACATCCATTTTGATTCATAATTAGGATAAGATCACATACTCAGTTATAACAAATTACTTACTGAGCATAGTTCATGTCAGTGGAATACAAGAATATCGTATATTATACAGAAGAAAATAACTTACTGGGAAAACAAATCAAATAATACACTGAATGATCCTCACTTTGAATAGAAACGGATGTCATGTGGAATAAAACTCATAATGAGTAATACAATCGAAAATGGACTTTTCTTTCCATCATATCACATATGTACATCCTGTGTGGATTACCTCGATCTTGTCTTAATTCACAAGAATTATAAGCAAAAATATGGATGATGGCTCGTACTGGAATTTAAGACGCACATTTCGTCGTATTTGGAACTCATCAACTTGATGTACCTACATCTCAGTGTTGATGTTCACTCTGGGACTAATCAATTACAGTTTTGAATATCAATTAGCTTAATACAGTTATTTGTATGGTTCATTTGTAAACTATGAATTATAATGAAACAGAACGTTTTTTACATGGCAGGAACAAAGACAGAGTAAGTCTATCCACTACTAATCTATTTCAAACTATCTGTGTATTGAGATTACCAGTCAGATTTTATCTTACAAACTATTTGGAAAGAGTTTCAGTTATAAGAAACATGGAATACAATCATCACGTAAGGAACATTTTTTAGTCAGTATAGTTATTTTAAAAAAGCACTGAACAGCCTTTCGATTCTAATGTGAAGCTGCTCAGTAGTGCTTATCCATAATCCTGCACACGGTAATGGAACCGAGAAACTTTGGTCTGACGTGTAAAATTGAACCGGCATTCAGTGATGTTACTGTTTAACTTCAATCAATTGACGTTAATGCCCGACCGCCTATCATTGTCTTCAGTGAGTAACTACCTCACAACAGACACAGTTTAATTTCACTAGTCACATCTATTCAGTAGAAGTCTAGAAAATACATCTTGAAGCTACTCACTAGTGAGCAAATGATAATTTTTATGAGAATGAGGGTTTATAGAATCCAACCATTATATTACTACAATTGTACACAAACCCTCATTTTTATTGTTCTCTTAACCAATATACCTTCATCTTAATTACATTCATTCAACTGGATTTCCGACATTGTTTTTCAGACAATCAGGGTAAGTAATTGTATTGGTATGATTTAAATCTTGTAACTATTGATTAGATTAAATAGACGTTGAATTTGAAAAGAATTAAAAATTCAACGTTGTCTATGAAGATCATACAGTAATTCACTCATGAATCTGTATATCATGAGAATATTTTTTCATATTGGACCAGTAATATAGAACCTGAATTGAATATGAAACGTGAAGTTGAACAATACTAAATTTACCAATAATTTGATTTTCTTAATAAAAACAGATCATTTTTGAAAGAATTATTGTAAGTGATCAGAAGAGTTGTCCAAACTTCAACGCTTACTATTATTCTTTTTTAAAATTTATTTAGCACTAAATTCACTTGGTACTCTTTTGCTTGAATCTTCCTATTAATGTTTAGGACTGCAATTGATCAGTCTCTTGTTGGCATATGTGCATCCTATGCGGATTGCCTCGATAATGCCTAAAATAACAAATATTCTCAGCAGTGATGGATGATGGCTAGCAGTAGAATCCAGTTTGTCACGCGTTTCGTCCAACTTAGGACTCGTCAACTGGATGTACTTGCATCTCAGAGTCGATGTTCACTCTATGGATAACGCGATGGCGTTTAAAGCGAATGGTACTGAATTCGAGACCCGGAGTGAACATCAACTCTAGTATATCTACATTTTCATTATTTAGTCAATATGTAGACAAACTATCACTGATATCTTTTGCCTGTGATTTTAATTTATACATGTATTGTAGATATGTTTTTATAAATAAATAGAAAAGATTACACTTTTAAGCTTTGCGTTTAAACACCTACTGAGGAGACCTGTACTAAGACGAAACGGCCATCCAGTTTTTCCAAACTTTCAATGATGGTTTAACATTGATGCATTCATGGTATCAATCTAAGCTAACCAATCACCATAATCCGTTTCTAATAAATGTATAATTATCATGACAAGTTGTTAACGGATAAGAATGACTGAAGGACAATAATAAAAAAACAAAATAAGACCAAAAACATACTACAGAAGTGAGTAAGGGTCAAGAAACGTTGAGGAATTGAACGTATCGTTTTCTGAAGAAGAATTTGACCTTAGATTGGTGGATCCGTAACGCTTCAGAGATGCAGAAGTGCCTTTGATGATGCTACCCAAATAAGTGAAAGTGTCCACATCTTCCAGAACTTCTCCGTTAAGTGTGTTTGTGTTGGTTTTCTCCGTGTTATATTTGAGTATCTTCTCTTTTTTTGTGTATGTTGAAGGCAACTAATTCATAGGCTGCTGCTACACAGATTGTTTTTATCTACATTTGTTGCTGGGTATGGGATAGAAGGAATAGGTCATCTGCGAACTACAAATTTTCTAATTGATTCCGAGCTGTGCATTGTATTTCGTGTTTTCACTCAGATGTAGAGATATTCATAATCTAGTCAACCAGAAGAAAGAGGAAGGGTGAGAGTAGACAGCCTTATCTGACTCTGATCGTTACTCAGAATGCATTTGCCCTTCATACTATGCATTAATCAATCAGTTTTGCATATGCTTGTATAAAAAAGATATGATCAACTTGATAGATGATTTGTCTAGAGTTCAGTAAAAATTAAACAAGGAATGTCAGCAAATCATAAATGAACCAAAGCTGTTTGTTAAAGACACAATAGTTCTAAATTAGTATTCATTACTACTTCGCCTATTATTCATGTTATATATAAGTTACAGGGTTGTTAGTAGATGTAAAATCGTGAAATTCATGTTGATATATCAACAGCTCATTGAAAATATTTCTTCCCATATAGCACAATCAATCAAACGTGGTAAGTTGAAATGCTACTACATATCAGTAGGACGATTTAATGAGACTGTAGCATTTTCATAGTCGAATTCACGAGTCAATCTAAAGTAGATCATCACTGAAAACCTGAAATCACTAGACGGTCTTTTTGTCTTAATTTGGCACTCCTCAGAAGTGCCTTTCCACACTCTCATATGTTAGACCTAAACTCAAGACCTTCGGTCTCATGCACAGACACTTAATATCCAGACCACCTGAACGAAGTCCAATGCTGTTGAAGTTTAATTTCAATCGATCCATAATCGTATGCAACTCTTCATCCATTATGTCAAGTGGATAATTTGATCATACTTGACACGAATTAGACGCCACTGTTCACGGCTTCCAAGTAGAACTCCACAAGTTACATCATGAAGCTGATTCTTAGTAAGGATATAATTGTTATCAATATGGGTATTTGTAGAGATGGTAGTATTTTCACAGTTGAAATTACCAGTATTGATTAAAATTGAACATTAATATCGTCCATTACTTCAAAGTTTTTAATGGTTGTCTATCTTTGACCGATTCATTAGTTCAACTGTGAAGCTACTACTTATATTGAACTATCTTACTAATGATAATCTTTTCTATCATTTATTATAGGAGTACTATCAGAAACTACTTCAGTATAGGAATATGAAAACTGTATTACATTGAAGAAAATAAAAATTAAACCATGAAATCCTTTGCATTTATTCATTTTTAAGTCTGTTCAATTTTGTTCTTTGTTATACTCAATGGTTTTTATTCAAATGTGTAATTGATATACATATAAAACGTTACCCTGATTTAGTTTAGATTTATACATGATTATACTGAATAAATAAACTAATATGATAAAGTACTTTGGCCCAAATTTAACGTCATAGTAGTTAGGCATTGAGTTCATGATAGATATTGAAATGGGAAAGTATATTGAATGAAACTGTGCTTCATTCAATAGAATGAATATTGTATTGTGCCCTCAACAAATTGTTCAATAAAGAAGGAACGAATTGAGCGAAGAAATTTATTTTCAATTATTTTTTCATTATGGCTCTACACTAATATATATACGTTTTACAATAATAATATAATACTCATCGAGTAAATACGTTACGTAATAATTATTACATAATGACATTTAAATTAACATTGATTAATTGGAAGAAAGACGATTATTAATATTCAAAGTGATCAAGAAGTTGCTATGTTGCGTAATGTAAGAAACAAAGAAGGAACAGAATTTTAACGTAACTACCATCCTATTGACCATGCGATAAAAGAGCATACTGGCCCATACCAGTTTGCATACAGGCGCAAAAGAATATTGGAGTCTCACTTCTAACCACTGACTGTATTAATAGTATTATTATAAAAGATATACCAATCATTTATCGTATTCCTAAAAAGCATAAATTATCGATTAAGAAAAGATAATCAATACACAAACTTTATTGATTGATTTGATTGAATAAAAAAAATGTATGAAATGATTGATTTAGTTGCTATGCATTCAAGTATCATTGTCTTTGAATGATACACATCAGCATTGATAATAAGAAGTGAATAGAAATATTCCAAATGACTCCAAATTATCGGATACATCATTTTCATTGAAAACATTTTTAGTATACATTTGAAATCTACTCAGTCTATTGATGGTTTGATAAAGTATATGATGGCTGAAGTATTAAAAGGGCTTGACGTTTTGCACATTTCTAATACTTTGACTATGAAACGAGTTTCGATTGGAATGTAACGTCTGTAACCCCTCGTTAAGGTGCATAAACCACCCACCATCAGTCTTCATCAAACTCTGTCATGGACAACCCTTTCAAGCTGCCATTAATCTCTTTTATATCTCTTTCCTATTCTCGAAATAGTGTGTTCTTTAGCCTTCCTGTTTTCGGTCTTCCTTTACCATTCCAAGTTATCAGTTGCTTTATGATGCAGTATATTGATTTCTGTCTATAAATCTGGTAGAGTTACTGATGGTACAAAGACCAGTTAAAGAAGAAGGGTTGGGTAGAGTGTCGACAACTCCACACCGTAGAAAGTAATCTTACTAGAGAAACGTCAACTACATTGAACAAATTAACTTCTAAAGTGGTTGATTTATGCATATGTTGAAATGTTAGAATTTGCTTACCAGATTCCATTCAAAAAGCTTCAAAATATAAATCGTTTAAAACAATAGGCGATTGAATTCCACATAGATACAAATTATCTTAAGCATTTGAAATTGGTTTATATATGCAAATATAACCATGGAACTTTTTTCTGAATAGTAAACGGACCATGTTTAATTAATACTGTGGTGTGTGCTACTGTTATCGAAAGATATAAGGAGCATCATCAGTCATAAGTGAAATGCTGGGTGTTGATGATTACGAATATCGAAGAAGATAGAACGAGAACAGAGAATGGTTGCAATGGAAACGAAAGAACAAGGAATTTTCAAATAGTTGAATAACATTTCGCAAATGAAGTATTTACTGTATATTTTTGTATGCAATGATGGATAGTGGCTACCAGTGGAATCCAGGAGGCGCGTCTCTTTCTATTTAGGACTCGTCAGTTCGATGTATCTGCATCACAGAGTTGATGTCCACTCTGGGACTCGAACCCAGTACCATTCGTTTCAAACGCCATCGGGTCATCCACTAAGATTCTGAGTGAATTTAATTCTACTTAATATTGTTTGGCTTGTATCTTCCCATAACAAACTGATCAATTGCAGTCCTAATGCTCAATGGGAAGATACAAGCCAAACAATACCAAGAGTATTTACTGTATGGTTCTCAAATTTGAATTAAATGCATCTGTCATTTTGTGACATGCATACACTGGAAATGTTCAGCATAACAGTGAGCATAAGTTAAAGAATTGGCTGTTTAGTAAATATCTTTATTTGGTGTTATAAAATACATGAATAAATTGTATTTCGCTTATATAAACGACCAACTGACTTAAAGCAATATCAAAGCAGTTTGCACAGGATGTACACATGTCAACAGGAAATTGATCAATTTCAGACCTCAACATCAATGTGAAGATACTAGCAAATAATGCCAAGTAAATCAAAAATTCATCCCACTGTACAAACAGGTGGCTATCAGGACTCAATTGCTAAATGGATAACGTGATGTTGCTTGAAGCGAACGGTACTGGGTTGGAATTCTAGAGTGAATTTCAACTCTGGGATGCAGTTACATCTAACTAACGAGTCCCAAATAAGACAAAACGTGGATTGTGGATTCCACTGCTAGCCACAATTCGTCTTTGCTAGCCAAGTGGACCATATTATAGTGTTGCTTTTTTAAAATTCGATGGAGAATGCTGGTGGGTGGCTTATTGTTTTCTTCGAGGGGTAACAGGCGTAAATCAGTAATCTACACTTTACTAAAACATTCGTTGAACTAATAGGTTACATCAAAAGCGTTGAAAATGCAAATTCAACTTACCAAATGAAGCTAATAAAGGATCTAGTTTGAATAAACCAATAGGATGATAGTTGATTTTAACACAGTTAAATGTTGATTTATAAGTATACTGACTGTCATGTTGCGCAAACGTATGAGTGTTTGCACATAATGAACAATTTAACCTAGACATAAGTTCATTCCAAAACAAGCACTTGTGTATTCATAAGATAACATAAAATGAATATGGAAAGTGATTATCATAGTTGAAAGCACGAGTCGATCTAAGTAAGATTACCCTTGAAAACGTGGAAGCACTGGATAGTCATGGGACTCCTTAGAAATGCACATCCACGATCCAGCACATGGGACTTACACCGAGGATCTTTGATTTCGGGTTCGATCACTTAACCACTAGATCACTAAGCGGGATCGTGTATGCTAAGGGGTCACATATTACGACAAAATGGCCATTCAATGTTTCCAACTTACACTTGTCGTCTAGCCTCAATCGACTGGTGATTTTAACTGTGATTATACTTCAATATCCTTCAATCCTCATACTGATAATTTTAATATTCATAAGTGTCAGATATAATTTTTTTATTACAGTATTCTTATCACTAAACAAATATTCATTATTGCATTATAAGTTATCCATTTAGCTTAAAATATAATGAGTTCGATAGAACGGTTTGATTAATATAGATTGATGATTTCATTTTGTGTCTGTTCATATCATCCTAAAGGAAACATATCATCGAAGCGCAAAACTATAACAGAATTACATTTCATCATCAACATTCTGACTAAACGTAAAGAAGTTTGAATTTACTTGGTATTGTTTTTCTTGTATCTTCCATTGTTGTTTAGGACTGTATATGTGTATCATGAGCGAATTGCCCCGATATTGCCTTAAGGAAGAAATAAATAGTGGCTAACAGTGGAATCCAGTAGTCGTAAGGTAGATGTACCTGACTTTCATAGTTGATATTCATTCCAGAACTCCAACTGGATACCGTTCGCTTCAAACGATACCGCATTATCCATATAGCTACGGAGTTTGTATTGATGTAGAAAAGCAATTGAAAACTATTGATTTCAACAGTGTTTATCAATAATAAACGTAAATAACAACATTACTTTTTAACGGTTACTCACTCTAATACTGACCAAATTTTCCTTGGATATAAATGAATTCAAAAGTAAATAGAGACATCGATGCTTGATTCAAATGAACCCAAAAAGACTTAAAAGGCATACACTATGAATCCAATATATCAGCATGTAAAATTGAAGAATAAACTAATTTGAACATGATAAAGTTAACATTGAATTCATTAAAATCATGTGATCAACAGTTTGCAGTCTACATTTTCTCAAATTATATTTTGTGGTGTGTACTATTGATATCGACCGATATAAGTAGTATGAATCATCAATTGAAAGTGAAATGAATGATGACAGAAGATTAAGAAGATCGATGAGGAAAGAACAAGTACTGAGAGTAATCGATGTGGAAATGAAGAAACACTCAGGTTTTCGACGATTGACTGACATTTTACTATAAAGTTCTTAGATTTTAGTAAGAGATTCTATAATTGTGTATTTATATGCATTTGATTATCTTCACTTATGCTCTCGTTCACTACGTTAGTTACATTAAAAAATATAATCACTTACCCAATGAAAGTCCTTTTGAAATGTAGAATAATAGTCAATTTTAATGTGTTCATATCATCTAATGACAAGGTCAAATACAAAATATAATGGTTAATTGTATATGTATACAGTTTGCGTTCGCCCTAGACTCGAGTAGTACATTCAAGAGGCTACCCTCAGCTTAATCACAATCAGTGATCTGTTAAGAAAGGCTTAGACAATCACAATTAACTGGATTGCCGGAATAGCCAACCTCTTATATGACGCTCGACTGGCTTAATTAGAACTCATCTTCATTGTCATACAGAGGAAACGGGAGCAAATTGATCATGGTTTTTCAATTACTTAGTGATAAATTTGTATCTTATATGCCCTCATTTTTCTTGTCTTCCAAAACAGCGAAATAACGAGTACACTTTAAAGGAATTAACAAACTCAAAACGAATTGCTTGTCAGCTGATTATCGATTTTCTCATTGAATCATTAACGTGTGGAATTCATTACATCAACACATGATTGAAGCTCCATTTATCGACTCTTTCAAAAGAAACTTGGATCACCTAAGAGGCCACTATTGGCAGGACTAACATAGACCATCTGGCTTCCTATCCTTTATAATTGAAACTGTAATTGAACACAATTACGCAGTAAATGTATACTAGTTCTTGCATATACTTCAGTTTACATGAATTTTTTCAATAAATATCAAATGTCAATACAAGTAGATAGTAACCCACTGAAAACAATAATGGACGATGATGCAATTTCGTGAATTGGTTATATTTAGACATTAACATCATTGAATGCATGCCAGCTCAATGGTCAAGGGGTCCTGGGTTCGAACCCACGAGGTGAGATCTTGGATGCTCATTGCTGAGGAGTTCCATACTAGGACAAAACGTCTGTCCAGTACTTCCAGGTTTTCCATGGTGGTCTAGCTTCAAATGACTCAATAATTCAACTACTGAATTTATAATCATCCACCACCTCTGAAAGAAGTTTAATAATATAATATTTGATAAAAAGGAAAACGGATTGTTAAATATTTGACTTACATTTCCTCTGTGACCAGTGATGTAGTTGGTTTTGTATATCAACCAAACGATAATGATTTAATATGAGAGAAAGTTTTTGTGAATATTATAGTGATTTATTAGTTTCATTTATGAGTCATTTAAATCTATACTACCACGGAAACTCAGGAAACTCAGGATGAACGTTTCGTCCTATTGTAGTACTCCTCAGTATTCATCATGTAAGATCGTCGGTACGTAATGTTGAGACGTCTCACAGTAGGGTGAAACGGCGTCCTGTGCATACAGATTTTCCATGGTGTATTTACTCATGATTTCAACCATCAAGATAACAAAATAGCCAAATAATTCAAATGTAATTGACAATTCATATACACTAATCAGATGATATAAATCATATTCGAATACTTTAAATAACATAACATACTTTTACATACTGGTTGTGGGGACCTAGATGAACCACAATAACATGACTGTATTAGAAAAATTGAAATGATGGTAAATGTAATCATTAAATAACTACTGATAATAGATGAAGTGAATTAAGTAGTAAACTTTGATGTTTATGTTTCTAAGAACTTCATCAATAGAAATGATGGTTCTCTCATGTCTATAAATGTTTCAATCAATCAGTACTGTTATATAATTGGTTCAATTAGTAATGTAAACAATCTATAATATAGGCGTCAAAATCATGTACGCCTTGTATAATCCTAAAGTAATGATTACTATCTATTGACTTAATAGTTCCCCCCTCTTCATAGTTATACATTTAAATGTAGACTGATGTTTTCAGTAGATTATTAGAGATTTAAAGTTTGTAAAGATAAGAGATTATCAAACATTTTATCGTATGTCACACCCTATCTTATTCTGATAAACTTTGGTAGATGTTTAAAGTGATTGATTCGTGAACCAACATTCATTTGAATAGTTGAGATCATGAGTCATTTGAAGCTAGATCACTATGGAAAACCTGGAAATAATGGATGACCGTTTCGTCATATTATGGTACTCTTCAGCAACGCGCATCCAAGATACCGGCTAGCGGGATTCGAACTCAGGGCTTTCGGGCTTGCGCCAGAACGTCTAACCAACTTGATCACTAAACCAGCATCCAACGGTGTTCATGTCTAACATCAACCAATCCACGAAATCGTGCGACCATCTTCCATTGTAATGAGGTAGATACCTGTTTCTATCGACATGGATTTAGTCCACTGGTCACGACTTCTCATTAGAACTCGGAGAATTCTCTGACGAAGCTAGTCCTTGGTGAGCACACGGTAATAATTTGTATACGGTTGCGGAGATTACTTCAAAATTTCAATGGTGATCCAACATCAATCGGTTCATGATCTCAATCAAAAACTTAATAATCTCCACAAACCTATACTGACAATCCATTGAATATTCATCTATTTTTCATAACTTCCAATGTTTACATGAATTGAAACAAAAAAGAGATTTTCAGTCATCTACTGTTGTTGTGGGCAAGGCGGGGCCATTATTTGAGCTTAACAAGTAAAACGATTATTCACTTAGTTTTTCTTTATTCATACTTGAATAAGAAAGATTTGAGTTTATTGGATAATCCTGGAACGTTTCAACATTTCAACTCTTTCTGATTCGATCTTCAAAAGTCAAGTTCCGAATAAAGTTGTTTTGATTATTTTACAGGATTCTATTTCTATTGTTATGATGTTTTTTGTCATAAATTCATTGAATATTAAATATGAGATACTTTAAGACGAATAGAAACTATCTTGTTACTTGTAAGCATCTCTAGTGATGCTTGAAATAAGCTTAGTATCATAATGTCAACATATTAAACTTGAAGGGGATTTTTGTGGATATTGTAGGTAATTTAATAAGAAACTGTGACCAATGTGGTTCAACGGAGTCTGTTGTGCGACAGTAACTTACTGAAGACAATGGTGGACGGTGTGACTATTTTGTGGATTAGTTGAAGTTGGACATTAACAATGTTGGATGACGTCCTAATGATCTGGAGATTGAGCACCCACGAGCGAAACCGAAAGCATTTGGTTCGAATTTCGCGATGGGAGGGATGGTGTATGTGTATCATATATGGACGAAACGGCTGTCCGGTGGTTACACGACTTTCATGGTGTTCTACATGCGAATAATCAATAAATTTAAATACTTTATTCGTTTCTAATGTCTATTTTAAGAAAAGTGTTTCTGTTTCTGAACATCATTCTTTATAAATAAAAATAATATATTTGTAATATCCCAATGCGTAGAAAATTGGATTTTCTGACGTTACGTGACTTAGTGTAAGTCACTTCTTCAGAGAACAAATAACCAAATGAAAATTCATCCAAGTTTAAATAGTACAACGGAACAATGCAAGAATAATATTGGATCAATCAAAAACAAGTCTGAACAAGTTGATATCATGTCATTTCTGTCAAGGTGATACATAAGTAATGGGTATATAAATTTGTGTGTATGTATATGTGCATTGTTTAAGAATGAAAACTTGTGTGACCTTTATGGTAAGAAAGGATAGAGTTTAAATTTGTAATATGATAGTGTGAAATTGTAAATACGATCAGACTGAGTGGTTAGGATAGATGGTCCATGTAGGATGTATAGTAAGACCTGCCTTTCTATTGAGATAAGTAGGATTAAGCATTATGTGGAACGCCTCAGCTACCCTCCTTTCGTTGTAATTAGAAAAGCCTTTTTGCAATATTTCGATATTTTTAAAATCGATTTGGTGGTTGTTGAAAATGGCATGAACTGCTATTGCCGATTTAATTTGAAGTTGGTTCAATTCTACAGGATTGTTAGGAGGTTTCTTTGTGTACCTAATATGTTCTTTGGCTCTAGTCACGATTTCGCGGGTTGACTCTCCAATATAATAGGCATTACAATCAATACAACCTAATTTGTAGACGCAGTTATGTATGGACATGAAAGGGATTTTGTCTTTCAGGCGAACTAAAGTATTACGTAGTGTGTCTGTTGTTTAAAAAGTCACGAAACCACTCTTTTAGAGAAGGGATTAAATTTCAATTTACACAGGAAACCACTTAGCACTCTTGAAATTGCTCCAATTTTAGAATCAATGATCGCACAACTACCGAAAAAAGAGTCGCATTTACTACGTCAAAAGACATCCCATATTCTGACTAAACAAAAACACATTACACCAAACATTTCAAAAGAAGAAGTGAAGGCTCTGCATTCACTTAAAAGAGACAAGACGATTATTACCACAAAAGCCGACAAAAGCAACACAAAAGTAGTCATGAATAAAACATATTATATTAATAAAGCTCTTGAACATCTCTTAACAGGACCGTATGAAAAGACCAATCCCAAAACTTCTCTAACGATTAAGAACAAAGTCAAATTAAAACCATTCATTGGGGTCTCGCTTTGGTTTGCGTTGCGTCCCAAATCATGTAATGTTTCACGGTTTTATAGCTTACCAAAAATTCACAAACCAGATATTCCTCTAAGACCGATAGTAGACTTCACAAACACCCCAACATATGCATTATCAAAATATTGTAGCAACATATTTAAACCACTACAAATCAACATACATAATATAATTAAAGACACATATGACTTTAAATCAAAATTATCCGGATTAATCATCGAGAAGAATGAAAGTATGGTAAGCTTTGATGTCGTTTCTTTATACACAAGTGTTCCCATTGATAAATGCTTAGAATTCATTAGTGGTTTACTTGAGAATGACTATACTCTTCCTGACAGATGTCCGTTGAGCATCAGTCTAATTATGAAATCCTTAAAACTGTGCTTAAATTTAACTCTTTTTACTTTAAACGGTATGTTATTCAAACAAACTAACGGTGTAGCGATGGGATCCCCCGTGTCCCCGATTGTAGCCACCTATCATTCTTTATAATTTTATCGTTCAAATCGTTCATCTTCATAGGTTTCTTTGAGAAATGAATATGAAACGGCTATCTTTCTAATCGACGAAACGCGCGTGCTGGATTACATTGCTAGCCAAAATCCATCATTGATTATAAAGCTTGTGACTTGAGGCAATATCGAGACAACCCGAACAGGATGCATATATGCAGGCAAGAGACTAATCATTTGCAGTCCTAAACATCAATGGGAAGATACAAGTAAACCAAATCTAAGTGAATTTAAACTTTCCCTCATTGCACAAACAAGTGTCTATCACGACTTACTAGCTAAGTGGATACCACTTAAAACTAAACAATGTCCACAAGCGTATAGTGATAATTATCCTGCATTCAATAGTAGTTCTCAGAGATCTAGTGAGAAGACGTGATCAGTTGAATTCGACCGTGTCTGATGTGAGACAGTTATTCACCAAGATAATAGAGGACGGTCAAGTAATTGGTTGATGTGAAACGTTACCAGCTTTGGATGTCAGCTCAGTGGTATAGAGGACAAGCATTGGCGCGCGTGACCGGAAGCCGTTGGTTCGAACCCCTTTGGTATGGGGTCGTGGGTGTGCACTGCTCAGGAGTCCTATATTGGAAAGAAATGGTCGTCGAATGCTTCCTGGCTTTCAATGATGGTCAAACATTGATCTTTTCATGATCACAATGGAAACCAAACAATCTCCACAACCCCACATTCATAACAATCTAAATAATGTTCACTTGCCAAATACGTTCATCCATACTTTCTTAATTATCAACACTGAAAGTATCAAACAGTATTGAGTCTGTTAAATTCATGATATTCTGAATATCGACAAAACTATTATTTATGGATGAGGCAATCAGAAACGTTTGAGGAATTTCAAGTTCTCGGCACCAATTTCGGTTCCTGATAGTCACGTACGATCGGTTTATAGGGGATTTTATCGAAAACATTATAATTGAGCGACTGCAACAAGTGGGACTATTAACAAGTTCCTTTATTTGTGATGGTGATAATCAAACGACTTGTGAACCATGTGCAGACTACCCTCATGATGTTGTCTTTCAATGTAATATGAGTTAGAGGAAGAAGTCTGCTAGAATATGAATTCTTTCCTCGATCAAGATTGAAACTAATGCAATTTATGACAGTTTTTGCAGACTGGATACTAAAAACACCACTGGCTGCTACCATGTACTACAATATCAGAGAGCGTACAGATGGCTACATGTACTTGTTGATATGCAATGTGTCGTTATACACAAATGGCATTTTGTGGACCGAACAACAGGAATACATACTAACAATATTGCAGCTATGTGGTAGAGGTTGGAAGATACTTCAGAGGCCGACTATCATGGGGCCATATAAATGAGTTTTTCTACCGTATGCATTATGATTTCAGAACCTTTGAACCCCTTTTAAACCTTGACAAGTTTCTGAACCATGTAAAAGAAATGTATTCACTTTCATTCTCTAGTTTTGTAGAATATCCATGTTTGATGATAAACAAGAATTGTGTCAAGTGTTCTCTTCAGTTGATCAATCAATTACACTACTTAATTTATGAGTAATCAGTCATGTTTTTATTTTTCAAGACACTTAGAATATATACGCATGGCTTCTTTTATCATTCGAACCATTATATATGGGTATTTATGGGTATTCTGTGCTAATTGACTCGGTATTGCTTTACATCACAAAACATTAAAGGTAGAGATAGATGGTGGCCATCAGTGGAATCTAGGATACATGTTTCACCTTATTTTTAGGTCTAGTCAGCTTGATGCACCTGTATTTTAGAGTTGATGTTCACTTCAAGACTCGAACGCAGTACCGTCCGTCATCACGTTAATCACTTAGCCATGATAGCCACTTGCTTGTGCAATGGGATGGAGTTTTCATTCATTTTTGTATTAGTGGTTTGAATTTTCCCATTAATGTTTAGCACTGCAATTGATCAATCTCCTATTCGCGTATGTGCATCTTGTGCGTATTGCCTCAGTATCGCCTTAATTCACAAGCACTATAAGCAAAGATTGAACATCAACTATGAGATGCAGGTACACCCATCTGATGGGTTCCAAATAGGACGAAACGCTTGACAAATCGGGTTCTATTGCTAGTCACTATCCATCTTTACTTATGAAGCTAGTGACCTAAGGCAACATCATGGCAACCGCTTAGCATGCACATATGCCAATTGCATTCCTAAGCATTATTGGTAAGTTTCAATTAATGAACATCACGAGAATGATTGCTGTGGCAGCAAAGAAACAATGAATTCTGAGATGATGGATGAATATATTGTAAATGAAATATTTACTGTATGCTTCTCAAATTTGACGATGAGTTCAAATATATCTGATTATCTCCACTTGTATTCTTCTTTACTACAATATGGTTTCCGAAAGACTTTCATTTTAACTTCTAATTAAGTACTAACTCAATGCTCATCATCATGTTAGTACTTTTTTGACGTGTATAATCAATGAATTAAATGGGCACACTCTCTGATCGAGTAGTTAAAGCCTATGAGAACACAACAAATTAGATCATTCCCCAAAAGTAACTGAACAACATTCCATATAACGGAATATTAGAGCGTAAAATATGTTAGCTTGTCCTATTCTCAGTATTCTTTGCCATTTACTCATATGTTTTCTTCTATTATTTTATTATTGTATAACAAAATGAACAAGAATACATCAGTAGAGGAATAGAGTTGAATAATAAAGAAATCGATACAGAATTTCATAGTTCATCTTGAATTCTTATCCGTTTATTTGCTGAAGGAAACCAGATATAGTGATCCTAGAAACGTATAAATGTATAACGATCATTATTATTCAAAGAAAAAATATTAAGTTCACTTCGAAATACATTATGAACAGTCAAATGAATATAATATATATACAAGATAAATATAGATTAGATGGTTGATTGTACATGACATAATGTATATAAGTAAGCTCTATAATTATTTAACATAAATCTCCAATTAATGTTCATAATTGACGAATACATATATAAAGCCTTATTACCTTGTTTACCGTTCCATCTGTGGTGTATACTCGTTATATCGACAAAAGTAGTATATAACACTAGTCCTGTATAGAATGTTTGGCAGCAGATAGTTAAGAAGATCGAGAAGGAAAAAACGGGAACGGAAAGTAATTGCTATGGAAATGTAGAGACTATGAAGTCTGAGACAATTCATAAACATTTTTTCAAATGAAGTATGGTATTCCTATTTTATCAAGTAACTGTAATTTTGTACTGAATATCATCAATTGTTCTCACCTATGTTCTCCTTCATAAGACTATGATGCTAACTGATACCTCCAATGTTTGGAGACATGTTAGATAATTGAAAATCTCGTTCAGAAAATCGAAATATTACAACGTAATATATATATATATATATATATATATATATATATATATATATATATATATATATATATATATAGTGTTACTAGACTCCTAAATATGTAGGTAGACTTTTTGTGATGGATACTACTTTCGCTGACAAACATGAGTAGTATAAACACAAACCGGATGTGGAATGCACGGCAGCAGAAGGTCAAGAAGATCGACTCAAAGGAAGCAGAAACGGAATTTGAAATGAATGGTGAATTGGGAGAATCATACGGAATGTGAACGACAATTGATGAAACATTTGCAAATGAAATATTTAATGTATCATTCTCATAAATTTCAGTAGTTGAGATCATGAGTCAATTGATGCTAGACCACAATAGAACACCTGGAAGTCAAGCGTTCGCACGCGAGACTGATAGATCCTTCGTTCGACTTCTGCAAGGTGGGGTCATGGATGCGTGCTGCTGAGGAGTTCTACATTGGTATGAAACGGCCTTCCAATGCATCTATTAACTGATAATCTCAACTATTAAAATTACTATAATATACACAAAAACCCCTTCTGATATTCTCATATATGATGAAGATATTCTGTAACGTAGATAGACAAACGCATCTTACCATATTCCATCTAGAAAACTGTGATTAACGTTTATAAAGATTAAAAAAACAGCGAATATCGTTTTAACTGCAACAAGCATAAATGAATCAGTTATACATTAGTGATGATTACTGAAATATATTGAACATTCAAGTTGATATCACTTAACAGCTTTTTTTATTTTTTTATTTTAACACATAGATATTGGTACAAGGATACACCAATTACATATGCGTGATACTGCCCGGGTGCTCAAACCGAAGCAGGCGATTTTCTTAAGTGGCCACACTCGGAGCCTTAAACCTGAAGGTCTGATCCACAAGGCAGTGGAGCAACGTAAGGCGATGCAGTCAGTATGAATTAACAGCTAAAAATCAAGATGTATGTTTCAGGAATTCGCTGAAGTTAACTTCAATTACTATAAAATCACACTGTAAAAAATGGTTCCACATTGGAACATATGACATTTATTTGGTACTCTATTTGTCATTGTATGGCGGATACAGTATATCTACTGTAAATTTTATCATTTTAAACTGAAAGTAAAACATTAATGACTACCTACCATAATAAGCTAATTAATGTTCTGAAATGATTCAACCAACAGAAATAGAAGAAAATAAGTTTCAGTAATGTTACATTGCTTAATGTTACAGTTTACATGAGGATGTGTATAAATCATCATCATGAACCAGTATACACCGGTTCCATTCAGTTTTCC
Source organism: Schistosoma margrebowiei (assembly GCA_944470205.2). NCBI lineage: Eukaryota > Metazoa > Platyhelminthes > Trematoda > Strigeidida > Schistosomatidae > Schistosoma > Schistosoma margrebowiei. The sequence continues at coordinate 4,123,172 of OX104027.1, read as the reverse complement.
TTCGTACTACGGTACCGTATCATAAATTGTTCTAGTGTCAGCAACTTAACAACTCAGTCACTTCCCCAAGTTTTCGCATTCAAATTTCAGACTAGTACTTTAGTATCTTTGAAACGCACTTTTTTAAGACAATTTGATTGACGGCAGAACTCACATTTGATTAAGTCCGGGGCGCAATTGATCTGAGTAAAGATTATCAAGAAAAAGCGGTTTTTACCTGTCTCTTCTCACTTTTATCCAGCTTTCTAAACTAACAGCACATAAATGATTGTTAATAGGAATCACCAGACTTTTGTCATTAGATTTGTGTGAGAGCCATGATACTGTTTAATTGCCTAAACCTGAGCAGGTGGTTTGCTTAGACCATTATTGAAAACCTGGAAGGAATGGACGGCGGGGTCGTAGGTGCGCACTGCTGAGGTGTCCCATAATAGGATGAAACGGCCGTCCAGTGCTTCAAGGTTTCCCATGGTGGTTTAGCTTCAATTGACTCATGATCTCAACTAATGAATCAAATGTGAAAACTATTGAAAGTCTAGATGAACTGGATGACTGTTTTGTTCTAGTATGTGACTTATCAAACAGTACGGATTTGTGACCACGGTTAACGAACACAACTGATGGATACTATTCACTTACCCCACTGCTGCAACAAACCGTCTGAAATATATATTGAAACTAAAAATTCATATCTATCACTAAAAAAACACTGATGTTATCTGTTCCTTGTCAATATGCTTGAAACTCTTTGAAATACTCTACCTCAGTTCAATAACTTTAATAAGCATATTGAAATGTATGATTGATAGTATACCATACAATAGATAGCGTTAGAAGTAGTAAATAGTTATTAATAAAAAGTTGTGGAGAATTTTGAGTTTTAATTGTGATCATGGAGCGATCAAAGTTAGACTAATGTCGAAAATCTAAAAGCGTTGGACGGTTGTTTCGTTTCAGTATGAGACTCCTCAAAACTGAGCATTGATTATCCATCATACGAGACTCGAACTCAAGATCTTCGGCTTCAGCGTGCAGACGCTTAACCTATAGACCACTGGGGTGGCCGATGTTGACTTCAATCTATTCACCATATTATGTGATCATCTTACATTAAATAATTGGGATGATATGAGTTTGAAAATGTATTTACTCACCCAAAAGATGATCGTCTAGTGTAATGATAAAAAAATTGTGCTTCACATTAGCAAATCAAACTATTGAGAATTAATATCCATTGATCACTATCTTTAAATCTGAAACAATATGTTAGTTGCAATACTTGTTTAATTACTTACTTATTTACTTACGTCGGTTGCCCCCCGTCAAAGAGCATAGGCTGACGCCAGCATTGTTGATCCAACAATACCCTGAGCCAACGTTCACAGTTGTTTCCATTCGCTATTCATCCTTTTTATATTTGATTCCGATTTGAAACTCTGTGTGTTCTTTAGCCCTTCACTTCTGTGTTTTCCTTCAGGATTGAAATTTAGCGCTTGATTAGATGATCTCCGTAATGTATATCCTATCCACTTCATATGTCTTTTCCTCACTTCCTCCCCAGTTAGAATAGCAGACTTCTATTTCAAATTTGTGCTAATGATGTCGTTCAGAAGAACGATGAAAGCTCCACGACCAAACCATCTAGATCAGAGAACAATACTCTATCAAAATCATCCACCTGAGCTACAAATCTTCTCCACAAGTTAGGTAATAGTAAGTTAGTTAATATTCTATACATTTAAGCCCTTAATTGATTGGTAAATAGAATATCAAATGATAGACTTACTGTTGCTCTGTCATATATATAAAAATTATAAACATCATCAGTATATTCTTGTTACAGATTACATAAATATATCCTGTCATAATGAAATACTTAACTTCCAGTTGTACATGAATTCACTATAATCAGAAGAGAATCCTTATATCTTCAAACATACCAGTACAGTTAGATTGTTGTTTTGATGATGATCCTGACTGACATGAACGTATTAAAATCAGTGGAATAATAATGTAGATAATCAACATTTCACAACAATTCACGGTATCTGATTCAGTAAATCAAATTGTTTTGCAAGTTTATATATCAAGTTACTTGATCAAGATTGATCAACATATAACACCATTCAGATATATGTTTTTATTGGATTTACGAATGATGAGAAAGGCGTATTCAAGTAAATTTTATGTCATAACATACTACACCCTGTCTAAACAACATCAATGATTTGATGTTTATGCTAGTAATTAGGAACTAATTTTGGCGAAGTTTCTTTCTCTGATCTGGATGGTGTGTTCGTGAAGTCTCATCAGGTAGAAGACTTCTAGCTGACATCTACCTGAAGATTTTGCTGATGATGTTATTCAGAAGAACAATGAAAGCTCCACAACCAAACCATCTAGCTCAGAGAACAAAACTGTAAAAAATTCATCCACATGAGCTACAAATCGTCTTTACCATCTCAGTTGATTACCGAGAAACAGATTACGAATTATGGCTACAGATTTAATTCCATGAATAGATTCAGTAAGAGATGTAACTAACGTGTTTTAGTTGACCTTCATTCTACTGACATTTTAGCAATTCAGACAGTCTTATCTTCCCATAGATGTCATTAGATAATGTTCGCTTTTAAATGCTAAATATATATGACTCATTGGAAGAACTAAAGACACCGTTTCTTAGTATTGTGCTATGTCCATCTGATGTCGATAGATATAAGTAGTATGTATAATTAATCGATAGTGAATAACCTTGCAGTAGAAGGTTAAAAACATCGAAGAAAATAGAGCGAGAACAGAGAATGGTTGCTATTGCAACAAAGGAACAATTAAGTCTGAGATGTTTAATTGACATTTTGCAAATGAAATATTAACTCCATAGTTCTCAGATTTTACTAAGATGTTCTTTATTTCAGTATTCAACTACATTGGTTTGTCCGTATTTCGGTTCTCGTTCACGACAGTAATTTTCTGACTATTAACGTACACTTTTGACGACCTAATTACATTTGCTTACTTGATATAGATGTGACTAGACATGGTAAACAGTTAAATATTTATAGCATTATATGACTTTTTGTATTCTCCACAATCAATTCACGCAATTTGATGGCTTATATTCTTTATATTGAAATAATATATATCGGTTATTGAGATACCGACTTCATTGTTCTTGCATTTTCACACAAATGGAATTCTGTTTCCATTTTTTACTGTTCGATCCTCTTTGTCTCTCTTCTGCCTGAACTTCTGTTCACGACTAACATCAGATACTACTTATTTCAATACAAATATCACACACCACAATTTTATAATACAGGTTGGCTGCATTAAATTAAGAATTGTCAGACGCACACATACATCATATGTATACAAATAAACTCGATGAAAATAATCAGTTTGTTTCAAATTAGTCATTTAGGAATATCGTCATTATTACAAATAATGTTAAACCTTCATAAAATACTATATGATTGCATCTGCTGACGTTGATCCAATAGCTTGTGGTTCTGATGCTCACGTTGATGTTCAAAGTGTGATCCTCTAAGACCATCTGCTTCAGTCTGGGAACCGGGGCATTATCATAGCCCACACAATTCAAGTGACCTGTGTGGCGCATATATATGATCATATATTTGAAGTGAATTGTTCTGATTTCAAGTCCATTCCATTAGCCATACGGAGATGAAGTTACATTCAGCTGACAATTTCAAAATAGATTGAAACACAAGATCTACATTTCAGTGTGAAACATAATTTGTCTACCATGAAACCATGTTTTCATTATCTTTATCATTATTGTTATTTGAACACATAAATATTGGTACAAGAGGGCACCAAATTTATATGCGACACGACATATTTGCGTGTATGTGTGGGCTGTGATACTGCCCGGGTGCCCAGGGCAAAGCAGGGAGTTTTATTATGGGGCTACATCTCGAGCCTTTGACTTAAAGGTCTGATCCACAAGGCAGTGGAGCATCGTGAGGAGATGCATTCCCACGGTAGCCGGTGACCAACGATTGGTTCATACGCCATTTGTTCCCACAGGACTGGAACCTATGTGCACCACTGTTTTGGGATCCCGTTAAAGCTCCGAACATTCACTTTCCGTCCTCTTATTTTCGTCAAAAACGTACCCTCCACGAGAAGACAGTTATTAAGACTTCCCTGGCAGAAGTTGTATAGGCGTGGCCGTGTGAGAGCATTTCGAGAGAGAGGGCAAGCCCACCCCACTCTCGGCCATACCAGGATATTGAGTACAATGACGTCATACATAAATTCACTTGTATAAACATCAAGAGTGAGATAAGTTTTGCAATACTCTCGTAGTAAAGTAGAATGAAAATTCACACATGTAATTTGTGGTCATCGACAAAGTTTATTTAGTATGTATACAATATGCAGTTCCATCCTACAAATCTGATCACACTTTACTCTTATATACAATAATAATACGAAATTATTAAACGAATGAAGGCGGTTTATTATTCAATGATGATAACAGTGGAATAGATCACATTAACTGGTAGTGTGATGAGAAGTGCACTAGTTGTGATAAGAATGATAAGGGCTTGGATCGATCAATGTGATATGATGGGAAGTAGGTCAATGATTAGACACTGCAATACTATTCATACGATTACGTCATAAGAAGTGATCAGATAATTGGACTGCGAAAAGTATATTCGTGCAAAGGAAACGAGGTGGGACGGGGTGAAGTACAGTAAACCAACATGAAGTATGCAATATAATGATAAATGAGATCATTTATTAAGGCTAGAGGAGAGATAAGGGTGTTAGCTCAAATTCCTATAACTTCTGCTATGTGTAACAGGAGAGATCGAACCTCATAAGGACAACTAGTAGAAATAAGATCAATCACTTTAAAGGACCTATTTCTCTCTACTACATGACCAATATCGATTGAATATGATTGATTTAAATGACAAATCTTCTAGAAACTGAGACCCTGAAATAATGGTATATATATACTAATGAATGTTGTGAAGTTACCGACTAGTTTTCTTCTTTTCCATGAACTTCTTCAGTTTTAAAAATGTGCTTCAAATAATGTTTTGTTGCTTCACAATCACACTCAGTAGCTATGAAATCTTGTCTATAGTCACATGTGATTGATGATTTCTTTCACATCAGATCTGTATACATATTCACAGTTGACATCAAGTAAATCATATTGTAGATCACCAACGTAGATGATCTATGGCTATTTATTGTAGGTCTACTCGAGTAGGTGGAAATGGTATGACGAACCAAATGAATTCGAAGTCAAACACCTCACGGTCAGAATCTAACGTGGTATAACCCTTCGACATATCAAAGTACTATAGGTGCTTTCTTCTTATACTATATCCTTACATGCAATCTTTGTTTATATATTACCACCTCTGAATTAACTACTACCCAGGTGTTCATCTTGTTGTGTTAATGATGTATGACAATTTGGACCGATGCATATATGTGTCTGATCCTACATTGTAGCTGAATGACTAACATTATTATTATTATTATTATTATTATTATTAATGTCTTTATTCAATATTATATTTTGGTACAATATAGAATTCTCAGCACAGGGTATTTCAACAAGTTACTTATTGAACAACGAACAAAAAGGCAGTAGCAAATACAAAAATTAAAAAATTAAATAAAAAAAATGTACAAACTTTTAAAAATTAATGACATGTTAAGAATGTAAGTTATTGACTAGGTTATTTCTAACAACCTGTTCGTCACAGAGTATATTTGCTAGGTAAGGTATTATAGAACTTTTATACTTTTCCTTGCGTGCATGGATTTTAATGTAATTACGTCTCGTTCTACCAGAAGATATACAAGGAGAAAGATAAGAGTGAAGGGGATGGCTAGTATCTGATAAAATAACACCTGCCAGGAGTTTGCATGATTTTAAATGTCTATCCACAGCCATATTAATTATGGCCTCGAAAGATTCACCACACATCTTGCTAACTGCCTTCAGCACTCTTCGCAATACAGCAAAGTCTTTTCTCAAAAGCCGGGGAAAGAATAATGGAGAACAGTAAAGAATAATAGGTAATACGCAAGAATTGAGAAATTGTAAGAGTAAATGACGAGTAATCCCAAGAGCATGCAATCTCTTTATGTAGTAGGTCAGACGGAAAACCTTCTTCGATAACGATAAAACGTGGGAAAACCAAGACAGAACAGAGGAAAAGTAACACCAAGATAATTGACCTTCGACACTGAGTTTATCAAAGAGTCGCCGATGGTACAAGCACAATGGGACCTCAAAGTAGTGTATATATTCCGTTCATGTCTCATGCTAAAGTTAAGAGCTTGACATTTAGACGGATTAGGTATGAGACCATTACCAACGGACCAACAATCAATATAAGACAAAAACTCATTCATTTCTATGGGATGTAAAGAGGAAGAGATAGGCATACATACAGTGAGATCATCCGCATACTTCACAAAAGTGTTTTCTGTGGAAGATGGCAGGTCATGCATAAAAAAAGAGGATAGAAGAGGTGAAAGAACAGGTCCTTGTGGTACACCTTCCTGAGACAGTAGAGACTCCGAACACTTTCCTCCAAACACAGTGTATTGTTCCCTTCCAGAGAGGTAGGGACATAGCCAGTTGATTATCCAGCTGTCAGTGTTGACGCTGATTAACTTGTTAAGTAAACGTTGTCTTGATATAGAGTCAAAAGCTGAAGTATAGTCCAGAAAGGCACAACGAACATACTTCTTACCCTTTTCTAAGTTGAACATTATGTTGTGATGCAGAACTGCAACAGCATCTAAAGTGCTTCTTTTGCGCCTGTATGCAAACTGGTATGGGTCAGTATGCTCTTTTATCGCATGGTCAATAGGATGGTAGTTACGCTAAAATTCTGTTCCTTCTTTGTTTCTCACATTACGCAACTTTGAATATTAATAATCCTGTTTCTTTCAATTAATCAATGTTAATTTAAATGTCATTATGTAATTAATTATTACATAACGTATCTACTCGATGAGTATTATATTACTATTGTAAAACGTATATTTATTAGTGTAAAGCCATGATGAAAAACTAATTGAAAAGAAATTTCTTCGCTCAATTCGTTCTTTCTTTATTGAACAATTTGTTGAGGGCACAATACGATATTCATTCTACTGAATGAATTACAGTTTCAATCAATATACTTTCCCATTTCAATATCTATCATGAACTCGATGTTTAACTACTATGAAGTTAAATTTAGATCAAAGTACTTTATCATATTAGTTTATTTATTCAGTATGATCATGTATAAATATAAACTAAATCAGGGTAACGTTTTATATGTATATCAACTACACATTTGAATAATAAGCACTTAGAATATTAAAGAACAAAATTGAACAAACTTAAAAATGAATAAATGCAAAGGATTTCATGGTTTAATTTTTATTTTCTTCAATGTAATACAGTTTTCATATTCCTATACTGAAGTAGTTTCTGATAGTACTCCTATAATAAATGATAGAAAAGATTATCATTAGTAAGATAGTTCAATATAAGTAGTAGCTTCACAGTTGAACTAATGAATCGGTCAAAGATAGACAACCATTAAAAACTTTGAAGTAATGGACGATATTAATGTTCAATTTTAATCAATACTGGTAATTTCAACTGTGAAAATACTACCATCTCTACAAATACCCATATTGATAACAATTATATCCTTACTAAGAATCAGCTTCATGATGTAACTTGTGGAGTTCTACTTGGAAGCCGTGAACAGTGGAGTCTAATTCGTGTCAAGTATGATCAAATTATCCACTTGACATAATGGATGAAGAGTTGCATACGATTATGGATCGATTGAAATTAAACTTCAACAGCATTGGATTTCGATCAGGTGGTCTGGATATTAAGTGTCTGTGCATGAGACCGAGGGTCTTGAGTTTAGGTCTAACATATGAGAGTGTGGAAGGGCACTTCTGAGGAGTGCCATATTAAGACAAAAAGATCTTCTAGTGATTTCACGTTTCCAGTGATGATCTACCGTAGATTGACTCGTGAATTCGACTATGAAAATGCTACAGTCTCATTAAATCGTCCTACTGATATGTAGTAGCATTTCAACTTACCACGTTTGATTGATTGTGCTATATGGGAAGAAATATTTTCAATGAGCTGTTGATATATCAACATGAATTTCACGATTTTACATCTACTAACAACCCTGTAACTTATATATAACATGAATAATAGGCGAAGTAGTAATGAATACTAATTTAGAACTATTGTGTCTTTAACAAACAGCTTTGGTTCATTTATGATTTGCTGACATTCCTTGTTTAATTTTTACTGAACTCTAGACAAATCATCTATCAAGTTGATCATATCTTTTTTATACAAGCATATGCAAAACTGATTGATTAATGCATAGTATGAAGGGCAAATGCATTCTGAGTAACGATCAGAGTCAGATAAGGCTGTCTACTCTCACCCTTCCTCTTTCTTCTGGTTGACTAGATTATGAATATCTCTACATCTGAGTGAAAACACGAAATACAATGCACAGCTCGGAATCAATTAGAAAATTTGTAGTTCGCAGATGACCTATTCCTTCTATCCCATACCCAGCAACAAATGTAGATAAAAACAATCTGTGTAGCAGCAGCCTATGAATTAGTTGCCTTCAACATACACAAAAAAAGAGAAGATACTCAAATATAACACGGAGAAAACAAACACAAACACACTTAACGGAGAAGTTCTGGAAGATGTGGACACTTTCACTTATCTGGGTAGCATCATCGATGAAGAAAAATGATGTGATGCAGATATAAAGGCGAGAATTGGCATAGCAGGGAACGCATTTCTACCGTTGAAGAACATATGGAATTTAAAACGACTGTCAACCAATATCCGATTCAAAATCTGCAATACGAACGTCAACACATTTTTACTGTATGCAGCTGAAACGTGTAGAACTAATACAACTATCATCAAAACGGTATACGTATTTATAAATAGCTGTTTACACAAGATACTCAGTATCCGTTGACCGGATTCTAACATCAACAACCTACTGTGAAAGAGAACATATCAGCTTCCACCCGAAAACAAAACGCTGGAAGTCAATATGGCATACATTTTGAAGATCGCTAAATCACTTCACGAGTCCAAGCCCTAACTTGGAATCCTGAATGAAAACAGAAAAACAGGAAAGCTGAAAAGCATACTAAGTCAGAAAATGGAAGCAGATATGAAAAGAATAAATAGCAAGTGGAAACGATTGAAAAGAATATATCAGGACAGGTTTGGATGAAGAATACTGATAAGTGGCTTATACTTCTCGACGAGGGGTAACAGGCATCATTAAGTAAGTAATGTTATGGGTCCATGTCAAATAGATCAGTCGCATTTGTCCCTTTCAACTTCATTTACAAATTTTAAAAAAACGGACACTTAACTGATTTGATCAAAATGAAACCCAAAATGGTAACCAATGACAAATAACAAATAAACTCACCAAAAAAAGTTTAAAATGTCACTTAGATTAATCAATGAAACACAATGAAATGGAAATTATTTACAACAAATGTAACATTCCATATAGGTAAACTTCACATTGTCTTCTCAATCCGGCCTACCTTACATAGATGTACTACGTATATACTCAATTGATGTGTATCAATATATTTGTTTGCTCTTTTGGAACTGATTACATTGACCGCACAAAAGCACATCTGAGAAAAACACTTACAGTGACTTTTAAAATTGTAATACATAACATTTACTAGTTCAATAAAAAAGCATCTGACAAATTGTCGACGTATTATTTTGACGAAATTTTCCTTCAAAATAATGCACACAATCAAAACAAGAGAAGCGAAAGGAGGTTGAATCAAAGGCACTTCTGCATCTCTGAAGCGTTACGGATCCACCAATCTAAGGTCAAATTCTTCTTCAGAAAACAATACGTTCAATTCCTCAACGTTTCTTGACCCTTACTCACTTCTGTAGTATGTTTTTGGTCTTATTTTGTTTTTTTATTATTGTCCTTCAGTCATTCTTATCCGTTAACAACTTGTCATGATAATTATTCATTTATTAGAAAAGGATTATGGTGATTATTTAGCTTAGATTGATACCATGAATGCATCAATGTTAAACCATCATTGAAAGTTTGGAAAAACTGGATGGCCGTTTCTTCCTAGTAAAGGTCTCCTCAGAAGGTTTTGGAACGCAAAGTATTAAAGTGTAATCTTCTCTATTTTATAAAAACATATCTACCATACGAGTATACATATGAATCATAGGCAAGATATATCAGTGATAGTTTGTCTACATATTGACTAAATATTGAAAAAGGGTAGACATACTAGATTGATGTTCACTCCGGGTCTCGAACTCATTAACATTCGCTTCAAACGCCATCGCGTTATCGATAGAGTGAACATCGACTCTGAGATGCAGGTACATCCAGACGACGAGTCCTAAATAGGACGAAACGCGTGACAACCTGGATTCAACTGCTAGCCATCATCCATCACTGTTGAGAATATTTGTTATTTTAGGCATTATCGAGGCAATCCGCATAGGATGCACATATGCCAACACGAGACTGATCAATTGCAGTCCTAAACATTAATAGGAAGATTCAAGCAAAACAATATCTAGTGAATTTAGTACTAAATAAATTTAAAAAAAGAATGATAATAGTAAGCGTTGAAGTTTGAACAATTCTTCCGATCACTTACAATAATCCTTTCAAAAATGATCTGTTTTTATTAAAAAAATCAAATTATTAGTAAATTTAGTATTGTTCAACTTTACATTTCATATCTTTAAACGGGTATGAAACGTACGTACTTAGGCCTGTTACCCACAATGGAGCATATCCCACCGACCAGCATTCTCTAACCAACTATATTCTGGGCCTTCCTTTCCAGATTTATCCAATTTCTGTCCACTTTTCTCATGTCTGTCCCTAATTCTCGACCTTATTTGTTCTTTGTTCTTCCCCTCCTCTTTGACCTTATGGCACAGTTCGGTGATTTCCTCAATGTGTGTCCTATCCACTCCCACTACTTCTACCTGATTTCTACCACCGTGTAAATATCGTTTGTTCTCTCTCACAATAGGTTGTTGCTGATAGTGTTCGGCCAATGGATACGAAGTATTTTGCGTAGACAACTGTTATTAAGCAGCTGTATCTTCTGGATGATGGCTTTTGAAGTTCTGTAAGTTTCAGCCCCATACAGTAGAACTGTCTTGATATTTGTATTGAAAATCGTGAGTTTGATGTTGCTTGACAGACAGTTGTTTTGAGTTCCAGATATTTTTCAACTGTAGATATGCATTTCTTACTTGCCGATCCGTGCCTTCACATGTACAACAGATCCACCGTGTACATCAATGATTCTGTTCAGATATGTAAAGGATTTTTTTCTTCCAAAGATTCCTCATCAAGTGTGATTCGGTTGGTGTATGTTGTGTTGCATGGAAGTATCTTGCTTTTCCCTTTGTGTATGTTGATACCTACTGATGCTGAAGCTTCTACTACACTGATCGTCTTTTCCTGCATTTGTTTTTGCGTGTGAGATAGAATAGCAAGATCATCTGCGAAGTGTAGTTCGTCCAACTGCATCCCAGCCTTCCACTGTAATCCATGCTTCTTCCACATGTTGACATCTTCATATTCTGGTTAGCGCTACTATTTAGCAACGTTGTGTTCTACGAGGTGAGACTGTCGACCTCATATACAACCCTCCTCCTTTACCCGAGCTTTGAACCGGTGGTAGACTTAAAAAAACTACAATTCAGTTTCCATGTGACTGGTTCAATATATAAAAAAATACAAAATTCTCATGATATACTGATTCATAAACAGAAAATGAATGAGTTTCTTTATGATCATCATAAACAACGTTGAATTCCTAATTCTTTTCAAATTCAACGTCTATTTGATCTAATCAATAGTTACAAGATTTAAATCATACCAATACAATTACTTACCCTGATTGTCTGAAAAACAATGTCGGAAATCCAGTTGAATGAATGTAATTAAGATGAAGGTATATTGGTTAAGAGAACAATAAAAATGAGGGTTTGTGTACAATTGTAGTAATATAATGGTTGGATTCTATAAACCCTCATTCTCATAAAAATTATCATTTGCTCACTAGTGAGTAGCTTCAAGATGTATTTTCTAGACTTCTACTGAATAGATGTGACTAGTGAAATTAAACTGTGTCTGTTGTGAGGTAGTTACTCACTGAAGACAATGATAGACGGTCGGGCATTAACGTCAATTGATTGAAGTTAAACAGTAACATCACTGAATGCCGGTTCAATTTTACACGTCAGACCAAAGTTTCTCGGTTCCATTACCGTGTGCAGGATTATGGATAAGCACTACTGAGCAGCTTCACATTAGAATCGAAAGGCTGTTCAGTGCTTTTTTAAAATAACTATACTGACTAAAAAATGTTCCTTACGTGATGATTGTATTCCATGTTTCTTATAACTGAAACTCTTTCCAAATAGTTTGTAAGATAAAATCTGACTGGTAATCTCAATACACAGATAGTTTGAAATAGATTAGTAGTGGATAGACTTACTCTGTCTTTGTTCCTGCCATGTAAAAAACGTTCTGTTTCATTATAATTCATAGTTTACAAATGAACCATACAAATAACTGTATTAAGCTAATTGATATTCAAGACTGTAATTGATTAGTCCCAGAGTGAACATCAACACTGAGATGTAGGTACATCAAGTTGATGAGTTCCAAATACGACGAAATGTGCGTCTTGAATTCCAGTACTAGCCATCATCCATATTTTTGCTTATAATTCTTGTGAATTAAGACAAGATCGAGGTAATCCACATAGGATGTACATATGTGATATGATGGAAAGAAAAGTCCATTTTTGATTGAATTACTCATTATGAGTTTTATTCCACATGACATCCGTTTTCATTCAAAGTGAGGATCATTCAGTGTAGCATTTGATTTGCTTTCCCAGTAAGATATTTTCTTCTGTATAATATACGATATTCTTGTATTCCACTGACATGAACTATGCTCAGTAAGTAATTCGTTATAACTGAGTATGTGATCTTATCCTAATTATGAATCAAAATGGATGTACAATCAATATATAAACCAGTGTATTTTAGACTATTGTGATTCGTCGTTGTTATATTGTTTGAACTAAGAAATCTTCACTTATACCATTCTTGTGTTCTTACTTTCGCATTGTGGGAATTGTTGATGTCCCTCGTTCCAAGTATGAACGATCAGCGTTTTTTTCTGACACAGCAATCAGCAACGACCAAATATAACAATATTCTAACAAGAGACTGATCATTTAAGGCCCTAACCATCAATGGGAACATTTAGAAAACCATTAAAAAATAAATTAAAACTTCTGCCTATTGTACAAGGTAGTGGTTATCTGGACTGAGTTGCATAGTGGATAATGAGATGAAGTTTGAAGTGAACGGTACTAGGTTTGAATATTGGAGTGAACATCAACTCTGAAATGCAGTTACATCCGGCTAATATGTCCTAAATAGGACGAAACATGCGTGTTGGATTACACTACTAGCTACCATTTATCTTTGCTAATCATTAATTAAACAAAAATTTTATCAACTGTATCATACTGAACATACCACTTTCACCGGCAGACGAACATGATTGTAGTAGAAGCAATCCAAATATCAATAATAAGATCATCTTTGAATAGGACAATGTTTTCACTGAATGAACGTTCGTTGAAACTCATCATTATCATCATCATATATATGTATATCTCAAACATCAATTATTTTGAATATCCTTTGCTATATATGTTAACTAACAAACTAAACTAGTACTATATATAGAACACTCACTTCATTACCGTAAGTGATTTGTGTGCTTAATAGTCTCATTGTTTTTCTTTGTATGAATATTATGCAAAGTATAAACAAGATGAACTGAACTCTTGTTTCAAGTTTCCTAAAATCATCATTGTAGAAATACATAAAAAATAGAATTACATTCTTTCAATAGACTAATTACATAAGTCAATCATCGTTTGCACAATATACTCACTTGAAATATCTTTATCTTTTATGATTGAAACGAAAAGATTAGAATGAAGCGAGATTGACGAGACTATAATTTATAGATGAGCCAATCAGAGACGTTTGAGGAATTTCAAGTTCATAGCACAAATTTCAGTAACTGATACTCACGTACGATCGGTTCACAGTGGATTTCAACGAAAACGTGATAATTCAGCAACTAAAACAAATGGAACAATTACCAAGTTCCTTTATTTGTGATGGTGGTAATCAAATGACTTGTGAACCTTGTGCTGACTAATGTGATGTAATATATGTTTGAGGGAGAAGTCTGCTAGAATAGGAATTCTTTTCTCAATCAAGATTTTGACAAATGCAAATTATGACAGTTGTTGCGAAATGTATACTAAAAGCAACACCATCACTGGCTGCAACCGTGTACTACAGTATTAGAGATTCATTTAGTCAGTCAGTAACAACATAGAATTTCATACGTACGTACGCACATCAGTTCGAGTTGCCACACCGTATAAGCACAGAGATTCGGTTGCCGATTCAAATCACTTAGTGATAGAGGCGGTAAGAGTATCAGCAGTAATCGGAAAGATTAGGGTTTGAAGGTGTTATTTATAGAGTATAATACAGTGACATAAATTTTGAAAGAGAAAAAAACACACAAGGAGGATTCAGGAGATTAGAATTCGGTAGAACATAAAGAGTGGATGCACTAGTGCCATTGCAAACGAATTTTGAGCCATGTCATTCAGGGTCTCTAAACATCGGTTGCTATCATCTCGCGGATCCCAACCAGGTAGTCTACACTTACGAACATGGCTCAGTCCCCTTGTTGGTGACTTCATAGATTTGTGTGATGTTTCGGTCTGGCTGCACCTAGCTTTCTTCCAATCTACTCCTATACCATTGAACATCGCATGTCGAGGCAGTCGGTGGTTGGGCATTCATATCACGTGTCCTAGCCATCTCAAATGATCAAGTATCGTCAATTCATCAATCAATTTGCATTCTTACATAGTACTCGTCACCTAACATCTGCGTTACTTACTCGATGGTCCCAGGATATACGAGCAATATTTCGAAGACAACTAAGATCAAATACTAGTAACCTAAACGTATTTAAGGGCTTATAGATGGCTACATGGAATTGTTGATATGCATCGTGTCGTTATTAACAAATGGCATTTTGTGGAACAAACAACAGGAGCACACATTAACAATATTGAAGCTATTTGGCTGAGGTTGAATGAGTTTTAGCAACCTTATCATGGTTTTAGAGTCCGACTATTATGGAGCCATATAGATGAGTTATTCTACCGTATATATTATGATTTCAGAACCTCTGAACCTCTTTCTAACTTTGATAAGTTTCTAAACCATGCAAATGAAGTGTATACACTTGGATTATTTTGTTTTAGATAATGAATGTTTACTTTATTTTAACTGTTTTCTGATTAGCTAATCTTCCTCAAGGACATTAAAGTCTCACCGCTGGTTGTAAAACAAATAAAATGCTTAACAGCTAACTCTTATTCTTATACCACGACAAAACTTTCTTTTTATCTCATTTTTCAACAATACAACTCCGATTGGAGTACCTCTGCGGCTACCGCTGATCCCAAACCCGGATAAAAGAGGACGGTTGGTTATGGGCAGACGAACCCTTTCGTAGAAAACCAAATTGCTGATAAAAACGTTAACCAGAAAAAACTACTTCAAATATAGAAGAAATGATACACCTTTATATCGATTGTATGTTTGTTTGGTAAGTTGGTCTAAATTAATTTCGTATTATCTTAGTTACTAACGTTTATTTGAATCGATAATTGTTGCCATAGCATTTTTCATTTATAAATTGGAGTTGATTATTTGTGTACTCACTACTCTGTTTTTCCTATCAATGATGTTATTATTCAGTGTTCATACTATTACCGCATTGGTTTGCTGTATGGTCTGATCTTGTATTCTTTCTCTTCGTTCGATGCTAGTGTCAGCCATCAAGCATAGATTATCAGTCTCCCTCAACCTTAGTGCGTATTGGTTGTTTAGGATTGTCTATACATATTGACCGATCGTAGAATATAACGCATATAAAGAATGAAAAAAACAATTTTTTTCAACATATGTGACTAACCAGTTATTAGAAGAAGAACGTATTTATATTGTAAGCGTTAGTTAATAGAATGACAGTCCTTTATTATAGGCAAACTTTGAGGCTGCCAGTTTGCACAAAACAACCAATTCATCAGTATTCATAATTGAATTCACGAGTCAACTTAAGTGTGCATTGCTGAGGAGTCCCACAATAGGACGAAACAGCCGTTCAGTGCTTCCAGGTTTTCAGTGGTAGTCTAGCAACAATTACAATATTTATATATCTCGATGATTTTATTACGTATTTAGAACTTCATGAAAGCCATTGTTCTTACAGTATAACATATGTTTATGTGTATCTCAAACGTAAATACTTTATCCATCGAACTATTACATAATGATATACTTGTAATTATACTTTTACAATAAACCCTTGTTGACCAGGGTAATTTTAGAATGATTTTCAGGAAAACAAGACACCATCCAGACTTTCACGTGACAACCCAAACAGTACAGTTCAATTCTGATTAACAAAAGAGCCAGGCACTGTATAGGTGATAACACTACAATCTGAACAGAACGGTCCTGGATTCGAATCTCGCAGGAGCGGAGTCCTGGATGCACAATGCTGAGGAGTATCACAATAGCACAAAACGGCCGTCAAGTGCTTCCAGGTTTTAAATGATGGTCTAGATTCAATTGACTCATGATCTCAACCACTGAAATTACTATAATATAAACAATACCCATTCTGACGTTAATTACATTATATGTGTATACATATTCCCTTTATGATAAGCTTTTATTTGATCTATTGGTTACTGTTGTATGATTAACTAATCTCAATTCAATCTCAATCTATTAGTTACAGTTACTCATAATCGTAGCCACATTTTGGTTTCAACCTGCACAAACGTTAAATTCTATTTTATGATGTGATATAGTTTGATTTTGCTTGTTTATAAACTAATTATATTTGAAATATATAATTCAATAGAACTGTGTCCGATATTTGTGTGATTTAAACTTAGAATCATCGATCTAGAGCATGAGCGCGATGCTCACTGCGAAGAAGTCAATTACTAGAAAGAAATAGCCATTCATTGGTTTCAGGTTTTTCATAATGATCTAGCTTTAATTTAATCATGAAATTAAACTATTCACATTAAATTTTATTAAAATTAAGTTAAACTTTTGGAGCATTCCAAATTTTCAATTGTCTCATGATTTGAACTATTGAAATTTCTAAAAATCTGCACACATTACCTTCCGATAGTAATCATCTGCTCACTGGTGACTAACTTCGAAAGACACTCTTGAAGTTCTAGTAAGAAGCCATGATCAGTGAACTTCAACCATGTCTGTTGTGAGATATGTACTCACTGAAGATAATGGTATACGGTGGCCCAATTTCGTGAATTGGTTGAAGTTAGACATTCACACCGTGAAATTCTGGCCGGCTCAGTGGTCTAATGGTTAAGCGCTCACGGGCGAGATTGATAAATTCTGGGTTGGGATCACGCTTTGCTGAGGAGTTCCATAGTATGAAGAATCGGCCGTTCAGAGTTTGCAGGTTTCCCATTGTGGTCAAGTTTCATTTGACTCATGATATCAACTGTTAAAATTTTAAATCAACAAACTATGTGCACTATTGGATTATCATTTATTCAACGTTCAAGAATTCAGAATGATAACTGTTTCAGAAACTTGTTATGGAAGTTTGTATAGTGTATTGTTCTAAGTGTATACAGTATGAAGAGTCTTCTTGGAAAACATCTAGATCATAATTGTGATCTATCCTTCTCAAATTTCATTATAGAAGTTGTTATTATATAGAAATAGGTAATTAGATCGTAGTTGAAGGTGGTCGACAGGAAACCCTGGATCCGGGTTTCGTGCTATTTGGCACTCGTCAGCAAGGTATGCCTGTAATCTTGAGGAATCTGTTGCTCCCTGGTGGATTCGACGTCGACTACCTCCAACCACCACCTAATTTCACAATATTGCACGCAGTGTTGAGTCATCTGGACCAGTGGCTACACTGCAACATGGTCGATAGCATTCGATCTGCACTAATAATAATCAATTGTAGAATAAGGTAATCCTATACCTTTATTTGACAAAATAAATGGTAACTGTTAAGATTTATTTATGAACTTTTATCACATATAATCTTATTGTATAACTATTACGTAACTAAATTATAAGTACATCCATAATGTAGTGAAAAAGAACACAAATGTGGATAATCGAATGTATTTGAGTGTGAAATTGCAGAACATCTTACTAAAATCAGAGAACTATACAGTAAATTCTTCATTTACAAAATGTCCATTATTCATCTCAAACTTGACTGTTTATTTTGTAAATATCAGTCCATTGTCTCAGATTTCATTGTTCCTGCATTTTCAGAACAATTACATTCCGTTTCCGCCTATTCCTGATCAATCTTCTACTAATTAACATTCAATGCCTGATCACCGTGATATACTACTTATGTGGATATAAGTAGTTAGACATTAACACCATTGGATGCCGGCTCAGTGGTCTAGTTGGTTAAGTGCCCGACGCGAGACTGGTAGGACTTGGGTTCGAATCTCGCGGGGGCGGGATCGTGGGTGCTATTTGCTGAATAGTCCCACAATAACACGAAACGGCCGTCCAGTGTTTCTAGGTTTTTCATAGTGGTCTAGATTCAATTGACTCATGATTTCAACTAGTAAATTACTATAATATCCACAAAATCCATTCTGATAAGTAACCTACACCACGATTGATTATCTTACTACGTGATATTTGAAAAATCATAGGACATAATATAAACTGTATATCTAGATGGAAAAAAAAATTGAATTTTATTTAACAAAGTTTAATCACGATTTGATTATAGTTAATTTGATAATTTCATTAAATTAAACCATAATTATCATCATAATACAGTTTATATTAACCATCCAATAGTAGTGTGACACTTTGCTTAAAATACAAATATGAAAGGCAAACTACCGCAGACTACTTCTAATATTCCTTCTCACATTCCAATGGAAATTGAGCACAATACTGTTGTTGGTGTTTTGATGTGCATTATTCTTAGTCTGCAGTATATTGTTTGCTGCTAAACACTTTTTGTATGTGTCAGTACAGAAAATCCTGACTGATCTTGTATAACGTTCTTATAGTCGCGAATAATCCATTGTTTCGTATATAAAATGAATTGATCTGAATGTCAACGAGGAGTTAAACTCAATTGGGCGACATCAAATGGAAATACCATTCATAAACACACCGTCCAATTCGCACTAACGGTTTTATGGATCAATGATTAGCCAGATATTTTATTCTGTCAACAGTATAGCTCTTAAGTTGAAATCGACGTCAAGGTAACTCGTTGAATAATATTGCCCACGCATGATACTTGATGTCCTTTGAATGGATACCACAAGCAACTGTCTGGTGCGAGAGAACAGACTAGCTTTTGGTTGAAGAGAAAATTGAGAAACCACGTTGTACGTGGATAGGACATACGTTACGAAAATCACTAAACTGCATCACGAGGCAGGTCCTAGCTTGGAACCCTGAACAGCAGCAGATAACTGGAAGGTCAAAGAACACATTGTGTTGTGGGTTGGAAACAGACATCAAAATGATTAACGGCAGCTGGAAAGATCTGGAAATGATTATCCAGAACAAAGTTGAATGGATAATGATTTCGGGTGAACTGTGCTTTTTCATGATAGGTAACAGGCGTAAGCAAGTAAGTATTTGTGTATTACAAGTAAACTTGAAGAGAAAATGTTTGTTCTGTTCAGCTTGTTCATCTGATTCAATTTGAAAAATTCACGATAAAATCAAGAACAAGTACAGCCAAATTACACTTCACACATTTGACCGCAGAAGAATTTATCAGTTGATAATACAATGAACAATATATCTTGGATCAAACTTTATTTATTCCAATTTGGAAATTCTTACATTTTCAATGAATGTTGAACCTGGTTATCATTGAAACGTAGAGTTATTTTGACATTGAGACTAAAATGTTCACATATTGGTAATAAGTTCAGATAATCTACCAATCACCATCGAAGATGTACTGAAGAAGAATAATCGCACACTGTTTTGAGCAAAAACGATGACTTTCACCACATGTAAGCAAAATGTTGTTTCTATTATTTTTTATGAAAACTGCATGGCATTACGTAGACTGTAATGAATCCATGCACGATAAAATTTAACATGTACAATATAGAATTCTCAGCAAAACCTATATCAATACGTTTCATTTATAAAGTAACACCTACCGGGATTCAGAAAAAACATTTAATGTCCATCAATGACTGCATTAATGATCCATCACACATCTTATTAACTTCCTTCATCACTATTCACAATGAACAAATGTCTTTTTTTAAGTGCCCGTGAAGGTATAATGCAGGAGAGTATAAAATAGTGGGTTATATAGAAGATTTGACGAATGTCGTGTAACGGTATAGAACGGGTAATATATAATTGAAAACATTTGTGATGTTGGTGAATTCACGAAAATACTCGACTACTATTTTCCCGACTGCTGACTGTGATACCTGAGAAAACAACAAATTGTTTACTGTCAACATATTTCCAACGTGAAACAACAAACATCTACTTTACCAAGTGGAAACCTACTTGCAAATATTTATTCAATCTCGAATAATGTGTTAAAATAATTCGTTGAAATACTAAAATCATTAGTCCGCTAATTGTGTATTACCGGTGTATCCGGTTTCCTTATACATTAATCACTGTTCTAATTGCAAATCTGTGTTTTGTTTCATGAAATCTATCTCATTATTTGACAGTTCACTTTTAATGTACTTTACTCCAGTCATTGGTTACTTCGATCTACACAATTGAATAAATTCAATATCACTACTGCATGACAAGCTTGAAAACTATTGTTCCTTTTTATGTGAACATTGTTGAACAGTCAGCAATATAATACGATAAAATGTATGATGGGTGATGTTCATTTTGTCAACTGAGATGCTAATGATAATAAAAATAATATTGTTGTTCAGACTATTGTGATCCATTTCTCGCGAAATTCTAAGCTCCTGTGGTCGTCCATTCTCTTAAGAGACTGGCTAATTTCACAATTGATAATTTCTTTTGCACTTTATTGTTCGCTGCCTATTTTCGATTTTAAATACAAACAATATGAGTATACTCACCTTTTTTTTCTTGATTTCAAACTGGAACGTACAATACTACGAAAAAGGTTATCACCTCTTTAATTTGTCGCTAGTCAGTATTTCAGTTTTCCACCGACGGTGATCATCACACACAGGTAGTCACAGGGAATTCTCACAGACGTATAGAGAACTGAATGTCTTTGACATATATGTGGCAGACATGTCTGTGTGTGAAATGACACACAGTTTCAAACTGTCGAATACACTTTGAATACTGATAATTTATGGTGAATTTATTGTGTTCTTATACAAACGATTATCAAAAGTAGTAGACATCCAGCTTTCTCTAAACAATAGCTTGATATTGTTTGAATGCAACTAACTAAAGTGAATATGACAAATAAGTTTAATTGACTAAGAACAAAGGGAAATTATTGATGCAAATTTTGTTAAATCTGGTGAAAACAAAACAATGTAAATTATTGTGGCCTATCAAATTTCAACGACGTTTCACGAAGCACTTCTAGGGATGAATATTGAAATATACCAAAATAACACCAAAAACTATTTGTTTTTAAAATCAGTGTCAAAATTGTTATTGAGTCTTCATCAGACAAAAACGGACACTGAAAAATTTTATAAGACCCCTATTGTCGTCGAGAACTATTTGGCTCATAGGAATGCTTTCAAGTCATAACAATTTGCTATTCGATATTTTCAGTTTGGTTGATAAGTAACAGAGTGCTTGTGAATGACAACTATATATATTGAATAACTAGTTCGTGTTCAAAACTATTTACATCTCCGGAACATTTAAAATGGCTTTGTTTAAAAACTTTGTATAAATTCGAAGAAACGTTACTTTAAAATGAATCAAGCCACAGTAGCTTTATAATAACTTCAAGGTTTCTCAAATTAGGTAGTCTTATAGGACTGAATGATGCTTCAAAAGTCAGAATACGTCTTAGAAAAGTTGAGACCATGGAACATGAACGCTATAGCAACTTCATTCTTCCGAAGAATCCACGAGATTTTAGATTTGACGATACAAACAAAACCCTGTCTCAAATCTTCGGAGAACAATCATCTCTATTCAATATCCACTAGCAGTGCTTAAAGTTAACGAAATAATCAGGAGATGACGGGGTCAACCATGCAGGAACTGTGAACTGAGAATGTGGGAGGTTCAAATTGTCGTACATGACTGAAGATCAGTTTAAATGCTTAGTTTTCATCTGCAGCCTGCTTTCACCCGAGGATGCCTATGTCCGAACCAGAAGCCTAAGGAAACTCGAACACTGCCCTCACATGACCCTGCAAGAAGTGACTACTGATTGCCAAATGTTAGTAAACTTGGAGCATGATACCTCAATGGTAGAAGATGGTTACTGTCTCCATAACGTCAATGCAGTCAAAAGAAAAGTCTTTCAAGGTCACAGTACGCATAATTATCGAAATAACAGCAACAAACATTCATCTTCATGCTGGGCATGTGAAGGTTGGCATTATAAAAGTTTTCGCCCACATAAAGAACATCGTTGCAGCAAATGTCATCGGAAAGGGCATAAAGAAAACCTCAGCAGAAGAAGAAACTATGAACAACATTAATAAATCACCTCTAAGACGCCTATACTCTAATGGGTAAAGGTCTAGCGAATGGAGGCGTTCTTCGTAAGGCTTAGATTTGAGTCCGCGAACTGATTTCGTGGCTCGCCGTTGGATACGCTCCAAACTGACCTTGTCCTTTTGGAGTGAGGGAGGAGTATCATATTTCCGTACTCTAAATGGGGACGGATAAAACTATTGAAGATTGTGTGGAAAGTTCTTCCGTCAAACTGGCCAATAATGCGCTTCAATGTTACCAGTGCAAGGAAGGCATTTTTGTCACAATTAGCGTAAGACTTTAAATCATGAAGCACCAGGACTCCTAAATCTTTTTCGACTTGGGATACTACTAGAGAGGAGTTTCTTAAGTTATAACTGTAGTCTGCGACATGTCGCAGATGGACTACTTTACACTTTGAAGTGTTAAAGGTAAGTCCGTTATCATCTGCCCAACTTTGAAGTCGAGTCAGATCCTCCTGAAGTGCCTGTGTATCGTCTTGGTTGCGTATCTTTCTCCAAAGTTTCACGTCATCGGCAAAAAGTAATAAGTCTGACGTTACCTGTTGAGGAAGATCGTTTATGTAGATCAAGAAGGGGAGAGGCCCTAATACTGAGCCCTGGGGAACCCCAATAGGACATTTCATAGCCTGAGATAAAGTGAAATTAACCCTAACCTTAATGTGTCGATTTTCTAGGTATGAATTAAGCCATACGATTAGAGGTGGTTTGATACCTAGTCGTTTGAGCTTATTGATAAGACACAAGTGGTTAACTTTATCAAAAGCTTTTGAGAAATGAAGGTATATGATATCAACCTTTCCCTTGCGATCGAGGAAACTTGTCCATATGTCCACCGCAGTCAGCAGGTTGGTTGTACAAGAGAAACCCTTCCTGAAACCATGCTGTTGGGGTGAGAAGAAGTTTAAGGACAGTAGATAATCGTTTAAACCATCGCATATCAGGGACTCCATGAGTTTTGAAGGTAATGACAGAAGAGCCACCGGCCGATAACTTGAAGGTTCATTGCGTCGACCCTCTTTGAAAATTGGTGTGATGTGAGCCAACTTCCAATTCCCCGGTAGTTTGCCTCGACTTAGCGAGTGTGAAAACATCACGCTAAGCGGCGTTGCCAGGATTGGGGCTGCCTCCCTCAGTATGGCAGAATGAACCATATCCGGGCCTGGAGAAGTATCTAGTCTTAAGTGCTGCAGTTTCCGGAACACCAAGTCAGCGCTTAGGTCCACTTCGGAAAGCCTTGTGGAATTACAGGTGAAACTGTCGTCAATAGAGTTGATGTCAGCCGGCTGAAATGTTTGAGAGTAGTGTGCCGCTAGAAGGTTAGCGGCGTCACCATCGTTGTTGGTTGGGCCGTCAAGACCTAGCAGTTGAGAAACTCCTGTTCTGGCTTGACGAAGAGAGGCTGCATAATGGAATAGGCTTCTAGGGTTCGAGGCAATTTTGTCCATAAGCTTTGTCTAATAATGAAGCCTGTCTTCTCTTATAGCCTTCGTGCATATGTTCCTGATATGTTTGAATTGCCTATACGCTCCGTCGTTATTCGTTCGTTTGTATTCCGCCTAACAGTGACTTTTACGGCTTAGCAGGCGAAGGGTACGGTTCTTGATTATTGTAGGTGGCTTACAGCTTTTGGGAACCGTTTGAGGAACTGAATGGTTTGTAGCACATAAGAGCGTGTGCAGTAAGAAGTTCCAGTGACCGTTCACATCGAGTTGGGGGTGAACATACCAAACCACCTGTTGTAGATAGTCGTGTAGAGCTGGCACATTCAGCCGTTTAAAATTCCAACGCAAATTATTGTTGGGATACCTTAGCTTAATTTCGGTGACAAAACTGAAGGCTATGACGGCATGATCGCTCTTTCCCAGAGGAGCCAGGATTGAGTGGTTGTCAACTAGGAATTCTTCGTTTGTGAATACACAGTCTAACCGCGATGGTGTCTGACTGTTTCTCCAACGAGTTGCAGACCTCACATTTTCATATAAGTCCAAGTCATCGATGAGGTTGAAGAACCGAGCTTCAATTGAGTTGTCGCCTCCAGTATACGTGTGTTCCACGAAGTTGACTGGAAGATTAAAGTCCCCCAGAATCAGGATATGTGTGAAACCGAGACGGGTAGAGCGGGATAGTCCATCCAGCATACGACTATCGTACTCGATGTCAGCAGTTGGCTTCCTGTAAATGACACCGACTGGACACCTCGAAGTGCTAGACAATCTTACAGAGCACCATATGGATTCCTCAAGATTGTTAAACCCGAGGTTGTGAACTTGGTGCACCTCCAAGCAAGAGCTTATGTATATGGCTACTCCGCCCCCAATTCCTGTTGTTCTGTCGTTGCGGAACAAAGTCATCCCTGGTGACGCTAACTCATGGTCCGAAAACTGAGAAGATATCCAGGTTTCAGATATTCCTATCAGGTGGGCTTTATTAGCGTTGCAAAGTTCACGTAATTCATCCAGTTTGTTTGGTAGACTCGAGGCGTTCATATATAGGCAGTTCATGCTTTCAATTTGGAACGCGTGAGCTTCGTCCTGTTTTTCTGTATGAGCCTTATGTGATTGGACAGGTAGCCCACCTATGTGAGTTTTACCGAGGTGGTAGGCCCTGTCCTTTACACTTTTTTTATCGTTTAGACAATCCACAAGTGGAATGGTCAGCTCCAACATGCCTTTGTGCTTGGTCCTGGCTTCATATGGTCTGTCCGGGTGCATGTGGATTCCAGGTGGCAATCGACGTCTGTTGGCACGAAATGCTTCCAGAACTGCAGCCGCCATGTGGGAAGATGGGAAGGTTATCTTCATTAGACGAGGTCTAAGATCACCGTCCTACTTGGCTAATCTCGTCACATGCTGAGTCAGTATGTGTTTGAGCCTCAAGGACCGTTTGATGAATTTCCATTCCCTGATGTCAGAATTTGATTGAGTAGGGTGTGCATTTTCCGGTATACCTTGCACAACTATGTTTCTTCCGCGGAAAAACTTCTCACGAGATTCTTTAGGGATGTTTCGTATGATATTGCGCTCAGAGAACGGCATATCGGGCAATATTCTTACGTTACCATCTGATTTCAGCAAGTGACTTGCTAGTAAGATGTCCTCTACATCGGTAGCATTCTTAAGTGTTACTCGGAGAAGACTTAGGTGATTTAGATGCTTAGAGTCATTTTCTCTAGTGAGCCGGGTGACCATCAAAGGCTCTATTCTAGGAAGTTCTAGCTTCTTGTTCAATTCACCCCAGAGCATCCTGTCGTTTCTGTCCAGCAGACTGAGAGGAAGGTCAGGATTATCAACGAGGTTCATGATAATGAGAGAGTCGTCACGAACTGTTGTTAATTTATCAGGTTTCACGGCGGATTCATGTTTAATGACTTGCTGTTTGGAGGTCAGTGTGCGTTTATGAGGCTTAGGCTCTTTTTTGACCGGACGAACAGTCTTGGGAGTAGACTGTGCGACCAAATCACCAGTTAATTTCTGTACAGCAACACTTGGGTTGCTCGGCCTAGGCGGTGATGCGTGGTTCTTTTGGGCTTTCTTAACTTGGGTCGAATCACCTAGAGGGTTTTTGGGAACCACTGTTGAGTTCAGGGACCCTGAGCTGGGAGACCCGAGCTTGCTTAGGGAGTTCAATATCTTCGACGTAATGATGGTGCTGAGCCTCGACACATCATCATTAGTGTTGATGGATGCTCCATCGATGGTATACCTATCGACATCCCTGTTTTTGTATCCGTCGCACGCTCTTGTTTGTCTACCGGTTTTCTTACTGTCGTTGTCCAAGTTGACTGACAACTTGTTCCGAAGACCTGTCAGTAGGACAATGATGTTACTCAGCAAAACTACAACATCCGTGCTGCACGTGACACATACCCATTTTTGGTCTGACTTGCTGAGTCTGGTGTAAGCAGTTGTCGCACTGCATGCCAGTTGCAAAAGCAAAACGGCATCCCGGACGTTTGCATGAGTTTTTTCATGACTATGTTGAAGCGAACTATGTTATAGATGCTTGCAAGAGCCTTAGACCTTTAAAAAACACTTAAAAGCACACCGAAAACGGACAAAAATGGATAAAACGAGTGTTATAAAATGAAACTAGTCTATACGTGAAAAACAAAAACAAACCGAATAGTAAACTGAGGCAAAACCACAGGTAACTATTAAATATGGTGAAACTCAAAAAAATATAGTAATCTACCGAACGTATAGCTCAGGATAGATTCTTTAGAACTAAAATGGTACTTTTGTTGCGTAAGAACACAGCAAAAGTTTGATAAATGCAGATCACGTTAGTACTAAACTTCCCGTTCGAAAAGCGCACGGTTACAGCCACGAGTCAGATTCAGATTTGTGTAGTAAGGACAGAAGGCCTACGGCCTATTTTATTCCTTTACTAGTATGCTACTGTGAGTGTCCAGTATGATAAACCCCGGAGTTCCGGAAATGCACGGGTAACTGACCTCTGTACTATTTCCAGTATGTCCGGGTCACCTATTAAACAGGGGCTTGCAGCCTGAGAGCAGTTCTCTAGCTTAGTTCTCAATAAGAATGTGCATACAGTGGTGAACATGGAAGTATCTAACTTAGTGAATGTCCTTTTTAAAGCCCAGAGGGTTTGAAACCCCTTGGCTGCGACCTCCCGGCAATGGGACGTCGTCGTTAGATCATTACTCACTGTCACCCCCAGATCATTATGAGACCAGACTACTGGTAATGACACATCCCCTATGTTGTACTTATTAACCTTTGAATGCCCCAAGTGCATGTATACACACTTTTCCGCCTTGATAGGCATCAGCCACTCTTTAGACCAGTTAATCATATTATTTAAGTCTGCCTGAAGAGTAAGTGCGTCTTTGTCTCCAGCTATTACTCGCCAAATTTTTACATCGTCAGCGTATAATAACATCGGAGACTATACTACGCTTGTAAGATCATTTACGTACATTATAAAACGTAAAGGACCTATGACGGAACTTTGGGGTACTCCACTAAGTACTTGTCTCCTGATGGAGCACTTGGAATTTATTCTTCCTTTTTGTCTACGACCAAGAAATCTTTAATCCATTTTAAAAGAGGTTCGGAAATACTAAAGTTTTTCAACTTCAATAGCAGTCTATTAGTTGGCACCTTATCAAAAGCCTTACTAAAATCTATGTAGACAACATCCACCGAGTTTCCGTTGTCTAGCGCAATAATCCAGAACTCTCTAGCTATAAGGAGAATCGTTGTACAGTTCATTTGGTCCTGTTGACTTCTCCATATTTAAAGTGCTAAGAGCCTTAAGCACATCTTTTTGGTCGAAGTCCACGGTGAGCAGCTGGTTTTTTGACTCTGTATTTGAGTCTGTGTTACGTCCAAGTTTTGCTCGTTCTAGTTATTGAAGTACGGACTATCGATCTACTTGCAAATTACGAACCCAAATTAATAACAGAAACAAACTCCAATTTGGACACCAAAATTATTCGTAATTCACAAATAATCGACCAAATGTCGTTCTAACAACAATAATTATAATAATTACAAAACAAACCTTCAATTTTGTAGGTTCTCGGAGCAAAACTCCCAAATACCAAACCAAAGATATAGAGAGCACCAAAATACCAAACCAAGGACAAACCAAAATGTCCGAAATAATGATATAAACAAACAAGTTCAAAGTTAAGTAAAACAATTACATCCAAAAACACAGTAAATTATTAATGTACAATAAAAAGGTTTTAATTTGCCAAATGTCTTCAGTTCTCCCGTACCACTCCCGACCAAAAGAACCTTGGTTCTTTTCACAGACAAACAAATAAGCAACAATAATCCAAATATATGCATCACAAACAATCAACAACAAACACTCAATATACCAACAATTTCGTGATCCCTAGGACTTACACCAGTACGCTCAGGGACCCGAGTAGCTACCTACCATCTACGGCTTCAAGAAGACACAGTTTTCTAATATCTCTCACAAGGATCCCCTTTTTTGTCCTCAATTCTACCTGCCTCACTAATCTATCCTTACTTGGTAACACTCTCTGCACTAGACCCAAGGGCCATTAGTTTTTCTCGGAGAACTCGGAACATATCATTACTAAGTCACCCTCTCGTATGTTCCTCTCTAGTTGAGTTCACTTGTATCTACGCTGTAACAACGAAACATATTCCTTAGACCAACGTCTCCAAAATACTTGTGCCAAGTAATTCGCTTGCTTCCATCTCTCAGAATACCTGTCAATAGATAGGACGTTAGTGAGTTCGGCGACGTTCTCCCTCAATAGCAATAGTTTCGCTGGTGTTATTGCATCGAGATCATTAGAGTCGTCCGTAACCGGAACCAAAGGTCTATTGTTAATTATACGCTCAGCCTCTATCATGAAAGTTTCAAGGCATTCATCTGTTAAAGATTGTTCCTTTACAAGGGCACCCAATACTCTACGTACAGAGCGAATCATGCGCTCCCAAACTCCTCCCCAATGACTAGTAGCCGGAGGACTGAAATGCCAGTCAATCCCTTTTCTTAGCAAATCAGAGTGTATACGCTCCTGCACCCAATCCTGAAGACATTTTCTTAGCTCACGTTCAGCCCCCACCAGATTTGATCCATTATCACTGTATATCTCCTTTGGATAGCCTCTCCTGCCGATAAACCTCATCAATGCCATGATAAATGAGTCTGTGGTAAGACTATATGCAACTTCCAGATGCACAGCTCTCAACTTTTAACATGCGAATACACAACCATATCTCTTCTCGGTACGTCTACCATGTGTGAACATAATGGGTCCAAAATAATCTACACCGACTGATAAGAATGGATACTCACCATCTTCTATTCTGCTCGGAGGTAGTGGCGCCATCAGTTGTTGGATGGGGCAGGCATTCCTCCTTTTATAATAAACACAATCCTTAATCACTCTCCTCATGGTCACACCACCCCTCAGCACCCAAAATTTTTCTCGAACTGTTGCCATTACCTGTGTGGCTCCAACATGCCCTTCCAAAATATGATAATACTGTAGAATTAAATTTGTAATTCTATGCTTTGATGGTAATATTATAGGATGCTTCCTCGACTCGGGCCAGGAACTAATTTGAAGTCGGCCACCAACACATAATAATCCGTTTAACATCATTGGATTTAAGATCCGTAACGGTGAATTTTTTATTTTCGCCTTGCTAATGGTATCAGACGACAATATTTCAAACTCTTTCCGAAATACTCTGCGTTAGACATATCGAATTAAATCTAAACAGGCTAAATTTAATTCATCAACTCTGAGCATACCCACCTGTAGAGACAGATCTGTTCTACCAGAGCGCATGATCAATAGATATTGCTTGAATCGGGTTAACCATGCAACAACCTTAAGTAATTTAGTCCAATCTGAATAAAAATTAATAAGTAAATCGACGGAGGATTCTTCAACTAATACATGCGTGGACATAGCTTTCTTTAATTCCAAGAGATGGGGATCAGGACCTCGTATATCAGCAGCAGGCCAACAGTGCTTTGGCTTCCTCAGAAAATGCGGACCCTCCTCCCATAACTTGACGTCATTTATGTTGAACTTGACCCCTCTGGATGTGAAGTCTGCTATGCTTTTATTAGGGGGTACGAATCTCCATTGGTCCACTTTAGTAAGACTATGAATAGTCGAAATCCGGTTTGCTATGAATGTTTTAAACTGGCTTTTCTCATTTCTAATATAATGTAAGACAATCATAGAATCCGTCCAAAATCTAACCTCTGCAAACTTAACATCTAACTTGAACTGCAGCTGGGACCCCATGCGAGCTGCTAACACTGCAGCCGTAAGTTCCAAACGCGGTATAGTTTGAACTTTCAAAGGGGTTACTCTTGCCTTAGCCATAATAAGACGAGAACATACTTCAGTGTCATGGGTGTGAGAGCGGACGTATGCCACTGCACCATATCAAGTTTCCGAGGCATCGCTGAAAATTTGAAGTTCCAGGAGCGAGCGATCTGACTGCATAGGCAATAAGCAACGTGGAAAACTAACGTTCTGAACCCCCTGAAATTCACTTAAAATCCGTAACTAATGTCTGCTTTCCTCATTTGGAATCTCTTCGTCCCATGCTAGTCCCAATTTACCTAAACGTTGGAGTAACTGCTTCATTGGAAGTATAAACCGTGCTAACAATCCCAAGGGATCGCAAAGTGAGGCTACACTCGACAATATACCTCGCCTAGTGAGGGGACGTTTCGGTATGCAAACTTTAAATCCAAACGAATCAACCATACTATTCCACAATAATCCCAATGTGCGTTCCGTAGGAAGCATTTCAAAGTCAATCTCTCTTACGGCTTCTGCTCTTTCCTCTGGATGAATTGATTCGAGAACTTGTAAACAGTTACTTATCCACTTCGTAAGTCTAAACACACCTTTTCTGAGGAGTAAAGCAAGGGTTTTTGCTAGCTCAATTGCATCCTGCACGTTGTCAATGGAGGCTAAATAGTCGTCGACATAGAAACTCTTATCTACGACGTCTTGGATATCTTCAATAAATTCCTTACCGAATATATCTACCGTCTTCTTAAGAGCGAAATTAGCGCAAAAAGGGGACGACACGACTCCAAACGGATGAACTGTTAAACAATATTCCTTAGGCTTTCGTCTTATATCACCGTCTTCCCACCACAATAGACGAAACGCTCCCCTGTCTTGTCTCGGTATCTTTACTTGAAGAAACATCTCTTCAATATCAGCAGCTAATGCTACGTTACCTAATCTAAATCGTAGAAGTACACCGATCAAACTATTTACAGTATTTGGTCCTCTGAAAAGCTGGTCATTAAGAGAACAACCTTGATAGACAGCCGCACAATCAAAAACAATTCTCAATTTTCCAGGCTTTTTAGGGTTGATAACAGGATGATGAGGAATATACCAACAAACTGCATCATGGACAAATTCTTCTTTACTAGCTTCAGTGATGTAGCCCTTACTTGAATGTTTATTCATCACAACTTGATATTTCTCCAAAAGACTGTTATCTTTCATAAACCTCTTTCTTAAGCATTCTAGTCTGCGTTCAGCTACTTCTAAATTATTCGGTAGCCTTGGCTTATCATACTTCCATGGTAGACCAACTTGGAAATGACCACCCTCCAAGTTAAACGAATTGCTAACTATTTCTAGAGCCTTTTTATCCTCGACAGAATATCCATTACGAAACGTATCTGTATCTTCGAAATCATGATTATATAATCTTTCTAAATCTCGCAAAATATCATTAGCGGAACAATGACACCATTGAACTTGATGTAGAGACCTTGATACTCCCTTAGGACCTATAATCATCCAACCGAGATGAGTACGCACAGCAAACGGATGCTTCCTGTCCCCCAGACGTTGTTCCAAGACCCAATGTGCATCCGGAGCATCACACCCAATCAATATTCCTACAAAATTACTTCGCAACCTCGGGAGGGTTATGTCCCTTGGGTGTTTCCATCGCTTCAGTTGGAGTTCGTTTAAAGGTGCTGCATGATCGATCGGAAGTTTCTTGGTCGTGTAAACTTTGTTGATCTTTATAGAACCCCGTTCATCTGATGAAAATACCTCTAAATTTACCTCCAAACATTCACAATTGGTAGTCCCGTTCACAGTCGCCACCTTTATCGAAGTCTCTTTGCCTTTAATACTCAACTGATTAATTAATTCTTCACATACAAGAGAAGTGTCCGAACCACTATCTAGAAGTGCATATGTTTCCAAACATCCTTTGGGACCGTACAGTCTGACTGGAACGATACCCAAACAAACCTTTGAGGAGTTCCAATCCTTAGCTTAATTCACCATATGACTATCAATATGCAATAATGAATTATGATTAACCTTGCAATACTCAACGTGACACTTGAAGCCTGAGTTGCATGACAGAGCTATGTGACCTTTCCTAAAACATAAGTAACATAGACCACGTTTTCTTACCTCGTGCCTCCTTTCCCTTACATTCATTTTTGATAACCTTGGACAATCTGTCGCCTCATGATCACCTACGCAGATTTCACAATGTGGTACCTTGACTGAGTTATTTGAGTCTCGTCTAATTGCATGAAAGCGTGATCTCCTATCCACTTGGCCTTCAGAATTCCTTTAACCGAACCTTGAGTTACACTGTACCAATCTACCATAACGGGTTCGGGCAATTCTGGCTCTCTCTTCTACGAAGACCACAAATTCTTCAAAGGTCGGCTCCTTCCCATGCATCATAATCTTATCGGCGACTTCCACCCACTTATTCTGCAATTCTAGTGGTAGGCATGAAACTATTATCTCCAAATTAGCCGTAGAATTGACGTCAGACATGTATCCCATTTCCTTCAACGTTATACATACATTACGTCACTTAATACGTCAGCTGATCCTCCGACAGATTTATGGTTTAGTAACTCAGTGATTAGTTCTCGTGCAACAAGACGCTCTTTACCAAATAAATCATATAAAATTCGTTTAGCCCTATCATAGCCTAAATGACTGGGCAAAGAAACGCAAGATTCAATTGCTGTTCTAGCCTTTCCTTTGCAATAGTATAATAAATACGACAGCAATTGACTCTTATCTTACAGTTTACTCTGTATAAGGCTATTAAACTGACTGATGAAACGGTAATACTGACCCGGTTGCCCATCAAAATACATCATATCGATCTTAGGTAAAACCATGTTACTAACCATTGTATGTAACGTGTCCTTCAGTTCGCCAACCCAATCGACCTTTGAGATGTTACATACGTTCCCTGAGTGACTATTACACCCAGTATCACAATCCAAATAATTTTCTACTTTAGCATTGAGCTCACATTTATCTACAGGTAACCGTTCTTCGTACTCGACAGCCTTGCATTCTAGTTCGGCGATATCAATCTCTTCTTGAAGATCTAACATCTTAAGTTGCCGTTCCAATTCAAGTCTCTTTTCTAAATTCCTTTTCCTCAGTAATGCCTTATCTAACCTTAACCTAGAAGCACATAGCTGGCTTGAGGACATACTATTAATACTAACATCATCACATTTATCATCATTAACATCAGACATACCACAAACAGCTTTAGAAATTTTACTATCCATTTCGTCATTTTCCTTCAGCCTTTTGCTCCGCGTTTCCATCGTATTGATTGTTCCAAAGCAATCGATTACCAAAACAATTCTGAGTTAATCCACACCAAACCGACCAATAAGATCAGGAAATTGAATCCAAATATCCAGGAAATCCAAGGTATAAACACAGAACCAATAATTGAAGAACTTTATGTTACGTCCAAGTTTTGCTCGTTCTAGTTATTGAAGTACGGACTATCGATCTACTTGCAAATTACGAACCCAAATTAATAACAGAAACAAACTCCAATTTGGACACCAAAATTATTCGTAATTCACAAATAATCGACCAAATGTCGTTCTAACAACAATAATTATAATAATTACAAAACAAACCTTCAATTTTGTAGGTTCTCGGAGCAAAACTCCCAAATACCAAACCAAAGATATAGAGAGCACCAAAATACCAAACCAAGGACAAACCAAAATGTCCGAAATAATGATATAAACAACCAAGTTCAAAGTTAAGTAAAACAATTACATCCAAAAACACAGTAAATTATTAATGTACAATAAAAAGGTTTTAATTTGCCAAATGTCTTCAGTTCTCCCGTAACAATCTGGTTGATTCTCTAGAGGAGGTTCCTGAGTGAAAACTGCCCCAAAATAGTTAGCCATAGCCTCTGCTTTTTCCTGATCTTCCTCTTTCATTACAGATTCACTTCCTACTTTAATTAGGTTGGGAATCCAGTGATGCATCCTTGTTCTGTAGTATATTCTCTTGGGCTGCTTGAGTGCAGATTGTGCCACCTGCATTTCATATTTTCTTTGAGCTTCCCGAATGTTCATTAAACACTCGTTTCTTGTCGATCTGTAGCACTCCATCGTACCTGCTGTGCCAAAGCGGATGTCAACGTCCCAGCATTTCTTCTTTTGTCTCAGTAAACGTCGAATATCCCGCCCTAACCAAGGATGTCCGTGCTTCTTTTTCTTTGGGACAGTCCAGGGTATCTATGGTTGAGTTACCCGATTGTATAACTGCCTGAATAGAGTCCATGCCTATTGTACTGATGCCTTTGAGTCAATTGACCAACATCATCACCGTGTGTGAAAACTAAATCTAAAAGAGAGGAAGATTTTCTTAAGTCGTATCTTGTGGGATCTCTAATGTGTTGAAATAATGCTAATCCAATCGAGGTTTCTAACAGTTTGCAGTCGAACGACGATATGGATGACCTTACTTCTAAGTTAACCCAGTTTATATGTGGTGCATTGAAGTCGCCTACTACAAGACTTTTACCGTTTTTACACCAAGACTTAAGGTTACTTACGATAAAATCATCTGCTACACATTCTGGACTGCGATATACTACAACTAATTCAATATCTTGCCGTTGGCATTTCAACTTACATCTCACCAGTTCACATGTCCCTGAAACACATGTGCTACTGTCTCAGCTAATCTTATGGTTAGGGTACTTTTCGTGTACAGAATAAGCACGTCTCCGCTACGGTTTAATCTATCAGCCCTACTGGTTATGAAACCAGTCAACTGGATTTCACAATCTATTACTTCTGACGTTAACCAAGTTTCCGAGACAGCAATAACGTCTGGGTTTTCTATATCCACCACTGACCTGAGCTTCGCCATTTTATTTAGTAGGCTGCAAGCAT
This sequence comes from Schistosoma margrebowiei, assembly GCA_944470205.2. Classification (NCBI taxonomy): domain Eukaryota; kingdom Metazoa; phylum Platyhelminthes; class Trematoda; order Strigeidida; family Schistosomatidae; genus Schistosoma; species Schistosoma margrebowiei. The sequence continues at coordinate 4,087,472 of OX104027.1, read as the reverse complement.
TTGTGTAGCATACCTTTAAGTCTGTGGTGAGCTTTCCCTTACCGCTCAGAGTGACTTGGGGATCGTTTCGCTCCGAACTTTTACAACTTAAAAACCCTTAAGAACAAGGTTTCGTTCCTCGTTTTGGCGACGTTCTTTTATCTCAGCTTCTGCAGCTCCTCTCTTCATAATCACGGACATATATTCCGGATCCTATCAGTTCACATGAATTACTTAGAATCAAGTTCCTTTCTTCCACCATGTTGAATGTAACCTTCAGGAGGCAGCTTTTCGGAGGACATTCGGAATCCACCTTTTTTCCTATTATATAAGGCCTACAAATACTGACTCCTGAAACTGTATCTGGGAATAGTTTACTTAATGATGTTTTAAAATGATTGAGATCGTGTTCAACTCTTGCCTTTGGTTCTTTATCTGAAGATTCTCTTATCTTATGGAAAATGACTGATCTCTCAGAGAGAACAGCTGCGTTTTGCCTTTGTCTTTTTCTTCCCATTTTTTTTCACCTTATGAAGTCCATTTGTCACCACTCAGTACAGCCACACCTGGACTACGTGGAGCGGTGACAGCTATATCCGGATCTTTTATTTCGACTAGAGGTGTATGACTGCCGGTGTCAATATCAAGTGGCACTTCATTCCTCTTTAATGTCAACAGAGATTCAACGTTCCAGTCAACCACAGTCAGGTGTTTAACGGGTCCGGTAGCAGCACTTACTACACTGAGACATTCATCTCAGTCAGTGCTCTTGTTATCATTGCATCCGCTATCGTTTTTCCTGCAGGCCAAAGCCAATAGGCTCATAGCCTCTTGAATTAGTACTTTTTTATCCGTACAGCAGAACATACAAAGCCAATGCGAGTTAGGCTTCGAGCATCTTTTGTAAGCCGTCGGACTTAGGCGTCTACATATTTTGTGGTACCACTTTTTACAATCGTCACATTGCATTCCCTCTTTCACGGGGAACAAACAATTTGGTTGCCCACATTTGTGAGAATTACCAATCATTATAATTCGATTTAAAAGGTTTAAAAAAAAACACAAATTAATCACAATGTGAACACAAGGGTTAGTCAGGGGTAAAAAAGTTACTCAGGACAAAATTTAGCAAAAAATTTCAAACTTTAACCAATGTTCTTCAAGTTAAAGTAGACCAAGAATGCTTTCTGGTGCAATAAGTACCCAAAGGAAGTATAATCACAACAAGTACAAAAATCACTGCCCTTTTTGAAACGAGCGCTACAATGTAACCTTGAATATTAATAAACACCGTACTCGCCTTCTGCTTGATGCAGCTTCTGATATTACTCTTATCAGTCAAGAAACATGGAAGAACATTGGAAGTCCCACAGTTTTTCCAACAACACAGCTGGCACACAGTGCATCTGGGGGGAAGTTAAATATTGTTGAAGAAGTGCCATGCACTGCTTTTAAAGGTAATGTAACAACAAATGCAAGAGAATGTCTTACAAAGAAGCCAGCACTCGACCTAATGGGGTTAGATCTTACAGAAACACTTAAACTAGCAGACCATTCTATTAACAGTATCTGCAGACGAATCAGAACATACAACACCCCAGAGTGGAGCCAGAAAAATGCCATGCTACAAAGACACCAAAACGTATTTAAAGAAATATTGGTGGAATGTACGAAGGCCAAAGCAGTGCTAACTCTAAAACCTGCAGCTGCTCTCGTTTTTCGACCTTAAAGATCTGTACCCTATGCTGCTCTTCCAATAGTTGAAAAGAGTTACAACGACTCCAGCAAATGTCTGTCATCGAGCCTGTGAACTTCTCGAATTGGGCTGTACCAGTAGTGGTGGTCAAGAAGTCGAATGGAAGTGTCCGTCTATGTGCAGACTACTCCACGGGATTAAATGAAGCTCTAGAGTCCCAACAGTATCCGTTGCCTTTACCGGAAGATCTCTTCGCTAAGCTGAATGGTGGCAGATATTTTGCGAAATTGGACTTATCAGACGCATATCTAAAAATCCCGGGATCTGATGAAAGGAAAGATCTTTTGACGATCAACACACACAAAGGGCTGTACTGATATAACTAACTATCTTTTGAGGTGAAGACAGCGCCCTCTATTTTCCAGCAAATTATCGATACCATGTTACAAGGTATTCCAGGGGCAGCAGCCTACTTGGACGACATCATAGTTATGGAGGTAGATAAAATGAACCTGCAGAAGTAACTGGACCACGTACTAGAACGCATAGCCGATTATGATTTTCGCCTCCGAGCGGAAAAATGTGACTTCTATATGCAGCAATTACGGTACCTTGTGTTCATAATAGATAAAGACGGAAGACGACTAGATACAGAGAACATTGAGGCAGTGGAAACAAGGTCTAGACCCAGGGATATTACTACTCTACGATCATTCTTGGGATTGGTCAGCCATTACGGCACCTTCCTCTCGGATCTACCTCGTCTACGTGCTCCACTAAACAGCCTAATACGAAAGAATACAGGGTGGAATTGGTCTGCAGACTGCCAAGCGTCTTTTGAGAAAATCAAGCAACTCCTGACTTCCAATCTCTTATTGAAACATTAAGATCCTTCGCTACCGATAGTCGTCGCTTCAGATGCTTCTAACTATGGTGTGGGCACAGTTATCTCACACATTTTTCCTGATGGGTCTGAAAAAGCTATCGTACACGCTGCCAGATCTTTGACAACAACCGAAAGGAACTATAGTCAGATCGAGAAAGAAGCTCTATCAATTATCTTTGCAGTGAAAAGGTTCCATAAGATGATATATGGTCGACATTTTACGCTAATAACAGACCATAAGCCACTACTTGCAGTTTAATGGATCAAAGAAAGGTATACCTGTATACACGGCAAATAGACTTCAATGTTGGAAAACTACACTCTTTGGTTATGACTTCAAGATCAAGTACCAGCTCACTACTGATTTTGGACAAGCTGACGCTCTATCTAGACTGATTGATTCACAAGTAAAACGGGAAGAAGACACATTGGTGGCAGCAATCGAGACGGAAACAGAAGTACATTGTGTCTTGAAAGACGCAGTTGATGGCTTACCAGTTACTTTCTAGGCCATCAAAGAAGCCACGGAAAATGACAAGACTTTAAGAGAAGTTAGTGGTTATCTTCTCACCAAGTGGCCGAACCGTCGTTTTCAAGGAGAAATGCTTCAATATTTTCGCCGACGAGTCTCTCTCATGATGATCGACTAATGTATTAAGTTTGATGACAGAATTATTGTTCCTAAAGCATTACGCTAAAAGGTTCTGAGACAATTCCACAGCGGTTATCCTGGTATCAATAAGATAAAACCGCTGGCTTGAAGTTATGCATACTGGCTTATGATGGATCAAGATATCGAAACCAGATGCCGCAATTGCTCATCGTGCCTACAAGCAGTCAAAGTCTGAGCAAGTGTGAACCGAAACGGTGGGAAAAGCCGAACAGTCCCTGGGAGATGCTGCACGCAGATTTCGCCGGTCCGATACGAGGAAGAATGTATCTAGTCATAGTAGACGCGCTCACAAAATGGCCACAAATCTACGCCATGGTGAATTGTTCAGCCGAAGAAACAATCTGCAAATGATCCGACCTGTTTAGCTGCTTTGGAGTTCAGCACACTTTAGTGACCGATAACGGCTCACAATTCACTGCGCAATCATTTAAGCACTTCTGCTACGTTATTGGCATTGTTCGCATACGATCTTCTCCGTACTATCTTCAATCAAATGTTCAGGCAGAGCGCTTCGTGGATACATTGAAAAGAGCACTACTGAAAGAGGGAGGAGTAGGGACAACTGTGCAGGTGATCGCAAAAATTTTCACATCCTAAAGATCCACCCCTGACCCAAATGTTACAGACGGCAAATCTTCCGCGGAAGCCATGTTTGGGAAACGTATTCGAACCGTCTTCTATGCCATGTTGCTATCCAAATTGGTGGATGAGCGCAGTCACGATCCAAGTATCCGGAACTTCAGTGTTGGCGACAAAGTTTACATCGGGAAGAATCAATGGAAGCCGGGAGACGTTGTGCAAAAACTGGGAAGAGTTCTGTATAGAATTTGAGGATTTTTTAAAACATTTATACGACACAAAAATCAAATCCTTAAGGACAAAAGAACGGTGCAGACTCAAAGTGACCGGCCGATTTTCCCGTTAGATTTAATCTTAGATGCACTATTGTCACAAACGTCCAGGAACACTGAAAACAAACCTTGGACAAGGAAGACGACAAAAATAATGGGACGCTGTCGCAATCCAGTTGTCAAACTACAAATAGATCTCAGAAAGAAATCGTATTCAGGGTAGTTGTTGGGTCCGATTCCGGTGATATTCAACGGAGCCTCCAGTAGCTCAAAAAGAGCCAAATGGTCTTAGCGAATCACAGTGTGATGAAACGTTCGAGAATTCCAGCGTGGCGTGCTACCATTAGTCGGTAGCATAATATGACGTTAACGGATTGGTTGAAATATGATGTTGATTTAACAGACGCCATCGTCTATAACTACCCTCGATTTTCTGTACAAAAATGAAACTTGGGATAAAGTATTTTCTCTCATACTTGTATCTTCTCTCTGAGGTTCAAGTCGTTGTGTAGTTCTAGACTGCGGGTTACCGGAATAGCCTAATAAACTAATATAGCGTTCAATCTACAAGACTTATCACACTTGTTCTTCGAGTCCGTTTTATAAATATAGTCGGACATATCTCATGGCATCACTTGAAACATAAACCGACATAAGAAGATAGTTCAAGATCATAAATAGAAGAAATCCATTGCGTATTAGTGTTCACGAAGGCACTGTTGAATTGATTCATTGTAATTAAATTTAATGCACTTCAAACTGGAATTTTCAAAAAAAAATGTTACACTGAAAATAATGAAATATTTCTGAGCCATATGATGTTATCGAGTGTACAACAAATAGGTTCCTGTAAGAATATCTTAGAACAACACACGCAAGCGAACAATATTGTTTTCAATTACATCGTCATCACGCTTTACTTTAATATACATGAACTTACATAAGAAAATGCAAGCCAATCAGGACAATATGGGTCAATAATCACAGTGAAATAGAATATGTCTCTACACATAATAGGTTATAGTACAAGTTGATAGTAGGAAGTCAGGTGAACTGATAGTGGTAAGAATAATAAAATACAATAACAAAACTCTTATCAATAGTTAAACGTTGGAAATAGCAGGTCAAACGTCGGTAAATAGACTTGGAACAGTCATCACAAAACATTAAAATCATTACGTAATAAGAAGTGTGTAAATAATTAGATAGTGAAGAATACAAACGGAAAGAGGCGGAAAATTACAAACAAATAATGGATGTGGAAATATAGGTTAACGATAACACAAATAGAATAAAATAAATAATGATGATAATACAATTTTAAAAAAAAATCCGTTAGTTAAGTTATAACTGGCCATGGAAGGGATGGGGGGTTTCGTATTCATGTATATTAGAGTAAAGCCTGATGATGATCTAATGGAAAACAATTTTTCGCTTATATGTGTTGTTCTAATTTTCACAATATTAATCTTTAAGAATATCTTAAACGATCATTATTTCAAAAAAGGTTATCGAAGAATTTTGTACTGCCTACAAAGACTTTGAATTCTCTAACGGTTACTGATTACGATTAACTTTAACATATTCTCTTAAGTTTTTTTCTAATTTGATGCTCTGCATATCCATATTATAGTGTCTACTGCTTTATCATTCACACAGTAATATAATATACTCTTGTGGGCCTGAGTAATTTTACATTGGTTTTCAGGAGAACCAGACACCATCCGGATTTCACGTAAAAACCCAAACAGTATAGCTCAACCCAGTTTAGCAGGGGAACCAGACACCGTATAGGCTTTAACGCTATAATCTGAAGCTAGACCACGAATGAAAACCCGGAAGCACCGGATGGCCGTTTCGTTCTAGTATGGCACTCCTCAGCAGTGCACATCCACGATCCTGCATCGTGCGAGATTCGAACCCAGTACCTACTGGCTCCGCGCGCGAGCACTTATTCATTAGACCACTGAGCTGGTGGATTCGATCGAGACGGTGTTTTCAAGAGTTCCTCAAAGAACTCTACCCATCTGTCCTTCAGTTTTTGAATATTCATGATTCATCCATTTTTTTCGTCCCATATTGGTCTCTCTGGTTAACTATGACATTTAGTTGTTTCATATTTCTTTCACTTGCAGCCTTTTCCACCATCGTTGCTACTTTTTCCACTTATTTCTGCTTGTTGGCTTCATTGCTCTTCTTCACTTGTCCGTTTACTTCCATGTTCTCAGCATTAGCCTTGAATTTCTCAGCTAATGTTCGACTGTGGTTATGTGCTGAATTATTGTTTTGTCTTTTTTTGATATTTTCCAGTGGTTTTAGGGATATTTATTTCTCATGATCATGCTTCTTGCGGCATAGCAACTCCTGACACGTCGAAGTTAATACTTCTTTGATACTTTTCTAGCAGTCCTCCATAATGGTTTCTTCTGCCTTCGGTAGATTTTGTAAAACTTGGAATCTGTTGTTTGGAGCTATTTTCAATTTGTCGAGTTTGTTAGCATCTCGCTGTTCTCTCAGTTGTCCAGTGTTTCCTTGGCTTGTATTTCAACTTGACCTCCAACAGGTGATGACCTGAATCTATGTCAACTTCTCTCCTGCTTCTCACATCTTTCATTGTCCTTCAGAACTTTTTACTGATGTAAATATGATCTATTTGAATCTCTGTGATGTGATCCGGTGAAATCTATGTAGATTTGTGCATACGTTTGTGTGGAAATATTGTGCCACCTATGACCAATTTATGTATGCACATAGATTTGATTAGGTTTTTCCTTGAGCAATTCGCTTCGATTGACAGCAATCTTTAGTGGAACTGATCTGTATCGTCGTCACTCCTATAGTTGTTAGGTGCATAACACTGGAAAACATTCATTGTAATTCCCTCCTTCTTTGTTGAAATTGATGTTTTGATGATTCTGGATCCGTGCGATTTCCGTTCTACAAGAGCATTCCATGCTTCTTATGACAGCGTTCAAGAAACTCCCTGAGCGTGTGGAGCGTTTTCCCTCTACGTGACCGGAGTATAGTAGCATCCTTCTCCTATCTAACTTTTGCTGTTCAGCTTGGATTCAATGAGTTTCGCTGATTGCAAATACTGTCAATTTGACTGGTCTGCCCAGTCTCACACATAGTCCGAATATTCTGTATACCTACGAAATTGTTGCTCTTACTGTAAGAACAGACAATGGCCTCGTGACTTTCGAAGAAACTCGGCTTTCACCACGACGCTTCTTAACTCTTTTAAATGAAGACCGTCTAACTCCCGGAGCACAGTTTTAATGGTTCGAATTAATGATTCTGGTTAGCGTTTTTAATCGAGTTGGTTTTCTTCGGGATAGGGTCGCTAATCTCATGCCTAACTCTTCTCCAGATTAGCTACTTGAGGAGTTAAACGACAAATTGTAGGTGCATCCAATTCCAAAGTCTCCTAGTGTATGCATCTTAGATAAAGCCCCACCATTTATGATAAAATCTGAGTCTAGTAATTTATTATAGAACCACATTCACCAGCATTTACTTCTGTTATGCATCAGCTGCCTTGTGAGCTATTTTGTGGAGCTCCACACTAATTCACTTTGACATAATTTTTAGCCCATAAGAAAAAAATAAACACAATTCTTCGAGATCGTCTGCAAACAGAAGTAGGCTACGTTTGACTAGAAAGAGTTACGTTCGACGATTTGGTGTTGGTGGCTGGGGAAGGGATCAGAGCAATCAAACGGGGTTTTTAGACCCCTTAACATGCAAGCTTATCCATAAGAAATCGGTGGGCAGTTCGTCACTCAAGAATTTTTCCATAACCAAAGAGATAACTAGAATAATCTTTATTAGCCGATAATGGATCATACTAGTCTTATCTCCAAAACTGTAACGTTGTATGACGCCCTCAGCTTTCCAACAGTAAGTTTAAAAACATACAATATGGTTAAAATAAACACACTTAAAAGAAGTAGAATATATGGACTATAATATTTAAAAAAAATGAAATCCCGTATAATTCGTGACATCTCGAATACGTGGAGGCATTTATATACTTACTAGTATTCAAGCATGTGAAAAAGGTAGAATTTACTGGGTTACCAGTCACGCCCATGACTCTCAAAACATTGCCATTTAAGAATTCTTTACAATTCGCAGAAGTAAGACTAAAAACGTTTGGTATAGTTTTCGAGTGGTATCTAAGAGTGTTATGCACGTTTGCATGGTATATCAACATTATGAGTTGCTTTAAAGCGTTTACTGGAACGGCGAACTGTAACGACGATGGGATGACTTCTGTAATTATTATTAGATAATTTAGATGATCACTCCATGATGTGGTGCGAACATACTCTGACCAGCATAGCATGTTAAGGATTATCGAGAATTTGCCACTACATCACTGATAAATTCCAGTTCATTACGAGGCAAATAAAATCTTGTGTAATATTCATAGCATTGTATTTTGAAGCAAATGCATGTATAATAATGTTTGAACAATGAATTTTTGACATTCAGAAATTCACCGTTCCATTAGCCTCAAGATCAGTCAAACCCATTGGACCATAGTCCAGACAAATCTAAAATACCTATCATCGACAGGGATGCTCTCGGTTTTTTTCACACTCCATGTCTCCATTTTTCAAGCTTCGTACTTATCAGTGCAAGTTCATTTCTAAGAATGTGGCAGTGAGAACATCATCTTTACTTACGTAAAATCTAAATGATTCTACCGGAAAACGATCATAATGTCAATTAAAATTAGATGGTAGACGGTTATGTTGTCTACTCATAGTGAAAGTAAGACAAACCATTTGTTTTCACTTGATTTCCTCTATAAAATGTTGTAAATGAGTTACATTAATGTATCATTGGAAAGCAACATTGCTCATTTTAAATAGGATTCATATCAAACTTACCACACAATAATGAATATCATGTAACTTGATCGACTAATTACAATATGATGACAAACAACACGAAAGTACATTCAATGATACTTCTACAATAAAATAAGTAGAATTGTAATAGATCTGATGATTATATTTAATATGCACATACATAATCGTGAATGAATCCACAAGTAACACTACTCAGTATTAACAACTTTAGGAGGACGCAAAATGTACAGGTTGTTTTCAGCTCAAACTAATACGGTTCATCGAGGATAATACGTTCTTGTTGGACAATGTTTTCTTTTAAATCACTTCAAACATACCTTCTGCCTGTCATCAACATTATGTTCACACAACGAACAATTAGTGATTACTAATGTTCAACTGACATCACTATATCTCTCACTAGCTTCAAATAGCAATAAAACGAGTGTGTGTATTTTAGTGAAGAAAGGTTTCTTCTTCACGGCATGATATCGTCGGGGTTAGCAATCATATTGGTGGGTGATTTGTTAAACATGTAGTAGTATGTGGTAAATTAGAGGTGTTTTACAAAATTATCAAAGGTAATCAAAGGTTTGTATCTGAGGTGGTGAAGACGATTTGCAGCTCAAAAGGATGATTTTGATGACGTTTTGTACTCTGAACTGGATGGTTTGGTTGTAAACAAAGAAGAATACGTCAATAAAAGCCAGGAAACAACTTGAAGATAAGAGCACACACAAACTGATGGATATACATCCTGTCAAAATATTAGACCAACGAATCACAAAAACTTTAAACAAGCCAGTCAAAGCAGGAAAAATAACAAAACAATAGCAATGGAGAATGAAATGTAATGAACCAGTACTACCTCGATTCTACGGCAGATCAATAATACACGAAACAAAGGTTCCACTACGTACAATTGCAGCACTCCCCGTAACATCAACATACGATTTGTTAAAAGAAATTTCACGAATACTGAAACATTGAGTTTATCCATCAAAACCCTACTTCGAATCTCCTACACAATACCAGAACCAAATTAAGGATATCCAAATCAACAACGACAAACTGACGATATCCTTAAATGTAACAGCGATATTCACCTTAAATGAACCAGGATTAGCAAAGGAAACTATATCTCTTCTCCTCATTAACGACACAAACCTCATTATGTACACAAAGCTTCAAATTCAAAGTATATTAGATCTCATCGAATTATGCCCACCAACATATTTTCCTATCAACAACAAAATCTATGAACAAACAAAATGACACCAATGAGATCACCAATATCAGGATTCATCGCAGTAGCATTGATGCAAAGGCCAGAAATCGCGATATTACCAGTGATCAAGCCGAAAATTTGAATTCGCTATGTAAACGACACTTTTTTCATCGACAAAAGGAATGAGCTGGAAAACACTCACAAGCTGATCAACAACGTCTTCGATGACATCAATGGAAAAGTAGTCAAACAACAAACTATCATTCATGAAAATATTATTCACTGGAACCGAAACAAAAACAGGAAACTCAAGTGTATAGGAGACCAACCCATACAGATCAAATTATCAGCTACAACTACAACAACGCAAGATCTCATAAACTCAACTGCGTACACACTTTGTTCCAAAAAGCGAGGACACACTGCAGCACACTGGCAGCACGAAAGAATGGAGAGAAATATTCGATAACCATCTTACAAAAGAACGGCTACTTGAAAAATTTCATCAAAAAAAATCAGCATTATCAGAAGCAAAGCCAAGCACAGAAATCAATAAAAGGATCACCCTTTCATATATAAAAGGCATACTCAAAACCGGAACGAGACGTCTAAAAGCCTTCCGTATATGTGTGGCACAGAAACCGACAAAATCACAACAATCAATGCTATGCAAACAAAGGATGAAATAACAAAGGGAGAAACATCAAACATCATCTACAAAATAAATTGTGCCAAATGAGAAAAACACTACATCGAACATAGCAGATGCACTCTTCGCTTTCGCCTACATGAACATCAACTAGCAATCAAACGCTATGATACTTCCTCATGTGAAAATCTTGGACATAGAAAATTCCGTAATGACCTGAGAATTTTTAAAACCATGGCACACAGGTCAATCTGCAATCAACAAGCACATTGAAGTCGATCCAATTTATCAACCAATCAGTAAAGTTATGCGCAGATATAGAAACAAGAATCAAACCAGTGGGAGACACAATCAAAACAAAGAAGTAAACCAATTTAAGGTCAATAAGAACCGATCAACATCGAGGTGTAGAGAAGAAACTGTGAATCACATGTGTAGAAATTCAAACACTTCACTTCTATCTGAAGTTTGTGGTGATGATGTTGTTCAGAAGAACGATAACAGCTCCACAACCATCCACACCATCCAACTCATAGAATAAAACTGCTTCAAAAACGTTTGAATCGTTGTCAGTAGAAAAGATGATATTGCTGATAAGTTTATACATTCAGTCGGAAAAATTTCAGGAATGTTAAGTAATAATCTATGAACAGAAGAGTGATATTTCAATGTATTTAAAGTTTTGTATTACTGACAGTGGACATGGGTTGAAAACCATCCTCCAGACGTGTTTGTTGAATAATATTCCGCTCATCGTCAGTTGTTTCTTCAGTGAATATTACTCTGGCTAACGTCAATAGGGAATGAATTAAATTCTGTGTGAATCATCACCAACTTTGTTTGTGTGAAAAAGTGGGTCTGTGAAATGTAACATATGTAATATCACGGCATGAAGTGATGATTTGAGTGTGTATATTTGCGTCTGCTTGTGTGTTAGATGTATATGACAAATTAACAGATTATATGAATTTATTTCGATTTCTCAGTTTTGTTTCGATCAATTCATTCAAATAATTGGGACAATGTTTAGAGATGTGTGAAATCAGCTAACGAACACAATGAAAAATAAGATGTCTGTGAAGAGGATAGCATCACACATACACTTGGATATGCATAAATTTTATTTCTTTAGGGTCCACAATCAACTCATTTTACAGACAGCATCATTTGATCATTGATAATGAATTATGAAAATAATCATTGAACTAAAATCTCGTCAAAATGAGCTACTGGACTTGTGATCTGTGTATCAGAAACATAGATCATATGTACCATCAGGATCCATCCTCTTCTTTGTGTGATGTTATATCGTAATCTTTTCCTGTTTATTTAGCTTCAACTCATTTATTTCAAACGTTTTGTGAACTTAATTTTATGCAAAGTGTACTGACCAAAAGGAGTAATACTTGAAACTGTTATTTGGTTTACACAATTCTCAATCGTCAATTTTCACTGAACTAATCATGTGTTATTGAAAGTTGAAGCTCAGTTCCAAAACATGCAATGAGAGTAAGTGATTTAGGATTGAATCTGAGAAAACTCACTAGGTGGTTTGTCAAGTGATCTATATTGATAGATTGAAATATATTACTGAGTCTCTAGAAAGCAAAGATCATGTTCATTTTCGTATTACTTGCTTAAGTCCTTTCATTGGTGTTTTGAACTGCACATTATCCATGTTTAATCGATATATGTGTGTCCTTTTAGGGTTGTCTCAATGTTGCCTTAATTCACAAGCACTGTAAGTGAGGATGGATGGTGGACACCAGTTGTATTTCATTGCAGTGTCGATGATCAACGCGGCGATTCAATAGGAACAATAGATATCAATCTAGACTACACCTTGTCGTTAACACAGTGTGTGACTGTACTGAGTAAACAAGTGTATGACGAGATGGCGTATGATGCGAATGATGCTTGCTTCCAGTTCCGGTAGATTTATTTCAACTTATTCAGAAATGATCAGTTTTCACAACTTCGTATAAACGCCAAACTCATAGTTCTTCAATGTTATCTTCACAAAACGTCTTAAAATTCATGTGCGGTTCTCCACAAGTAGGTTTGTTGTGTGTAATGTCGTGTCATTTTGAATATTATCATATTATCTCTATAGAGTTATGGTAGTTCGATTCTTTCAGTGTATTATGATATTTAAACTATTATGTTACTTTGACGTTGAAATATGACATTATGAGCACTATATACACGTCATTACATTCACAACTCATTGGACAATCATCCTGTTATTCAGTAACGCAGAACGACTTTGTGCCTGAAGTGAGCTGCTTCCATTTGTTAATATTGTCGCTTCATTTTGCTTCATTTGTGTTTTGCTAACCAAGTGGCTGACGTGACGATTTTAACATTTACACTATCAGTCTACATTTCGAACTTCGTAGATGGAGTTTGATGAGCACTGATGAATGGATCAACATAACATTGCTTAATGTGAGATCACATACTACAAATCAGCATTTCCATCGGAATTGGCTTCTCCTGAAGCTTGAATAATCCACAAATTCTTGACATAACAACCGACAATTCGAAACAGCGTATTGTCGTTTTTCACTTATCAAAAATCACCTCAATCAATATCATTCTGTATTGAATGGCTTTTTTTGAATTATCTAACACATATCTTCCCTTAGGACACACTACTGAATGTAAGTGAATACTTTTAATGAATGTCCGGCCTCATACTAAGTGATCTGACCATAAACCAATCAAATGAAATGAACAGGAAGAACAATCATAGAATTGTACAATGAGTACGCATCGATCAATAAAATTGTGGATTATAATGACAACAATAAGCTGAATAATAATAACAACAATAATAACAATGGTAGAATAGTTCAGATTATTTTATTATCCATCTACGAATGATTCTTTATGGAGAAACTGATTTCAGTTCTATTGAAAAAGTAAGACGATATTTATTGTCAAATTTTAATTCAAAATCTATTCGATCTACGGTCAAATCTGATCGCCTACATCAAACCATACTATTCAACTTCACTCAATATTTAATAGACATTTATATATCCAGAGTGTCGGGAGAAGATCAGGTTATTCCATTATGAATTTATATTAGGCTTGCTACACTATAATAGTGAATATCATAAGGTTCAATCAAATATAAACAAGTAGATGCATAAATAATAGAAAGTGGCATCATTGATTGGACAATGATATCTTCTAGATCAATCGAACATACCTCGGAAACTTAAAGCAAATCAATAAGAACTACGTGTTTTCCATTCCATCATCACAATTTTGTATTGAGACAGTTTCAGATAGATAGTCTAATTTGAAAATATTCACATATTTCAAATAACCCTTCTAATTCAATCATTCAACTGAAGTAAGAATAAATATGTTGTAGAAAAACATAAAGTTACTATCGTTCGCGGTTTCTTGATAGCTACTTACATAGTGAAATATTAACTTCAAAGAGTACCTTTCGGCATGAAAGTGGCTATTGTGATGATAACTTACAGTTCATCAGGATGAATAGTTATTGATGAACCTTGAATTTAACATGGTTACTCGAATCAATTGAAATACAATCACTTGTACGAATTCTATCTTTCTACATACATTCATTTATCGATGTTGGCTGACCGTGGTCAACCTATTCAAAAATGTTTGTCACGTATTTCTTTTTTCGTGACGCAAGTTATGAGGCTAGAATAGATCAACTCATCGTTGTCCGGTTTTACAGAAAAATAGTATCTACGGTTGAAAAAAGTGTATGTTTTCATTGAATGCTGAATAAGTTTGATAAGAGCAGTTGAGTGAAGTAGACCAACTTGTCGAAGAAATTAGGCGTTTATGATATGTCTGTCATTTGATATTGAAACAGGTTTTCGTAAATTAACAGTGGCGAAAACATTCACACAATCACACGCTTGAAGATTCAACCTCGCGGAAACCTTAAAAATCCTATCATATGTTTTACTAGAATCTTGTTTATTACTATGACCACCAATTTTATTGCTGAATCTGTATTCATATCTCTATCCAACGTTCGCTCATAATGCTGTATTCAACCTGAAACTTAGTGAAAATGTGGATTGCGAATATTTGGATCACACAAGGAATTTTAATTTCTTCAGAAATGAAGGTGTAATTCACTGACAAAAACCAACCACCTTGCAACCAACAGGCACCGAACATTGTCCAACACTATCAAAATATCTTTTCAATACCATTGATTATATGTATAAATTCGAAGTTATTGTGACAGACCTTGCCGACAGTCTATTTCAACATTCATCTACGAAAGCTTTCTTACGGAAATATTCTATTCCATCTTGTTGCACAATTACGACACATTTAATAAGCAATTCATATTTCAAAATTTATTTGATCTTCTTTAATATCCACTCTCTTCCGCGAAACGATGATACCTGACTCTCATCAATATTCAACACAAACATACATTTCGTCAACAAGCAAATGTACGTAATAGAATATCGTGTACTAATCAGTTTACCTCTTACACTGATTGATATAAAACCATAATGTGGTGTTTGAACGAACTAATAATACCCTTGTACTCACTGAATGCTTGATTCCGAATTCCGAATACAATACATTTGTTTGTGCTTGTGTCTCACTTCTTAATTCAATTGCGTTATCTCTGAGACTCTCAGTTCGTACTATAATTCAAATAATTCAAAACATTATACTGCGTCGCGATTGAGCCTGCAATGGAAAAGTTAGATATTCATTCAACTTCTGAAGCTTTTGAGGATTACTTTGAAAGGTTTGAAATCTGGGCTGTGACCAAGGAAGATGATGAGGATGTTAATATCGTGGTATATTTTCTCACATTCAGCGGTAAAGAAGCATACAGCATATTAAAAACTCTGGCTATGCCGGAAAAGCCCATTTCCCTTCTTTATACAACTCTCAAGGAATTAATACTAGACTATGTCAAGTGTGCGAATTTCGATTGCAGTAAAAAAGGGAAATTTCCTAAAACGATTCATTAGGACATCAAAAATTTTACTACATCACGTTATCCGAATCCAGTGTATACACAAGTTTATGCAGATAATTCATCGAGGAGTTGCAGTGCGTTTCACGAAGATTGGCGCAAGTTTCGTCAATGATTGTCCTGTGGCAAGTCCAACGCTTTTAATTCATGTAAATTTCGTAATTCTAAGTGCTTTAAATGTGGTGATATTGGATATATTCAGTCAGTTTGTAATACTAATGTTCGTCTTATTGCAACTAGTTTTAGGACTTGTTATTCTGATTCTACCAAGTCGAGTGTTTATAATGATGATTTATCTTCATCAACGATTGCAATAGACAGTGTAGAGTCACAAAGCAGTTCAGAGTTAAATCTAATTCAGAATTCATGCGAAACATTTTCTAACCAATAGATTTATCAGAATTCTCATGCTATTGTACCAGGTATGGTTTTTCCTAATGATTCACATATTTCTGATGAAATTCCTTGCAAATCTGAAGAAAATATGTTGAGTGAACATAATTATGATAGAAAACATGATGTAGTTTGGATAGATGCTAATTTTTCTAATAATCTATTACTGTGCAATGATATTCCTAATAAATTCCATGAAAATGTGTCCGAAGAATTGAATTCTGATGTCATATCATATATTACCTATCTTCATAATGCATTTGATTCTTGTGAAAAACCTGTTTAATGCAAAGCACAAGTACTAAATCACCTCGATTTTGATGACAATCCGGATGACTTCACATCAACTGCTGTTTACCCTTATCACAAAACAGTTCTAATGTTTACTCTACACAATGTGAGAAATATGTTTTAAATAAAACCACATCATTCATAACTTGCGGATATAAAGATCCAACATTATTTCGTGAGGGAGGATAGTGTTGAAAAATCTGTGGTTCGAATTCTAGATATAATTGATTTGAGTACAAAACCGACATGCTGATTGTATACAATTCAAGGTGAGTCTGTTCCGATTTCGTTTGTTAATTCCAATACTAATGAGCACATTCTAGATACTACAACGTTTTTATACAACACATTAACAGACAGACTCAGGATGAACTTAACAAGAAGACGTAAAACCGATTACAAACACTTATATTTCTATTTGAGCTTTGGCGGATGTGGTGTTTGAACGAACTAATAATACCCTTGTACTCACTAAATGCTTGATTCCGAATTCCGAATGCAATACATTCGTTTGTGCTTGTGTCTCACTTCTTAATTCAACTGCGTTATTTCTGAGACTCTCAGTTCGTACTATAATTCAAATAATTCGAAACATTATACATACTCAAAACATTATGTGTAGTTTATCATTATGACCATAGACAAAGTCTCATTGTCAATACACATGAAACATTTCGATTAGCTCATTCTAAAACCATCTGAGTTATCCATGATGCTTCCATAGATTAATATAATGATAACGTATAATTAGGTAGTTTTATAAGAAAACCATCACTAGACTCATTTTAAATAAGATGGTAATGGTTACAGTGTTCATTCACAGCTGAAACTGGACCTTCTATGAAATGGCATGCAAACTATTTTTAGCTTTCACTTCATTTTGTTTTCACAAAAGTAGTACCATTTTTTATAATGAATATTTCATTGATCTGTGTTCCGTGTGCGTAGGTGACTGTCGGTCATATGAAATTATTATTAGAAAGCAACATTGTTTGTGCCGACTACGATCCATATTAGTCTGCTTATACAAAAGAGTATACCAAAATATTTGATTGATCAGTAAGATTGTGGGGATAAACAAAAATTATTATTTCTGTGATAAGAACTGAACTGAATTGCCTAGCTACAGTCTTCATTTTGAACAGTTTTAAGAGGAAAACAGAAGCACATGTAGAGTTCAGGTCAAACAAATAGGGTTCGTTGGGAATAATAAGCTCCTGACATTTTCTGGATGACTTCAACTATTCTCTTAAGTAGCGAAACAGAATATGGTATAGAGTAAAGTAGAGATGCAAAAGATGAGTATCCACGTGACCAGAATAAGCAAGACAAAATGCGAAGAAGTGAAACAACGAACCATGGATGATTGATATTGTGAAATAAAAATCACTTATTAAGACTGTCCTATTCAATTTTGTCATGATTACATAAACTGTTGGAAGATACTTGACATGGCTGAAAGTGCAAGTTGACTTTTGAGACTTTCCTGAAGGCGTTCCTTGCCATAGGAAACAGTTGGAAACGCTGAATAAAAAAAGGTTTTCAAGGATTTGAAAAGTCTATTTTTTAAAATACCAGAGCGAAGTCTTCCTTGAATTTCATGTTCGAGTGTCTAAAATAAATTAATCTCATCTTTGCTTCTTCGCGATGGGTAACATTTATAAATAAGTAATTCAGTAATACATGTGAACTTATAGGGACTGTTCAGCTTGTTCATCTGGCCAATTTTCTTGATAAAATTGAGATCAAGTACAGTCGAATAATAATCTAGAATTTATCACCTGATATTGCAATGAACATTATACGTCATGTCAAATCACATCCATCCACACCTAATACTTTTTTTATTTTTCATAATTGTCGAAACTGGTCATCATTGTAATTGAGAGCTGTTTTGGGTTCGATATTGAAATATGCACATATTAGTAATAAATACGAATAATTTGTTGGTCTCCATTGAAGATTTAGTGAAGAAGAAATAAGTATTTGGAGACGGAATAATTTTAGTCAGTAATAATAGAAAACACTGACGTACAGTATGTGTAAGGAATATATTGTTTCAATGACTATTTTTGTGAAAACTGCATAGCATTATGCAGACAGTAATGAATGTACGTAGTGTAATATATAACCCATGAAATATGACAACCTTTTGCACTGTCATCATGAAAATTACATTTAGAATTTTGGATATTGACTTATTATTATGATTATGATTAATGACTTCATTCAATATTATGTGTTTGATACCATATAGAATTTTCAGCACATGTTAAATCAGTATGTTTCTTTTGTTGATAAAACAGAGATAACAATTAAAAGTGCTGATAGCTGCATACATAAGATGGGCAGATAAACTACTTGTAATTGAATGAAATGTCTCATTGAAAAGATAAGAATCTGTACGATCTGAAATATGTGCTCATCTACGACAAAATGTTCGTCACGGAATATATATTCGAGATAAGGTATTGTACACCTTTCGTGCTTTTAATGGTATACATGGACTCTAGTCGGTTAACACCTCGTTCTTCTAGAATATATACAAAAAAATGAATGGAATAAATGGCTAATATGTAATAACATATCACCCGTCAGCGTTCATCAAGACATTAGTTGTTTACGCATAACCAATTTATTACTGACTTTAGAAGATCCACCACACATATATGAAGGAATCGACAAATTATAAGAATTGGTGTCTCGTAACTCTAAAAGCATGTAGCCTATTTATGTAGTTAATCATATTGCGTACTTCCAACAGATTTGCAAATAACAATATGCAAAATAAACAAGTAGGTGTAAGGATACATCCTACATGATACTTTATAATCCTAATCATCCTCTTCATCAGACCAACAACTAATTTACATTAAAACATACACATAAACGTTTTCTTCTCATAATTAGACATTGATCAACGGCACAGAATTGGAAAAGTAACGTGAGAAACAATTATGATGTTGGCGAATTAATGAAATTATGCAACAACTGCTTACTTGATTACAGACTATGATAGTCGAGGAAATAACCGTTTGGTTTTTGTCGACATCTTTTTTTAATTTAAAAAGCTATACGTTTACTGTATCAAGAGGAAAACTAGTTTTAAATACCACGCAAATACAAAGATTCTTGATTTATTTCACTAAAATTGTTATTCGCTTACCAAATTGTAGACTTACATCCATCCATCCCATTTTCAAGGTTTAGTATGCATGACAGATAACAATTAATACAACATCAAATGATGCATAGAAATAATTCGTCGAAATACAAAAATAGAAATCAGTCTTCTTCTTCTTCTTCTACTTCTTAAGTGTTGGGAATTTTATTATGTTTCACATACATTGATCACTGTTGTATTTATATATCTGTGTCTAGATCAACAAACATTTCACTCGTATAGTGTGGCGTGCTACTTATATTGACATCAGTAGTATATAACACCAGTCAGGAACGTAAAGTCTGGTAGCACAAAATTGGGAAGAACAAGAAAGGAAGAACAGGAATAGAAAGTGATTAGTATGGGAATGTAAGAACAATGATGTCCGAGACAATTATTGAACATTTTGCAAATTAAGTATCATAGCATGGTTTTTCTATTTTACCAAGTAACTCTGTAACTGTTTGCTAAGTATAGCTCGGTTGTCCTCACCTGTGTTCTCCTTCACTTCAGTATAATATGATGGACAAACGGAATGAATGTGTCTTTCTTCAGATGTTTGAATTTCATATTAATCATTGATGAAATCGCCTGACAGACTTTTGTATTAAAATAAAATAAAAATGTGAAAGTGTACATTTTGACTTTCAATCAAACGTTTTCGCTACTTTGCATCGGCACTGGACCATAACGACACAATCCTCAAAGCTGAACACGAGACTACTCGGAAAATAGATATTCAATATTTAACGACGATAAATACCTGACGATGCAGAAGGCGGTAACAAGGATTTTAATTAATTCTAGTTGATCGAATGACATGGCTCGGATTTTCAAACGTGTTCCTTGTTGAATGTTATATTATTTATTCGTATTAAAAATATCATTCTGTCTCTGGTCTAAGCTTGTTCTACATCATGTGTTGATGATTGTTTCGATATGATGATTTGGTCCAGACGATGGTATGATTTCTACGTAAGATCTTATAGATCAGGCAGCTATATCATGATAAGTCTACAAATTTAGGATTACATCTATTATTAGCGCAGTACTAGTATCATAGTACACCATGATTCTACAACTTTGATTTTAGTCAATGAAATTAAATGAACGCATCATTGATAAATAAATTCACAGAGAATTACAACAGACTGCTTTTTTTGTGAACATATGAGCACATATTTTGTACTACAAGATAATCAATTTATTTTTTTTTCATATCACAATAAGGCCCCATCAAAGGGAGTCAATATTTTTAACCAACAGTGGATAAATACCAGCTCATGTTGTCAACAGTCAGAACAATATTGAATGATTATGTATGAATTGATTCATCATTAAGATTGGTTAACAATGAACATATGACTTTATCAAATTCCATCTTCCTAATGGTCAATTTGAATCATCCAATTAAAAGGTTACAAATAGCTACTTCAAAAGTCTATATAAGCCAGACAAATTTCAATTTAATTTGATTTACATCCTTCAAGGAGATAATGAGGTGAGTGTTGGCTGAACACACGATGTAAATGACTGTTTCATCTTAACTGAAATTCGATTCAATGACTTACTGTTGCTTTGTTCATTTGAATCATTTTAGATACAATTTTTCATTTGGTCTTTCGATATCATTTTATTTGTTCATCGTTTTGCTTCACAACTTCCTCGACTGTCAAGATCACTGTGAACAATTGCTTGATGATAAAGTAGTTCATGAAAACGGTTCATATAAATATGTATGTAATCAGTCTGTTTCTAATACACATATTCAGTCTTATAATAATTATTATGCACAGAGGATTCGCCTTAATCAATCTCATCCAGTTGTAAATGGCAGTTTTACAAATCTGTTTGAATTTGAAGTGAGTTGACCAAATTTTGTAACGAAGGTGTTTATCCTAATAATTCTATATTTGCAGACGGTTTTCTCATTATTCAAATTTAAATATTACGGTATTGATCCCGATCATTTTATTGCCTATTCTAAAGGTAAGTGAATAATTTTTTTGAACCACAGTTTTTTACCGTTTTCTTGATCACATTTCATGCTACGAAGCACAGTTGATTCAATACCTTTTATATATCAGTTTTATGAAACTTCAGTTAATCTGTTTTCATGTTCAACTCGTCAATAGTATGAGGCCTTGAAACAATCCAGATATAGTTCATGCAATTCATTTTAGTCTTTTGTTTGCTTTAAAATATTTTATTCACTCAATGTGAAATTATGTTTTTATTAAATAAACACAGGTGAAATAGTAATACGCAAAAACGGGGACTTCGGAACAATTTCGAATCGTATAGCAAACATTGTATATACCGAATTACAGCTTTTGCAAGAGTGTAAGTTCATACATTATTCACTATATGTTTTTCTGCTTTTCTTGCTCACACTGATTATGCAGAAATGATCCAGCATTTTACTTGATTTATACACAGCAGTTGACCAGTACTCAGTGATTGTTTTGTTTGTGTAATTGTTGTATGAGAACACGTATGTCACAACACGTATGGATTACTGTCAAGTGAGAATAATAAATAAAACAATGATTCACCTCAAGTTAAACGTACAATGACTGAGTGTCGGTGATAAACCAATTTATTCAGAACAAGACTATCTACTCAGACAAGAACACCTAGAACATCAAGTTAACATACATTTATCTCGGTCATTAATCAGAATTGATGAATAACAGAATCTCAGAAAATGGTTTTCCATGTGAATTGTTGAAGGCCTCTTACCCACTCTTCTGAGTTGATTGTTTTAAAACATTCTTATATATGGTTGAAACGATAATTTTTTTCGAAACTTTCTCATAAACGATGATTAAACCGTTAAATTAAAATTTCGGAATGAAGTTGATAGCTTGGGTGCAAAGGCTTTCCGTGTTGACAGATATATTTAGTTTAACAAATAGATGTTCATTATGCAGATATTCAAACAAATATTTTGATTTTCATTATTTTAGATCAATACATCGCAGTCAGAATGCTTTATCGAGAAAGAAACAAAAGCGCACGTGAGTAGAAGATGAGTGATCGTCGAATCACATGTAAAATCTTGACAGTCACACCTTCACTCATCGTGACTACTCACAGTTTGACTCAACTTCATTAAGATATGGAAATAGTATTAATTTGTTACTTTTGAAGAAAATTAGAGTAGAATTATATGCCGAATCGACTCACCATTTGATTATGTTGATTAAGACTTGAAGAACAGATGGCATGAACTTGATAATAGTAGATTTGAAGAGTAATAAGTAGATCACCATGGATAATATGTTAACGTTTTTATTTTTTCTTGTCGAAAAATGAATACAGTGATTTATTTTCATTTACAAGCTACAGTGTAACCTGACGAGGTGTATGATTTTCAAAATAAATGAACTGTGTTCGTCACGAAGCCACTTTGTTACACAACACATTCATCTACACATCCATCCATTGTATAGCTATCTACAAATATTATTTGTTCAGATTAAGAAGTTGTTAACACGCTATATATGAAGCCACTAGTTTCTTATAAACAACAAACAAACTTTATGGTTGGTGTCAGTTGATCGATTGAAGCTTCCTTAATCTAAGGAACCAAATAAATTCTTGAGTTCCATTTAAAACTAACACTTCATACCACAGGTCATGTTTTCTAAGAGTTGACTGTTACAAGAGGCATTAAAGAAAATATTAATATAATGTGACTACCTCTCCGACTATCAGATCCTATTGGAAAACCTAATGGTTTGTTGTTTCAATGACAATACGACAGTAATACAGCTTAAGTAACCAGGCGTTATACATTAGTTTCCAAGGTTGCATGCTCATTTCATTCACATGTCACTCACTTCACTGTATTTATTACAAATTCAACTGAAGGAAGCATTTGAAATAACATGGCAAATATCCAATGAAATCTGATTATTATGTGAGCTGTCATATACAGTGTTACATCTAACAATTAATTGCTTATTATTTTCCACTTGTATTCTAATATCGATAGTCTTTTAATTAAAGGGATTGTAGCCAACATAACCAGTTTGATATATCCGAGTGGGAAAATATCTATCTATTATGAAAAAGTAAGTTCCTCAATTGAATTGATATACAGCTCCATGTAAACTACTTTATATTATTCCAATATTTCATGTTTTATAGTACTGCTAAGTTACGTTGAACATGACCCATCGAGATCAGCATTATGTAATGTGCAAACAGACAAGTTGTCATTATTATTAATCCCTTTCAATGACACGCTTTATCCAAGCAGTTGGTAAAAACAGTGAATATTTAAAAGTGAACTGTTATCAAACTAAACAAAGATGCATTCATGCAAATTCGCAACAAACAGTGTATGTTAGAGTACTTTACAGTAAAGCTCATGTTATTTAAGCTTTATTTCATCATCTGTTTGAAACGTTTGCCGTTGAATATTTTGAATGCGGAATCCTTGTATTTATCCACAATCACATTTAATTTATACAGACCTAGACAGACAGTTCATCAATTTTCACTGAGTTCGGAATATTCATGCATGCTAGACACATAAGAATTCTGAGGAGAGAATATCATAAGTGTGATCATTTGTCTGTGAATAAGATAATCAGAGTGATTAAACATTTCTCCAATGATTATTCGGCTTTGTTTTCGATGGTTGTGTGTTACTTAATTTTGACTATAACTTCCAATACTTTATTTCAGATTCCTGTGGAAATTGAGGAAAGCAAACGACAATCGAAAATCAGCTGTAAATTTGCGTGTGTATCAAGTAAGAAACATTTCAACAAATGTTGTTAACATTTTGATGTACGGTGACTTGCTTCATCGTTTATCTGTGCATGATATGTTCCTTTTTTTTGTACCCGGAGAAAACCATGACAACACGGATTAAGCCATTATTCTCTCAGAGCGATCTTATGTAATTTACTTACAGTTTAAATTATTCAGGTCACAAAAATGACTTGTCTTTTTAAAGTAATTTGGTCATTGTGTTATCTCAGCTTTCTGTGCTAAATTCCATGGATAATGGTTTTCACGATATACACATTCTGACGCTCACTTGACTACATGTCTCGAACAAAACAAGTAAGTTGTTCGAATGATTTTATCGTAAATGTTTCGGTGGCTATTTGGAGACGTCTCACACTTATGGTAGGGACGTACAGAACACGAGAGTGACGATATGAAGCTGACTATATTTTCATTCATTTTTTTCAAAAATATAAAACTACGATGTTACCTAAACTCACAAGCATTGTGCGCACAAATAGACGTGACTATCAGTAGAATCAATTAAAGTCCGAAATATCAATTCAAGGACTAAATCAACAAACTACAAAAGTGAATCAAAACTTTCCTCGACTGCACAAATCATTGTATATCTGTACTGAGTAGCTAAGTGTTTGACGGAACGGCGTTTGGAGCAAAATTTGCCGGGTACAAATACCAGAGTGTACATCTACTCTGAAGTGCAAGTTTATCCAGCTGATGAAATGCGAGTCTGCATCTGCAATGCGAGCCACCTATCTTTTCTGGTTTGTGAATTTCTATGTTGCCTCTTTCGTATTAGAAGTGTGAAGTAATATGTAACAAGTGAAACACACATTTGCAGATGTTGCACTAGTTTCCTCGTAAAATTATTCAAAAATTTGTCGATTTCATTTTTCACTAACTGGTTGAATATTATTGATTTTCGAAACTCAGATCGATGTTACCCATAATATTTGGGGATATCGGTTGATAAGCGTTATTGTTTTCAGTTTCTTATTTTGACTGCTCCTTAAATGATTTATCACACAAGATAAAAAAGAACATGAAATAGTTGTTCCTGGAAAGTGGATCAAATCTGGCACGTTGGTGGAGTATGAAGTCGTTGGAAGTATGTTAAACATTATTTGGCCAGTCTAAACTATTTTCACGCTTGAATGAATCACTTTTGTCTCGTGAAATTAAAAATTCCAGGTGCAAATGTAGTAAGCTAATAAATGATATCCAGGCCTTTGATTCAATCGACGTCTCACTTACCATCAACCACTACATGTCCATTCACTGTTGAATAGTAAAATTGATTAGAGGTCCTTTTTAAATAAATAATGAAGTCTTCATTTTGATGAAAAACTTAAATAAATAGTCAAGAAACGATGGGTGATATGATAATTGTCTCCATAAAGATTGTGTCAGTTAGTTGACTGTGCATTGACGAGCAAGCGTACTATTTTTCCAATACATGAGAAATCGAATTATTTTGAGACTTATGAATTGCGATCAAACTACATGTATTTGAGATTACTTCCAAAATGATTGCCTTATTTCGGAAATAATCACTTGACCATACATATTCGATAAAATACATGTATAGACGAGTCACTTTTCCAGGTTACAAATTTTCATAGGCAGTTTCAGAATTAATGACAAAATTCACGGTATAGAAATGCGTCCTTTCTCATGAATGTGAACACTAAGTAACTAAAACAGATTTAATTTCATCATGTGTGAGACTATTAAAATATCATTTTGACAATCAAATGACTTATTCTATAATCTAATGAAAAGATCACTTTATAATTCGTCAAACACAATGATAATTTTATCATCGATGAAATTCCACTGATC
Source organism: Schistosoma margrebowiei (assembly GCA_944470205.2). NCBI lineage: Eukaryota > Metazoa > Platyhelminthes > Trematoda > Strigeidida > Schistosomatidae > Schistosoma > Schistosoma margrebowiei. Next base: position 4,061,190 of record OX104027.1, on the reverse strand, counting down.
CAACTGGCCTGCTGCGTTAACTGACAGTCCAGAAAAAACAGCCATGCACTCCCATATCTTCTAACAAAGTAGGTCAACTAGAACCTGTTCAAGAAAGACATCACTGATGTCGCTTAACTCAGAAATCCACAAATATCATTGAGTTATCGTTACATGTTTTGTAATTCACTTACCTTTTGTTTGGTAATTTAAATAAAAAACACCTTATTCTTCCCATAGAAATTTGTTCAACGTACAATTCGCAGAAAGCATGCGAAAACTCAACAAGGTCGAATGTAGCTTGTATTTGGTGTGAAAGAATCAACGTATGCATAGATAGTAATGATCAAGATACTCATGACTTGAAAATAAATGATTGCCGTATCGAGGTTAGTGCTTGTTAATATTCACATATCGTTTTCAATATCACCGAATTTCAAATACTGAATAGATGCATTTACTCGAAAAAATATATTGTTGCTATAGATAACATACAACGTGATTATGAGACTTATTTTCCATGGAAACATTAAACATGGGATCGAAGCGTCGCTTGCTATCAGTCATTGAAATCACAAATATTTTTTCAGATCATCGAATGCCCAGTTTTTTCAGAAATCCAACATGAAAGCATATACATCTGCGGATTAAAAAAAATACAGAAGAAACTATTTTGAGTGAAGAAGTGTAATCTGCTGTACATTGTTATCATAATTTGATAATTAGTGAGAGTACGTACATCCATATTGTTGAAGCCCATGACAAGAGTTTCTGATCCTTTGTTGTGAAATATGTCATCTGATTGGATTGCTTTATAATATTTGATGTTTTGTAATGTATGCTACTGTCTCGTGTATTCAGAAGGGCTCTGATATCAGCGATCCGAGTAAGCCAACCCACATCAATCACAATGAAACGACAATGAGGATCATTGAATGTCAGTCTACAGAAAACTTGAAGTAAACTACCATAGAATCTAACCAGTGCTCTGTAAATATTTGATATTCAGTAATAAATACTACTGTTTTGTTTTTCATTAGAATATAAACACCGATGTTCACGAAGAAACTAAACAGAACAAATCATCTCGGTGCCTATATGTCGCCATAACTCTGGTCATCTCTTTCTTCGTTCTATTTTATGGTTGTCTTATTTGGATATGGTTTCGTAGAAGACAAAGATATAGTGAATGATTCCAAGTAGCGTCTAATAATTTATTCTCATTATTCTGACTAAGATTTTCTTCTACTTCGTATCTCACTAGAAGACTTTAGATTTAATTCTTTATTCCAATAACGAGGAGAATTTCTTTATGAAACTGTTTACTTTCTAATGCTTATTTACGTAATCACTGATGTAATCTCGTTCATAAGGTAACAAATGAAAGTTACAATTTTAGCTTTATTGTGTGTTCATTAAATAGAAACTGCAATTTTTTGTGAGTGGTCGACGACGTTTTCTTTGTAAATTAGTATTTTCGTGTATACGTGATTTTGCAATAACTGTAATCAATCATAATTCCGTTGTGTATGTCTATTCTGATGAAGTCTCAGTAATGGAAAATGTCATTTGGGATCAAACGTGATCATTGTTTTAAAATAAACTGTCGGAAATATTATCAAAACATAATCAGGGCACTTTCACCCTTGTTTACATAATTGATCACTGGTATGTAACTGCTGAGTGGAAAACTGTTATAAACCTGATGAAATCCAGACTAATGGTGAATCTTTTCATGATTTCGTGTTGATTTGAGCAAAACATTTTCAAAGTTGACAAAGTGTTTCACATAATTCATCATTTCTTTTGAACATAATCGGTTGTTGCCTTATTTCCATTCTCAGTACAAATAAACCAGATATGCTCATCATTTTTTCCTTGATTTTCTACTCAAACATGCCGAAAACGAGACTGATCGTTAGTCCTTTGATATTTAAATAGTGAGAATTTCAAATTTCCATGAGACGTCGTTAGCAGTGGAGTTCAACCAGATCTGTTGTGAGATAGGTTCTCACTGAAGACAATGGTGTACGGTGGCACAACTTCGTGGATTGGTTCAAGTCAGACATATGTGTCATATGTGGCAGATATCTCAGTATACGGAATAATGCAAATTTCTTTGTCATCACTCATGTTCTCGAACTGTCAAATACCCTTCACTAATTATCAATCTGTTGTGAACTGAATCTTTCTTTACACAACCATTTATCGAAATTGTATTGAAATGATTTTCGCTTTTAAACTAAAGCTTGAATACCAATAAATGCCACTTACAAATGTGAATATAAGAAATAAGCATCAAACAAATGACTAATAGCAGAAGAGAGGTGATTTTGGAATTAGGTGTGTGAAAAGCTTCGAGATGTATTGTAATGTGGCCTATCATGTTTTGACACGTTCTGGTCCTTGCACAGGAGTTTTTGTAGCATTTTTAAGAATCACAACTTGAATTTGACTGAGCCGAAAGTATACTGAAAATTATTTGATTTTGAAACCAGTGTCGAAACTGTTATTGAGTCTTCATTAAACGAATATAGTCTCACTTGCATTAGGTCTGATCACACTTATTGTCTAGAATCATTCGGTTCAAAGGGATGACTTTATGTCATAAAAGTTTGCTATTGGTTATTGTCTCAGTTTGTTTAGAAAAGTGATAAACATCTTCTGAATGTCTGTATCTCAAATTTAGTTGATAACATTATCCAACTCAATTCAGTCCAAGTAATTACATGGAATATCCAACATGAGGAAGAAATCTTCTGTTGTCAAAATGTCACTTACACCTAAATTCTGACAATTGATAGGACTTATTTCTGATAAACACGTTCTTTGGATTAATCTCTGCACATACATATCGGGGAGGCCAACAAAATTTGGTCGATCCATCAATAAACATGAAGTGAGCTAACGTGATAGAAATTCTATGTTTTCCATAATAAACTAACCTATTCTATGGTTGAATCCACAATTACCTTAAAACAAATCTTCAAGTACTTATAACATGTATAAATCCCATCAATGGACCCACACCAAACAAATGACTTTAAGGGAATTCGTCGTCCAATTCAAATTTCTATTATTATCAATTAACATAGAACCACTTCATTGTGTTTCTACATTTTAGAACAAACTGTGCTTCTGTGTTTTCTTCAGAATAAACGAATCATTCATCTGTGATATTCTATTCGTTTCTTTGTGAGATACCCCATCAATGATCACAACGATGAATGATATGAATGATATGCCTACCAAGCATTTTCATGTAATCAGAAATTCCTCGTTCATCTATCCTTGAAGTATGACATGAGGGTCATATATGGAAATCTGCTGTGTCAATTTCCTCACTACAATCTTCAACTGTACAGTAGTAGTATAAATGAAAGTATGGTGCAAGACTAAAAGTAATTGATTTGATTATTCATCTTTGTTTCGTGCTAAAAATTAGACTTCTGCAAAGTAATATCGTTCATTTAGTGATTTATTTACTGAGTAGCAATGGCTTTAAGTGATTCACGAAACATCAAAAATCCAAATATCTACTAGTCACAATATCACAAATGTATTTTACTTTTATTCGGTTTGACAGTCGTTATCTAGAGTCAGTTTACTTCCATGTGTGAAAAACATTAGTATCAGTGACAAAGAAGATATGAAACACAAGTAACAACGTTAGCTCAGTTGAATTATTGACTGCTCAAAAATAATACATGACTAATGATAATGCTGATCCACCAGGGTTCTTGGTACCTGTGTGGTTGCGCCACAGGATTGAGTTGTACTATTCAGATTATAGCGTTAAAGCCTGTACGGTTTATGGTTCCCCTGCTAAACTGGGTTGAGCTATACTGTTCGGGTTTTTACGTGAAAGTCCGGATGTAGTCTGGTTCTCCTGAAAACCAACGTAAAATTACCCAGGCCCACAAGGGTATATTATATTACTGTGTGAATGATAAAGCGGTAGACACTATAATATGGATATGCAGAGCATCAAATTAGAAAAAAACTTAAGAGAATATGTTAAAGTTAATCGTAATCAGTAACCGTTAGAGAATCTAAAGTCTTTGTAGGCAGTACAAAATTCTTCGATAATCTTTTTTGAAATAATGACCGTTTAAGATATTCTTAAAGATTCCTTTTGTGAAAATTAGAACAACACATTCATTCTCAGTACAAATGAATCAGATATGCTCACCATTTTCTCCTTGATTTTGCATTCAAAGTTACTGGACAACAAGAGTTATCGTTAGTTCTTTGATAATTAAATAGTGAGTATTTCAAATTCCAGTGAGGATTCGTTTCCAGTGGAGTTCGACCAGGTCTGTTGTGAGATAGGAACTCACTGAAGACAATGGTGTACGGTGGCGCAACTTCGTTGATTGGTTGAAGTTAGACATTAACACCGTTGGATGCCGGCCCAGTGATCTAATGTATAAGTGCTCGCGCGCGAAATCAGAAAGTCCTCAGATCGGATCCCGCGAGGTACGAGGTCGTGAATGCTCACTGCTGAGGATTCCCATACCGGGAGAAAACGGCCGTCTAGTGCTTCTAGGTTTTCTTTGGTGGTCTAGCTTCAAGTAACTCATGATTTCAACTTCTGATATTTCAAATTCCACTAATAGTGATTATTGCTCAAAACATTAATCGAGATTTCATATAAAATAAAAGAGAATGACATATTGTGTACGCATATGTGGCAGATATCTCAGTATACGGAATAATGCAAATTTCTTTGTCATCACTCATGTTCTCGAACTGTCAAATACCCTTCACTAATTATCAATCTGTTGTGAACTGAATCTTCCCTTACACAACCATTTGTCGAAATTGTAGTGAAATGATTTTCGCTTTTAAACTAAAGCTTGAATACCAATAAATGCCACTTACAAATGTGAATATAAGAAATAAGCATCAAACAAATGACTAATAGCAGAAGAGAGGTGATTTTGGAATTAGGTGTGTGAAAAGCTTCGAGATGTATTGTGTTGTGGCCCATCATATTTTGACACGTTCTGGTCCTTGCACAGGAGTTTTTTGTAGCATTTTTAGGAATCACAACTTGAATTTGACTGAGCCGAAAGTATACTGAAAATTATTGGATTTTGAAACCAGTATCGAAATTGTTATTGAGTATTCATTGAACGATTATAGACTCACCTACATTAGATCTAATCACTCTTATCGTCGAGAAGCATTCCGTACAATGGGATGATTTTATGTCATAAACGTTTGCTATTGGTTATTGTCTCAGTTTGTTTAGAAAAGTGATAAACATCTTCTGAATGTCTGCATATATGTATCGAGGAGATCAACAAAGATTGGTCGATCCATCTATAACCATGATGTGAGTAGACGTGATGGAAATACTAGTTTTACCACAGTAAATTAATCTATTCCACGGTTGAATCCACAATTACCTTACAACAAATCTTCAAGTAGTTATAACAATGCCACTCACATTTTCTATTATGTGCAACAACGACTTTCAGGTTATACAGCGTTTACTGCTTAATAACTTCATATTGAAACTCACAACTTTGGAATGCACACTAGTTTCTGAATGAAATTTAGTCGAAATGAACCACATTTTTATTGATCAGAGCACTTTTCGTGTTGTTTTCACCAAACCGTTAAGCTATTCCTTGAATCCAGACTGAGTAAAGAATATCCAGGCCCACGTTTTCTATTTTCGTGAAACAGAAGATGAACGTGGAACAGAATCTATGATATACGTTCTGGATGAGTTCACAATTATTAACGCAAAAACAGTATTGTTAGTAGCGCAAATGAATAGGTCGGAAAAGAAATGGACACTTCAACGGATGTTTCACCTACTGCACTGTCACATACACTTGTGCTACTGTGAACAACATCATTGTTTACGGATTTCAAAATGCTCTTATAACTTTAGTGCACGTCATCATATGATATTTATATTACGGCGGTACTCAATACAATACCAGTGGAGGTCACTCACGTGATGAATACTTCATAACAACACTAACGACGTTCTGTTTGTCACACTGAGTTCACACTCTCAGTAAAATAATAATAGTATATCTAACACAGGTTCATGTCGGGATATCATCTCATTATCTGCACAAGTACACAACTAATTTGAAAATAATGACCATTGAAAGGATGTTACTTCTCACCCCATAAAGCTTTCTAATAACATTTCCTTAAAATATAGACAATGCAAACATTAACATTTGCTACGATGTTCAGATTTGGGCATACTGGTTGCGGCCAACGGTTTTGTAGTTGCCATAGATATACAACTTACTGAATCACCAGTTCGTTCCCAAAAATATTTGCACACTTAAAAGGACATTCAACTATGACGTCTAACGAAATATGATAATTCCTGATGAAACACATAGAAAATGAATCTAAATTAGCTGCACAAAAGACTACGAAGTTCAATCACTAATTACTGATGACTTGAAAGTGTAAAATAAACTTCGTCCTCTCGGTCAATGTGTTGAAGCACCTAAAAATACACATATACTATGAATTTTAAGTAGTGACTGTAGAACAACCTCAATGCTCGTCAGCAGTAATCATGTGAATACTTATACAAACCATAATAAACTCAGTTTCAGATACAGACACATTAGTAATCAATTCAGAAAATCTATATCATTCACTAATCGATATACTAGTAGAATCACTATATATTTTGACGTCGCTTCAAAGCCTTTTTTCATCTAAACGCGTTCCGATATATAAAAGATTCACTTGTTCTTCGATTCCATTGTATGAATACAGTCGAATGTTCACCACAACTTAACATAGAAAAAGTCGTATTTCATGTCCAGTAATTTTCATGTGACTATTGAATGCGAATTGACACAAAATCAGATGATCCATTTGCAAACTACAAAACGAAACTCCAGACCTAGATGATGTGATCTCGATTTTTTCATTTTGCTTGAAGTTTCTCAGTCTGTCTTCACAAAATGGCCGCTTTAGTCCCTTGTCGTTGGATTCATTCCATCATATCGGCCTCTTACTTGTAACAAACACTCTCTGCTGAAATCCCATATTCCAAATGCTGTCGCGCGAATGTTGACCATAATAATCTAAAAATATCTTTATCCAAATACTAAAAATGTTTATAAATAGACAGTTCTATTTTCATAATGACTGAGTATATCATATGAGTGCTTAATTAAAAAAAAACACATTTTTGTTGACCTAAATTATTGTTTGTAGAAATATCAATGATTACACTTCCTTAATGTTTATCACGTTTATTCTTTCTAAACAATCAAATTCTGTGGTATTCTCTATCGTGTAGTAAGTCAAATATCAATCTTAAATATAAAAAGTAATGTCACCTTTTAATGATTTAATCATATGACTGCCATTCATCGATACTTATGGATCAATGATGAATGAAACTTTCATTTTACAAATGACTGTCAATTATCTGAAGAGAAAACAGATTGAAAACAAATAGTTTGCCCGTCAATCCATAGAAGGTCATGCTTCAGCAATGAATAAACACTGTAACGATTTACCGTTGTATTTCAAATGATCGTTTTCTAATAGAGTTATAAAGTCGATGGATCTGTCAATAATAATCTTCATGCATTTAAACTCATCTAGTTATTACTTCTCGCATATATATTCTGTGAGACCGTAATCAATCAACTTGCTGACATAATCCAAATCACGTTTTGTGTATCTTTTTTATCAATCACTGTGACAAGTAAACTGGTCGATTCTCGATATTCTAGACACATTCATCTGATTGTTGACTAAATATATGTTTGTGTTGAATATTGATTGAAGTTCGATGTCAACGATTGGTGGAAGCGATCAGATTTCACAGGTGATCGAGTACATTTTTAAAAATCGATTTTCATTGAAATGCGTTTTAAATTTGCGACAGCATTGAAGTGAATTTCTTCGCAAAGAGGCATTCGTAGATGAATATCTAAATAGCCTAGCGCCCAGTCTGGCTCAATAACTTCAAGTTTCAATGCATATATATAAATGATGTTAATGAGGAGATATTTTGATAGTGTTAGACAGTGTTCGATGCTTGTAGACTGTCGGCAGAAATTCGTGAAGAACAAAAAAGTGAAGTTTACCCTGACTTTGAAAAAACCAATACTGCTCCTGTGATCATAACTCATACAACTCACTTTTTGCACAATGGGAATTGATTTCTACGTTACTCGAATCACATTTAAACTCCCCTAAGACAGAGCTATTCATATTTATTTATCAAAGGACATTTCTGGATGTAACGATTGCTTAGTAATTGAGTAACTTTGGAATACTGGCTATCACGAGTTCCACTAACACTAATTATGAACAATTGGTGTTGTTTATTTATAATCGAAATGACGTGCCGAGACAGTTTAAGATAGATATTTCCATTTGACAATATGCATATAATCATACAAGTCTTGTGATTTATAAATTCTGCTAAAGCAAGAACAAACAGTCTAACAGAATAACATGAACTCATTGTACTTCGTGGCTCCTCGTCAGATGCTCACAATTTGGTATTATAACTTCTGAACAGTCGTCATCTGCTAGATTGATTTATTGTTAAATCAGTTTGTTTGTGGCCTGGCATTCAGTTGCATCATTCAATTACACACGCAGAAACCTTGGATAATTCGTTAAAGTCACCAGTAATAGAATGATATTGAGTGACTATTAGAACATATGAAATATGGTTAGATTGTTAAGTAGTGAGCTTGTGGTGTGATTTATATAACAATCAGACTGACCACAACGTACAATAAAATAGAAAATAACATTTGTACAGGATTTCGCCAAACGTGACTGTGGATGAGGAAGTAGTGAATAATCGACAGGGCATAACTCAACAATGGTGAAGTGTATAAAAATAGTTCATAGGTCAAAATAAAGCGTATGATGAGAGGAATATGAATATGCATAATTTGATTATTTAACTATTGTACGATGAAAAACTATCATTAGTTTGGTCTATAAACGGATAACAAAACTTACCATTCATTATGCTTATCGGGACATAACATGGTTTCGGTTGCAATGACAGTGCAACATAGATTCTTTATGCTTTCAAGCAGGCTTATTTATCCATTCATCTTAAGCCACACTGGTATTGGTACTATCACAAATAATAATGCTAGTATTGTTTACTGATTTTGTGATTAATATTTAAACCACTGACTAAATTGCGTTTTCTCAATACGCATTTCGTGCGCATCACTCTCTCGTTTACTACGCTGATTACCACTTGACAACTCACACCAAATCGTCCCAACCTCTTATGAATATACTTGTCAGTTTACAAATCACAAACAGTGTCCACTACAATAATCTCCATCTCTTCCTAGTATTTCTGAACATTTCAGTTTGCATAAAAGCACGTTCACACAAAACGATTTGAAAATAATGAATGGAATAAGCGATTGATCACTTGCAGTCCACAATAACAATGAGAATTTTCAAGAAAACATTATAAAATTGAAGATCATCTGCACTGTTTAAAAACTCAGCAATACATTTCGAACAAGCATTTAGTACATTTTCTTACATTATATCATTCGAAGCTATATGCAACTCAATCATATGCTTGTCTTGAAACTCAGTTTCATCTTCCAACAGCATGTGATCAGTTCAGTGAAGCAAGACGATTGATCATTTTGTAAAAGAAATGTCAGTTCCTAGTACCACTAGTTTATTTCTTTTTTATGCAAAATACACTTCCTTTTGCATCAAGTGATGATATGACTGAAGACTGCTGGTGTGATTGTCGTACTGTGTGTGAAAGGAAGTGAGTGTGTGAAGAAATGATAGTAAATATTGGCTGCATAGTAGCGTCATTCATATATTCCTGTCTCAATCAATCAAGCGGTAACCATATGCCTAATACTTCTTCAAATAGCCTTCAGATGCGCTGTTATAGACGACAGTGTGGACGACTCGATGTCCTTCTCGATACACTCTCATACGTCCAAGGATAAACGGCACAATGAATTATTTTCTTTATCTGAAATCAGTTGAGTGAAATATTTTCTACAAAAACTAACACTTTATCTACACTAAATCAATGACAAACATAAATCAGCTTCACATAGAACATCACACTTATGTGTTAGTTTTGTACAGTAATAATGTAAATTAATGCAGCTCATTATGAACTGATGATACACACACTGACCTTCATCCAGTTCAATGCAATGGGACAGTTTTCGATAAGTCTCATCAATAACATTAAGCAGCATGAGCAGAGTTTCAATCAACTTTCCTAATCAGTAGTGATTCTGTGCCTTCACTACAAAAAGTGTCAACATAAAATTGACGTTGAATACTCACTATACATTCACGTTTTCTACAGTGTGTTTACAGATGCTGTTTCGATATTTTGTCACTTAATTGTCGTCATCTCTCCATTGACATTCAGATTAATTCATTTTATACACTAAACATTCAATTAATGACGACTGTAGGAAAGTAATACATGATCACTCCTACAGAATACTTGAATTTCCTGTACTGACCTGTCGAAAACCCAGTATAAACAGCGGGTTATATGAAGTGAAATGAAAGCTGTGCACACAGATTACTGTATATCAAAACACAAACAACATTACTTTGGTCAATTTCTATTGACAGTTGAATAGAATTATTGTTAATAGTAGTAGTCTGTGGTGAAATACAGGTGTTTTACTAAATTTATCATACAGAATGAAATGTATTCGAGTCGAGCTCGGTGAAAGTGAAGTATAATGGGGTAAATTGGAACTGGCGAATTTTGGTGCTCTCATTAGAATGAGTACTTTGAGCCATTCTCTATCCTCAAGAGTCAGACAATTATACACTGAAGACACAACTGATACCAAACTGTCATGTATAATTTAGAGAATTTTTACACTGGAACATGAAATTCAAGGAAGATTTTCGCTCTGGGATTTTGAAAAATTGACTTTTCAAATCCCTAAGCACCACATTTTATTCAGCTTTCCTAACTGTTTTCTATGGCAAGAAACTCTTTCATGAATGTCTCAAAAATCAACTACCACTTTGTGTCATGTCACTCATAATCCAACAGTTTATGAAATCATGACGAAATTGAATGGGACAGTGTTAATAAGTGATTTGTATTCCACATTATCAATACAATACCTTATCTCGAATATATATTCTGTGATGAACATTTTGTCGTAGATGAGCACATATTTCAGATCGTACAGATTCTTATCTTTTCAATGAGACATTTCATTCAATTACAAGTAGTTTATCTGCCCATCTTATGTATGCAGCTATCAGCACTTTTAATTGTTATCTCTGTTTTATCAACAAAAGAAACATACTGATTTAACATGTGCTGAAAATTCTATATGGTATCAAACACATAATATTGAATGAAGTCATTAATCATAATCATAATAATAAGTCAATGTCCAAAGTTCTAAATGTAATTTTCATGATGACAGTGCAAAAGGTTGTCATATTTCATGGGTTATATATTACACTACGTACATTCATTACTGTCTGCATAATGCTATGCAGTTTTCACAAAAATAGTCATTGAAACAATATATTCCTTACACATACTGTACGTCAGTGTTTTCTATTATTACTGACTAAAATTATTCCGTCTCCAAATACTTATTTCTTCTTCACTAGATCTTCAATGGAGACCAACAAATTATTCGTATTTATTACTAATATGTGCATATTTCCATATCGAACCCAAAACAGCTCTCAATTACAATGATGACCAGTTTCGACAATTATGAAAAATAAAAAAAGTATTAGGTGTGGATGGATGTGATTTGACATGACGTATAATGTTCATTGCAATATCAGGTGATAAATTCTAGATTATTATTCGACTGTACTTGATCTCAATTTTATCAAGAAAATTGGCCAGATGAACAAGCTGAACAGTCTCTATAAGTTCACATGTATTACTAAATTACTTATTTATAAATGTTACCCATCGCGAAGAAGCAAAGATGAGATTAATTTATTTTAGACACTCGAACATGAAATTCAAGGAAGATTTTGCTCTGGTATTTTAAAAAATAAACTTTTCAAATCCTTGAAAACCTTATTTTATTCAGCGTTTCCAACTGTTTCCTATGGCAAGGAACGCCTTCAGGAAAGTCTCAAAAGTCAACTTGCACTTTCAGCCATGTCAAGTATCTTCCAACAGTTTATGTAATCATGACAAAATTGAATAGGACAGTCTTAATAAGTGATTTTTATTTCACATTATCAATCATCCATGGTTCTTTGTTTCACTTCTTCGCATTTTGTCTTGCCTATTCTGGTCACGTGGATACTCATCGTTTGCATCTCTACTTTACTCTATACCATATTCTGTTTCGCTACTTGAGAGAATAGTTGAAGTCATCCAGAAAATGTCAGGAACTTATTATTCCCAACGGACCCTATTTGTTTGACCTGAACTCTACATGTGCTTCTGTTTTCCTCTCAAAACTGTTCAAAATGATGACTGTAGCTAGGCAATTCAGTTCAGTTCTTATCACAGAAATAATAATTTTTGTTTATCCCCACAATCTTACTGATCAATCAAATATTTTGGTATACTCTTTTGTATAAGCAGACTAATATGGATCGTAGTCGGCACAAACAATGTTGCTTTCTAATAATGTTTTCATATGACCGACAGTCACCTACGCACACGGAACACAGATCAATGAAATATTCATTATAAAAAATGGTACTACTTTTATGAAAACAAAATGAAGTGAAAGCTAAAAATAGTTTGCATGCCATTTCATAGAAGGTCCAGTTTCAGCTGTGAATGAACACTGTAACCGTTACCATCTTATTTCAAATGAGTTTAGTGATCGTATTCTTATAGAATTATCTATTTTATACGTTATCATTAGATTAATCTATGGAAGCATCATAGATAACGTCGGTGTTTTTAGACTCGGCAAATCAAAATATTTCATGGGTATTGACCATGGGACTTTCGTCTATCGTCATAATGATAAAATCCACACAGTGTTCTGAGTATGGTTTTATATCAACCAGTGTAAGAGATATACCGTTTGTTACACGATATTTTAGTAATTGCATTTGACTGTTGACCAAATATATGTTTGTGTTGAATAATGATGAAAGTCAGATATCATCGTTTCGCTCAAGAGAGTGGATAGTAAAGGAGATGAAGTACATTTTAAAATATGATTTAAGTATTAAATTTGTAGTAATTTTGCAAGAAGATCGAAATGAATTCTTACGGAAGAAAGCTTTCGTAGATGAATGTTGAAGTAGACTGTCGTTAACGTCTGTCACGATAACTTCAAATTCATACATTTAGTCAATGGTGTTGAAGAGATATTTTGATTGTGTTGGAAAATGTTTGGTGCTTGTTGGTTGCATGGTAGTTGGTGCTGGTCAGTAAATTACACCTTCACTTCTGAAGAAGTTAAAATTCCTTGTGTGATCCAAATATACACAATCCACATTTTCACTAAGTTCCAGTTTGAATACAGCAACATGAGCGAACGTTGAATAGAGATACGAATACACATTCAGCAAATCGTGCAAACTCTGTTCTATCATTGCTATTGAAAATATTGCATAACGAGTAATGGATTAATTGTAAAATATTCAATGTTTTGTAATGTATGCTACTGCGTATTCATAAGTGCTCTGATATAAGCGATTCGAGTATGCCGACGCCCATCAATCACAGTGAAACGACAATGAGGATCAATTAATTTCGGTTAACAGAAAACTCGAAGCTAACGACCATAGAAGCTGTTCAATATTCGGTAAATATTTTATATTCAGTAATAAATACTACTGTTTTGTTTTTCATTATAATATGACCACCGATGTTCACGAAGAAACTTAACAGAACAAATCATCTCGGTATCTATATGTCATCATACTTCTGGTCATCTGTTTCTTCGTTCTATTTTATGGTTGTCTTATTTGGATATGGTTTCGAAGAAGCCAAAGAAGTAGTGAATGATTCCAAGTAGTGTCTAATAATTTATTCTCATTATTTTGATCAAGCTTTTCTTCTACTTCGTATTTCACTAGAAACCTTTAGATGTAATTCTTCATTCCAATAAGGTGGAGAATTTCTATAAGAAACTGTTTATTTTCTAATGCTTATTTACGTAATCATTGATGTAATCTCGTTCAAAAGGTAACAAATGAAGGTTTCAATTTTAGTTTTATTGTGCGTTCATTAAATAGAAACTGCAATGTTTTGTGAGTGGTTGACGACGTTTTCTTTGTAAATTAGTATTTTCGTGTATACGTGATTTTGCAATAACTGTAATCAATCATAATTCCGTTGTGTATGTCTATTCTGATGAAGTCTCAGTAATGGAAAATGTCATTTGGGATCAAACGTGATCATTGTTTTAAAATAAACTGTCGGAAATATTATCAAATCATAATCAGGGCACTTTCACCCTTGTTTACATAATTGATCTCTGGTATGTAACTGCTGAGTGGAAAACTGTTATAAACCTGATGAAATCCAGACTATGGTGAATCTTTTCATGATTTCGTGTTGATTTGAGCAAAACATTTTCAAAGTTGACGAAGTGTTTCACATAATTTATCATTTCTTTTGAACATAATCGGTTGTTGCCTTATTTCCATTCTCAGTACAAATAAACCAGATATGCTCATCATTTTTTCCTTGATTTTCTACTCAAACATGCCGAAAACGAGACTGATCGTTAGTCCTTTGATATTTAAATAGTGAGAATTTCAAATTTCCATGAGACGTCGTTAGCAGTGGAGTTCAACCAGATCTGTTGTGAGATAGGTTCTCACTGAAGTCAATGGTGTACGGTGGCACAACTTCGTGGATTGGTTAAAGTCAGACATATGTGTCATATGTGGCAGATATCTCAGTATACGGAATAATGCAAATTTCTTTGTCATCACTCGTGTTCTCGAACTTTCAAATACCCTTCACTAATTATCAATCTGTTGTGAACTGAATCTTTCTTTACACAACCATTTATCGAAATTGTATTGAAATGATTTTCGCTTTTAAACTAAAGCTTGAATACCAATAAATGCCACTTACAAATGTGAATATAAGAAATAAGCATCAAACAAATGACTAATAGCAGAAGAGAGGTGATTTTGGAATTAGGTGTGTGAAAAGCTTCGAGATGTATTGTAATGTGGCCTATCATGTTTTGACACGTTCTGGTCCTTGCACAGGAGTTTTTTGTAGCATTTTTAAAAACCACAACTTGAATTTGACTGAGCCGAAAGTATACTGAAAATTATTTGATTTTGAAACCAGTGTCGAAACTGTTATTGAGTCTTCATTAAACGAATATAGTCTCACTTGCATTAGGTCTGATCACACTTATTGTCTAGAATCATTCGGTTCAAAGGGATGATTTTATGTCATAAACGTTTGCTATTGGTTATTGTCTCAGTTTGTTTAGAAAAGTGATAAACATCTTCTGAATGTCTGTATCTCAAATTTAGTTGATAACATTATCCAACTCAATTCAGTCCAAGTAATTACATGGAATATCCAACATGAGGAAGAAATCTTCTGTTGTCAAAATGTCACTTACACCTAAATTCTGACAATTGATAGGACTTATTTCTGATAAACACGTTCTTTGGATTAATCTCTGCACATACATATCGGGGAGGCCAACAAAATTTGGTCGATCCATCAATAAACATGAAGTGAGCTAACGTGATAGAAATTCTATGTTTTCCATAATAAACTAACCTATTCTATGGTTGAATCCACAATTACCTTAAAACAAATCTTCAAGTACTTATAACATGTATAAATCCCATCAATGGACCCACACCAAACAAATGACTTTAAAGGAATTCGTAGTCCAATTCAAATTTCTATTATAATCAATTAACATAGAACCACTTCATTGTGTTTCTACATTTTAGAACAAACTGTGCTTCTGTGTTTTCTTCAGAATAAACGAATCATTCATCTGTGATATTCTATTCGTTTCTTTGTGAGATACCCCATCAATGATCACAACGATGAATGATATGAATGATATGCCTACCAAGCATTTTCATGTAATCAGAAATTCCTCGTTCATCTATCCTTGAAGTATGACATGAGGGTCATATATGGAAATCTGCTGTGTCAATTTCCTCACTACAATCTTCAACTGTACAGTAGTAGTATAAATGAAAGTATGGTGCAAGACTAAAAGTAATTGATTTGATTATTCATCTTTGTTTCGTGCTAAAAATTAGACTTCTGCAAAGTAATATCGTTCATTTAGTGATTTATTTACTGAGTAGCAATGGCTTTAAGTGATTCACGAAACATCAAAAATCCAAATATCTACTTGTCACAATATCACAAATGTATTTTACTTTTATTCGGTTTGACAGCCGTTATCTAGAGTCAGTTTACTTCCATGTGTGAAAAACATTAGTATCAGTGACAAAGAAGATATGGAACACAAGTAACAACGTTAGCTCAGTTGAATTATTGACTGCTCAAAAATAATACATGACTAATGATAATGCTGATCCACCAGGGTTCTTGGTACCTGTGTGGTTGCGCCACAGGATTGAGCTGTACTGTTCAGATTATAGCGTTAAAGCCTGTACGGTTTATGGTTCCCCTGCTAAACTGGGTTGAGCTATACTGTTTGGGTTTTTACGTGAAAGTCCGGATGTAGTCTGGTTCTCCTGAAAACCAATGTAAAATTACCCAGGCCCACAAGGGTATATTATATTACTGTGTGAATGATAAAGCGGTAGACACTATAATATGGATATGCAGAGCATCAAATTAGAAAAAAACTTAAGAGAATATGTTAAAGTTAATCGTAATCAGTAACCGTTAGAGAATCTAAAGTCTTTGTAGGCAGTACAAAATTCTTCGATAATCTTTTTTGAAATAATGATCGTTTAAGATATTCTTAAAGATTCCTATTGTGAAAATTAGAACAACACATTTAAGCGAAAAATTGTTTTCCATTAGATCATCATCAAGCTTTACATGAATACGTAACCCCCCGATCCCTTCCATGGCCAGTTATAACTTAACTAACGGATTTTTTTAAAAATTGTATTATCATCATTATTTATTTTATTTTATTTGTGTTATCGTTAACCTATATTTCCACATCCATTATTTGTTTGTAATTTTCCGCCTATTTTCCGTTTGTATTCTTCACTATCTAATTATTTACACACTTCTTATTACGTATTGATTTTAATGTTTTATGATGACTGTTCCAAGTCTATTTACCGACGTTTGACCTGCTATTTCCAACGTTTAACTATTGATAAGAGTTTTGTTATTGTATTTTATTATTCTTACCACTATCAGTTCACCTGTCTTCCTACTATCAACTTGTAATTTTACTTATTATGTGTAGTGACCTATTCTATTTCATTGTGATTATTGACCCATATTGTCCTGATTGGCTTACATTTTCTTATGTAAGTTCATGTATATTAGAGTAAAGCGTGATGACGATGTAATTGAAAACAATATTGTTCGCTTGCGTGTGTTGTTCTTAGATATTCTTACGGAAACCTATTTGTTGTACACTCGATAACATCATATGGCTCAGAAATCTTTGATTATTTTCAGTGTAACTTTTTGTTCTTTTGAAAATTCCAGTTTAAAGTGCATTGAAATATAATTACAATGAATCAATGCTGTGCCATCATGAACACTAATACGCAATGGATTTCTTCTAGTTATGATCTTGAACTATCTTATTATGTCGGTTTATGTTTCAAGTGATGCCATGAGATATGTCCGACTATATTCATAAAATGGACTCGAAGATTAAGTGAACATTTTAAATGTGAATCCAAATTTGTTCTTATAATAAAACAATTGACTCGACGTTAAAGGAAGTCGTAGTTGTACTAATTTGAAAATGTGTGACCTTTGTGGATTTTTTGGTGTGACTACTCATATATCTGTCACACGGAACGGATTTTATTTAAGTATGCATAATCATTCACATAATTGCTAATGACAATCTTAGCAATGATTGTACAGTCACTACTCATAGGCGTTGACCGACAAAAAGAACTGGATCTTTCACTTTCGAGTCACTTATTACAAGTGATATTTCGTGAATAATGCTTTTCGTCCTATGATACTACCTAATTTGAGAAACCTCAAATATGATGTATAGTTAATGTGGCTTAATTCATGATAAAGTAACGTTTCTTCAACTTTGTTAAACATAGCAATTCAAAGTGTTTCCAGAGGTGCGAATAGTTTTGAACACGAACTAGTGTATCAATATATATATATAGTTGGCACTCACAAGCACACTATTAATTATCAACCAAACTGAAAATCTCGAATAGCAAATTGTTGTGACTTAAAAGTGTTCCTATGAGTCAAATAGATCTCGACGACAAGAGTGGTCAGACCTGATTTTTGAGTGTCCATTTTTGTTTGATGAGGACCCAATAACAATTGTGACACTAATTTAAAGACGAGGTAGTTTTTAGTCTTATTTTGGTATATTTCAATAGTCATCTTCAGAAGTGCTTCGTGAAACGTCGTTGAAATATGATAGGCCACAATGTACTACAATGAGTCGTATACACCAGATTTAACAAAACTTTGCATCAATAATTTCTCTTTGCTCTTAAACAATTAAACTTATTTCTCATATTCACTTCAGTCAGTTGCATTCAGTAATCATTAAGCTATTGTTTAAAGCAAGCAGGATGTTTATTACTTTTGATAATCGTTTGTATAAGAACAAAATATATTCAACATAGATTAACAGAGTTTGAAGTGCATTTGACAGTTAGAGATCATCAATGATTGAAAATGACTGTGTATCATTTTACACATAGACATATCTGCCATGTATATGTCAAAAACATTCAGTTCTTTATACGTCTGTGAGAATTTTTAGTGGCCCGTGGATCTGACTCCTATATAGATCGTATAAGTGTTTGCTATCGCATATTCTCGTATATCATCGTCGACTTAAATAACTTTAGTCGATAACGGAATTTAGATAAGTCAGTTAACGAGAATGGCCTTTGAATACATATATTTCGTAAGTAAAGTGAATGTGATAGAACAGAGCAAAATGACGCGCAGCGAAGATGGCTGGGAAGCCAACTCCATTTCAAACCAGGCATTACTCAATATTTATAGGCAGACAAAATAAACAACAGACATGTGACGAGTCATGGGACATGAAGTGTACACACACATATACGCTCATATAAAAACAATCAAGACTGACAAGCGAATAATTGACAATGTCAAAATATGGCTCAAGTAAAATGAATTAAATAGGATGTCCGAAAGTTAAAATAAGGTATATCGGCTTGTCATAATAACTGACACTAAAAATACTTGATATTTTTTATGCAAGTCAACAAGAATCATAGAGAATAAAGCACATCCTCTATCGTAGATTATACTGGTGTAATTATTCATTCCCGCTTCATTCTGATTGGTTCACATATTCAAGGTCAACATTTCGATGAAGAATACATTCACATACATGAACACATCATGTAAAACAAATTACTACTTCCTGGAATTAGGAGTCCATTCTACAGATTCTACTGTCCTTCAACTATGATGACCATCCATTCAATGGAATAAAAAGTATTATACAGTAGTATTTGCATATATCTATATTGTCATATAATAAACAATAAAACATTCGTACATATTATTCAATAAAAGAATTATTTCATGATAACTATTTTAGTTTCTAGTTTATTCCCTGTATTCAATTCATCGTTTGATTATTCATTCCATTACTAATGATCACGTAAAACATGGGTGAAATAAGTGAAAATGTGATCATGTAATTAATGTTTCAAAATTTCTTAGTTTTGATGATGTAATACAATATATGAAATACTAAATAAGTTATAATCAATGAAAACGGTATATTGTCGAATCTGGGAGATGTGAGATCTTAGATGAGCACTACTGAGGAGTCATACAATGGAATCAAATGGTCATCCAATTTTCACAGGATTTCCATGATTGTCTATTATCAAATGACTCATAATCTCAACTAATAAAATTACTACAATATACACAAGAAAAACCCCTTCTGATATAACTTATTGAGTAATGCATATTTAAAGAAAGTTGACACATATGCATTATCCACTGCACGTCATTTCTCTTCGCTTTCGTCTCTTCGTTCGTCTGATCGTCTGTCTGAACCATTGAATGCACAAAATATACATATTCAACACATCATTCTACTATTCACTGTCGTGATGATTTTATACGAGGATTGGTGACACGTAAAAATCAATAAACATAATCAAATGATTCAAATGGAGTGAGACACTAGGGTCCACTAAGACTAAATCTCGAAATAAACTATGGATAATATGATTAATGGATATCATTATTAAATAGGTTATCACTGAAATTATTGACTTCTACTTAGTTTACATCATCATAATCCAATAACAGGTTGACAAGCTGTATACAGTGATAAATTTGTAAAATTGTTCATTTGAGTGGCGACACGTATGAGTGATACAATTCAACTATTACTATCTAAAATTTCACTTAGTATTGTTTGTATGAATCTTCACATTGATGCAATCGATCAATCTCTTTTTGGCATATGTGCATATTGAAGATACATCCAGTTGATAAGTCCTAAATAGGATAAAATGAGCGTTCTCAATTCTACTGCAAGACATTATTCATCTTTGCATATAATGCTTGTGCATTAAGACACATCATGTACATATATCAACAAAAGACTGATCTATTGGGGTCTTGAACATCAATGGGAACATCCAAATAAACAATATCAAGTGAATTTAGACTTCACCCTATTTCACAAACAAATGGCTATCATTTGTCAGTGGTTAAGTGGATAACACGATGGCGTCTGAAATTAAGTCTTAGACTTAACATCAAATTCAGCTGACGGGCCCTAAAAAAGACGAAACAAGCGTCTGAGATTCCACTTCTAATATATTTATTCAATTCCTATTAAAGTCTTAAATGTATAATAATACCAAGTAAATAAACATAAATTCAATTACTCACAGTATGGTACGAAGTGGTCTAAATGTTTAGTTGGTAAAAAGTATTTTATATACTTGCAATAATGTAGTCTTATCTGTTGCTAAATTATATACATCGTAATAAATATATACATATATCATCACGTAATCAATTATTAAACGTTACATCTCATCTTTTCACCCCCTCTCTTCCCAGTTTACTAAGACAATACTTCCATATGATAATACGATTAGTCGTGTTGGTGTTGTTTATTTGCAACTTCTCATCTTTCGAGCATCAGATCTGAGATGCAGGAATATACAACTGACGAGTTTTGAATAGGACGAAACACGTACTCTGAATTTCACCGCTAGTCAGTATTAAACTTTGCTTATAGATAAGTCATGTTATATTGGATCGAGGATTCAGGACATAGAATATAGAACCACATTAAAGACTAGATGATACTTCATTTATTTAAATAACAAACAGTCACTGAGATGGTGTGAAAGATTTGTAGATACATTCAAAATAATGAAGTCAACAATGGGTGGGTTTAGGTCAACATTGACTAAGCAAGATCAAGTTCAACAGGACAAGCTTTGAGCCATATGTGGAGTAATTCAAACACTCCACTTCTGCTTGAAATTGTTTACTGATAATGGAGATCAGAATAACGATGAAATAGTCACGAGAAAAAAACAAATGTTTGGAGGGGATGTCGGAAAAATACGTTAGAAGTGAATATAATATACATCACGGAAATCGTCAATAGATAGAGAAGTTTAATATGTACACATTCAGACTGTACACTTACTTCGATTCAATCAAATTCTCTAAATAGTAGTTTGAATTGTATTTGTCAATCTTCTTCACAATATAATTATTCATTCGTTTTAGTAAACTGATTTCGATTTCACTTCATTTAATTGTAAGCTTTAATACTTTTACACGTTGACATTGTGAATATGGAAGCTCTAAACAGCCGTTTCGTCTGAATATGGGACTCCTCAACAATGCGCATCCACGATCATACTCTCGGGATTTGGACCTGTGGCATATCTGACTCGCGTGCAGACACTAAGGATCTTGAGCGCTAAGAAAGCACTCAGCGGTGTTAATATCTCACGTCAACGAATCCATGAAACTGCATCACCATCCACATTATTCACCAATGATTTATTATCTCACAACACACCCGGTTGAAGTCCACTGGTCACTTGAATGTTTTCCATACATAAAATCAACACGTTTATAATTTATACAACTAAAGCTTTGTATTACACTGTTTTTTTATCACTTACCCAAATACTGTCCTGAATAAACTGTAATATGAGTAGAAAAAGAAAACTAATGGTTTATGATATACATCGTCTATTGTGAATGATTGAATACATGAAATCAGTCGTGACATGATCTATGTCAAGTTTCTTCGTTTGTGTAGAGCTTCATATTGATCCTTGTTTATAACTTAACATAGGACCAGATATGTCATTTAAGTATATAACTGTTTACTCATACTGTGTTGTCATCATCTTGAAGGTACTCTGATACAAGTTAGTTTCGGTATGTAAAAGAGTAAAGAAACTATCATTCAACAGTTACTGAGAAACTTAATAGTCAATGGAACCACTCATTTGACGATAAGTTTCATCGATTTATCTACAATCACTCTAATTTAAAAAGTATTCATTTCTATTATTTCTTCATTTTAAACCATACTACTCATTATTAATCAGTATTATTCTTACTGTAACTCATTTATGATAATCATTGAGGATCATGTGAATTATGGATAAGACAACACAAGTTATTTAAATAGCTTACTCCCATCCCGGTCCCTTATTACTGTATAATTTGATTTAACAAAAAGTGATCGTAACAAGATTTTATTTGACTATAACTTTAAAAATAAAAGAATAACTTTGTAATTTTAATAGTTTCGGTCATGAATCGATTGAATCTAGAACAGCATGAAAAATCTAAGAGTAATGAATGGCCGTTTCACCCTATCATAGGATTCTTCAGCAGTGCGCACCCAAGATCTCGTCTTGCGAGACTCGAACCCAAGATATATATCGGTACCACACGCGAGCATTTGACCTAAAGACCACGGATCTGGCCATCATTCAAAGTTTTTAATGTTTAACTTCAAATAATCCACAAAATAGGGTGACACACCCACCGTTGTCTCCAGTGATGTGTTATCGCACAACAGATTTGGTTGAACTCCACTTATCACGGAAGTTCAGTGCTTCTAGGTTTTGCATGGTGGTCTAGCTTCAATTGACTCACGATGTCAACTATTAAAATTACTTAAATGTCGATAAAAAAGGTTTTCCTAATATCTTTTTCATCATAGGTTAAGAGATCATTTTTGAGTTCTGCTTTTGATCATGAATGGATCAATGTTAGATCATCAGTCAAAAAATGTAGGTACTGAACGGCTATTTCGTCCCAGTATGGAACTCCTGAGAAGTAAAAACACACGATCCTACAGGTACGATTTAAATATCTTTGAACTTACGAAAAAAACAATACACGAAACTTAGAAATGAGAAAGTGAATTTACTTGGAAGAATTGATGTCAATGATCATCCATAAATTTCGAATAGTAACGTATAGATATTACGTGTTATCGTTTCAGTATGACACAGTCTTGAATCGATTGTATTTTGACGACTATCATCTTCTTACTGGCATGAGTTATGAAAAGACAATTAGTCACAAATATGACATTGGAAGTTATCATATTATGGTGTTTGCTACTAATGTCGGTAGATATATGTAGTATATATCTTCCATAGAAAGTGAAATACCTGATGTCAGTAGATGGTTAAGACGATCGAAAAAAAGAGAATAAGAACAGAAAATGATTTACGTGGAATCGAAAGAACAACAAAGTCTAAGGTAATTGACTGACAGTTTTTCAAATGAAATATCTACTATATGAGTCTCAGAATTTACTATGAGATTCGGTAATGTTGTGATCAAACACATTCGATTATCCCATCATGTGTTCTCGTTTGGTACAACATTTTATTCAAGAATTTCCCCAAATACACAAGTAGATATTGAATGCGATATACTCTGAGGAAGCCACCAAACTACATCATGAAGCATGTGCTAACTAGAAAATATTGTTTAAGACAGAAGTGAATCAAAAATGCTGTTAAGTAGCATAAACTTCTCCACGAGGAGCAACAGGAGTAAGTAAGTGATTTAGTAAATCCAAGTGAAGATAAAAAAAGTGTTGTGACTAACTATTTTATAATCATCACTGCTTTTAGAAATGAATCTAAGACTAGATGTTTCATAGAGTTATTACGTACGACATTTGACACAATATTTTAATAATAACCATTTGCTTAACTACATTGAGTTGTCATCAAGATCATTCGATTCAATTGGTGATTATTACAGTTTCAGATATCAATGAAGATTCGTATTACAGACTGATTAAAATGTCATACAAACAAGAAATCAAAAGCCACTAGGTAAATGCATTTACTACGTATGACACTCTGACTCCATCAACATTCGGAATAACAACTGCTTAAACGTTTGATTGCGTCGTACATTTAGATCATATAATTCTCAATAAATGAATCCTATTTTTACCTTCTCTCTACTGGTGATGTATGACTGTCATTCAGTACATCTGGCTGATTTTCTCTAATCATAGGTTCTCTCTGAAATACTCATCCTAACCGATAGTTGAAAATAAAACCTGAGAAGATTTAATTATCCACCCGGGTGCCCAGACCGAATCATGTGGTTTGCGTCGCCTTCCTCCTGTGGAGCCTTTGATTTAAAGGTATGATCCACAAGTCACTGTAGCAAGGTCAGAAGATTCGGTTCAATGATAGAAGTTGACCAATAATTGTTTCATAGGCCATTTGTTTCTTCAGGATCCTTGAACTCATGTGCAAGATTAGTTTGAAATCAGAATTTTCCAACTCCCCTATGTGGATCCTCCATGCCTTCCAACCCGTGTAAAGTGCCCGACATTCGCTCCTCTTCCTTTAAAGTTCTTAAACGACACCCTTGTTATGAGAAAACAGTTAGTAGAACTTCCCTGAGAGTGTTTGTATGCACCTGGCCATGTGAGAAAATTTTGAGAGGGAGAGTTGACTGTCCTCACTCTCGGCTTTACCATGCCATTGAGTTGGGATCTATTTATCGATTAATACGACACATACATTTTTACTTCTTAATTGTTAAGCAGCTCAACTATGCATATTCATGTTCCTTTCATTATAAGCTTTCTCTTCACCTATAGACAGTTATTATACGATTTGCCTATTTTCATTTATGTCCAGTCAATTAATTATATTGTCCCACATTCACAGTTAATTTCGGCTAAATCTTGTACAAATGTCATTTTCTATTTCATGGTACGATTCAGTCTATTTAGTTTGTATATAAACCCAGTATCTTTGAAAACATGATTCCTATCACGGAGGCTAAGATTGGTGTTCTGAAATTAACAGGCAGGGTAAATAACCGATTGATACTTCAAGTTGTTTGTTCAGGTGTGAGCGTCATTTGTTCATCGTTTAAGTTCATGTATCTAAATTCGGCAATCACATTCGTGGTAATTAAGTATACGTACATCATATAACAACTTCCACTTACGTATAATTAATAAATATATTCTTGAGGTTATCTGTAACTGATTTCAAAAGAGAAAATCAATTATAATTCGACAGTCTACTATTTAATTACATCTTCATTTCAGTAATATACTAACAGTTTCCTGTATTTTATTTTGTAAATTCAAATGAGATATATTCCACAACTTCGTCATTATACTTACAAAGCTACATACTTACGACTGTTACACCTCGTCAAGGTGCATAAGTCTTCCACCTGAATTCCCCAGGCAACCTTAATCTCTGCTCACCATTCCAGTTCTTTCAAGCTGCTATTCATTCTCTTGATATCTGTTTGCAACTTTTGATACAGTATGTTACAAGCTCTTTATCTTCTCCGTTCCGTTCAAACATTTTAAGTTAGCGCTTGACTCGTGATTCAGTTTGGTGATGCCCGTAATGTATGTCCTATCGACCTTTCACGTCTTTACCAAATTTACCCTTTAACCGGAAATGAGTTTTTTCTCTCTCATAGTAGGTTGTTGCTCGCTGTATACAGTCAACGAGCATTCAGCATTTATCTTAAGAATTTGCTTATAAAAGCCTGTACTTTTTCGATGATGTTTGTAGTATTTTTCCAAGTTTCAACTTCGTACAATAGAATTGTTGTGACTTTGATATTAGTTGTTGGTTGTTTTGAGTTCAGTATATCCTTCAATTGTGGGAATGTCATACTTGCTTTGCGAGTCTTTGCCTTAACGTCTGCATCTAGACCGCGCTATTTAAAAAGGACAGTGGTATTTTTCCTCGCTGAGTAAATTTGTTTGTTTTGATCGTTTATTACGTATCAAGACTACTGTTTTCACTTTAATTGAATTTATTTCAGTTAAAGAATTTGACTAAAGTATCGTTTTTACTGTTTTGTCGTTGGTACTCTTGAGTACCTCTTATTCAACTGTATCTGTTAGTACTTTTGGTCCTAGCAATCTACAGCTCTTCACTTTTGGTCATTGATAACTGTTTTTTTTTGTGTTTCTGAGTATCGTCACAGTTTAAAAAAAGAACCCCTCTTAAATGACCGGACAGTGTAAAAAAAGTAGTTGTCAACGTCCCGGTTGTCGCTATCCTGTTGAAAGCGGGATGCAGTGCGACGAGTGCAAAGGCTGGTACCACGAAGTCTGCACGAACTTAACGCCTGATGCTTTCAAACGGTACAGTAAAAAGGGTTGTCTGTGGCTTTGTCAACAGTGCTGCTCGGATGCAAACAGCTTGCTAACCGAGGCCATCTCACTGGTTGATGCTGCAAAGAAGTGCTTTAGCAAGCATAGTCGGAACGCGTCAAGCAGCACTCGATCTGTCGACACGCAAATCAACGTGAAGGAAACTAAGGTTAGTCCGATGGTAGATGACTCAAGCCTGTCAAAGAAGGAAAAGCAGTCTCTAAAGAGGCCTGCCTTAGACAAAAGCTCAAGAAAAGTAGGGTCTTCTGTTCCCCGTCTCCCAGATGGGATCCAACAGGAAACATCTAGAAGCCGCAATCGCAAGGCTCGATCGGTTTCACACGGTAAACATAACACGACCCATCAGGTCGTCGGCAACCCCCCAAAACCCAACAGTGAGTTTGACGCAACTGTTATTGCTTCTACCAGCACCGTTGAGGAATGGGTAAAGGTTGCGAGGAAGAGAAGTAGGGATATAAAAGGGAAACCTGCTCCCGTAAAAGTGGTTGAAAAATCGAAAGCTGATCATAGGGACGGATCAGCTATTTTTCATAGAATCAAGGAGAGCGATAGCTCTGAACCTAAAGCTCGTTTTGAGCATGACATTGTACTGATTAGGCAGCTGCTTAATCAACTCATGCCTCAAAATATGACCGGGGTCACCTTGCTAAAGGTGTACAGACTAGGGAGTCTAACGGACTCGAAACCAAATCATTCCAGACTGCTTAAAGTAGTATTCGGCTCTTCGAACGAACGTGACCAAATTTTACAAAATGGGCACAAATTAAAGGGCTCAGGAGTCTTTATTCGAAAGGACCTACCGTTGGCAGACCGTGTTAAAAGACGGGAAGCCGAGAAAGAACTACAACATAGGTTAGACGCTGGCGAAAAAGACCTGGGTGAAACACGAAGGCACTTAAACAGGCTTCGGATCTGTTACACCAATGCACGAAGCTTACTTAATAAGCGATCGGAACTAGGTGTACAGATTGACTCTACAAAGCCAGACATAATCGCAGTAACAGAAACCTGGCTGACACAGGCTATAGATAGTATAGAACTTGATTTCGAGGGCTTTACGTTAGTAAGGGCCGACAGAACACAAAAGCGCAAAGGAGGGGGAGTAGCTCTATTCATTAGGAATGCTATCCCATTTACCATTGTCGACAGTGTATCTCATGAGAGTGGGACGTGTGAATTAGTTAGTCTTCGCTTAAAATGCAAGGGACAAGAGCTGCTGATTGGTTTGGTCTATCGCAGTCCAAGCTGTGAGGCAAATGAGATCCTATTAAGCAGTCTCAATACTTGGTCCCAAAGTGGTCGATGTCTAATCCTAGGGGACTTTAACGCACCTATGGTAGACTGGGAAAATCTGCGAATTAAATCGTCGGAAAACTCCTTCGAGCAGGAACTAGTTGATGGGATTATCACATGTGCT
Organism: Schistosoma margrebowiei; assembly: GCA_944470205.2. Lineage (NCBI taxonomy): Eukaryota > Metazoa > Platyhelminthes > Trematoda > Strigeidida > Schistosomatidae > Schistosoma > Schistosoma margrebowiei. Next base: position 4,032,984 of record OX104027.1, on the reverse strand, counting down.
CTAGTACAACATGTGAAAGAAGCGACAAGGTACGATCCGGACACTGAATCATCCTTATTAGATCTTATACTGACTCACTATGAGGATGATGTTGCGAACCTCCAACATATGCCACCCTTAGGTAAAAGTGACCACGCAGTTTTAACTTTCGACTTCCATATAACTGTCAGTCATGACGACGCATCAGTCCAGTCCAGACCCAACGTCTGGAAAGCAAACATACCAGCCATCATGCACTCAGCATCGTTAATAGATTGGACAATAGACCCAGAGTCCTCCATTGAAACGGCCTGGGACGCATTTCGAAATTCATACTTAAAAGTTACCACACCTCACATCCCTTGGACTATACCAAAGGGACCGAAAAACTCTCCACCATGGTTCAGTAGGGAGGTCCGTATTCTTCTCCGTAAGAAAAGGAAGATGTGGGATAGATTTAGGTTACTGGGGACTGATGAGGCAAAATCTCAGTATCGAAAGGCTCGGAACACTTGTGCCTCGACCCTCCGTAAGTCTAGAAAATTGTACGAAGAAAAACTTGTAAAGGAATCCATAGAATGTCCTAAACGCTTGTATTCCTATATAAACCAAAGGACAAGGAGAAAAGGAAATATTCCTGCTCTATGGGGAGACAGTACTGCTTCATCATTAGTGGAGGACGACTTTGGTAAGGCTCAAGCGTTCTCGAACTACTTTAGCAACGTGTATACCATAGAAGCGCCCTTCTCGTCAGCGTATACAGATCCCCCCACACATAAACTGGATAGCGTGACCATTAAAGAACTCGATGTCTTTGGTCTGCTAAATAAGCTTGATATAGGTAAATCCACGGGGCCCGATGAATTACATCCTAGGCTACTAAAGGAATTATCTAACTTCGTTGCAAGCCCTTTAAGTACATGCTTTAACCTATCCGTTACGCAGGGTCGCTTACCGAAAGATTGGAATAACGCCATAGTAAGTCCTGTCTTCAAAACAGGTACGAAACACAAACCTGAAAACTACCGCCCCGTTAGCCTAACTAGTGTGGTTGTTAAAATATTAGAAAAGATTATTAGGGAAGAGCTGTTTAAGTATCTCGATAAAAACCGGATCCTCTCGGAGAAGCAGCACGGCTTCAGAATAGGTTATTCTTGTCTCACTAACTTATTAGTGGCTCGTGAAAGCTGGTGCGCTCTTAAGGACCAAAAGCTACCTGTAGACGTCGCCTTCATTGATTTCAGTAAAGCTTTTGATAAAGTTCCGCACAACTGGCTGTTATATAAGTTAAGAAAAGTCGGGATTGGAGGCAATTTATTGATGTGGATAAAAGACTTCTTAGTTGGGCGTCAACAAAGAGTTCGGGTGAACTCAAAGTTATCTAGCTGGGAAACTGTGCTTAGTGGAGTGCCCCAGGGTACAGTTTTGGGGCCAGTGCTATTCCTCTTGTATGTAAATGACCTTCCTTGTCTCCTATCATCATCGGTCTTGCTATATGCTGACGATGTCAAGATATGGAAAGCGATACGATGTAAGAGTGATAGCTTAGAACTTCAAAATGACCTGAAGAAGTTATCTGAATGGTCTCAAACATGGCAGTTGCCGATAAATACTTCCAAGTGTGTTGTGATGCATATCGGTCATCAAGGCACAAATACATACATGATGGATAACACTGAGCTACCTGTCGTCCAGACATATAATGACTTAGGCGTTATCGTTAGTCAAGACTTAAAGACTACTGCACACTGCCGTGCAATAGTCGCCAAAAGTTTTAGATCGTTATGGTCAATACGTAGGGCTTTTAGTCATGTCGACGCTAAGACGTTTTTGACTTTGTATACAGTGTTCGTACGTCCTAAACTTGAGTACTGCATACAAGCGGCTAGCCCCTGCTTAAAAAAAGACAGTGAGCTTCTGGAAAAGGTTCAGAGAACGGCGACTAAGCTGGTTCCCGGAATAGCAAAGCTTCCGTATGAATCTCGACTGGCCAAGCTGAACCTTTTCCCGTTATCTTATCGCAGAACTAGAGGTGACTTTATTACAGTCTACAAATTGCTTAGTGATAAATTTGCACCTAACATGCCCTCATTTTTCTTGTCTTCCAAAACAGAGAATTTACGAGGACACTCCAAAAAAGTTCACAAGCCGAGAACAAATTACTTGTCAGCTGACTATCGACTTTCCCATCGAATAATCAACGAGTGGAATTCACTACCTCAGCACGTGGTTGAGGCTCCATCCGTCGACTCTTTCAAAAGAAAGTTGGATCAACTGAGAGACCACCATTGCCAGGACTCACATAGGCCATAGAGCCTCCTGTCCTTCCCAAACTGAAACTGAAACTGATCAGATCCTTCTTATTCATCGATAACGCTGTCCCGGTACGTGGAAGATTCCACCTCTTTCAGAGCTTCTTCATAAAGTGTTATTGTGTGGGTAGACTTCATGACAAAAGCAGGTGACGATGACTGGGTTAATCATGCGGGTTTAGTAAACTGTGAATGTGTGCGCTTTAAACTATCAGCAATGACAGAAGACCAGTTCAAGTGACTCGTGTTTGTGTTCAGCCTGCAAACTCCTGAAGATGCCGATATTAGAATCAGAATTTTGAGTAAAATTGAACAATGTCCGAATATGACACTACAAGAAGTAACTACAGAGTGTCAGAGATTGGTAAACCTAAAGCATGACACTTCGATGGTCCAAAAATAATGGTCAGTTGCCATGCGTTCATAATGTAAGCGGTAAGAACAATTCTTGCACACAGACAATCAGCCTTCGTCTCCATGATGGTCTTGTGGAGGTTGACATTTTTAAAGGAACATTGTTGTAGCAAATGCCATCGGAAGGGACATAAAGAAAACTGCTGCAGAAAAAAAACTCATAAACAACATTCTATGAAGCCCTACTCAAAGAAATACAGATATATTGCTCCAACCAACAAGATATTGGTATCACATAACAGAACACAAAGTTGCCACCAAAGAAAGTATGTGACCTTGAATAATAATAAACGCCGAACACGCCTTCAGCTTGACACAGCTTCGCGTCAGCACCTCGTCAAGCTTCTTTTCTAAATCTACTCTATCTTCACCCATAATTATTTTATCATCTAGGTAAGCTGCAGCACCTGAAGCACTGTGTGCCAGCTGTGTTGCTGGGAAATTTGTGGGTCTTCCAATGTTCTTCCATGTTTTAGGGCTGAATAAAGTAATATCAGAAGCTGTGTCAAGCTGAAGGCGGGTTCGGCGTTTATTATTATTCAAGGTCACATACTTTCTTTGGTGGCAACTTTGTGTTCTGTTATGTGATACCAATATCTTGTTGGTTGGAGCAATATATCTGTATTTCTTTGAGTAGGGCTTCATAGAATGTTGTTTATGAGTTTTTTTTCTGCAGCAGTTTTCTTTATGTCCCTTCCGATGGCATTTGCTACAACAATGTTCCTTTAAAAATGTCAACCTCCACAAGACCATCATGGAGACGAAGGCTGATTGTCTGTGTGCAAGAATTGTTCTTACCGCTTACATTATGAACGCATGGCAACTGACCATTATTTTTGGACCATCGAAGTGTCATGCTTTAGGTTTACCAATCTCTGACACTCTGTAGTTACTTCTTGTAGTGTCATATTCGGACATTGTTCAATTTTACTCAAAATTCTGATTCTAATATCGGCATCTTCAGGAGTTTGCAGGCTGAACACAAACACGAGACACTTGAACTGGTCTTCTGTCATTGCTGATAGTTTAAAGCGCACACATTCACAGTTTACTAAACCCGCATGATTAACCCAGTCATCGTCACCTGCTTTTGTCATCTTGAGACTTTGATAGCAAATAATAAACAATCAGATTGCAATCAACTCTCAGGCCACTAAAGTAATGAGCTCGTCATCAACATCATTGTAAAATCTAATTTGCGTGAAAATAATGAGCCACGAACATGGTATTTTGTGACGATTCTCAAAGAAATTTTTGTTTTTTATATACACGTTACCCTGGCTGTACTATACCTGTTGAATCCCGATAAGAATAATCAGTGGTAATTTTATGGGATCCATTTGTGGAACAATACTAAACATAGATTTCTATTGTATAATTATTAAGTAACTAAACTAAGCATATTCAGATTCCTCTTATTGTAAGCTCTATTTAGACACATAAACTATTATTATACGTTTCACCATTCTTGAATTATGCCCTGTCTATTAGTCTCTGCCTCCCCCATTCAAAGCCACATTCGGCTATATCTTGTACAAATGTTATTTTCTATTTTATCGTACGATGTGGTCTGCTTGATTGGTATATAAACGGAGTATGTTTGAAACACATGATTCATATGACAGAGGCTGAGACTGTTGTTCTGAAATTAACTGGCTGTGCTAGGCGAAAAGCAGGGCCAATTATGACTCCAGGCTGCTCATACGGGTTTACGCGTTGTTGATCCGATTGATAATTCACTGCTCTCTAATCGACGGTCGCAAGATATAATAAGATCATACACAGGAACAAATACAGATGAAGAAAACTAGTGCAGCAACATCATCTGCATAAGTGGGACTCAACATACACATATATGGATATGCAGGATCCTCAATTACAGTGTGGAGAACAGCGATCAACTCACACTTGATGGAGACTGTCTGAGAGAAGTGGGTTCTTTCGTGTACATGAGAAGCATCACTGATGAACAAACTGGATCGGATAAGAATGTAAATGTGCGGACTGACAAATCAAAGACAACATTCCTATAGTTGAAGAACATATTAAACTCAAAACAATTGTCAACCAATATCAAATTCAGAATCTTTGATACGAACTTCAAGACAGTTCTGCTGTACGGAGATATAATTTGAAGAACTACCACAACCATCATCAGAACGGTTCAAGTATCTATGAATAGATATCTACAGAAGATACTCGATAGCCGTTGGCCGCATACCATAAGCAACAGCCTTCTACGTGATAGGACTAATCAAAAAATTATTTAAAAAAATGTTGGAAGTGTATAGGACATGCATTGAGGAAATCATCAAACTGTATCACGAGGAAAGCGATAACTTGCAATTCTGAAAGGATACAGAGAAGTATAAGACCGAAAAAAGAACTACATAGAGAAATGAAAGCAGATTTGAAAAAGGTGAGAAGACACTGGAATGAACTGGAAAGGATTGTCCAGGTCAGGGTTGAATAGAGAATACTGGTGGGCAGCCTATGCTCCTTGGCAACGTCAAGCTTATCGAAGAGGAACGAACGGGAACATAAACAATGAAGCCTCAGACGATTGATTGATGTTAACAAAAAGAATAGTTTCTCAAAGTCGCTTTAGCGTCACTCAAATATCGTCTAAAATTATGGGTTCACCATTAAAACCTATGTTGAATAATGACACTATGGTATCTAATAAAGTTTTCTAATCAGATGTACACGAATGTTTATAACGGATACTACTACTACTACTACTACTAGCTAGTTACCATGTGATTTATTCGTCAATCGAAATACGACTTATACAAACTTGGTACTCTACCAAATCAATGACATATTGACCGGTATGAATATCAGCAGTTTTTTTCTAAACCTTCAGCCGTAGGTTAATCGGTAAAACAGACCACTGAGTAAGTGTGAAACATTTTAACTGGATGATCATATTGTTTATCTTGATTATTGACTAGTTGAAGTCATTGTCTAATGAAATGAATTGTGATTTACATTATTGATTTTACTGTATTTGAGAAATATTGGTCTATTTACATTTTATTGGTTGTCATGTACGAATATCCCTCAAGTAAGAATATCTCTTGTCATGTACGAATATCCCTAGTCCAAGATGTCATTGTGTTACACTTTTTTTTATCAAAGTAATCAAATCAGTCATCTATGATTTATACTTAAAATCCTTCTAAAATTAGATGTAGATAAGCGATTATTGATCATAAATCATAGTGATCTAGCTTCGATTGCCTTATGATCTTAACCATTGAAATTAATATAATGTCAACAAAAACCCTTCTGATATGAATTAACATATGCTCACTGATGACTGGCTTCAAGAGATACTACTGGGGTTCTAATGAGAAACAGTGATCAATTTTGTTCAACTATTTCTGTTGTGAGATATCAGCTCACTGAAGACAATGATGTACGGTTGCGGAACTTCGTGGATTGGTTGAAATTAATTAATAACACCTTTGGATGCCCGATCAGTGGTTAAATGATTAAGCGCTCATGCGCGAAACTGATAGATCTAAGATACGAGTCTGGCAGGGGGAGGGATCATGAATTTGCACTGATGAGGAGTCCCATACTATGACGAAACGGACATCCAGTGACTCCTGGTTTTCCATGATGGTTTAGCTCCAATTGACTCATGACATTAAATAATGTTTATATTAGTTCAATACATATCACATGTTCACTATCAAATAAAACATTCAACAATTATTGAAATGGAGATTATCTTTGATCGATGCATATATGTTCCTGGTCCCATGTTGTAGCTGACTGACTGAATAATTGAATGACAGAGTTTACCACGACGCGCGATGATGACTAGTGTTGGAAGAAAGTTAGGAGCAACCAAATCAAAAAGGTGGCATCAGTTCTTGAAGTCACTAACTTCTAGTCTTAGCAATGTTGATAGATGCACACTACTTCGTTTGGGTCCGCGTGACTATCGTAATCAATTGTTGAAGACTTTGTGTGACATGGTTTAGCTGTGTAGCGTTCTACCTTTATTTTGAATGATGTCGTTAGAATTATTTGAATGTTAATCGATTTATTTTTAGGAGTAGTACACAATCACCTGTTGGTAAGTTCAAATTATTAAGGTATCCTATTTAACATTTTCTTATTTTGATAAAACGATAGTTGTAAGTTCATATATCTGTTAATCACATAACCCATTCAAAAGCGTTAAGAAAACGTTTAAGACCACTTGCTGTATTATCATGAACGACAACACAAGTTGGAAACAATCGAATGTACATGAATATTGAATTACAGAATCTCTTAGCGAAATCTGAGAACTATACAGAGAATACTTCATTTCCGAAATGTCAATCAATCGTCTTAAATTTGACTATTCGTTTCGATAACATCAATCAATCGTCTGAGGCTTCATTGTTTATGTTCCCGTTCGTTCCTCTTCGATAAGCTTGACGTTGTCAAGGAGCATAGGCTGCCCACCAGTATTCTCTATTCAACCCTGACCTGGACAATCCTTTCCAGTTCATTCCAGTGTCTTCTCACCTTTTTCAAATCTGCTTTCATTTCTCTATGTAGTTCTTTTTTCGGTCTTATACTTCTCTGTATCCTTTCAGAATTGCAAGTTATCGCTTTCCTCGTGATACAGTTTGATGATTTCCTCAATGCATGTCCTATACACTTCCAACATTTTTTTAAATAATTTTTTGATTAGTCCTATCACGTAGAAGGCTGTTGCTTATGGTATGCGGCCAACGGCTATCGAGTATCTTCTGTAGATATCTATTCATAGATACTTGAACCGTTCTGATGATGGTTGTGGTAGTTCTTCAAATTATATCTCCGTACAGCAGAACTGTCTTGAAGTTCGTATCAAAGATTCTGAATTTGATATTGGTTGACAATTGTTTTGAGTTTAATATGTTCTTCAACTATAGGAATGTTGTCTTTGATTTGTCAGTCCGCACATTTACATTCTTATCCGATCCAGTTTGTTCATCAGTGATGCTTCTCATGTACACGAAAGAACCCACTTCTCTCAGACAGTCTCCATCAAGTGTGAGTTGATCGCTGTTCTCCACACTGTAATTGAGGATCCTGCATATCCATATATGTGTATGTTGAGTCCCACTTATGCAGATGATGTTGCTGCACTAGTTTTCTTCATCTGTATTTGTTCCTGTGTATGATCTTATTATATCTTGCGACCGTCGATTAGAGAGCAGTGAATTATCAATCGGATCAACAACGCGTAAACCCGTATGAGCAGCCTGGAGTCATAATTGGCCCTGCTTTTCGCCTAGCACAGCCAGTTAATTTCAGAACAACAGTCTCAGCCTCTGTCATATGAATCATGTGTTTCAAACATACTCCGTTTATATACCAATCAAGCAGACCACATCGTACGATAAAATAGAAAATAACATTTGTACAAGATATAGCCGAATGTGGCTTTGAATGGGGGAGGCAGAGACTAATAGACAGGGCATAATTCAAGAATGGTGAAACGTATAATAATAGTTTATGTGTCTAAATAGAGCTTACAATAAGAGGAATCTGAATATGCTTAGTTTAGTTACTTAATAATTATACAATAGAAATCTATGTTTAGTATTGTTCCACAAATGGATCCCATAAAATTACCACTGATTATTCTTATCGGGATTCAACAGGTATAGTACAGCCAGGGTAACGTGTATATAAAAAACAAAAATTTCTTTGAGAATCGTCACAAAATACCATGTTCGTGGCTCATTATTTTCACGCAAATTAGATTTTACAATGATATTGATGACGGGCTCATTACTTTAGTGGCCTGAGAGTTGACTGCAATGGTATTGTATGAATGATTTTTACCATGTCGTTAGTCTTCGTGTATTATCATCAACTTAACTCGCTTTGGTGAAGATAACAATTAAATAATTCAAACAAGAGAGGAGATTTCGAATACGTATGTTTCATATAGTCGTTGATCCTCCATATAAGCGATCAGAGAAGCGAAGAATAGAGAGCGAAGCCAAATAACTTTCGGTGGAGAACGTACGTGAACCAACTCTATTCAACCAAACGTTAAGTGATATTAATTGTCAGACTGAAACTAAATTACATGTATATGATGACTAGGATAAAAACTGCACACACATATGCTCATTTGACATGCGAATATTGAAGAAGGTCAAAATGTGATTAATGAGGACTTGCATAACACTTCAGTGTTTTAAAATAGACAACCAACCAATGATAAGTCGGGATCCTTTGAAGTTGGAAATGAGGATAAGTGTAGATGCTTTGGTGTACGAACGAGAAAATCTAATTTCCAAATTGAAATTACAACAATATGATGTTTGACATGTGAGTTCTGATGATTTAACATTCTCAACACATAAACCATATAAATTCGTACAGAGAATATTTGAATTTATTAAAATGTATTAGCAATATCTTCATTTCCTTTAGTTAACTCATTTGAAGCATAAACATCAGTTCATATTGAGATTAAACGTTTTCATTTATAGCTGGATATTATATTATGTTGGATTCCATAGTCGCTCCAAATAGCTATATATTTATCATTATCACAAAGCGATCTGAAACAATACAAGAAGAGATGGATATTGTTTAACAATAGAATCCAGAAGGGAACTCCCAAGACAGAGTGGGTTGGAGAATATTGGTCGGCAGGCTATGCTCCATTGTTTTTAAAATTTTTCTGTACTGTATCTACGAAATAAAGACTAAGGCTTTTCTATTCCGTATGGAAGTTTAACTTTCACATATAGTCAAAGCATTGTAACAGTGGTTTTTAACTTGAATTCGTTGGAATATCTTTGTCTAGATCATCCTCGCATCATTGGCATATCCGTAACTTATGCACTTACTGACTCAGCTTTCTTGATTGAAGCTTTTAAAGGATTCCTATCATTCATATCATCTATAGTTGGTCAAACAAACTCTAGGAAGCCTATAAGAAAATAATCAGAATAGAAAGCATAATCATGCTGACCATATTCTAGATAATAAGTATTGTCGAATAGCTGATAAGTTGTCATCAGTGCTTTGGTCGCATTCATGATAGACTTATTACAACAGGATGAGAAGCTTCAAGGAATATATATATCCTGATTCTGTAATATTTTTTTAAGTAAATAGATAAATCTAGATTCGAATCTGTTAAGGTGATTATCACTACGTTAGTTACCCGTCGGTTATTCATTTATTACGGAATGAACTGTTGAAAGTATTATGCAGAATCAAGTCGATTTGCGACAAGTACAAACTTTTAACATAATCATTACTAATTTTAAAGATGTCATTCAACTTTACTAAATGAGTAAATAACCATTCTACATAGAATTCCAAAGCCTCCATACGGTTTTCAATATGTAGGAATAAACCAGAAGATCAATTCCCTTCCATTTGACCACATATTATAATATGTAGTTCTGACAGTTAGTTTTGTTAAATTGTATCATTACATGTTCTCAAAATACTATCAACCATTATTAAGTACCATTTCCACTTCATTCTAGTTTCAATAATGGTCTATGTGTAAAGGGGTATAACAATTTTTATGACGTATGAATGCTCGAAAATTATCAACTTTTGGCAACGTTGTAGTATATAATTTTTAACTACTGATAAATAAATCAGTAATGTTTTGTTAAATTCAAAAAAGTTTGTAGGTCAGGCAATTTACGCCGAGTTATACATGGAAATCAGTTGTAAGTGCAAGAGTATAATTTATCGATAAACCAATCACATTTAAGATACCAGGTATTGAACTTTGGAGCGAAATTTATTCATTCCTTTGGCTAAATATCATTTTGGCATTTTAGCTGATGTCAGTTTGTGATGAAAACACTAAACATAATTTAGACGCTAACCATCAATTGTAAATCATAATCTTTATTATTCACTATGGTTTCTAACCCTCATTCAGCTCTCATAAGTAGGTGGATATTTTCAAGGTCACTTTAGCGTCACATGCAGTCCGTCCATACATAATAATCTATTCTGTTGTGAGGTAATCAGAGGTACTTTGTAGGAGTTTCGTACTGCTGTTTAAGATTCAAAAACGAATGGCCATCTTGATCAATAAAATACCATCAGCACTAAAGAATTAGACGAACATGATACTCTTGACTACTCATTGACCGATCGTCTGTAAATTTTTCCAAAAAACTATTTTGTATGATTGATGTCAGCTTCAGAATTTCCCATAATGATTGACGTTTTAAGATCTTACTGATCAGGTGTATTTGCAGGAAAACCACAGTATTTTTAACATTCCTTAACATGATGTTTATTTGAGACTTCACAAAGCACCTTTTTAATTTATTATCAATACCAAAATGCTCCCAAGACAGTCTGCTACTCGTTCCTGCCATCCACATATTTCAAAAAGTTGTCTGTTTTCTTGCTTGTTTTAACAAATCATTATCCTTATTAGTCGCATAAGCTATACAGGTTCGTTTGTTAAACGTTTACTACATGTCTCTATAGAAGTTAAAAAGGAGCCCAATCAAAGGCATTGTGATTGCTGGCAATATGCATCGGAATTAATGTACATTATTCAGATGACGATTCCTGACGTGCTAACATCTAACTGGCGACTACCTGATATTGATCGTCAGCATCGATCAATAAATAGGAAAAGGGAACTTGTTAAAATACTTCGTGCTGTGAATTTTATACCATACCAAACATATAATGTTGAATATAGTCACTAATAACGATAATAATTAACAAATATGTTATATACTACTAACTTATAATATAAGTAGCAAGCACTACATTTCGAAAGTTTTTGAAAACATCTATTTTTCTCCAATATAAAATCCATGAGGGGATATGCATCATAGTGGAAGTGTGAAATAATTTATTAGTATATACATGCTTACTATATGTGTTCATCGAACTGTCAACTTTACATTCAACATGGAGTGACCATCATCTAATAACATATTTAAATAGACATTATGATTCACAGCCTAGTTAACGTTAAATGTGGCAACAGCTTTGACACTGGAAGATAATTTCGGTGAAACATTATCATTTGACCTAGATATTTACACATCAACACTGAATGCCTTAATGACAAATAGATTATAATAAGCAAACATTCTTCAACGAAGCATTATATGTATTCTTTTTTGATTGAGATCATGAATCGATTATTGTTAGACTACGAATAAAATCCTGGAAGCACTGGATGGCTGTTTCGTCCTATTATAGAGTTCCTCTGAAGTGCGTTACCATGATCTCACACGCGGGACTCGAACACAGGACCTATTGATTCTACATGCTAAAGCCTAACCTCTAGACCAGTGAGCTGGCTGGTATCCAACGGTAATAATGTTTAACCTCAAACAATCCATGAAAATCGGCGGACATTGTACTGAGGTAGATAACTGTCTCTATCTGACACGAATTGGCTTCGCTAGTCGCGGCTTCTCATAATAACTCTGAGAGTTTTTACTCACGAAGCTGGTCACAAGTGAGCACATATATCAACATACCTTACTATCAAAAATGCATGTCTAGTTAAAGGTTTTCAATCATTAAATGAAAGAAACTACACTGTAGCGCCAGTAAAATGTCACTGAGCCATAGCCAAGTCACCCGACAGTTGGGTCATTGAGTATCGAACAGATCACTGATCCTCGTCAAGGTCAGGAACAAATAACGCGCATCAGTTATTCATACGCAGAGGACTGGCCCATGCGGTGGTGGTCGCACTTTCACTTATACTTATTACTACTAATATATTTCCACACTAGCGTCCTTTGTGTTTTACGATTTTCAAAACATCCATATGGTTAATCCACGTAAAATGGTGACCGCGAGATCTGAGTTCGAAGTTAGCCTTTGGTCACACTATTTCCGTCTAACTCGAGTTGGCCCCCAATCATTCGACATTGATCATATATGTTGGTTATCTACAATACATTTACACAAATTCTGTAGGTTTATTTAACCTCAACTTTGATAAAGACTATCGTTAGAACAAATTCCTTGTTGATTGCATCATATATTATGCTCTTATACAATTATTATAGCTACTACTCAAATATTACATAATTACTTACTTACGCCTGCTACTCTTTATGAACGAGCATAGGCCGATCATCAGCATTCTTAATCCAACTCTGTCCTCAGCACACCTTCCCAGTTCTTTCCAGTTGTTATTCATCCTTTTCATGTGTGCTTTTATTTCTCGACGTAATGTGTTCTTTGGCCTTCCTCTTTTTTGCTTCACATCAGGATTCCAAGTTATATCTTGCCACGTGATGCAGGTTGGTGATTTCCGTAATGTATGTTCTATCCACTTTGAACTAATTTACCCAGTCTCCTCTTCATTTGAAAGCTTGTTTGTTCTCTTACACAGTAGGCTGTTGCTGATGGTATCTGGCTCATGGATGTTGAGTATCTTGCGTAAACAACCATTTATAAATACTTATAGCTTCTTGATGGTGGTTGTTGTAGTTCTCCAAGTTTCAGCTCCGTACAGTAGAACTGCCTTGACACTCGTGTTGAAAATTCTGATTTTGATACTGGTTGAAAGTTGTTTTAAGTTCCATATGTTCTTCAATAGTCGGAATGCTGTCCTTGCTCTGCCAATCCTTATATTTATGTCTGCATCTGAACCTCCTTATTCATCGATGATGCTTCCTAGGTATGTGAAATATTGTACATCTTCCAGAGTTTTGCCGTCAAGAGTGATTGGGTTGATGTTCTCCATGTTGTATTTGAGGACCTTGGTTTTCCCTTTCTGTATGTTGAGGCCTGCTGATGTAAAGACTGCTGCTACACTGGCTGTTTTTATCTGCACTTGATCAAGTTTATGCGATAGGAGGGCAAGGTCATGTGCGAAGTGCAAATCTTCTAACTGGTTCTGAGCCGTCCATTGTATGCCGTGTTTTCATTCAAATGTCGAGGTCTTCATAATCCAATCGACCACCAGAATGAAGAACAAGAGAGAGAGTAAACAGCCTTGTCTGACTCCAGTCCTTACTTGGAATGCATCTGTCAGCTGTCCTCCATGCACGACCTTGCACTGTAGTCCGGCGTTTTAGTTCCGGATAATGTTGACAATCTTCTCACGAACTCCGTAGCGTCGAAGAATCTTCCATAACACTCTCCTATCTGCACTGTCAAATGCCTTTTAATAATCAATGAAGTTAATGTACAGTGACGAGTTCAAATATTACATAACATTTGGCATAATAATGTAAGTAGTATGTAACGTCAGTTAACTTATCATGGTTAACTTGTCAATTATTAATATAATTAACACGTACTCTTAATGTCATATAAAATTTTAAATCATTACTGTGAATGTAGAATGCTCTTGTTTGCATCAAGTATACACGACTGTATCCTGTACATTGAGTAGGAACTTAATACTAGCTTAATTACAACTGTAACACCTTGTGGAAGAGAATAGGTCACCTAAGAGGATTCTTCATCAAACTCTGTCATGAGCAATCCTTTCTCGTTGTTTCCAGTTGCTGTGGACACGATAATTTATGGACATCTTTTGAGTGACGCTATTGTAAATTTGAGGGTGTCAACCTACTTAATACGGCTAAATGACAATTATAAAGTAGTTTGAAAAATAGGGATTATGATTAACAGTTGATAGTTAAGGTCAGAAATTAGATTTGTGGTTGTTTCATCACGAAATGACATCAGCTAAAATGCCAAGACAATGTTTAGTCAAATGGGTGAATGAATTTTGCGCCAAAATGCATGATTCAGTTCATTTATATCTGATTGTTTCATTTATTGAATATAGTCTCATCATGAATACATCGTGAATTATTGAATTATTATTTGACCAAAGATAACACTGATTGATATGATCAATAAATGCGTTACTGGTGCGAGTGTTTAAGCGAACCATATAACAAGATTCAAATTATGATGATTGAGGTAAGCCGTGGAGATTCATCGCCACAATATGAAGTTGTAAGAGTAGACATTTTTACTTTATATGTTACTGACTAATAACCTCGATCTATTTACCAGTAGAACAATCCTCATCGTCTTCCTCATCACTTTCATTTAAAAATAAAATATTTTACTTACAACCAAGTTTTCATATGCATTATTTTGATCGAGATCATATATCGATCGATGCTGGATCATCATTGAAAATCTAGATATACTGGACGTTTGTTTTGTCCTGATATGATAACCTTGAGAGGTGCTCATCTAAAACCTCACACACGGAATTCAAGTTTAGGATCTTGAATCTCACGTATGAAGGCTTAACCTCTAGACCACTGAATCAGCATTCAACAACTTATATCAATCTTTATGAATGATAACTATTAAAACCTTCATGTACAGATTGTTCTCACATATAACATCACCTTAGCTTATTATTATAAATATATTTAATGAATCTTCAACGGTGTTGTCTATGACTCTTATCAAGTAAATCAATAATAAGTAGTGTATATTTTCATGGTTGTTATTTCCTTCATAAACACTCAGTGACTGAATACACCCAAATGTAAAACTGCTAGATCTCATTTACAAGACGCAAATCATTGAATTCTTAGAGGGGGCGGATAGTATGTTATGTAATCTATTATTATGCAGGAGACATTGAAAAAGCTTGTCTTTAATATGTTGATATTTATTATGAAATGGTGTAGATAATTTGTAGCTGAATTTGGTGATTTCGATGAAGTTTTTATTTTATCTGAGCTGGGTGGTTTAGTCATGGAGCTTTCATCGTCCTCCTAAACGACATCATCAAGAAAAAAACTTCAGATCAAAGTGAAGTGTACAAATTTCTTCAAATATTGGCTTGTGCTTTAGACATCGATGTTGACTAGTTTTTTGCTGATTTTAAGCCTGTCACTTTTCAGTTGATCATATTGTGATGGTTACTTCTCATTGAAGAACTTGAAATGTTTACTGCATTAGTATTGATCTAGTCAATCTGGACTAACCATCGAAGACAGTTATCCATGCAACATTTTGAAGTGTGACTTTCAATTAAACAGACCATATCGAAGTAATTTACTCACGTTGCAAGAATTCATCATTTACAGTCTTTTATATCAACAACATGTGCTTAGATTAGATTGTTTCAACATATCACAGACTAAATACTTTCACACAATCAATTAAATTCATTGAGCTTGATTACTGTAAATAAAATAGTATAAGAATATTTCAATTATTATATTATTTGTACTTTTACGAATCTTTAGATTTTGGGGAAATTACTGAACTGAGGAAATGTTCAATATTCCAATTTTTCCCACTTCATACATCAGATAACTTGAAATGTTTCAAGGTGTGCTTTGGTAACACGATTCACTTATTCCTTACATAAAAAGGTATTGCACAAAATATTGTGAAGTAATCGAAGATAGATGGTTATATTATCAATAAATAGATGGAAAACAATAGTTGTTTAACCAGTCAGTCAATAACAACGTATAACTTCGTACATACATGAATTCGAGTTGCCATACCACATTAGCACAGAGATGCAGTTGTCCATTCAAATCCCGTAGTGTTGGAGGCGGTAAGAGTATAAGCAGTAATGGGAAAGATTAGGGTTTTTTAACAAAGATAATCACTGAGTTCTATAACCTCTAGAAATTCAACTAGTAAGTTGGGATGAACTGATGAATGTCAGTCGTATAGAGAACTATCTTTCATACTACAACTTCATATCATAATCTAATAACGTTCATTTTCTCCATCCAGTTTCGGTATTGACATATAACGTTTGATGTGAAAGGTACTAAAATGATATATGTAAAGCATGTGCAGTCCACCAACACTGATGTTTCAGAATAGTTACATCAGGTTGGTGTTGATCGATTTCACAAAAAAACAATGTGGAATAACTCTTACTAATTCATTGCATTCATTAGCGTACTAGCATAGAGTAATAACTTTTATCCTTGTAGATAAACTTCTTGAGAAATATGTCTTTGTAGAATGTGATAAAGTTTTCAGTTACATGCAATTGTTAATACTTACTCTCCTGGTTGATAATTGTGTATTTTTAGTTTTTCTAGATTTCTTTTTGCGTAGTTGAACGTAAAATTTCTTTTTTTTAAATGTCTAATTTCCTCTTTTAGCCATTACCTTGTGGACTTACTAGTCTTCCAAATCCTAGTATATCCGAATCACTTGAAGATTCTTATTATAATTTGATAGATCCATTGATTTTATCAGCACTTCGTGTAGCCGACTCAAAACGTCCAATTCTACCGCATCATTCACTTGGAGTTGCTGGTACATTGGCTACGGCTGCTGGAAGTTTAGGTATGCATAATATGACTAGCGGAAGTAATGGTATTCCACCTATTAATACAACAATGGAGAAATCAGATACAAAACAATGTCGACTGAACTCATTGTCTATCGTGAATTCTTCAGACAATGAACAGTATAATTCTAGTGGATTAACAACTACTCGATCATCTATAGCGTTGTCAGGAGGTGGTGTAAGCACTGGGAATCTAGACTCGGATAATTTATCATCAACCAAAGATGGTATTGGCAGTTCACAACGTCGTAGAAGAGCAGCAGTTTTAGAAGAAGGACGTGTTTTAAAGAAACTTAAAATTAAAGGACAACTTGTTGATTGAAACTGTTATTTATGGAAAAACAAAACAAATTCGTTTCAAAATGTGACAATTTCATAATAAATATTTCTTCCTTTACCATGTTCTTTGCTTAAAAGATAATTCTCATTACCTACTTGATATCAGTTAGGATGAATGGTTACCAATTAGGAATCATTTAAAAACTGTTTTCTATACTAAATTGAACTTTGAACTTTCAGATTTGCTAGAAACATCTCAAAATATCTTTTTAATCTTTGTTTAGAAAGTCATGATTGTTATTTTTGACAAAGTTTATAATAAACTGAATACATTTATTCCTCATACTACTACTTCTACTACTATTGCCCCCAAATGCCCTGGTACGGCCGATAGTGGGAACTAAACTTGTTGTGATTGTTCGTGCTTATTGGTTGCTTGTGGAATATATCCCCTTCTTTCGAACTTGAACGTCTCTCTTTAGTAAGCTGGGCTGGTATGTGTTGGAACATCTAGTTTGTCTGTCATTGTGTCACAGAGTCTTCATTCCGCTCTCATAATCTCTCATAATCTCTTCAAACAAATCTGAATATCTTTTTCTTTAATAAACTGTTTCTTGATATTTGGTCATTTGTAGCTTTGCACTCATATAAGTTAGCAATCAATAAAAAAACATTAAAGTCGATCAAATTTATAGACAAATATAGAACCAAGAATCGAATCAAGCGGTGATACAATCAAAATAAAGAAGTTAACAATGACATAACTCAATCACAATCAAGGTTTACAGGACAACCTGTGAGTTAAATGTGAAGAGATTTGAACACTTCACTTCTACTTAAAGTCTGCGCCGATGATGTTACTCAGAAGAACGATGAAAGCCCCATGACCAAACAATTCAGCTTAGAGAACAAACTCCATTAAAGACATTCATCTTGACCTATAATTTATACTAATTCAGTAAACGTCTCATGAAAAGGGGAGTTCATCAAACAAAATAAACTACTTCTAAGGAAGCTGTTTAAATTATAGTTTAGATATTAGCTATGCATATTGTTTACACAAACAAACAAAACTTGATTTAATTTTAATCTAGAGGTGAAGAGTTCATGCAAGAGACCGATTGGTCTTGGGTTCGAATCTTACAAGGTGAGATCATGGATAAGCACTACTAAAACAAAACAGCCATCCAATGCTTCCAGGTTTTTCATTGTGGTCTAGCTTCAATGTGATATAATTACGTTAAGAAAGCATTACGTAACTTTAAACGTTGTTTAATAATTTTGAATATATGACTGATTACATAATTTAGTTTGAATATTTGAGCCTCATCTCTGTACTGGAGTACTATTTGTAACATTCCTAAATGCTCCTAACCAATGTTCAACTGTGTTCCTAAAATATGAAAGTAAGATGATTGTCAATGTATAAGTAAATAGAAATTAAATTGTAAAATAATCCTGGCAATACTCAGTTAACACTGGTTACTTTATCTTGATTGCATAAACATTTACGAATATACTATCCGTTGGTACATTCTATCATAGCACCATTTAGCTTATGTCTATTCAAGCATCGATGGAAGTGTTTTACACGGTTTATTTAAATGAATTTACACAATTGAAATCACAAGTCGATTTGAGCTAATTCACCAGTGTAAACCTTGTTCGGTTGGTAGGCATTTTCATCTTGGAATAGTAATTCTCAAGAATGTGCGGCAACGATTCCCTATGCGAGAATGGAACCTAGGATCTTCGAGTTCGAATGTGAATAATTAACCTGTTGACCATTCAGTTGCCACTCAACGGTATGAATATCACACATCAACAGTGAAAACTGTGAAGCACTAGACGGTTGTTTCATAATAGTATAGGACTCAGAAGTGAGCATCTGTGTCTTCACATATGGGACTCGAACCAAGGACCCCCGGGAGTGTGCGCGAAGATTTTACCTCTAAGCCACTGATTTAGAATCCAATCAATCTAAAATCTTGCACTGCCTGAGACAGATAACTGTCTCACACACGACATGGATCACACTGCACTATGCATATATCTATGTATATACCTAATGAAAAAGTAACTCCTAGAATGTTTAATATTAGAATAAGTATAAAGTATAATGTACAATGATCTTACCATATTCCATTTAGTGAACTACATAGATATACATGATTTAAAATAAAAATGAAATGAAATTTCCATATTCAATGGATTTATATGTTGACAAAGGATTTGAAACATTAACTTACTAAGGAACCAATCAGATTTGAGATAATATTTCTTGAATTTTGGCGCGAAATTCATTCATCCATTTGGTTTATTCATATCTTTGTATTAAAGTTGATGTCAGTTCATGATGATAAACCGTAAATCTAATTTCTTAATCTTAACCATCAATTGTAAATCACCATTCGAATTCCTTATAAAGGTTTTTAACCCTTATTTGATCGTAATTACAATTGATTGATCACTGGGTGGTGATCAATGTCATGTGTGTCAAGTCCTTATTATTAGTGCAGATTGAATGCTATCCTCCATGTTGCAATGCGGCCACCAGTCTAGGTGACTCGACACTCTGGAAACCCTGTTTCTTGTCGACTACTTCCAACCACCGTCTGTCCTTAATTCATCCTCGTTATTAAGTGGACACTCTCAAAGTCAGTTTAAGGTCACTCGAAGGTCGTACGTCAATTAAAATTTCAGCATAATTTATTTACATAAAACTGTAATGTGATACGTATTATGTCAATGTCTAAACGATACCAGTACATATTCAATCGCATATTATAAAATCATTTACATATTAACGATGTTAACAAGCATTAACCTTTGTGAATAGTGATCTGACAACTATAAGTCAACTTACCAAATGAATCCAATAAGCATTCTGTTGTGTGAATGAACAAGATTGAATCATTCAGTCATAATAACAATTATTATCGAATGATAAAATGAAATTTGGTTTCTGTAATGAGTACTGAATAAACAACCTAAAATGTTGACAATTGATTGATCACTAGGTGGTGATCAGTGTCATGTATGTTAGGTTCTTCTTAGTGCAGGTTGAATCTCATCGATTAAGTTGCAATGCAACGACTTATCTAGTTGACTGGACATTGCGTGCACTATGTTAAGGTAAGATGGTGGTTGGAGACAGTCAACAAGAAACCATGGAACTAGGTTTTGTGCTATTTGGCACTCGTCATCAAGGTTTACCTGTAATCTTGAGGGACTGATGCTGCCTAATTGATTCAATCCCATGTCATTCAGCTTCACAATCAGAGCTATTACTAATGCGCAGATCAAATCCTATCGACGAAGTTGCAAACCTAATTTTTTCTAAACAAATATAATGTGAAATTGCATGAAATAATTATTTGATTTTCAAAGTTGAATTCATGAGTTAATTTAAGCTAAAACACCATTGAAATCCTCGAAACACTGGATGGCCGTTTCGTTCTAGCATGGGACACTTTAGCAGTGTGCATACACAGTCCTGCACACGGGATTTCAATTCAAGATTATTCAGTCCCCACTTATCAGCGTCTAATCTATAAACTCCTAAGCAGATGTCCAATGATGTTTTTGTCTCACTTCAATCAATTCACTATATTGAACAATCATCTTTTCCCTTACAACCGACATGTTTGATTTCCACTAGTCACGGCTTGATAAAGAGAATAGTTCAATTGTCATGAAATTTCATACCTATAAGTAAAATGTCAACCGATATATGATCAAGTAATCAGTTTGACAAGTGACTTACTCCATTATTGACCAGAATTTTCTACCATAAATAGAACAGTTTACCATTAATATTAATACTCCCATTAACAATAACAGTATAGTAACATAGTAATGTACATCCATTCCAAACTATAAACAATGAATACAGTGAGTTGCATAACGTCCAGTTTTGTTCTAGTTATAAAAGAAATACATTTTAATTTGTATCATAAGAGATTTTGTTGATGTGATAGTAATTTCAATGGTTGAAATCACGAGTCAAATGAAGATAGATCACCATGGAAAACCTGGAATCAATGGACGACCATTTCATTCAATGGTGGATGTGTCACTGAATTTCGTGGATTAGATGAAGTTAAATATTAACAACATCGGACGATGATTGGTTCAGTGAACGAGATTGATAGGTCCTGGGTTCGAATCTCGCGTGGTGCTGGATCGTGGATGTGCACTGCCGAGAAGTCGTATACTAGAACAAAACGGAATTCCAGTGCTTACAGGTTTCCCATGGTAGTCTATCTTCAATTGACTCATGAATTTATTCAGTGAAATTTCTCAAAAATCTCCACAAAATCCCTTGTGATAATAATCATCTGCTCACTAGTGACTGGATTCAAGAGATATTCCTGGAGTTCTAGTGAGAAGCCGTTATTAGTGGAGTTCATCCAGGTCTGTTATGAAATATCAACTCAATGAAGACAACGGTGTACGGTGGCGCAACTTCGTGGATTGGTTGATGTTAGACATTAACACCTATGGATGGTGATTGGCTCAGTGGTCTAGTGATTAAGCGCTCGCACGTGAGAATGATGGGTTCTGGGAGCGAATCTCGCAAGTCAAGATCGTGGATGAGCACAGGCTGAGAAGTCACATATCAGGAATAAACGGCCATCCAGTGTTCCCTGGTTTTGCATTTTAGTCTAACTTCAACTGATCCATGATCACAACTATTGAAATTTTGATTTCATTTATATTCCACTTTTCAAATCATTTACACCAATATTTCTTCTAAACACAAATTCAGTTACTTACCCAAAGGATCCCCTTAAAGAAATGTAGATAGGTAATCAATGTAAGAAACTATACCATGATGATGTAATATATCGGTATCCATGTTATTCATAGATTGAAAGGTTTACACAAAAAGGATATTGTGATTAAGTGTATAGTAAGATGTTTTCTAATCTTCAGTTGATATACATTTCCACCTTAAATAAAAGGATGGAACGTTGTGCAAGATTATCAGTCAAATTGAGTTAGACATTAACATAATTGAATGCTGACTCAATGGTCTATATGTTAAGAGTTCGCACATGAGACCGAAGGTCATGGTTTTGATTCGTACGTGTAGGATAGTGAGTGCACGCTTTTGAAAGTCTTATACTAAGACAAAGCAGCTGTTCTATGCTTCCAGGTTTTTTATAGTGTTCTAGCTTAGATCAACGTATGAATTCAACTTTATTCTATATAAATTGAGAATTCAATTATATCAAAGTATATAGATTTATGGTGCACAATAGGTGAATTATTCCGAAATCGATTAAGACAAACTGTCGAAGGTATACAATATGAATAATTGATTTAAAAAACTCACTAGTGACTAGCTTCGTAAAGGAATTCTAGTTGGAAATTGCAATCAGTGTAGCTATTCCGTGTCAGGTTGAGACAGGTCGCACAATTCCGTGAATTTGGTAACGTCAGATATGTCAGCCGGTTTAGTGGTCTAGACGTTAAGTGTTCGTTTGCAAGATCGAATGCCCTAAGTCCGAGTCCTGCAAGTGTGATCGTGGATGAACACTACTGACGAGTCACATAATAGGACGAGACAACCGTCTGGTACTCCTAGGTTTACAATGCTGATCCAACATTAAACAATTCATAGTCCCAATCAATGTCATAATACTTTTCAGTATATTCAAACATTTAATTAAAGTGAAGTGTAGAATATCAACAAATTAACTTACTGCTCTTCTGTCATCAAAGAAGATTGTTGATTTCATATGTTAGTAATATAGAAATTCAGTTATTTTAGCTAAGTAAGTATCATAGCTTTTTGATGGAGTTTTTTCATCTGATCTGAATAGTTTGATCATGGAGTTTTCATCGTTCTTCTGAACGACATCATTACACAAACTTCAGTGCTGATGATGTCATTCTGAAGAACGATGAAAGCTCCATGACCAAACTATCCAGCTCAGAGAACAAACGTTCATCAAAATCATTCACCTGAGTTACAAATTTTCTCCACCATCTCAAGTATCATAGCATAAATCAATCTGATTATAATAACATAGATGTAAATATTCAATAGTAGAACATACTTTTACACTTAGATGATGATGATGATGAACCAGAATTACATGATTGTATTAGAAGGAATAAAGTTATCATGAAAGGAATCATTAATTCAATTCATTACAAGTATAAACTTGTAAACTACTTAAATACAATAAAATAAATATGTGTATTTCCAATGAATCAATTCAAACAGAATTCTATTGTGTATGTCAGTCAGTACAATTCTGTATGTCTAACAGAGATGTTAGAAAACATTCATTATCCTTTACAAAACACTGATAATGATTGGTAAATAATAATAATAATAATAATAATAATAATTGATAGAGACATTGATGATTGGCAAT
The DNA here is from genome assembly GCA_944470205.2 of Schistosoma margrebowiei. Taxonomy (NCBI): domain Eukaryota; kingdom Metazoa; phylum Platyhelminthes; class Trematoda; order Strigeidida; family Schistosomatidae; genus Schistosoma; species Schistosoma margrebowiei. Next base: position 4,009,318 of record OX104027.1, on the reverse strand, counting down.
GTCGGAGTTAAGCGGAAAACCAAAGTATCAGATAGTTGTTTGACGCTAGTATAAGTCTGTTTAGTCGTACGTATCTAAAACCTTTCAAGGATTTGAACAAAGGGCTCTTGACATTAAGTGGTAATTCATCGGTGAATAATCCTTTGTTAGTTGTACTGAGTTGTCATAACAAACAAATTTAAAACATACCTGCATACTTACTTACTCCTGTTACACCTAGTACAGGAGCATAGGCCGATCACAAGTATTCTTTATACAACCCTGTCCTGAGCATACCATCCCAGTTCTTGCCAGTTGCTATTCATCATTTTCATATCTGCTTCTATTTCCCGACGTAATTTATTCTTTGACCTTCCACTTTGCCGCTTGCCTTCAGAATTCTAAGTTAGGGCTTGTCTCATTATGCAGCTTGATGATTGGCGTAATGTATGTATCCTTTTTTTCTAACTTCCTCTTCAGCTGGAAGCTGGTTTGTTCTCTCTCACAGAAGGCTGTTGCTGATGGTATCTGGCCAATGGGATGTTCAGGATCTCACATACACAGTTGCTTATAAATACTTATACCTTCTTTATGATGGTTGTTTTAGTTCTCCACTTTTCAGCTCTGTTCAGTCTTGATGTTCGTATTTAAGATTCTGACTACGAAATTGGTTGATGATTGTTTTGAGTTCCATATATTGTTCGACTGCAGGAATAGTGTACTTACTGTGTCAATCATCATATAGTATAATAGTCGATCCGATGTCATAGACTACATTACTATTTACATCCAGGATTGTTATAACACCTAATACAATCGACATATAAATGAGCCTAGTGAGTGGTTGGACGTAGTCACTTGTAGACCATAAATCTGCTCTGCTTGACACTCGTCAGCATAATATAAATGAAGGAAATTGATATTCCCTGTTGAATATGAACCAACGTCAATCACTCCTATAGTCACTATTACTGAGCGTAAGCTTTGGTTAGGCTCATACAAGACAGAGAATTATCAATTCCCTTACGGTTGCAGGTAGTCAGACTAAAAAATCTCAACTAACATGAAACTTATGCCCAGGTTTATTTGTTGACTACCTTCAACCAACTGGAATTTCAACATAGTGCACTGTATGTCAAGTCATTTTGACTAGTGAGCACGTCGTAACTTGATACACATAATACGATTGTTGCTAAGAGCTATACGGATACTCTATTGATCAATAAAATGTATATACTGATGTTCTGCCTTTATACTATTTTAAAATAACTTTTTATTTTCATTTATTTAGTTTGTCTATTTCTGGAATGTTCTTGTTCACTTTTATTTGTTCCATTTGACACGACAGTCAAACTCATTAATGTCAGCAATATTGACATGCCTTACAATGTTCTAATGACAATGGCCCTTGAGAATACTGGAAAGCAACCACTAGTGTGAATGAAATCGGTTAACCAGCAAACCAGTTTTGGGGATGAATAGTCAGCAAAACTTTCCAAAGTTATGTTGAACTATCCACAATATCAATGGTGAACCTTCAGTCTCATATGAGACCCTCAGCTCTACATAACCATATAGCTTATACTGCAAACAACGCACATGTAGGGTAGTAAGCGAAATGGCCCTACCTGAAGCGTTAGGGCTTAAATAACGCTTAAAACCTATTGTCTGGTGTCGGAATACTATAACTAGATCACCTAGATCATTTCGATCGCATTTGCAAAATTTTCATTTTTTTATGTGGTCAGTTATACTTACCGGCTGCCCTGACCGAAGCAGGTAGTATTTTTAGAGAGCCACACCCGGAGCCTTCGACCTAAAGGTAACCGGTGACCAACAATTTGTGTACCATTGGTTTAAAATCAGGGTTCTCCAATTCCCTTAGGTCAACCTTCCACGTCCACTAACACAGTTAAAACGCCAAACATTTCGTAAACAACACCCTTGCCTCGAGAAGGCAGCGAGTAGGACTTCCCCGACAGTGACTGTATATGCGTGGCCATGTGAGAGCATTTCGAGAGTGAGAGTGAACTCTACCCTTTCCTGGTCGTACCAAGGTATTTGAAGGCACAGAGATTCATAACAAACATTTGTCAGTTTGCTTGAAGAACTGTCATGATTAAATGAAGTGAAACGTTTTTTTTGTTTTCAAAACAAAACATAGAAGAATAGTTATGGATTAGAAAGACCAACAGAAAATCTGAAATGTTTACTACACCTCCCAATATACAACTATACACATCCACCTTATGTATAATACATGAATATACCTTTATTAATGTGCAATATATGTCAGATAAACTGTCATATTTACTAAGTCTATTACATAAGCTAATCATATACCTGACTAGTTTATTAAGATGGTTATTGATAACCAATTTGAATAAATTGAATAATTGGTGATATATATAAATCCTGAAATTTAAAAGAAATGCTTCTTAGTTCAATAAACCATTACTTGAAATGATGATTATCGTTGTAATTGGTTTACTTCTTGTATTTCAAACATTTGAGTCCGTAGAGACTAATACCAGTGGTACGTCTAGTGAGTAACAACATTGTTTCTTTGAATCTTCTCATTGATGTTTAAGACTTCAATTGATCAGTCACTTATTGATTTATGTTCATGTATGGACATAAATGCGTAATGAATTTAAAACTTTATCTCATTGTATAAGCAAGTGAATATCAGGACTCAGTGAAGGCATTTGAAGCGAATGGTACAGAGTGAACATCAACACTAAGGAGCAGGTACATGAGGCTGACGTGTCCCAAATAGGACAAAACGCGCATCTTGTATTCCATTGCTAGTCACTATCTATCGTTGTATCTATTTTGAAGTTTGTTTCTTTGAATTATTTGTAATCTCATGATTTGGGTTCGAGTATTGTATACGAGATCATGAATATGCACTGTTAAAGCATCCTAATATTTGAACGAAACAGCCATTTGATTCTTCCAGGTTTTCAGTAGTATTCTAAGTAAGATCAAATCATGAATACAAATACTAATCAGTCAGTTACCACTTCTTCTAAAAGTAGAAAATAATCAAACGTAAGTCTGTTTATTGATATTCTGTTTATTGCTCAAAATGACTAAAATAATATGAATTTCATGAATACGCGGAAACAAGGTACTTCATATAGAGCCAGATTTCCTTGGATATTACCTATCACTGTTAATACATGTACATACATATTTATATCTTTGAAGTATCAATAAACACTATGTATACAAAGATTAGTTTGACTTCGTTATAAGTTGTTGGTTTGTACGACACCGCCAATTAGAGAACAGTGAATTATCGACCAAACCAATGACGCATAAAACGAGGACGAGCAGTCTAGAGTCTTTATCGGTCCTGCTTCCTGCCTAGCGCAGCCTGTTAAGTTCAGAACACCAATCTCAGCCTCTGCGATATCAATCACTTATTTTAAACATACTGGGTTTATATACCAACCAGACAGACCACCTCGTACCATAAAATAGGAAACAACACTTGTACAAGATGTAGTCAAATGTGTCTGTGAATCAGGGAGGTAGTAATTACTAGAGAGAGCCTAATCTATAGGTCAAAATAAAGCCCATAATAAGATGAATATGAATATTGTAGTTACTTAACAATGATAAGATAAAAGTATACCTTTAGTATTAGTCTATGAACGAATCCCAAAAGTTATCATTCTCTATTGTTATCGGGATATAACAGACTTTATGATATGTGACATACTATCACTACACACAAGTTGAAAGACAGTCCCAATTATGTTCATCTATTGATGTTCTGATTGTTATGTAATAGTACATAAGTCACTCTGGAATCTATGACGTAAAGAATTCATCTGTCCATTGGATCTAAAATATTTTACCACCATAGCAACTATTTGTGATATTATATATATATATATATATATATATATATATATATATATATATATATATATATATATATATATATATAACACTTTTTTTAATTTCCAGAACAGAAACACCATGGCAGTAAGTTTATAATTCATAAGATTTGTAACTAAAGTAATGAAAAACAAGGGAAAATTATTATTTTAATACAGTTGGTTTGACTCATTAAATGAAATAACAGTATGAGATTGTAGAGATGATGATGTTCTTTGGTCCAGATCATAAATCGACTGATATTCAACCAACATTCAAAACTTGGAAGCAATGGACGGTTATTTCGTTCTATTGTTGCCTTATGTTGTTTTGAATATATCACAATTTCAATAGCGTGACTACAATTTACGGACTAACCAATCAGATTTAAGTTATCAGGTCTTGGATTTTGGCGCGAAATTCATTCATACATTTGATTAATTAGCATTTTGGCATCTTACCTGATGTCAGTTTGTGATAAAGACCGTATATATAATTCCTAACCTTAACTATTAACTGTAATTCATAATTTTAATTCCTCATACAGATTCATAACCTTCATTTCGTCATAGTTACTAGGTGTACAATCTCAAGGTGACTTAAGCGTCGCTCAAAGGTTGTCCATAAATAGTAATCTTAACATTTTAACTGTGTTTTTTTCGTTACAATGTAGACCTCTTCAGTAAGCAACTTGTCAAGTTTATTTACTCACTCTCAAATCAATGAAAGTTTATGTTACCATACTTATCAAAATATGTTTGATGTATTAACTGAATAGTCGGAAACCAATTCGAGATCAATTTCATATTGGTTAGTCAAGTGAATACAAATCTTTACAGTTGAATTCAGGAGTCGATTCAAGCTAGAATACCGATGAAAACCTGGATGCAATGAACAGCCTTCTCGTCTTAGTATGGAAAGTTTCATCAGTGAGACAAATATCCACTTTACACAATGGATAAACAATTGTGCAAGATCATAGATCAAATGAAGTTAGATATATTAACACCGCTAAATGTCAGCTCGGTGGTTGACTGTTTAAGAGTTTGCGCACAATCCTGAACGTTCTGAGTTTGAGTTCTACGTGTAGGGTCATGAATCTACACTACTGAGGCATCCCATATTAAAAAGGGACAGCCATCCACTGATTCCAGTATTTCAATGGTATTCTAGCTTAGATCGACTCATGAATTCCATTGTTAAAATGACTAAATTATCCACAAATCCTCAATCTGTTTACAAGTTTCAATAATTGAATCATACACATTTCTTCATCACACGAATGATTTCCCAAAACATTAAATTGGTAACAAAACACAATAATAAAGGTAATGTTTCCCTTATTGATTCCCTATTCATTAGTAACTGGTTAAATCTTATATGGTGAGTTGAATAATCAAATAGTCAGATTCATTGTATAAAAATATGTATTATATTGTGGTATATGCTACTGACATCGATAGATATAAGTAGTATGTATCATCAATCATTAATGAAATCCCTAGAGAAAAAATGTTAAGCAGATCAAAGAAAACAGAATGAGAACAGAGAATGATTGGTGTGAAAATGAAGGAACGATGACGTGTGTGACAATAGATTAACGTTTTGCAAATAAAAAATTTACTATGTGGTTCTAAGATTTCACTAGACGGTTCTGTAATTTTGTATTCAAATACGTCCGATTGTCTCCACTTGTGTTCACGTTCACAACAATATGACTTGTATTTGTACATACGGACCATTACTATGTACAACATGATATTGTTTGTCATAATATTCATTTGCTATTTCATTTCTTTATCCCGTAGACGGCATTATTTCCATGAACAACGACGAATATAGAAATGCTGTGTTTGTAATGGCTTCTGCCCTTGTCAATACCTCTAATCAGAATACTGACCTGTATGACATAGTTCTTGTGCTAAACCGATGACACATCAAATATCACTATCAGCCTTACGTCAACAGTGGTACCTTACTGGTCCTTCTCGCCTAGCTCTGTCTATTGAGTCCAGAAAGCAATCTCAACTTCCACTGTATGAACCATATATTTCAGACATACTCAGTTAATATATAAGTAGATCAAACCACATCACACCAGTGAAGTTCAATCAGTGTAAGGTAATAGACAGTCGTCTACAGATAAAGGCTTGAACAAGACCATGGATTGATTGAATTCAGACATAAACATCACACGATGCTGGCTCAGAAGTCTAGATATTAAGCGTCCACGTGTGAGATCGAAAGTGCTGAGTCCGAATTCCGCATACTAAATCGTGGATGTGCACTTCTGGAAAATCCCATACTAAGATGGTAAATTGTATAACTGTAGTCACTAGGTTAAATGGATGCTTGGGATACAAATTTTCACACAGAATTAACTGAAACATAAAAACTCTCAATTCTATATTGACTAGATTTTGTGAAATGTCGATAAAAAAATCTAATTATATACTAAACAAATTTATTGTTTCATAGCACCATTTTCTCATTATGGTACGTTTTCATGCTGAAATGTGTTATGAATAATTCCTTGAAGGTATGATTACTTATTAGATAAGTTGATGAATCATTTGAAGCTAGGCCATCAGAGAAAACATGGAATCCCTGGACTACCATTTCGTACTAGTGTGAGACTCCTCATCAGTGGTTGACTTCACGAGGTTTTTCTTGGAGTTCTAGTGAAAAGCACTGACCAGTGGAGTTCAACCGGGTCTGTTGTGAGACAGTAACTCACTAAAGACAATAGTGAATGGTGGCTTGATTTCGTGGATTGGCTGAAGTTCGAAATTAACACCATTAGATGTTGCCTCAGTGATCTATAGGTTGGGCATTCGCGCACGAGACAGATAGGTCCTTCGTTTAAGTCCCACATGATGGATTGTGAGTTCGCACGGATGAGGAGTCTTATACCTCAACGAAACAGTCCTTCAGTGCTTATACACTTTCCACGATGAACTCAGTTATTAAATTACCATATTATCCACAAAATCCCTTTCTCAGTATGCATATTCATTAGCCTGTCTGTTACTTAAATTACTTTCACATTCATTTTAGACTTCTTGACCAAGAATAATTTAGTTCTTTATTTCTTTCTATTCAATTTTAAGGGAAACTATCAAAGGAATTTTATCATCATGGTGGTGAAATGTACAATCTCGATTAACATCAGTTATAACTATTTGATACTCTATCGTAATCATTTGCTATTATTTTAATATATATTTGATGTAAATGATTCTGTTTATTCTGTTCTACTTGTGAACATTCAATGACGTATTATTCAACTTGTTATAGGACTTGTTGTTTGTGTCCATGTAACTGCTCATTGTTTGATGATAAGATTTCTAACTGAATTGGTCCACCAGTGTGCTTGGTACTAGTGTGGTTGCGCCACAGGATTGAGATGTACTATTCAAATTGTAGCGCTAAAGCCTATACGGTGTCTGGTTTGCCTGCTAAATGGGGTTGAGCTGTACTGTTTGGGTTTTCACGTTAAAGTCCGGATGGTGTCTGGTTCTCCTGAAAACCAATATAAAACCATCCTGGCACACAAGGTATATTATATAACTAACTTCTAACTGAATGCAAGATTCGGTTCCTAAGCTCTTCTAGTAACCTGATGAGCTAAATCTACACAGCGATTCAAACACGAGAGGAAAAGCGTGAAATATGGAGAAAGAAAACGCTTTACTTTAAAGGTTTGTGTGAGTACAGAGAATCTAGGGTTTTTACAGCGTTATGTAGATGGCCTTAGGTTTCCGGAAAATTTTGGAAGCCTTTAGACATAATAGCAGTAAAGCTAATCATTGGTTCAGAAACGTTACATGTGACTTTTCACTTTCTAGACGTTTCTGACAAAACGTCTATGGAATGCTGGTTAGATAAAATGTTTCTCAGAGCTTTTCTATGGTTTATTTCGAGAGATTTTCTAGATCTCCCTAACATTTAGTTTTTTGAATTAAGTGGCTCTATATCTGATTTTAATCAGATGGTTTGCTATTTGTTATCGGAATATAAATTCCTCTAACCCTCGTATGGAATAAATTATACACGTGAACGAATTTGGAATACATACATTTCCTATACTCATTGGTCCGGACAGTATAATAAACAATATAAGAGACAATATAAGAAACGAAGTGATGGAAGCGAGACGAAACAAAGTGACTCTGGGCAGAGATAGATAGTAAGTAAGCTCGATTTAACCAAGGATGAATGGATATTTATAGTCAGACAAAGATAAGCTAAAGACAGGTAATGAATTGAGCAATTCATGAATGCACATAAGATCTCATAAAAGTCAGTCAGGGTATGATGGTGATCGGAGGTAGGAAACACGAAACTCTGAACCTGTGTTTTTTGCTATTCCACTATAAATCATAGACTATTTTAAAAGGTCTCTAAGATAGTATCATAACAACTCGTGAATTGATAGTTATTCGGACATATGATTATGTTAGTCTGGATTCTGTGATTGTTTGAATTATAACAATCAGCATTTTGTAGTATCTTAGAGATTGAAATTTATCAGACGATAAACTAACACCATTAAAGGTTATGTCATACTACCTAACAACTAATACATGGCTAACTAACCATTGGTCAATTGATTCAAAGCCGAAATTCGATCAAGTAGAACAACCCAATAGTGTCATTCTTAAGTTGAGCTGTGAAGGAAACGTTTCTGCTAGCGAATGTTAGTCAAAGCTTTCGTTCTTTATGCATATACCATTTTGTGGAGCAAGGTAAATATGCAGTGGTCAACATTTACCTTCAAGTTGAATAAGAGAACATAGTTTATTGTTGTTCTAAAAAATGTGAAAGAAAAGCGGTTAGGGGTTCTATCCTTGTAAAGTTAATCAATTTTAATCACTTTACTGATCCACAGATTGATTTGATAAGTGTTTACACAATTCATTCATCCATAAAATAAACACTGAATTGTATTTACTTAAGAAGTATCCCCATCTTAAACTATTATTATTATTAGTATTAGTAGTAAAGATGGGTTGTGGCTAGCAGTGGAATCAAGGATTCGCGTTTCGTTCAGTTTGGGACTACTCATCTGGATGTTCGTACACCGTAGAGTCGATGTTCACTTTGGCACTCGAACACGCTTCAAACACAATCGCATTATCTTCTTAGCTACTGAGTCCTAATAACCACTTCCTTGTGCCATGGCGTGAAGTTTCAATTCATTTAATATTGTTTAACAGAATCTTTCCATTAATATGTTGGGAGACTGCCAACGATCGTCTCTTATTAGCAACCGAATGTATTTGAATACGAAATCACAGAATATATTGGTAAAATCTGAGAACCGTTCAGTAAATACTTCATTTGCACAATATCAATCGTTCACACATCAATCATTCTCTGTTCTTGTTCTCTGTTCTTCGATCTTCCTAATCTTCTACTGCCAGACATTTCACTTCTGCTTGATGATACATACTACTTATATCTGTCGACATCAGTGTCACATGCTACACTACAATCAATTTTGCTTATGGTTAATTTTGGTTATGAATTTTATTATCGTATTTAATAGTCAATATACTATTATGATCACTAACGATGTCTGTATAAGCGCGCATGCTTGGTCATATGTAACCGTCGACACACATGTCCATCACTCCATCTTAAATGTTAGTCGCTTAAATATCGCTCGATAAATTATTCACTTTCCTATATATATGTGCATGAATCTTACTCATTGTTTTGTATTGCTCCGCTTCGCCTTGATTCGATTTGACTCTGAATCCGCCTCAGTATACACTTGCAAGTTTCTTCATGTGTATTAACCTATCTGCTCAAATTCGCTTATGACTTTGTTATCTGCGCTATTCAATAATAACATGTAGTAGGAGTTTCATTCTGCCTTCTGAATTTATACACCGTTGGGATTTATTTAATAACAGTTATCAGGTGGGATTGATAATCGAAACGTCAGAACTTATCTTAGAGTCAAGTCACTACAAGAACTCATTGTGTAGTAAACAAGAAGAAATGGAGAGACACAACCGAATCATTTATTAAAATCTGAGAAGAATACAGTGAATATTTCATTTGCAAACTGTTAACCAATCCTCCTAAACTATTACATTCCTTCATTTCCACAGCAATCATTCTCTATTCTTATTCTATTTTCTTCGATCTTCTTAACCTCCCACCACCAGGCATTTCACTTTCGATTAATGATACTTACTACTTATATCTATCGATATCAGTAGCACACATCACAACTGTTCTAATATGAAATTTTATGCGTAAACAATCTTAATTATTTGGACAATTCAGTTGCTATCTTATTCGCTTTGTTTTAACTTTCTTCTTACTTTTACGTTGTAGAAAGTAGACGAATCATGTGTAATTTGCTTTCAATACGTTGCATTAAAGTGTTTTGCGAAATTAATTTATGTCTTTCCTTTGTATTTGTCTCACTCACATACCAATTGATTGGATTTTTGGTTCAAGATCTGGATTGAACAGCTGACGAGTCCCGGAATAAGACGAAACGCGCGTACCTGATTCAAATACTAACTACCATCCATCTTTGCATATAATTGTTTGATTGCGATCAGTTGAAGGGAATATAATTAGGAAATTCTTTAAACGTATTTACAACAATACTTACAAAAGTAGGGGAACCTGTTTTTGGACTTGATGTCACATAATTTTTCAAAAACGTATTCATCATATATGTAGTGCATACTACTTATATCTGTCCATATAAGTAGTATGTAATATCTATCAGAAGTGGAAAGCATATTAAAAGAAGATTGAGAAGATTGCACTGAAGAGAACAGAATGCAGAACAGAAAAAGGAAGAAGGCGATTGGAGGAATCTTGAAGGATTTAAAAGATAACTGATGGAAGATTTGAAAGTCAGTTATTTTATGTATGATTTTTCATGTGTTATGAAAGAATTCTGTAATTTTGTACTAAATAGTAATATGGTGTTTGCTACTTATATTGATATAAGTAGCATATAAAGCTTGTCAGGCATAGAAGATTGAGTAGTTCGAGAAGAAAAGAATAGAAACACAAAGCGATTGATATAGAAACAAAGGAACAATTAAGTCTGAAACAATTAATTGACACTTTGGTAATGAAGTATATACGGTATAATTCTCAGGTTTTAGTAAAATGTTCTGTAATATTGTGCTAAAATACATTCGATTGTCCCCGCTTGTATTCTTGTTCACCACAAAATGTCGCTAATTCCCACTTGAAGTCTCTTTCACTTCATAAATATCACATATTTTTTTAGATTCGGTATTTCGTTTTGTTATTGATTGAGATGATGTTCGACCACTATTGAATAACCTTGAAGCAGTGGACGGCCGCTGCGTCCGATTGTGGATCTCTTCGCATGCACGATGTTGCTCGTGGGATTCAAACTCAGGGCTTCCAGTCTCTCACACGAACGCTTATCCCATACACCACTGAGCTATTACGAAAAATAGTCATCTTGTATATGTGCACAAACGTAATAAATAATAATGTAGTTAATTGAAGTATATACAATGAAGTTTGAAAAATTTATTGATTAGTATCTTAATTTTGTTCGAATATTGGAGTCTCACTTCTAACCATTGGCTGCAGTAGTATTATTAAAAAAGGTATACCAATCATTTATCGTATTCCTAAAAAGCAGAAATTATCTATTTAGAAAAGAAAATCAATGCTCAAACTTTATTGATTGATGTGATTGGGAAAAAACAATGTATGAAATGATTGATTTAGTTGCTATGCTTTAAAATATCATTGTCTTTGATATGAGAAGTGAATAGTAATATTCCATATGACTCCAAATTATTTGATGCATCCTACACATTGAAAACATTTGGAATCTAATCAATCTATTGATGGTTTGATAAAGTATTTGATGATTGAAGTATTAAAATGGCTTGAATTTTGCACATTTCTAATACCTTTTGTACATTTGGCTATAGATGACTATGAAACGAGTTTCGATTGGAATGTAACTACTTACTTACGTCTGTAACCCCTCGTAGAGGTGCATAAGCCACCCATCAGCAGTCTCCATCCAACTCTGTCATGGACAATCCTTTCAAGCTAACAATAATCTCTCCTATTGTCGACAGAGTGTGTTCTTTAGCCTTCCTCTTTACGGTTTTTCTTTACGATTCCAAGTTATCACTTGCTTTATGATGCAGTATGTTGATTTCTGTATATAGTTCTGCTAGAGTTATTGATGGTTCTAAGACCAGGTAAAGGAGAAGGGTTTGGCATAGGGTTAACAAACTTACACCTTAGAAAGTAATCTTACTAGACAAACGTCAACTACACTAAACAAATTAACTTCTAAAGTGGTTGATGTGTGCATATGTTGAAATGTTAGAATTTACTTACCAGATTCCATTCAAAAAGCTTCAAAATATAAATCGTTTAAAACAACAGGAGATTGAATTCCACATAGATACAAATTATCTTAAACCTTTGAAATTGGTTTATATATGCAAATATAACCATGGAACTTTGTTCTGAATAGTAAACGGACCATGTTTAATTAATACTATGGTGTATGCTACTGTTATCGAAAGTGAAATGCCTGGCTGTTGATCGTTAAGAATATCGAAGAAGATAGAACGAGAACAGAGAATGCTTGCTATGGAAACGAAAGATCAATGAAGTTTAAAATAATTTATTTACATTTTGCAAATGAAGTAATTACTGTATATTTTTGTAAGCAATGATGGAAAGTGGATAACAATGGAATCCAGGAGGCGCGTTTCGTCATATTTGAGACTCGTCAGTTCGATGTATCTGCATCTCAGATTTGATGTTCACTGTGGGGCTCTAACCCACTACCATTCGCCTCAAACGCCATCGCGTTATCCACTAAGCTACTGAGTCCTGATAGCTACTTGATTGTGCAATGGGGTGAATTTAAATTCATTTGGCATTATTTGACTTGTATGTTCCCATAACAGACTAATCAAGTGAAGTCTTAACCTCAATGAGAAGATACAAGCCAATCAATTCCGAGCGTATTTAATGTATAGTTCTCAGATTTGACTAAAATGTTCTGTCATTTTGTGGCATGCATACACCGGAAATGTTGAGCATAACAGTAATTAGTATTTAAAGAATTCACTGTCTAGTAAATGTCTTTATTTTTTGTTATAAAATACATGAGTGAACTGTATTTCGCTTGTATAAACGATCAAGTGACTTAAACAATATCGAAGCAGTGTGCACAGGATGTACACGTGTCAACAAGAGATTGATCAGTTGCAAACCTTAAGAACAATGGGAAGATACTAGCAAATAATGCCAAGTAAATTTAAAATTCATCCGATTGTACAACCAGTTGGATATCAGGACTCAGTAGATAAGTGGATAACGTGATGGTGTTTGAAGCGTGCGGTACTGGGTTCGAGTCCCAAAGTGAACATCAACTCGGAGATGCAGACACATCCATCTGACGATTCCCAAACAGGACGGGACGTGCTTTATGGATTCCACTGCTAGTCATCATCCGTCTTTGCTAAGCAAGTGAACTATATTATAACTCTTTTTTTGAAAATTCGATGGAGAATACTGGTGGGTGGTGTATTGTTCTTCTCGAGGGGTAATAGGCGTAAATAAGTAAACTACACTTTACTAAAACATTCATTGAACCAATAGATTACATCAAAAGCGTTGACATTTTAAATCCAACTTACCAAATGAAGCTAATAAAGGATCTAGTTTGAATAAATCAATAGGAGGATAGTTGATTTTAACACAGGAAAATGTTGATTTAGAAGTATACTGACTGTCATGTTGCCCAAATGTATGAACGTTTGCACATAATGAACAATTTAATCTAGACATCAGATCATTCTAACACAGACATGGCAAGTGGAAAGTGATTATCTTATTCAACCATATAGAATGACAAAATGTAATTTCTAATCTTAAATAGACATGAACATACAATCCTAATATTTTCATAGTTGAATTCACTAGTCAATTTAAGCTTGATTACCATCGAATACTTGGAAGCATCGGATGACCATTTCATCCTTGTATAAGACTCCTCAACAATAAGCATCCATGATCCAACAATTGAGACTCAATGAACCAATTGATGTTAGACCATCACAAGTGAAAACCTGGAAGCACTGGACGGCCGTTTCGTCCTATTGTGGGACTCCTCAGCAGTGTGCATCCACGATCCCGCTCGCAGGATTCAAACCCACGGCCTTTGGTCTCGCATATTACTGAATATTCAACAAAATCATAACACAATTACATCTAACCAATAACATTAACTCAAAAAAGTTGAACTTCACTTGATATTGTTGACTTGAATGTTCCCATTAGGGTTTAGCACTGCATTTGATCAGTCTGTTATTGACATATGTGCATACTGTGTGTTTCACTCCCATATTGCTTTAATTCACAAACATTCTCAGCAAAGATGGATAGTGGCTAGTAATGGAATGAACGACGAGCGTTTCGTCCTATCTGGGACTCGTCAGGTGTATATACCTGTATCCCAGAGTTGATATTCACTCCAGGACTCAAACTGGATACCGTTCGTTTCATACGTCATAGCGTTATTCATTTAGCTAGGGAGCTTATATTGATGTCAAAAAACAATTGGAAACTATTGATTTCAACAGTTTTTATCAATAACAAACGTAAATATCAATATTACTTTTTAACGTTTACTCACTCTATTACTGACCAAAATTTCCTTGAATAAAATGAATTCAAAAGTAAATAGAGACATTGATCGTGGTGTTATATCCGAGCGAAGATTAAATTACAGGTAACTCCCGAGGACTATTAGTGGACTAATATTCTATAAATATTCTTATTGTAAAACTATTCAATCATTAGATTATGTATATTTATATCCCTCTTATTATAAGCTTTATTTTGATCTATAATTTATTATTGTACGATTTACGGTTCTTAAACTATGTTCAGTCTATTAATTACTGTCCCCTTCGTTCACAGCCACTTTTTGGCTTATTTGTGTACATATGTTATTTCCTAATTTATGGTGTATTGTGGTCTTTCTGTTTGATATATAAACCGAGTATGTTTGAAATAAACGACCTGCTCTGATCTGCCCTAATTCGAAGCTGGTATTGTGTTCTGGACTCAAGTGGAAGGGCTCGTAGTACATAGGACCAATAAGGACGCTAGACTGCCCACACCGGTTGAACGTCATTGGTTGGCCTAGTGTGAAATTCGTATAAGTCGTATCCGGATTGGTAGATAGGTCGCGTGATTGCAAAACCAGACATACCCAAGGTCATAACAATTGGCGACGGGGATTTTGGAGAAAAAAAAGCGATTCAAGGTCATAACAATTGGCGACGGGGATTTTGGAGAGAAAAAAGCGATTCAAGGTCATAACACGTGGATTCAATGAACCCAAAACGACATGAAAGGTATACACAATGAACTCAATATATCAATATGTTAAAATGAAGAATAAACTCATTTCAATATGATAAAGTTGACAGTGAATTCATTAAAATGAATACTCCAAATCATGTGATTAACAGTTTGTAATCTACGTTTTCTCAAATTGGATATTGTGGTATGTACTACTGATATCGACCGATATAAGTAGTATGCATAATCATTTGAAAGTGAAATGCATGGTGACAGAAGATTAAGAAGATCGATAAGGAGAGAACGAGAATCGAGAGTAATTGGTGTGAAAATGAAGGAACAGTCATGTTTTCGACGACTGACTGACATTTTATTGTTTAGTTCTCAGATTTTAGTAAGAGATTCTGTAATTGTGTATTCATATGCATTCGATAATCTGCATTTGTACTCTCATTCACTACGTTCATTACATTAAAAAATATATATTCACTTACCCAATGAAGGTCCTTTTGAAATATAGAATAATAGTCGATTTCAAGAGAATGTTTTCGTATCTAATTACAAGGTCAAATACGAAATATTATCGCTAATTGTATATGTATAGAGTTTTCGTTTGTCCTTGACTCCACTACTACATTCAAGAGGCTATCCCCAGCTTATTAAAAAAACAGTAGTCTGTTAAGAAAAGCCTAGAGAACCACAATTAGATAGATTGCCGGAATAGCAAACCTCTAATATGACTCTCGAATGGCTTAATTAAAACCCATTTACATTGTCATACATAGGAACCAGGAGCAAATTGATCATGGTTTTTCAATTACTTAGTGATAAATTTGCATCTGATATGCCCTCATTTTTCTTGTCTTCCAAAACAATGAATTTACGAGGATACTTTAAAGGACTTAACAAACCCAAAACAAACTACTTGTCATTTGACTATCGATTTTCCCATCGAAACGACAACGAGTGGAATTCATTAATTCAACACATGATTATAGCACCATTCGTCGACTCTTTTAGAAGAAACTTGGATCACCTAAGAGGCCACCATTGACAGGACTAACATAGACCATCTAGCTTTCTATCCTTTCCAAACTGATACTGTAATTGAATGCAGTTACTCAGTAAATGTATACTAGTTCTTGCATATACTTCAGTTTACATGAATTTTTTAAATAAATATCAAATGTCAATTCAAGTAGATAGTAACTCACTGAAAGCAATAATGGACGATGATGCAATTTCGTGGATTGGTTGTTTTTAGACATTAACACCGTTGAATGCCGGCTAGCTTAGTGGTCTAGAGGTTCTGGGTTCGAACGGTACGGGGTGGGATCTTGGATTCTTACTACTAAGAAGTTCCATACTAGAACAAAACGGCTGTTCATTACTTCCAGGTGGCCTAGCTTCAAATGACTCATGAATTCAACTATTGAAGTTATTATTATCCACAACCTCTGAATGAAAACTTATATTATAATACTTGATAAAAAAAAAAGATGAATGTTCAGCTTACTTTTCCGCTGTGACCATTGATGTAGTCGGTTTTTCATATCAAACAAACGATAATAAATTAATATCAGAGAATGATTTTTGTGAATATTACAGTGATTTAATAGTTCAATTTATGAGTCAATTAAATCTAGACCACCATGGGAAATCAGAAAACCCAGGATGACTGTTTCGTCCTATTGTGGTGCTCATCAGCAGTCATCATGTGGAATCGTCGGTACGTAATGTTGAGAAGTCTCACAGTAGTGTGAAATGGTCGTCCTGTGCTTTCAGGTTTTCCATGGTGATTTTACTCATGATCTCAACCATTAAGATAACAAAATTGTCAATTCATTCAAATGTAATTGACAATTCATATACACTAATCAGATGATATAAATCATATTCGAATACTTTAAATGACATACATACTTTTACATTCTTTTTGTGAGGACCTAGATGAACCACAATAACATGACTGTATTAGAAATATTGAAATGATGGCAAATGTAATCATTAAATAACTACTGATAATAGATGAACTGAATTAAGTAATAAACTTTGATATTTATGTTTCTAAGAACTTCATCAGTAGAAATGATGGTTCTTTTATGTCCATAAATGTTTCAATCAATCAATACCGTTATTTAATTGGTTCAATCAGTAATGTAAACAATCTATAATATAGGCGTCAAAATCATGTACGCCTTGTATAATCCTAAAGTAATGATTACTATCTATTGACTTAATAGTTTCTCCCCTTCATAGATATACATTTAAATGTAGACTGATGTTTTCAATAGATTATTAGAGATTGAGAGTTTGTAAAGATAAGGGATTATCAAACATTTTATCGTATGTCACACCCTATCTTAATCTGATAAACATTGGTAGATGTTTGAAGTGATTGATTCGTGAACCAACATTCATTTGAATAGTTGAGATTATGAGTTATTTGAAGCTAGATCACTATGGAAAACCTGGAAATAATGGATGACCGTTTCGTCCTATTATGGTACTCTTCAGCAACGCTCATCCAAGATACCGGCTGGCGGGATTCGAACTCAGGGCTTTCGGGCTTGCGCCAGAACGTTTAACCAACTTGATCACTAAACCAGCATCCAACGGTTTTCATGTCTAACATCGACCAATTCACGAAATTGTGCGACCATCTTCCATTGTAATGAGGTAGATACCTGTTTCTACCCGACATGGATTAACTTCACTGGTCACGGCTTCTCACTAGAACTCGGAGAATTCCCTGACGAAGCTAGTCCTTGGTGAGCACAAGGTAATTATTTGTATACGGTTGAGGAGATTATTTCAAGTATTCAATGGTGATCCAACATCAATCGGTTCATGATCTCAATCAAAAAGATAATAATCTCCACAACGCTATACTCACAATACATTGAATAACCATCTATTTCTTCACAACTTCCTATGTTTACATGAATTGAAACAAAAAAGAGATATTAAGTCAGCTACTGTTGTTGTGGGCAAGGCGAGGCCATAATTTGAGCTTAACAAGTAAAACGATTATTCACTTAGTTTGTCTTTATTCATAGTTGAATAAGAAAGATTTGAGTTTATTGGATAATCCTGGAACGTTTCAACATTTCAACTATTTCTGATTTGATCTTCAATAGTCAATTTCCGAAAAAAGTTGTTTTGATTACTTTACAGGATTCTATTTCTAATGTTAAGATGTTTTTTTGTCATAAATTCATTGAATATTCAATATCAGATAATGTACGACGAATGGAAACTATCTTGTTACTTCTAGGCATCTATATTGATGCTTGAAATAAGTCTAGCATCCTAATGTCAACATATTTTATTTGAAAGGGGTTTTGTGGATATTGTAGGTAATTCCTGCAGTTCTAATGAGAAGCTGTTACCGATGTAGTTCAACGGGGTCTGTTGTGAGACAGTATCTCACTGAAGACAATGATGGAGGTGTCACTTTTTTGTGGATTAGTTGAAGTTAGACATTAACAATGTTGGATGACGTCCTAATGATCTGGAGATTGAGCGCTCACGAGAGAAACCGAAAGCATTTGGTTCGAATCTCGCGATGGGAGGGATGGTGTATGTGTCCCATACTTGGACGAAACGGCTGTCCGATGGTTAAAGGTTTTCCACGGTGGTCTAGATGCAACTGACTCATGAATTTAAATATTTTATTCGCTTCCAATTTGTATTTTAAGAAAAGTGCTAAGCCTTCTGAACATCATACTTCATAATTTTATCGTTCAAATCATTTGTCTTCATAGGTATGTTTGAGAAATGAGTATGAAACCGCTATCTCTCAAATCGAGGAAACGCGCGTCCTGGATTACACTGCTAGCTAATATCCAACTTTGCTTATGAAGCCTGTGACTTAAGACAATATCAAGACAACCCGAATAGGAGTCACATATGCCAACAAGAGACTAATCAATTGCAGTCCTAAACATCAATGGGATGATACAAGTAAAACAAAACTGAGTGAATTTAAACTTTACCTCATTGCACTAGCAAGTGGTTATCAGGACTTAATAGTTAAGTGGATAAGTCGATGGCGCTTGAAGCAAACGTCATTGAGTTGGAGTCCCAACGTGAACATTAACTGTGATGCAGATACATCCGGCTGATGAATCCCATGTAGGAAAAAACGCATGTTCTGGATTCTACTGCTAACCACTATCTATTTTTGTTTATACAAGTAGTATTGGATAAGATTTTTTTAAAATATTTAAATCATTTACTCCACCCATTATCAGGTTGAAACATACAATACAACATTGTTACATAAACAAATGAACAAATCAATCAGATATATTGTCATACGTTTTGACAACAAGCCTGTTAACTGAAATGACTATTTTCACTTTTATTAAGATGATGGTAACATCATCTAATAGTACTTTATACAAAGGGGATCAGTGCATTGGTGTTTATCTTATTTTAGCCTTTCAGACATTATTCAATTATTTATGCCTGTTACTCCCTGTGGAGCATAGGCCGTCGATCAGCATTCTCAGACCTACTCTATCCTGAGCCTACCTTTCCAGTTCTATCCAAATGTTGTTCATTCTTCGCATGTCCGTCTTCATTTCTTGGCGTAATGTATTCCTTGGTCTTCCACTTCTCCTTTGGCCTTAAGTATTCCAAGTGAGGGTTCGCCTTGTGATGCAGTTGGGTATGTTCCTCAATGTATGTCCTATACAATTTTAGCGCTTCTTCCTGATCTCTTACTCTTCTGGAATCTAGTTTGTTCTCTCCCACAGTAGATTACTTTCAAACATTACACATTACGATATCTGAAGTTAAGAGTAACGTTTGATGTTGTAAAAGAAATGTTTCATAACAAAAAAATATGTTTCTGATACCATTTCATCTCATTTTAACACATGAATTGCGATCATGAACCGATTAATGGTAGACCACCATTAAAAACCTAAAACCATGGTCTCAGTTAAAACTCAACAATATCCACAGCCTTATAGTGATAATTATCATGCCTTCACTTGTAGTTCTCAGAGTTCTAGTGAGAAGCCGTAACCAGTTTAATCCAACCGTGTCTGATTTGAGGCAGCTATTCACGAAGATAATCGAGGATGGTCAAGCAATTGGTTGATGTGAAACGTTACCAGCTTTGGATTTCAGCTAAGTGGTATAGAGGTTAAGCATTAGCGCGAGACCGCAATCTGTTGGTTTGAACCCCTTTGGAATGGGATCGTGGGTGTGCACTGCTCAAGAGTCCCATACTAGAACCAAATGGTCGTCGAATACCTCCAGGCTTTCAGTGATGGTCTAACATTGATCCATTTATGATCTCAATCAAAACCCAACAATCTTCGCAATGTCACATTCATAACAATCAAAATAATGTTCACTTATTAAATAAGTTCATCCTTACTTTCCTCATTATCAACATAAAAAGTAGCAAGCAATATTGAGTCTGTTAAATTCATGATATTCTGAATATCGGCGAGACTGTAATTTATGGACGAGCCAATCAAAAATGTTTGAGGAATTTCAAGTTCACGGCACCAATTTCAGTACCTGATACTCATGTATGATCGGTTCACAGTGTTATTAGCGAAAACGTTATATTTGAGCGGCTACAACAAATGGGACTATTAAAAAGTTCCTTTTTTGTGATGGTGGTAATCAAACGACTTGTGAACCTTGTGCAGACTACTGTGATGATGTTTTCTTTCAATCCAATATATGCAAGAGGAAGAAATCTTCCCTCGTTCAAGATTGAAACTAATGCAAATTATGACAGTTGTTACAAACTGGATATAAAAAAACCCACCATCACTTACTGCTACCGTGTACTGCATTATCGGAGAGCGCACAGATGGCTACATGTAGTTGTTGATATGCAACGTATCGTTATTTACAAGTGGCATTTTGAGGACAAACAAACACAAAAACACACTAACAATATTGGAGCTATGTGGTTGAGGTTGAAAGAGTTTTCGCAAACTTATCAAGGCTTCAGAGACTGACTGTTATGGAGCCATATAGATGAGTTGTTCTACCGTATGCATTATGATTTCAGAACCTCTGAAACGCTTTCTAACCTTGACAAGTTTCTGAACCATGTAAAAGAAATGTATTCACTTTCATTATTCAGTTTTATATCATAAATGTTTACTTTATACTAACTGTTTTCTGATTAGCTAATCTGTCTCAATTTCACAGAAGGTTCGTTCAAAAGTCATCCACAAATTAATTATCTGATATGATAGAAAGTAAAACCAATTTTCGATTGAATTACTCATTATGAGTTTTGCTTCAACATCCGTTTTGATTCAACATGAGGATCATTCAGTGTATTATTTGATTTGTTTTCCCAGTATGATATTTTCTTCTGTATAACATACGATATTCTTGTATTCAGTTGACATGAACCATGCTCACTCAGTAAGTGATTTGTTATAACTGAGTATGTGATTTAATCCTAATTATGAATCAGAATGGATGTACAATCAATATAGAAACCAGTGTATTTTAGACTAGATTCGATTCGTCGTCGTCATCGTGTTTTGGGGGGCTAATAAATCTTCACTTATACCAGTCTTGTATGTTCTTACTTTCACATCGTGAGGCTTTGCCGAGATCCCTCGTTCCGAATATAAGTAATCAGCGTTTTTTTCAGGCACAGCAATAAGCGACGACCAGATATAACATTATATCATTTGTATTTTTTTTTTAAAATAATGAGATTCCCTAAAGGAGAGATCATTTTATTGATTAATATGAAACATTCACTTTTTATCATTTGGACATCCTATGAACCTTATCCTATCAAAAATTTATTTGACTACATCATTTGAAATACATTGTATACAATTCAAGGAATAATATCCAGTGGGTTCGTCTAAGAACATTTGGATTTTCTTTTTCGGATAAGTGAGTGTACGGTCAAGTGAAGCATAGGATACAGTCGACAGATAGGATGCAGCTAAACGGTCTAAACTTTGCAGATGATCTGGCTCTTCTATCGCAAACGCAATAGCAAATGCAGGAGAAGACGATCAGTATAGCAGCAGTCTCACCAGTACTAGGTCTTAATATAAACAAACGGAAAAGCAAGATTCTCCGATACAACACAGCATGCACCAATCCAATCACAATTAAAGAAGAAGATTTGGAAGATGTAAAAACCTTTACATATTTGAGAAGCATTGTTGATGAACATGGTGAATTTGATGCAGATGTGAAAACGTGGATCAGTAAAGCAAGAGAAGTATATTTACAACTGACGAACATCTATAACTAAAATCTACTGTCTATCAACCAAGACCGAATTCAGAATTTTCAATACAAATATCAAAACATCTCTACTGTATGGGGGGAAACCTAAAGAACTACGAAAGCAATCATCCAGAAGATACAAGTGTTTATGAACAGTTGTCTACGCAAAATGATTTGGATCCGTTGGTCAGACACTATTGGCAACAATTTACTGTTGGAGAGAACAAACCTAATTCCAGCGGTGGAAGAAAGCGGGAAGAAGTGCTGGAAGTGGATAGGTCATACATTGAGGAAAGCACCCAACTGCGTCACAAGTCCGCACATGTAATCCTCAAAGCCAAAGGAAAAGAGGGAGACCAAAGAACACATTACGCTGAGAAATGAAGATAAACATGAGAAAAATGAACAAGAATTGGATGGAACTAGAAACGAAGGCCCAGGACATAGTGGGTTGGAGAATACTGATCGGTGGCCTATGCTCCATTGGGAGTAATAGGCGTAAGTAATTAAGTTAGTGTACGGTCCGACTTAAATCATTTCCATTGTTTAATATGAAAACGACTACATTCCAATTACACAATGGAAGTATTACGTAATGCCTTAATTACAATATTTTGATACTTTGTAATGTACATTGAACTATACAAAGTTATATGATAGTTCTTGGACAGCATATGTCTTGATGGAACAGCTAAGTTTAAAGAAAACAAAGAATGCTATCAGTTGTTGTTTTCAATTAAGAAATCTACATTTCTATACTAGTCATGGGGTAGATAATCAAATATCGTTTAGAAAGAATATGATATTGTAGCGTTATTGTAAGCTATAAAATAATTTAAGGATTGCCAGGGTAAATTCATGATTAAAACAAATTTAGTAGTTGAATTCATGCATCAATTAAAGTCAAATCACCATGGAAAACCTGTAAACACAGGAAAGCTGTTTCGTCCTAGTATAGGACTCCTCGGCATTGCGCATTCATGATCCCCAACCGCGAGATTTGAACCTAGGACCTATCGATCTCGCACGCGTACACTTAACCTCTAAACCACTGAGCCGGCCGGTATCGAACGGTGTTAATGTCCAACTTCAACCAATTTATGACAAATTGTTTATTTATTTGATATCTATATAGAATATACATGTTTGATGATAATAAATAATTGTGTCAAATGTTATCTTCAGTTGATCAATCAATTACACTACTTAATTTATGAGTAATCAGTCATGTGTTTTTTTATCAAGACACGCATGGCTTCTTTTATCATTCGAACCATTATATATGGGTATATATGGGTATTCTGTGCTAAATGACTCGGTATTGCTTTACATCACAAAACATTAAAGGTAGAGATAGATGGTGGCCATCAGTGGAATCTAGGATACATGTTTCATCTTATTTTTAGGTCTAGTCAGCATGATGCACCTGTATTTTAGAGTTGTTGTTCACTTCAAGACTCGAACGCAGTACCGTTTGATTTAAATGTCATCACATTACTCACTTAGCTACTAAGTCCTGGTAGTCACTTGCTTGTGCAACGCGATGGAGTTTTAATTCAACTTTGTATTGGTGGTTTGAATTGTCTCATTGATGTTTAGGACTGCAATTGATCAATCACTTATTTGCATATGTGTATCCTGTGCGTATTGCCTCAGT
This sequence comes from Schistosoma margrebowiei, assembly GCA_944470205.2. Lineage (NCBI taxonomy): Eukaryota > Metazoa > Platyhelminthes > Trematoda > Strigeidida > Schistosomatidae > Schistosoma > Schistosoma margrebowiei. The sequence goes on along the minus strand of OX104027.1, from coordinate 3,985,179 downwards.
ATTTCCTTAATTAACAAGCATTATAAGCAAAGAGGGAGCACCAACTCTGAGATGCAGGTACACCCATCTGACGAGTTCTAAATAGGACGAAACGCTCGACAAATCGGGTTCTATTGCTAGTCACTATCCATTTTTACTTATAAAACTAGTGACCTAAGGCAACATCATGGCAACCGCTTAGCATGCACATATGCCAATTGCATTCCTAAGCATTATTGGTAAGTTTCAATTAATGAACATCATGAGAATGATTTCTGTGGAAGCAAAGAAACAATGAATTCTGAGATGATGGATGGATATTTTGTAAATGAAATATTTACTGTATGCTTCTCAAATTTGACGATGAGTTCAAATATATCTGATTATCTCCACTTGTGTTCTTGTTTACTACAATATGGTTTCCGATAGACTTTCATTTTAACTTCTAATTAAGTACTAACCCAATGCTCATCCTCATGTAAGTACTTTTTTGACGTGTATAATCAATGAATTAAATGGGCACACTCTCTGATCGAGTAGTTAAAGCCTATGAGAACACATCAAATTAGATCATTCCCCAAAAGAATCTGAACAACATTCCATATAACGTAATATTATAGCGTAATATATGTTAGCTTGTCCTAATCTCAGTATTCTTTCCCATTTACTCATATATTTTCTTCTAATATTTTATTATTGTATAACAAAATGAACAAGAATACATCAGTAGAGGAATAGAGTTGAATAATAAAGAAATCGATACAGAATTTCATAGTTCATCTTGAATCCTTATCCGCTTATTTGTGTCGCTTGATGAAGGAACCCGGCTATAGTGTTCCTAGAAACGCATAAATGAATAACGATCAATATTATTCAACGAAAAAACCTTTAAGATCACTTCAAAATGCATTATGACCTATCACATGACTATTCTAAATATATATATATATATATATATATATATATATATATATATATATATATATATATATATATATATATATATATATATATAGAAGACAAATATAGATTAGAAGGTTGATTGTAAATGACATAATGTATATAAGTAAGCTCTATATTTATTTAACATAAATCTCCAATTGATGTTCATAATTGACGAATACATATATAAAGCTTAATTACCTTGTTTACCGTTCCATCTGTAGTGTATACTCCTTATATCGACATAAGTAGTATATAACACTAGTCCTGTATAGAATGTTTGGCAGCAGATAGTTGAGAAGATCGAGAAGGAAAGAACGGGAACGGAAAGTAATTGCTATGGAAATGCAGAGACTATGAAGTCTGAGACAATTCATAAACATTTTTTCAAATGAAGTATGGTATTCATATTTTATCAAGTAACTGTAATTTTGTACTGAATATCATCAATTGTCCTCACCTATGTTCTCCTTCATAACACTATGATGCTAACTGATACCTCCGATGTTTGCAGACATGGTAGATAATTGAAAATCTTGTTTGAAAAATTGGAATATTACAACGAAGTATATATGTATATATAGTGTAACTATACTCCTAAATATGTAAGTAGTCACTTTGTGGTGTATACCAATTATGACGACAGACATGATTAGTGTAAGCACCAGTCAGACGTGGAATGCATGACAACAGAAGGTCAAGAAGATCGATTCAAAGGAAACAGAAACGGATGAATTAAAATAATCATACAGAATGTGAAAGACGATTGATAAAACATTTACAAATGAAGTATTTAATATATCATTCTCATAAATTTCAATAGTTGATATCATAAATCAATTGAAGCTAGACCACCATCAAAAATCTGGAATCACCGAACGGCCTGTTGTGAGATAGTAACTCACTGAAGACAATGATGGAGGTGTCGCACAATTTCGTGGATTAGTTGAAGACAGGCATTAACATCGTTGGATGCCGAGCAGCTCAGTGGTCTAGAGGTTAAGCATTCGCACGTGTTCTTGGGATCGAATCTCCCGAGCCGGGATCATGGATGCACACTGCTGAAGAATCCCGCAAAAGTAGGAAACGGCCATCCAGATCTTCGAGGTTTTCTGTGGTCTCCTATCTCTATTGACTAATCTAAACTATTAAAATTACTATTACTATTACCACAAAAGCTTTTTCTGATATTCTCATATATGATGAAGATATTCTGTAACGTATATAGACGAACGTATCTTACCATATTCCATCTAGAAAACTGTGATTAACGTTTATAAAAATAAACAAACACAGCAAATTATGTTTGAACTGCAACAAGGATAAATGAATCAGTTATACATTAGTGATGATTATCTAAGAATACTGAAAGATATTGAACATTCAAGTTAATATCATTTAACAGCTAACGAACTGATTACAAAATCCACAGCACAATTACTTTTGGAATGAAAAACGACAAAAAATTCACAAAAGTAAAGTATGGGACATACGTGGTCGCTCCCTACGGGGCAAATTCCAACCGATTGCAAAAACAACTATTCTGGACCCGGTAGTTGTGCCGTGCTTCGATGTGACCTATTCTGCTTCATAAAGGCCTACTAGACTTCATCAACTTGTTTGGCTGAAAGGGGCAATGATTATCCAAGATTACTGAAAGATATGAAAAACTCAAGTCTATATGAATGAACAGCTAAAATCAAGTTGTATGTTTCAGGAATTTGCTGAAGATAATCTCAATCACTATAAAATAATACTGTTAAAATGGTTCCACTTGGAACATTTGACATTTATCTGATACTCTATTTGACATTGTATGGCGGATACAGTATATCTACTGTAAATTTTGTCATTTTAAACTAAAAGTAAAACATTAATGACTACCTACCATAATAAGCTAATAAATGTTCTGAAATGATCCAATTAACAGAAGTAGAAGAAAATAAGTTTCAGTAATGTTACATTGATTGATGTTACAGTTTACATGAGGATGTGTATAAATCATCATAATGAACCAGTATACACCGGTTCCATCCAGATATCTTTCATACTATGGTACGGTATCATAAATTGTCCTAGTCTCAGCAACTCAACAACTCAGTTAGTTCCCCCAGTTTCCACATTCAAATTTCAGGCTAGTACTCTAGTATCTATTAAACGCACTTTTTTAAGATCATTTGAATGACGGCAGAACTCACATTTGATTAAGTCTGGGACGCGATCAATCTGAGTGAAGATTATCAAGAAACAGCGGTTTTTACCTAACTCTTCTCACTTTTATCCAGCTTTCTAAACTAACAGCACATAAATGACTGTTAATAGGAATCACCACACTTTGTCATTAGATTTGTGTGAGGGCCATGATACTGTTAAAGTGCCTAAACCGGAGCAGGTGGTTTGCTTAGGGGGCACCACCCAAAGCCTTTGACCTCGGGGTCTAATCCACAAAGCAGTGGGGCAACGTTAGGAGATGCAGTCCCATTGTGGCCGGTGGTCAACAATAGCTTCATACACTATTTGTTTGCTTAGGATCCTGGAACTTTGAACTTAATTTTACTTATGCCTGTTGCCCCCGTGGAGGAGCATTGGCCTTCCAACTGCATTCTACATCCAGCTCTATCCTGAGCCATCTTTTCCAGTTGTTTCTAGTTGCTATCTATGATTTTCATATTTGCTTATGATTCTTGTCGGAGTGTTCTCTGATCTCCCTCTATTCTGTTTTCCTTCAGGATTCCAAGTTAGTACTTGACTCATGATGCAGTCTGATAATTTCCTCAATATGTATCTTAACCACTTACAACTCCTAGCCCGGATAAAGAAGGAGGTTTGTGCATAAGATCGGCAATCACATCCTGTAGAATACAATCTTATTAAAAATAGACACTAACCAAATGAAACAAATTTGAACATAGTACCTACTGTGATATATGGAACGAGAAAAACTGTATTTACTCGATTAGTAAATAACAACTAGTTTCAATGTTCTCATCAGTATAAAGTTGTGGAGATTGTTAAATTTTTCTTGATTGAAATCATAAATCCATCAATGTAAGACCGTCATTGAAAACCTGGAATGACTGGATGTGTGTCTACAAAGTCAAATATTCATCTTTTTATTGTTAATTTGATGGATATCAATTCTATCTTAAAATATAATTGAATTGAATAAACATGCTACTTTTGGGTTGATATAACTAAGATGGATTCAACTGAATATATGAGTTTTGATAGCTTAGATCACGAACTGAATTAAATGTATCAGAAGGTGTTTTGTGGGGATTGTAGTAATTTCAGTAGTTGAGATCATAAGTCAATTGAAGCTAAACCACCATGAAAAACCTGGGCGGAAAGGTCATGGGTGCGCGTTGCTGTGGTGTTCCTAAATAAGGTGAAACGGCCATTCAGTGCTTCCAGGTTTCTCATAGTGTTCTAGCTTGAACTGACTCATCATCTCAACTATTGAATTAAATGTGAGAACTATTGAAAGTCTAGATGAACTGGATGACTGTTTTGTTCTAGTATGTGACTTATCAAACAGTACGGCTTTATGACCACAGTTAGTTCGAATGTAAGCAATTGATGAGAGGTAGGTTCATTGAAATTAAACATTAACATTGTTGAATAGTGGCTATAAATGGTCTATTGGTTAACTGATTACATGTGTGATCAAAGCTGTTGAATTCAATACCTTGTAGTATGATCGTGGAATAACGTAGAAAAAAAAATTGTCAGAAAATATTTCAAATGTTATAAATCGATATCTTTATATGGACACTTGAATTAACGAACAAAACTGGCATATACTATGAACTTACCCTACTGCTGAAACAAACCGCCTGAAATACATATTGAAAGTAACAATCTGTTCCTTGTCAATGTGTTTGGAGCTCTTTGAAATACTTTACCTCAATTCAATCATTTTAACAAGCATATTGAAATGTATGATCAATAGTATACCATACTTTGAATAGCGTCAAAAGTGTTAAATAGTTATTAATATAGGATTGTGGAGATTTTTGAGTTTTAATTGTGATCATGAAGCGATCAATGTTAGACCACCATTAAAAATCTAAGATGTTAACTTCAATCTATTCACCATATTATGTGATCATCTTACATTAAATAATTGGGATAACTTTTTCATAAAACATGAATTTGTAAAAACGTTTACTCACATAAAAGATGATCGTCTAGTGTAATGATAAAACAATTGTGCCTATTTATTAGCAAATCAAACTGTTAAGAATTAATATCCATTAATCGCTATCTTTGAATCTGAAACAATTTATTAGTTGTAATACTTGGTTAATTACTTAGTTATTTACTTACGCCGGTTACCCCTTGTTAAGGAGCACAGGCTACCCGCTAGCATTCTCCATCCAACAACATCCCGAGTCAACCTTTCCAGTTAGTTCCATTTGCTATTCATCCTTTACATATTTGCTTCCAATTTGAAACTAAATGTGTTCTTTAACCTTCCACTTCTCTGTTTCCCTTAGGAATTCCAAGCTAGCGCTTGGTTTCGTGATTTCCGTAATGTATGTCCTATACACTTTCAGTGTCATTTCGTCATTTCCTCCTCAGTAAGAACTTGGTTTGTTCTCTATCATAGTAGGTTGTCAGTTAACGAATATTGAGTATCTTGTGTAGGAAACTATTTATAAATAATTGTACCTTCTTGTTAATAGTTGTGGCAGTTATCCACCACTCAGCTCCGTACAGTAGGACTGTCTCAACCTTCGTATTAAAGATTCTAAATATGATGTTGTTTGACAACTGTTTTGATTTCCATATATTCTTTAACTGTAAGAATGCTGCATCAGATCCTTTTTGCTCAACGATGATGCTTCTCAGGAAATACTTCATGAAGTGAGATCGATAGACTAAATTGGTATGTTGTGAATTTAATTGCTACAAGTTAGGTAATTTGGTGGAGTTTTGTTCTCTGAGCTGGATGGTTTGGTCGTGGAGCTTACATCGTTCTTCTGAATGACATCATCAGCACAAACTTCAAAAAGAAGAATAAAAGACTTCTATTTGAACTTTGTGCCAATGATGTCGTTCAGAAGAACGATGAAAGCTCCACGACTAAACCATCTAGATCAGAGAACAAGACTCCATCAAAATCATCCACCTGAGCTACAAATCTTCTCCACAAGTTAGGTAATAGTAAGTTAGTTAATATTCTATACATTTAAGCCCTTAATTGATTGGTAAATAGAATATCAAATGATAGACTTACTGTTCCTCTGTCATGAATATAATAAGTGTAAACATCATCAGTAGGTTCTTGTTACAGATTACAAATATATATCTTATCATAATGAAATGCTTAACTTCCAATTGGACATGTATTCACTATATTCAGAAGAGAATCCTTATATCTTCAAACATACCAGTGCAATTAGATTGTTTTGATGATGATCCTGACTGACATGAACGTATTAAAATTAGTGGGATAATAATGTAGATAATCAACATTTCACAACAATTCACAGTATCTGAGTCAGTAAATCCAATGGTTTTGCAAGTTTATATATCAAGTTACTTGAGGAAGATTGATCAGCATATTACATCATTCAGATATATGTTTTTATTGGATTTACGAATGATGAGAAAGGCGTATTCAAGTAAATTTTATGTCATAACACATTACACCCTGTCTAAACAACATCAATGATTTGATGTTGATGCTAGAAATTAGTTACTAATTGTCGTGGAGTTTTGTTCTCTGATTTGGATGGTTTGGTCGTAGAGTATCAACAAGTAGAAGACTTCTACCTGACATCTACTTGAAGATTTTGCTGATGATGTCATTCAGAAGAACAATGAAAGCTCCACAACCAAACCATCTAGCTCAGAGTACAAAACTCCACCAAAATCATCCACATGAGCTACAAATCTTCTTCACCATCTCAGTTGATTACCGAGAAATAGATTACGAATTATGGCTACGGATTTAATTCCATGAATAGTTTCAGTCAGAGATGTAACTAACGTGTTTGAGTTCACCATCATTCTATCGACATTTTAACAATTCAGACAGTCATATCTTCCTATAGAAGTCATTAGATAATGTTCTCTCTTAAATGTTATATCTATATGACTCATTGGAAGAACTAAAGACACCGTTTCTTAGTAGTGTGCTATGTTTTGCTGATGTCGATAGACATAAGTAGTATGTATCATTGATCTATAGTGAAGAACCTTGCAGTAGAAAGATAAAAAGGCTGGAGAAATGAGAGCGAGAACAGAGAATGGTTGCTATGGCAACGAAAGAACAATGAAGTCTGAGGTGACTAATTGACATTTTGCAAATGAAATATTTACTCCATAGTTCTCAGATTTAACTAAGATGTTCTTTATTTCAGTATTCAACTACATTGGTTTGTCCGCATTTCGGTTCTCGTTCACGACAGTAATTTTCTGACTATTAACGTACATTTTTGACGACCTAATTACATTTGCTTACTTGATATAGATGTGACTAGACATGGTAAACAGTTAAATATTTATAAAATTATATGACTATTTTGTATCCTTCACAATCAGTTCACGCAATGTAATGGCTTATATTCTTTATATTGAAATAATATATGTCGGTTATCGAGACACACCGACTTAAACACTCAATTCTCCTAATCAGACATTACACTTTCCAAGTAGACGTTCGTTTACTGGTTATCCAGGCATTTGCTTTGCAATAACAGGCTTATTGATCATGATCTAACTTCTATATTAACTTATTAGTAGAAAGTAATTCTAGTTTGATTCATTTCATTGTCTCGTATTCACTCCAAGAGTAGTTTCACAGAGCGCTTAATCCAAACAGCTGTGTCTGAAAGTCGTATGTGTTTAATACAAAATTACAGGACTTGTTAATCAAATCTAACAATCAAATAGTAAATACGTAATTTGCAAAATGTCCATCAATTGTCTCCTAATGACTCAGACTTCATTGTTCTTGCATTTTCATACCAATTGCATCCTATTTCTATTCTTTACTGCTCGATCCTCTTGTCTCTCTTTTGCCTGAACTTCTGTTCACGACTAACATCATCTACTACTTATTTCAATATAAGTAGCACACACCACAATTCTATAATAGAAGTTGTTTGCATAACATTAAGAATTGTCACACACACACACACATCATACGTATACAATTAAGCTCAATGCAAATAATCAGTTTGTTACAAATTAATCGTTTAAGAATATCGTCATTATTACAAATAATGTTAAACCTCCATAAAATACCATATGATTGCATCTGCTGACGTTGATCCACTGGCTTGTGGTTCAAATGTTCAGGTCTAAGGTTCCAAGTGTGACCCTCTAAGAAGACAACTTGCTTCTGTCTGGGTAACCGGGCAGTATCATAGCCTGCACACAAATCAATTGACTTGTGTGGGGCATATATATGATAATATATTTGATGTGTATTGTTCTGAGTTCGACTCGATTCAAATATCCACACTGAGATGTAGTTACATTCGGTTGACAATTTCGAAATACAATGAAACCCACACTCCAGATTTCACTGTGAGACATAATTTCTCTACCATGAAACTATGTTTTTATTATCTTTATACTGATTGAGTACAATGACGTTATACATAAATTCACTTGCATAAACATCAAGAGTGAGATGAGTTATGCAATACTCTCGTAGTAAAGTGGTATGAAAATCCACACATGTACTTTGTGGTCATAGACAAAGTTTATTTAGTATGTATACAATATGCAGTTCCATCCTACGATCCTGATCACACTTTACTCTAATATACAATAATAATACGAAATTATTAAACGAATGAAGGCAGTTTATGATTCAATGATGATAACAGTGGATTAGATCACATTAACTGGTAATGTGATGAGAAGTGCACTAGTTGTGGTAAGAATAATAAAGGCTTGGATCGATCAATGTGATATGATGGGAAGTAGGTCAATGATTAGACACTGCAATAATATTCATATGATTACGTCATAAGAAGTGATCAGATAATTGGACTGTGAAAAGTATATTCGTGCAAAGGAAACGAGGTGGGAGGGGGTGAATTAACGTAAACGAACAAGGAGTATGCAATATAATGATGAGATCATTTATTAAGGCTAACGGAGAGATAAGGGTGTTAGCTCAAATTCCTATAACTTCTGCTATGTGTAACAGGAGAGATCGAACCTCATAAGGACAACTAGTAGAAATAAGATAAATCACTTTAAAGGACCTATTTCTGACTACTAAATGACCACTATCGATTAAATTTGATTTGATTTAAATGACAAATCTTCTTGAAACAGACCCTGAAATAATGGTGTATATATATATTCTAATGAATGTTGTGAAGTGACCGACTAGTTTTCTTCTTTTCCACAATCACATTAAGTAGCTATGAGATCTTGTCCATAGTCACATATGATGCGTGATTTCTTTCATATCAGATCTGTATACATATTCACGGTTTACATCAAGTGAATCATATTGTAGATCACCAACGTAGATGATCTATGTCGAATGATTGTAGGTCTACTCGAGTTAGGTGGAAATGGTATGACGAACCAAATGAATTCGAAATCACACACCTCGCAGTCAGAATCTAACGTGGATTACGCCTTCGACGTATTAAAATAATATAGCTGCATTGAAGACCGTATAACATGAAGAATGTTATTATGGAAATATATTAGTAAGAATGAGTATAGAGAAGATAGCGAGACCTTCACCGCATATATCAGTCCATGACATACGATTGATTGATACACGTTGGTTGTCCTTGACCTTGACGAGAATCGATCATCTGTCTGATATTCAGTGACCCAAATGTCGGGTGATTTGGCTAGAGTTTAATGACATTTCTCTGACCCTACTATATACATACTATACATTCGAGATGTCTATTTATTCTATTATTGGAACCAGTTATGTTCAAAGTAAGATGTTTATATGATTATCTCATTTTTACAGTTCAATAGTCGATTTGTAAGACGTCAGGTTCTCATCTTGAAGTGAACATCAAATTGAATGTAAAGACGTTCTGTGAAATGAAACTCATTTTTTAATAATATAAACATTCCTTTCCAATGTTTATGTCAACTATTGTTATGTTATTTGTTCGAATTCAGACCATAGTTTATTTATCCATTATACTCATGAATAAAGGTAAATCACATAGGGTTACCTTCTTCTATTATCAACAACACATTTGAATAACAAACATTGAGAATAACACAGAACAAAATTTAATAGATTTAAAGAGGAATGAATGTAAGAGATTCCATGGTTTATAGTAAGATTTAGTTTATATTGTCTTAAATCTAGTTAAGTATTATAGTGATATACTGAGGTAGTTTCTGATAGTACTCCTAAAATAAATGATAGAAAAGATTATCATTAGTAAGATAGTCGAATATAAGTAGTAACTTCATAGTTGAACTAATGAATCGGTCTAAGATAGCAATGGATGGTGTTAATGTTTAACTTCAATTAATACTCGTGATTTAAACTGTGAAAATACCGATAACAATCATATCCTTACTAAGGATTAGCTTCAAGATGTTAATCCCGGAGTTCTATTGAGAAGTGATGTCCAGTGGAGTTCAATGTCTATCAGGTATGAGACCGTTATTCACCTTACATATTGGATGAAGAGTTGGGCAAGATCATGGATTGGTTGAAGTAAGACTTGAATACCATTGAATTCCGACGCAGTGGTCTGGATGTTAAGTGTTCGCGTATGAGACTGAAGGTCCTGGGTTCGAGTCGCACGTGTGGAATCCATGGAAGCGCGTATCTGAGGTGTCCCATATTAAGAAAAAAAATGCCGTCCGATGATTCCAGGTTTTCAATGATAGTCTAGCTTCAACTAATCAACCATGAAAATACTACAATCTCCTTAAATCCTCCTATTGATATGTAGTAGCATTTCAACTTACCATGTTTGATTGATTGTGCTATAGGGGAAGAAATATTTTCAATGAGCTGTTAATATATATATACAACATGAATAATAATTTAGTACAACTGGATCTTAAGCAAACAACTTTGATTCGTTTATGATTTGGTGATATTCCTTGTTGAATTCATACTATCTGCTAATAATAATAATAACGATTAGATGAAGTCATACAGTCAGTGAAGTTTCACCTCGACATCTGACGAAAAAACATGGAATATAATAGATTGCTCAAAATCAACTAGAAGATTTGCACTTCACAGATAATCGGTTTCTTCAATCCCATACCCAAAAACAAATGCAGATGAAGACAAATAGAGTAACAGTAGCCTCTCGATCAGAAGGCCTCAACATATCCAAAGAAAAAAGCAAGAACCTCAAATATAACACGGAGAAAACTAACAAAATCAAAATTGACAAGGAAGGTCTGGAAGATGTGGAAAATTTCATTTATCTGGCTAGCATCCTCGATGAGCAAAAAGAATATGATGCAGATGAAAAATGAGGATTGGCAAAACAAGGGCCGAATTCCTACAGTTAAAGAACATATGGAACTCAAAATAACTGTCAATCAATATCGAATTCAAAATCTTCAGTACTACTATCAAGACAGTCCTAATGTATGGAGCTGAAACTTGGATAACTACTACAACAATCATCAAATAAAGTACAAGTACTTATAAACAATTGTCTACACAACATACTCAATATCTGTTGGTCGGATACTATCAGCAACAGTCTACTATGATAGAGAACAAACGAGGTTCCCGCTGAAGAGGAAATTAGGAAAAGATGTTGGAGGTGGATAGGACATACATTCCGAAAATCATCAAACTGCATCATGAGGCAAGTGCTAACTTGGAATCCTGAAAGTAAACGGAAATGTGGGAAGCCAAAGAACACACTGAGTTTGGATATGAAAGCAAATATATAAAAAAAAAGAACAGCGGCTGGAAACAACTGGAAAGAATGGCTCAGGACATTGTTGTATGAAGAATGCTGGTGGGCACCTTATGCTTCTCAACGAGGGAAAATCGGTGTAAGGAACTAATGGTATGTGTGCATCTCAGATAGGTCACTTGTTGTGTAGTTCCATTTTCATTATATACAAACAAACAAAATTTATTTGGGAAGATTCCAATTGTATTATAATTACGCTGTAGAAGTAGAACGGATACTTAACTGTTTCGATCAAAATGTAACCCAACATGGAAACTAAAGACAAATAACCAATAAACTCACCAAATAAAGTTAAGAAAGTCACTTAGATTAATCAATGAAACATAAGGGAAATCGGAAATTATTTACAATCATTTAAATCTTGAATAAACGAATTAAAAAAATCCCATGAATAAACCGTTCCATTCAACTAAGCTTCGTATTAACTTCTCAAGTCAGCCTACCATTCACGAATGTGTTACGTTTTGCTTGACGCCACATCGATATGCATCTATAAATTTGTTTGCTCCTATGGGGTAGGTTTTAGTTTGTCCCACACAAAATGCATTTGAGAATAACACTGGCTATGACTTTTAAAAGTATCATCTAAAACAACAGTTTAATAGAGAAACAGTCGAAAAACTGCCGACGCGTTATTTCGAAAAAAATCTTCCTTCAAACTAATCTATACAATTAAAAGAAGAAAATCAATGAGAGAGAAGAATCAAACCCTTATGCCCTGCTGAAACATTATGGATCCACCAATTTAAGTCAAAACTCTTCCTACGAAAATGGTACGTTTAACATCACATCCTTTCTTGTTCCTAATTCTATTGTTTAGTATGTTTTGATCTTATCTTAATGTCCACTCCGGGACTCGAACCCAGTACCGCTTGTTTCAAACGCCATCGTTTTATCCACAGAGTGAACATCAACTCTCTGAGATGCAGGTACATCCAGTTGACGAATTCTTAATAGGAAAAAAAGGTGCATCGTCAATTCCACCGCTATCCACTATCCATCTTTGCTTAGAACGCTTGTGAATTAAGAGAATATTGATGCAATCTGCACAATATGCATATATGCCAACAAGAGATTGATGAATTGCAATCCTATACAGTAATCGGAAAATTCAAGCAAACAATAACAAGTGAATTTATCATTAACTAAATTCAAAAGAAGAATGTCAATTATAAATAAAACAGAATGACAATAGTAAGAATTGAATTTTGAACAATTTTCTTAATCACTTACAAAATTCCTTTCCAAAATGATCTGTGTTTTATTCACAAAACCAAATCTTTAGTAAATTTACTATTATTCAACTTTACATTTCATATGTTTAAATGGATGTGAAATGTACTTACTTAGTTACTTACATGCTTACTTAATCCTGTTACTCGTTATGGAATATAGGTTGCCGAGCAACATTCTCCAACTTAATCTATCCTGGGACTTCCTTCCTAGTTTTGTCCAATCATTATTCATTCTGCTCATGTCTGTCTCCATTTCTTGGCGTAATGTATTCCTTGGTCCTCCTCATCTCTTTTCGCCTTCAGGATTTTGTGTGATTGCTTTCCTCAATGTGTGTCCTATCCACTTCCAGTGCTTCTTCTTGATTTCTTCCTCCGCTGGGACCTGGTTTGTTCTCTCTCATAGTAGTTTATTACTGATAGTGTTAGGCCAACGGATCCGAAGTATTTTGTGTAGATAACTGTTAATAAACGTCTGTATCTTCTGGATGATGGCTATCGTAGTTCTCCTGGTTTCTGCCCGATACAGTTGAACTGTCTTGACATTTGTACTAAAAATTCTGACTTTAGTGGTAATTTACAGTTGTTTTGAATTCCCGATGGTCTTCAATTGTGGATATGCTGTGCTTATTTTACCACTTCATGCCTTCATATCTCCATCAGATTCACCATGCTCATCAATGATGCTACCCAGATGTGTAAAAGTTTTATCATCCACCATAAATTCCAAGTCATGTGTGAGCTGATTGGTGCATGTTGTGTTGCATCGGAGAATCTTGCTTTTCCCTTTGTGTATATTGAGACTTACTACTGCTGAGGCTGCTGCTACACTGGTCGTCTTCTCCTGCATTTGTTGTTGCGTTTGGGATAGAAGGGCCAGATTATCTGCGAAGTCCAGATCGTCCAACTGCGTCCTATCTGTCTATTATATTTCATGCTTCCTCCAAATGTTGACGTCTTCATATTCTGGTTAGCGCTAGCTTTTAGCAACGTTGTTTTCTACGAGACGAGATTGTCGATCCCATATACAACCCTCCTCCTTTATCCAATCTCGCAAATGGCAGTACACCTAGAACAGTTACAATTCAGGTTACATGAGACTGGTACAGTATAAAAATATACACTAACTTTTCATGATATATTGATTCATAAACAGAAAATGAATGAATTACTTTATGATCTTCATAAATAACACTAAAATCCTATTTTTTTCTTTCTTTTTAAATTAAATTGTTTTATCAAATTCAAAATTTATTTGATCTCACCAATATTTAGGAGAGCTAAATCACATCAACACAGTTACTTACCCTGATTGTCTAAAAAATAACGATGGAAATCCAGTTGAATGAATGTATTTAAGATGAATATATATTGATTACTTACGCCTGTTACTCCTAATGGAGCATAGGCCGCCGATCAGCATTCTCCAACCCACTATGTTCTGGGCCTTCTTTTCTAGTTCCATCCAACTGTTGTCCATTTTTCTCACGTCTATCTCCATTTCTCAGCGTAATTTGTTCTTCGTTCTTCCTCATCTCCTTTCGCCTTCAGGACTTTGTGTGAATGCCTGCTTCAATGTGTGTCCTATCCACTTCCAGCTCTTCTTCTTGATTTCTTCCTCCACTGAGATCTGGTTTGTTCTCTCCCATAGTAGGTTTTTGCTAATAGTATCTGGCCAACGGATCCGAATTATTTTGCAAAGACAATTGTTAATAAACGCCTGTATTTTCTGGATGATTTCTTTCGTAGTTCTTCTGGTTTCTGTCCCATACAGTTGAACTGCCTTGACATTTGTACTAAAAATTCTGACTTTAGTGTTGATTTACAGTTGTTTTCAGTTCCAGATATTCTTCAGTTGTAAATATGCATCTCTTGCTTGACGACCTGTGTCTTCACATCTGCATCAGATTCACCATGTTCATAAATGATTATGATCAAATATATAAAGGATTTTGCATCTTCCAAAGCTTCTCCATCAAGTGTGATCTGATTGTTGCATGTTCTGTGGCATCGGAGAATCTTGCTTTTCCCTTTGTGTTTATTGAGACTTACTACTGCTGAGAGTGCTGCTACACTGGTCGTCTTTTCCTGCATTTGTTTTTGCGTGTGAGATAGAAGAGCCAGATCATCTGTGAAGTCTAGATCGTCCAACTGCATCCCAGCCTGTCTACCGTATTTCATGCTTCCTCCACATGTTGACATCTTCATATTCTGGTTAGCGCTACTATTTAGCAACGTTGTTTTCTACGAGGTGAGATTGTCGACCTCATATACAACCCTCCTCCTTTACCCGAGCTTTGAACTGGTGGTAGTCTTAAAAGAACTACAATTCAGTTTCCATGTGACTGGTTCAATTTTAAAGAAAATACAAAATTCTCATGATATACTGATTCATAAACAACAAATGAATGAGTCTCTTTATGATCTTCATAAAGAACGTTGAATTCCTCATTCTTTTCAAATTCAACGTCTATTTAATCTAATCAATAGTTACAAGATTTAAATCATACCAATACAATTACTTACCCTGATTGTCTGAAAAACAATGTCGGAAATCCAGTTGAATGAATGTAATTAAGATGAAGGTATATTGGTTAAGAGAACTGTTAAAATGAGGGTTTGTGTACAATTGTAGTATTTAATGGTTGGATTCTATAAACCCTCATTCTCATAAAAATTATCATAAGAACAACATATATAAGCGAACAATATTGTTTTTCAATTAGATCGTCATCAGACTTTACTCTAATATACATGAATATTTACACGAAAATGTTAAACCAATCAAGGCAATATGAGTCAATAATCCCAATGAAATAGAATAAGTCTCTAGGTAAAAGTACAAGTTGATAGGAGGAAGACAGATGAACTGATAGTGGTAAGAATAATAAAATACAATAACAAAACTCTTATCAATAATTAAATGTTGGAAATGGAAGATCAAACAAAAGTGGGTCAATAGACTTGGAATAGTCAATACCAAAACATTCAAATCATTACGTAATAAGTTGTGTGTAAATAATTAGATAGTGAAGAATACAAAGAGGCGGAAAATTACAAACAAATAATGGATGTGGAAATAAGGTTAACGATAACAAAAGTAGGGTGAAATAAATAATGATGATAATAAAATAAAAAGAATTGTTACTTAAGTTATAACTGGCCATGGAAGGGATAAGGGGTTACGTATTTCTTCTGTACACATAAATTGGGGTTATATGTACGAATTCTAATGGCTTCAGCTATAGGTAGGAGGCGAGAACGGACTCCATTAGTGAATAGCTTCAACATGTATTTTCTAGTGTTCTACTGAATAGACGTGACCAGTAGAATTAAACTGTGTCTGTTGTGAGGTAGTTATTCACTGAAGACAATGGTGGACGGTCGGGCATTAACGTCGATTGATTGAAATCAGACATTGACACCATTGAATGCTGGTTCAGTCTCACACGTGAGACCAAAGTTTCTGGGTTCCATTGCCGTGTGCAGGATTATGGATAAGCACTACTGAGTAGCTTCACATTAAAATGAAATGGCCGTTCAGTGCTTTCCCAAAAAAAATATACTTATAATTGAAACTCTTTCCAACTACTATGTAAGATAATAGATTGATGAAAACAAAATTTCCTACTTTATAATAGATGCAAACAATTACAAATACACATAGCAACATCTAACTTGTAATCTCAATACATAGATAGTTTGAAATAGATTATTAGTGGATAAACTTACTCTGTCGTTGCTGCTGTTGTGTAATAATTGTTGTAAATAACATGTCAATATAAGTTCTATTTCATTATAATTCATAGTTTACAAATGGACCATAGTGTTATGTTCGGTCGTCGTAATTGTTGTGCCGGAAAAAAAACGATGATCACTTATACTCGGAACGAGGGACCTTGGTAATTCCCAAAATGCGAAACTAAAAACACAAGACTGATATTGTATTAAGCTAATAGATATTTTAGACTGTAATTGATTAGTCCCAAAGTGATGATCAACTCTAGGATGTCAGTACATCAAGTTGATGAGTTCCAAATAGGAAGAAATGTGCGTACTGGATTCCAGTACGAGCCGCAGTACATATTTTTGCTCATAATTCTTGTGAATTAAGACAATTTCGAGGTAATCCACATAGGCTATACATATGCCAACAAGAGACTGATCATTTAAGGCCCTAACCATCAATGGGAACATTTATAAAACCATTACAAAAATGAATTAAAACTTCTGCCCATTGTACAAGGTAGTGGTTATCTGGACTGAGTTGCATAGTGAATAATGAGATGAAGTTTGAAGTGAACGTTACTGGGTTTGAATATGGGGGTGAACATCAACTCTGAAATGCAGTTACATTCGGCTAATAAGTCCTAAATAGGGCGAAACATGCGTGTTGGATTACACTATTAGCTACCATTTATCTTTGCTAATCATTAATTAAACAATAATTTTATCAATTGTATCATACTGAACTTACCATTTCCACCGGCAGACGAACATGATTGTAGTAGCAGCAATCCAAATATCAATAATAAGATCATCTTTGAATAGGACAATGTTTCCACTGAATGAACGTTCCTTGAAACTCATCATTATCATCATATATATGTATATCTCAAACATCAATTATTTTGAATATCCTTTGCTATATATGTTAACTAACAAACTAAACTAGTACTATATGGAACACTCACTTCATTACCGTAAGTGATTTGTGTGCTTAATAGTCTCATTGTTTTTCATTGTATGAATATTATGCAAAGTATAAACAAGATTAACTGAATTCTTGTTTCAAGCAGCATAAATCACAAGTTCCTGAAATCATCATTGTAGAAATACATAAAAAATAGAATTACATTCCTTCAATAGACTAATTACATAAGTCAATCATGGTTTACACAATATACTCACTTGAAAGATTTTTATGTTTTATGATTGAAACGAAAAGATTTGAATGAAGAAAGATTGGCGAGAGTATCATTTATAGATGAGCCAGTCAGAAGCGTTTGAGGAATTTTAATTTTACTGCACCAATTTCAGTACCTGTTATACACGTACGATCGGTTCACAGTGGATTTTAGCGAAAACGTTATAATTGAGCGGCTACAACAAATGAGACGATCAAAAAGTTCCCTTATTTGTGATGGTGATAATCAAACAACTTACGGACTTTGTGCAGACTACTGTGATAATGTTGTCTATCAATGTATTATATGTTGGAGGAAGAAGTTTGCTTGCAAAAGGAATTCTCTACTCGATCAAGTTTGGAACTAATGCAAATTATGACAGCTGTTACAAACTGGATACTAAAGGCACAACCATCACTGGATGCTATCGTGTACTACAGTAATGGAGAGCGTATGGATGACTACATGAACTTGTTGATATCCAACGTATCATTATCCAAAAGTGGCATTTTGTGGACGAAACAACCGGTGTGCGCACGAACAATATTCAAGCTATGTGGTTAAGGTTGAAAGAGTTTTCTCAAACTTATCATGGTTACAGATGTCAACAATTGTGGAGCCATATAGATGAGTTATTCTACCGTATGTATTATGATTTCAGAACCTTTGAAACGCTTTCTAACCTTGAATAATTTCTGAACCATGTAAAAGAAATGTATTCACTTTCATTCATTAGTTTTATATAATATATTTTAACTTTAT
The DNA here is from genome assembly GCA_944470205.2 of Schistosoma margrebowiei. NCBI lineage: Eukaryota > Metazoa > Platyhelminthes > Trematoda > Strigeidida > Schistosomatidae > Schistosoma > Schistosoma margrebowiei. The sequence continues at coordinate 3,966,441 of OX104027.1, read as the reverse complement.
ACTACCTGCTTTCTGATTGGCTAATCTTTCTCAAGGTCACAGAAGGTTCGTTCAAAGGTCATTCATAAATTATAGTCTCGCCGCTGGTTTTAATACAAAAAAATGCTTAACAGCAAACTCCTTTTCTTAAACCAAAACTAAGCATTCTTTTTTATATCATTTCTTCAACAACACGACTCCGCTTAAAGTACCTCTGTGACTACTGCTGGTCCCAAGCCCGGATAAAAGAAGAAGGTTGGTCAGGGGGTTAACGAACCCATTCCGTAGAAAACTAAATTGCTAAAAAAACGTTAATCAAAAAAAAATAATTCAAACACAAAGTAAATGATTTGACTTTATGTCCTATGTAGTTTGGTCTAAATTAATTACATATTATCCTAGTTACTAACGTTTATTTGAATCGATAATTGTTGCCATAGCATTTTTCATTTATAAATTAGAGTCGATTATTTGTGTACTCAGTACTCTGTTTTTTCCTATCAATGATATTGTTGTTCAGTGTTCATACTATTACTGAATCGGTCTGCCGTATGGTCTGATCTTGTATTCTTTCTCTTCGTTCGAGGCTAGTCAGTATTAGGCAAGCCATCAAGGATAGATTATCAGTCTCCCTTAACCATGATGCGTATTGTTTGTTTAAGATTGTTGACACATATTGACCGATTGTAGAATATAATGGACATAGGGAATGGGAAAACAAATTTTCTGCTTCAACATATGTGACAAATCAGTTATTAGAGGAAGAATGTAATAACATTGTAAGCGTTATCTAATAGAATGATGGTTCTTTATTATAGGCAAACTTTGAGGCTGTCATTTTGCACAAAACAACCAATTAATTAATTTTCATAATTGAATTCACGTGTCGATTTATGTGTGCAGTGCTGAGGAGTCCCATAATAGAACGAAACAGCCATTTAGTGCTTCTACTTTTTCAGTGCTGTTCTAGCACCAATTGAAATATTTATATATCTCGATGATTTTATTACGTGCTTAGAACTTCATGGAAGCCATTGCTCTTACAGTATAACAGTTGTTTATGTGTAACTCAAACGTAAATACTTTATCCATCGAAATTACATATTGATATACTCGAAGTTATAGTTATAGAATAAACCCTTGTTGACCAGGGTAATTTTAGAATGATTTTCAGGAAAACAAGACACCATCCAGACTTTCACGTGACAACCTAATCAGTACAGCTCAAACCCGGCTAACAGGAGAGCCAGACACAGCCCAGGCTTAAATTTTATAACCCAAGCAGTACAGCTCATTCTCACTTAACAGGAGAACCAGACACCGTAAAGGTAATAAAACTACAATCTGAATAGTACAGCTCAATCCTGTGGCACAACCGCAAAGGTACCCAACACCCTGGTGGACCATTCGCAACATTCATATACACATTCACGTCACATGTATAATTATTCCGATCAATGATCGCGTGAATCAATTATGCACAGCACGAACAGACCAAAGTTGACTTATTCCGCTTACACGACAGTCAAACTCATTAATGTTAGCAATGGCGGCATGCCTTACAATGTTCTAATGACAATGGCTCTTGAGTATACTAGAAAGCAACCAGCAGTATGTTTGAAATCGGTTAACCAGCAAACTAATTTTATTCATGAACAATTAGCGAAACTTGACAAAGTAATGCCGAACCATCCACAATACTAATGGTAAACCTCCAGTCTCTTATGAGACCTTTAGTTCTGTATAGCCATATAGCTATATATATCGCTCAGTGGTCTGGAGGTTAAGCGCTCCTGCGCGAGATTGATACGTCCTGGGTTCGAATCTTGCGAAGCGGGATAGTGAACATTCTTGAAACCACACTATATTTACACTATTCAAATGAAACATATAACGTGTGTAGTAAAGATTTTATTTGGCAGATGACTGATAATGTATTGCATTTAAATGCTTAAATATCATAACAAGCATAATGTTAGACAAAATACGTTATTTTAGTATTGACTGTATTCATGAAACTTACATTTAGTCAACGTTTACTCAACTCATAGTGTTACATCTTAATGAAGCGAGAAGCAGAGACCAGTGGACTTCAACCAGGTCTGTTGTAAGATAGTAACTCACTGATGACAATGGTGAATGTGTCGCTCAATCTCGTGGATTATTTCATATACATAGTTCCCTTTATCGTTTTGTAAAGAGCAAGAACAAAGATTCTATCAGAATAGCATGAATTCATTTTATTTCGTAGGTTCTCGTCAGCTGCTTACAACCTGTGATATTTAAAATTCATAATTACATAATGGGTTTAAATTGCTAACTGAATATTGTAAATATATACTTTATGTGAGAGAATATTGAACGTTCAATTTATAGAAAAAGTAATTGGAATGACCTTTACCTGAATTTCAATAGTTTCTGTCCAATTAGTTACAAGAAGTCGTTGGTTAAAACACTATTTTACTGGGCAGAGAAGATATGTACCACCGACAAACTGGAAGAAGAATTAATGAACGTAGAAAAATGTCTAAAAGAAAACTTTTATCCACAAAAGTTTATTGACAAATATAAAATGCCCAAGGAAAAGAAGACGGTAATAACTATGGTCAATAAAAAGCAAGTATATATAAATCTTAACTTTAAAGGTGATGACGTCGCACAAATTATCAACAAGAAACTGAATACAGCGCTAGCCAAAACTTATCCGGTTGCTAAACTTTTAATTCTCTATAAAACAATATGTTCAATAACCCAATCAAAGATCGACAAGCAACCCTTACGTGTACCTGCCAATGCAGCTACATCAGCCGAACTGAAAGGAAAGCATATCTTAGAATTTTGAACATGTTCCAAAGCGTCTTAGAACAAGGGAAAGAAAGACTCTGAACAGTGCAATCACCAAAAATCTCCTCGATACCTTACAATCATTTAGGGTGATTAGTAAGCAGCCAAACTACAGTCTTCTGAAGTTTGCTGAAGCCACTGCCATCAGGCGTCAAAAACCTGACCTATGTATTCAAAAGGAGACGGTGGTTAATCTTTCCTTGCCATGGTGACAAATATATTCCTTCACTGCACCTTAAAAATTTTTTTTCTTTTTTTTCCTTTTTTTGCATTTATTACATCATTGAATCTATTTTATTGTTTCAACTATCTTTCAAATTAATGATCTTTCAACTGAACTCTCTTCACTACATTTCTTCAATGTTATTCATTATGTAATCGATTGTTTCTAACCCACTTTTGAACTGTTGTTACAATTAATGTTGTAGAATATTCTCTCACATTAAGTATATATTTACAATATTCAGTTAGCAATTTAAACCCATTATGTAATTATGAATTTTAAATATCACAGGTTGTAAGCAGCTGACGAGAACCTACGAAATAAAATGAATTCATGCTATTCTTATAGAATCTTTGTTCTTGCTATTTTCTCGTGGATTATTTGAAGTTAGACATTAACACCGCTGGTTGCCCGCTCAGCGGTCTAGTGTACAAGCGCTCGCGTACAAGACTGATAGGTCCTGGGTTCGAATCTTGCGGGGGCAGGGTCGCGGATGCGCACTTTTTAGGAGCCTCACAACAGCAAGAAATGGTCGTCCAGTGCTTCCAGGTTTTTTATGGTGGTCTAGTTTCAACTGACTCATGATCTTAAACATTGATATTACTATAATATGCACAATACCCCTTCTGATATGAACTATATAATATGTATATACATATTTCCTTTATGATAAGCTTTTATTTGACTTATTGTTAACCGTTATATGATTTCCTAGTCTCAAGTCAAACTCAATCTATTAGTTATAGTTACTCATTATCGCAGCCACGTTTTGGTTTGAACCTCTACAAACATTTTATTCTATTTTATAATGCGATGTAGTTTGATTTTGCTTGTTTATAAACTAATTATATTTGAAATATATCAATAGATAGAACTGTGACTGTTATTTGCGTGATTTAAACCGAGGAGCGCGATGCTTACTGCTAAGGAGTTAAATACTAGAAAGAAATGACCATCCATTGCTTTCAGGTTTTTCATGGTAATCTACCTTCAATTGAATCATGGAATGCTGGCCGGCTCAGTGGTTCAATGGTTAAGCGCTCTCACGTAAGACTGAAAGGTTCTGGGCTCGAATCTCGTGGGGGGCGGGATCATGGAGGCGCGGTGTTGAGGAGTCTCATAGTGTTTCCAGGTTTTCCATGATGGTCTATCTTCAATTGACTCATGATTTCAACTATTGAAATTTTAAATCAACAAACTTTATACTCTATTGGATTATCATTTATTCAACATTCGAGAATTCAGATTGATAACGGTTTCAAATACTTGTTATGGTAATTTGTATAGTGTATTGTTCTAAGTATACACAGTATGAAGAGTCTTCTCGCAAAACATCTAGAAATTAATTGTAATCCATCCTTATTCAAATTTCATTCTAGAACTTGTCATTATTTAGAATGGTGCTTGGACGTAGTTGACAGGAAACCCTGTACACGGGTTTCGTGCTACTAGGCACTCGTCAGCAAGGTGCACCTGTTTTCTTGAGGGAACTGGTGCTCCCTGGCGGATTTGATCTCAACTACCTCCAACTACTATCTAATTTCATAATAATGCACGCAGTGTCGAGTCACCTAGACTGGTGGCCACATTGCAACATGGTCGATAGCATTCGATCTGCACTAATAAGGACTAGACATGCATGACATTGATCACCACTCAGTGATCAATCAACTGTAGAATTAGGTAATCTTATACCTTTATCTGACAAAATGAATGGTAACTGTTAGGATTTATTTATGAACTATTATCACATATATTTTTATTGTATATTACGTAACTATATTATATGTACATTCACATTTCTTTCGTTATGAATGTTCATTTGACCTATAAACTATCATGATGATACAATTTACTATTTCTAAGTTACTCTCAATGTATTAGTTAAAGTCTCTCATATATTCACATCTACCTAATCAGTTAGACGATTTAGACTTCGCAGATGATTTAGCCCTCCTATCGCATACACACAAACAGATGCAAACAAAGACGGCCAGTGTGGCAGCAGTCTCTGCATCAGTAGGCCTCAGCATACACAAAGGGAAAACCAAAGTCCTCAAATTCAAAGCGGAAAACAACAATCCAATCACTCTTGATGGCGAAACTCTGGAAAATGTAGAGTCCTTCACATACCTAGGAAGCATCATCGATGAACAAGGAGGTTCAGATGCAGACGTAAAGGCAAGGATTGGCAAAGCAAGGACAGCATTCCTACAATTAAAGAACATATGGAACTCAAAACAACTTTCAACCAATATCAAAGTGAGAATCTTCAATACCAACGTCAAGGCAGTTCTACTGTATGGAGCTGAAACTTGGAGAACTACAACAACCACCAACAAACCGACTTCCAGCTGAAGAAGAAATTAGGAAAAGACGATGGAAATGGATAGGACATTCATTACGCAAATCGTCAAACTGCATCACGAGGCAAGCCCTAACTTGGAATCCTGAAGGGAAGCGAAAAAGAGAAAGGCCAAAGAACACATTGCGTCGGATAATAGAAGCAGATATGAAAGCGATGAATTACAACTGGACGGAGCTAGAAAGGATTGCCCAGGACAGGGTTGGATGGAGAATGCTGGTGAGCGGCCTATGCTCCTTCACGAGGAGTAACAGGCGTAAGTAAGTAAGTAACCTTAGGCTTGATCGTGATCTTCATACAGTGAAAACTGATATTCATGTTCTGAACTCAAATGAATAGGACTAGATGAGAACAATCAATATAAACTCAGAGTCGACTTTAGGCTATTGGTATTGATTAACATATCATTGGTTTGACATAGTCATTACTATAGTCAACAAGAACACGAATGGGGACAATCGAATGTATTTGAGCGCAAAATTACAGAACATTTCACTAAAATCAAAGAATCATGCAGTAAATTATTCATTTACAAAATGTCCATTAGTCATCTCAAACTTGACTGTCCCTTTTGTAAATATCAGTCCATTGTCTCAGATTTCATTGTTCCTGCATATTCATAAAAATTACGTTCCGTTTCCGCTTCTTCCTTATCGATCTACTGATATACATTCTATGCCTGATCACGGTTATATATTACTTATATGGACATAAGTAGTTAGACATTAACACCGTTGGATGCCGGCTCAGTGGTCTAGTTAGTTAAGCGCCCGACGCGAAACTGATAGGTCCTGGGGTCGAATCCCGCGGAGCCCGGAATCGTGGATGAGCACTGTCACTGAGGAGTCCCATAATAGGACGAAACGGCCGTCCATTGCTTCTAGGTTTTCCATGGTGGTCTAGCTTAAATTGACTCATTATTTCAATCAGTGAAATTACTAAAATCTCCACAAAACCCATTCTGATAAGTAACTTACACTACAATTGGATGATCTTATTACATGATATTTGAAGGATCATAAGACATAACAGAAACTGTATATCTAGATGGAAACAAAAATTGAATTTTATTTAACAAAGTTTCATTACGATTTGATTATAGTTAATTTGATAATTTCATTAAATTAAACCATAATTATCATCATAAGACAGTTCATTTTATCCATCCAATAGTAGTTTGACACTTTGCCTAAAATACAAATATAAAAGACAAAATATCACATTCTACTTGTAAAATATAGACAACTTTGATTAGTAAATGTGAATGATAACTAGTATTGAAATCCTGGACGAGCGTCTCATTTTATCTGAGACTCGTCTGTAGGATGTATCTACATCCTAAAGTTATTGTTCACTTCGAAACTTGAACTTCATACCGTTCTCTCCAAACATCATCATGTTATCCACTTAGCTATTGAGTCCTGATAGCTATTGGCTTGAGCAATTGGGTATATATATATATAAGACAATAATTTAAAATACATTATATTACAACAAATTTAGAATCATTAAACATTCGAAAGAAACTCATAACTTACGCGGTTGTGTTTAAAAAACTACAATACAAGAGAATTCATTTAAATAATAAAGGCTTTAGAGATTAACTAAAATGAATGACTTGAAGATTATTCTTTTTTATAAAAAGACTATTCATTCACAGAGCTGTTTACATATCTCAATGAATACCGGATTGTTCTGGAAAAGCAGCATGTCTTTAGAATAGATTATTCTTTTCTCATTAAGTTTTTGGTGGCTCGTGAAAGGTGGTGCGCTTTTTTGAAAATCAAAAGTTATCTATAGACGTAGCTTACAGTGACTTCGGCAAAGCTTTCAATAAAGTTCTTCACAATAGACTGTTATAAAAGTTAAGATATTTCGAGGTTGGAGTCAGTCTATTAATGTGGATAAAAGATTTTCTAGTTGGGCGTCATGATGAGTGCTGGTGAACTCATAGTTGTCTAGCTGGGAAACTGTGCTTAGCGGAGTACTTTAGGGTACAGTTTGGAGGCTAGTGTTATTCCTTTTGTATTGAAATGACCTTTTTCGTCTCCTAACATCGTCACTTTTTCTATATACTGACGGTGTCAAGAAATGGATAGCGATTACTGGTAAAGATAATTGCTTAGAGATTTAAAATGACCTGAAGAAATTATATGCTTGATCTCGAACTTGGCAGTTGCCGATAAATTTTTCCAAGAGCATTGTAACTTATGTTGGTCATCAAGGTACAGAAATACACTTGATGAATAACATTGAGTTACATATTGTCCAGACACACAATGACTTAGGAGTCGTCGTTAGCTAAGACTTAAAAACTACTTCACACTATCGTGTGATAGCCGCCACAGAATTTAGAACACTATGGTCAATACTCAGAGCCTTTAGCCACGTTGATGCTGAAACCTTTTAGACTTTGTATACGGCGTTTATGCCTCATAAACTCGAGCACCATATAAAAGCAACTACCCTTTACATAATACGAGACAGTGATCTGTTGAACAAGGTTCAGAGAATCACAACTAGGCTGAATACCGGAATAGCACCACTGATTAAATTAAACCTAATTCTATTGTCATACAGAAGAACCAGAGGCGAATTGATCATGGTTTTTTTCGATTACTTAGTGATAAAATTGCATCTGATATGCCCGAAATCTTCTTATTTTCCAAAACAGTGAATTAACGAGGACACTTTATAAACGTTTACAAACCCAGAACGAATTAATTGTACATTGACTGTCAACTTTCCCATTGAATCATCACCGAATAGGATCGATTACCTCAACACATGATCGAAGCTCCATCGGTTGACGCTTAGATAATCTAAGAGATCATAATTATTAATACTAATACAGGCCACCTATCCACCTCGGGGCTGCTAACCACCTTCCCCATCTTCCTTTTTTCTCCGGGCTAAAAACGTGTGGTAGCCCAAGAGAGGCTCTAGGGCGTTTGGCACATTGTATAATACTACTGAAAAGCAAAAAAACCAGAGATGAATTTGTTTAAACTTACTTAAGAAAGTTCAATGCACTCCTTTTTTATGATAGAAACATGAATGTGATAAACTGCTCATAGTGTTTAACAGTATAAGTGATCGAATTAAGTACTATAAAATTGACTATTCATAGACCGTCTGGTCACTGTTTATTTAATTGTTTACAAATTCGCTCTGTTCATCAGCGTTGTATATCAATAAAACATCCTTTAAACATATCTATATGAATTATATTGAATCAGTGACTTATTTTACAAACAAAGAAAAAGCGTTCGTGCGATACCGAAAGCCTGAAGTTCGAATCCCGCGAGCGAAATCGTGGTTGCTCTTTTGCTGAGGAGTCCCACAACAACAATTATGAGGATATCAGCTCTTTGTTAATGAGTGTCATACGAATATAATTGGTTGAATGGAGAATGTAGAAGTGTCAAAGATGTTCGAAAACACACATTAGATATGTAAACTGAAAGGAATGTATTTCATTTTACTTACCTCAAACCACACAAAAATATGCTACACAGTCATGAGAATTGCAATCTTTCATATATTACTTAGAATAGAAAAGAATTTATTATTATTTGGGGACAATAAACACTTTTTGTAAGCAATGATAGATAGTGGCTAGCAGTGGAATCCAGTTTGAAGCGCGTTCGTCTTATTTTGGATTCATCAGCTGGATGTAGCTGCATCTCAGTTGATGTTCAATCTGGGACTCGAACCCAGTACCATTGTCTTCAAATGTCATCACTATATCTACTTTATCTATGAGTCCCGAATAAGACGAACGCGCATCCTGGATTCCACTGCTAGCCACTATCCATCATTGCTTAAAAAAAGCTTGTGAATTAAGGCAATTTAGAGGCATAAGCACAGTATGCATATATGTAAATAACAAACTGATCAATTCTAGTCTTAAACTTCAATGGGAAGATACAAGCCAAACAATACCGAGTGAAATAAACACTTTTGTTTCTAATCCTGATGAAGTGCGAACAAGTTTGTTGGACGAAATGTCGAAATTGTTTATATTCCAGTTGATGAGATTCTTTCAAGTATAATTTTCATATATGTAATATCTTATCTATACTTGGCGCCTAATTTCTGTCACACTTTTAGTGGCCCGGGAACTGACTCCATTTATATCGAAATATTCATGTCGCTAATCCTTATATATAAGCATCGACTTCAATCGCGTTAGTGTGGAACGGAATTGAGTAAATCAAATACGAAAATGAAGTTTTGAATACGTATATTTTATACACTCATTGATTTGAGCAGACAATCAGAGGAATGTAGCGAAGAGGAGAGAATGAAATGAAACGGTGCGCTGTTGTGAAAGCGTATGAGCCAACTCGATTTAACTGAGCGTTACTTAATATCTGTGGTCGAACAAAAATAACACAGTAACAGTGATGAGCATGATAAGATGTAAACACACACACATACTCTTATATAAAAACAGTCATGGTTGATAAGTGAATAATTACCAAAGTCAAAGCGTGACTAAAGAAGAATGGATAAATTCGTCATTAAGTCAGCTACAACGTAGGATAAGGCACATATGTGCATCGGTTCAAGTTGTCATAGCTTATTAGCACAACAAGATGAACACCGGATTTATAGAAGTAGTTAATTCAGTGGTGGTGATATATACCTCTAACAGCACTCAATGATTAAATTGGCCTGTCTGGAAGCTAGGATAAGTTATATGGGCTGCTTAACATAGTAACCGACACTACAAACTATTTGTAGATCATGATATTGTTTAATAGTTTTATGCTTTCAAAGGATTCCGGATGAGTTTCCGGCATATAGTGTTGAATTGTTTTCCCTCTTATATGTAAAGAAAGACATAACCATGGAAAATGTTGTTAGATTTGTAAACTGTAATGACATTGTAACTTACTCCCATGATGAAGTTCTACAATGTACAAACAAAAATCCATCAATAAAACTTTATTGAACATTTTCGCTTAAAAAAACCAAGTAATTAAGAAATATATTTGTATAGGAAGGGGTTTTTTGTGGGGATTTTAGTTATTTAATAGTTGAATTCATGAGTCAGTTGAAGCCAGACTTCCATGGAAACCCTGGAAGCAATAGTTCTAGTACGGGACCCCCCAACAGCGGGTGATCAATGTACCGTTCTGCGGGATTCAGACCCAGAACCTATAGGTATCGGGCAGGAGCATTCAATTTAGGCTGGAAAAAGATTAGATTTTCATAAGTGATTGTACTTTTAAATAAAATGTGAAGGATGATGAATAAGTAAATTCATTTTGTATTGTTCCTTTGAATCTTCGCATTGATGTCTATGGTGGCAATTGATCAAGCTCTTATTAGCATATGTACTTGGTGTATGGATTGCCTCTATATTACCTAAAGTCACAAGCATTATGAGCAAAAAGATGGATGGTGGTTATCAGTGGAACGGCTGATGCGTGATTCATCCTATTTGGGACTCTTCTGCTAAATGTACTTACATCTTAGATTTGGTGTTTACTCTGATGTTCAGAACCAGTACAGTTCACTTCAACCAGCATCACGTTATCCACTTGGCTACTGAGTCCTGATAATCATTAGCTTGTGCAATGAGGTGATATATAAATCAAGTCCTGGTGTGACACATCACATCCAAGATACAGTTATATCCAGCTCATATATCCTAAATAGATCAATACCCACATCCTTGATTCCACTACTAGCCACCATCCATTTTTTCCTATCATGAATAATTAGGTTCAATGTATTCGTTTGTAAATGTTCATAAAACTATATACATAGTTGAATTTCCATATGTAAACGATATATTTTCTTTTAGATTGAACCAGTAATGTACACAACAAATTTATGTATCAAGATTACGTCATAAGTTCTTGATTCATTGAATACATTTCGGAGCACATCAACTAGATAAATTGAACATTTCGTAGATATAAAAAAGGTGATTTTGATGGAGTTTTGTTCTCTAAACTGGATCGTTTGATTGTGGAGTTTATAATTGTTCTTCTGAACGACATTATCACCATAAACTTCAGATAGAAGTTGATGAAGATGAAAGCTCCATGAGCAAACCATTCAGCTCAGAGTACAAAACTGCAAAATCATCCACTTGAGCCACAAATCTTCTCCATCATCTCAAAAAAAAAAATACGAGAACAATGCACTTACGAATTCGATGTTCCTATTTGAATAAACAAAGTACAGTTGAGATCAATTTAGATTTGGAATGTTTAAAATATTTCAATGAGAAAATTTTGAAATGAATTAGACAAGATTTAAGATAAAAGATCTTGGATTTTGGCGCGAAATCTGTTCATTCATTTAGCTAAACAACATTTTGGCACTTTAGTTCAGTGAGTTCATGATGATTACCTTAAAACTAGTTCTTACCCCCAACCATCAACTCCGAATCATAATCCTTATACTTCACACACGTTTATAACTCTCATTTAGCTTGAAGGAACAGTGAAATATCACTGAGCCCTAGACAAATCATCCAGCAGTTAGATTTCTGAAAATCAAATAGATCATTGATCCTCGTCAAAGTTAAGGAAAACCAACGCGCATCAGTTAATCGTACGCAATGCATTGATACATGTTGTGGTTACATCAATATATTTCCATAATAATGTCCTTTGTGTTATACGATCTTCAAAGCATCTTTAGTACTTTGATATGTCGAAGGGGTAATCCACTTTAGATGTTAACCACGAGGTGTGAGTTCAAAGTTAGCTGTTTAGTCACGCTATTCCTGTCTAACTCGACTAAGCTTTCAATCATTCGACATAGGTCATCTACCTTTGTAATCTACAAACTGTAGTAAGTAATTAGACACTCTTAAAGCTATTTTAATGTTACTCAAAAGTCATTCATTAAGTATAGTCTCATCATGAATCATCTTTGACAGATTGAAGAACCAAGAAATAATCAAGCAATTCATAGACAAAGATTATATAATAACAATATTTAATAACATTCAACATACCATTACAAAATAGAAATCCAGATTCACATGAGAGTATGAATAGAAACGAAATGATAATCAATGCAAACATCATTTGATTATGCATTTGTATAGAATACCATTTGTATTCTCTTTAAATAGATGTGACATTAATATTAATCATAATAAATCCACGCATATTACATAATTCAATTACGTTTAACTGACCTAATCAAAACTTTGAGGAGGTATCTAAAAATAGTATCTCTTTATGTCTAAGAAGAACACATGTATCTTCTGAATAGTTACTCACCTAATCGATATGTTCGTAATTATTCTATATCAAATACGAAAAAAGAGAAGAAAAAGTAAAGAAGAACGAATATATGTCATATTAAATAAGTTGTTTTACTTGTACCTACGCATTAATGTTTAGGACTGCAATTGATCTGTATCTTATTGGCATATATATGCATTCTGTACGGATTGCCTTAATATAGTCTTAAGTTACAAGCTATTTAAGCAAAGATGGTTAGTGGCTAACAATGGAATCCAGAATGTACGTTTTGTTCTATTTGAGACTCGTCAGTAGGACTCGAACTCAATACTGTCCGCTTCAAGCGCCATCGCGTTATCCACTTAGCTACTAAGTCCTGACAGTCATTGACTTGTGCAATGTGGTGAAGTTTAAATTCACTTGGTGTTGTGTAACTAGTATCTTACCACTGTTATTTCGGACTACAATTGATCAGTCTCTGATTGGCATATGTGTACACTGCACGGATTGTCTTGATATAGTCTTAAGTCATAGACTTTTTAAGCAAAGATGGACGAAGGTACATCAAGCTGACGAGTCCTAGATGTGACGAAACACACGTCTTGGATTCCAATGCCAGTCACTACTCATCTTTGCTTTAAATAAATCGAATAAGTTTGTTACAAACAAGTTAAATAAGTAGTATATCGTGATTATTCAGATAATTAATCATTGTATTATATCAAAGTCTTTTATTGAATGTTTATTTGTATGATTACTAACATGTATTAGAGATAAAGAATAATACCCTATTCAACATTCGATTTATATAAATAAAACTTTTTCAGTGAGTAGGCTTTTGTGTAATAAATAATCAAATAGAATAGTTTCAAAGTTGTTCTGTGATGGGAAACACTTGAAATGCCTATAAGTTTTCCTTACGGGGTTCAAACTCATTTGTTACACATAGCAAAAGCTATAGGGGATCAAGCCAACAATCCAAGTCTTTTTATTCATAAGGTATTTGTTAGACCATTATCTCTTCATTGGCCTTAATAAATGATCTAATTTATCATTATATTGCATACTTCATGTTCGTTTACTTTACTTCACCCTCTCCCACCTCGTTTCCTTTGCACGAATATACTTTTCACAGTCCAATTATCTGATCACTTCTTATGACGTAATCAGTGTCTAATCATTGATCGATCCAAGCCTTTATTATTCTTATCACAACTAGTGCACTTCTCATCACGCTACCAGTTAATGTGATCTATTCCACTGTTATCATCATTGAATCATAAACTGCCTACATTCGTTTAATAATTTCGTATTATTATTGTATATTAGAGTAAAGTGTGATCAGGATCGTAGGGTGGAACTGCATATGCCATACATACTAAATAAACTTTGTCTATGACCACAAAGTACATGTGTGGATTTTCATACTACTTTACTACGAGGGTATTGCATAACTCATCTCACTCTTGATGTTTATACAAGTGAATTTATGTATAACGTCATTGTACTCAATCAGTATAAAGATAATAAAAACATAGTTTCATGGTAGAGAAATTATGTCTCACAGTGAAATCTAGAGTGTGGGTTTCATTGTATTTTGAAATCGTCAGCTGAATGTAACTACATCTCAGTGTGGATATTTGAATCGACTCGAACTTAGAACAATACACCTCAAAACGTGTTTTCTATTTATCATTTATGATCTATATCAATATTACGGATAGTTTGTTGATTTATTCATAAATATTGGTGCAAAGGGGCACCGAATACATATGCTCCGCACAAGTCCCTTGACTTGTATGTAGGCTGTGCTGTTGCCCGGCTGCCCAGACCGAAGTAAGTGGTTTTCTTAGATGGCCACATTCAGAGCCTTCGACCTATAGGTTTAACCCACAAGGCAGTGGAGCAACGTCAGGAGATGTAGTCGTATGATAGCCGGTAACCAACGGTTGGTTCATACACCATTTGTTCCATCAGGATCTTGGAATCCATGTACACCAATGGTTTGGAATGAGTGTTTTCCAACTGCCACAGTTGGACTCTCCGTGTTCACTAACCCGGTTAAAATGCCTGAATACTTCTTGAGGCCAGTCACTAGTGAGCTTATGTTAATTAATATCAGAAGGCGTTTTGTGGTTAATATAGTACATTGAATAGTTGAGATCATGAGTCATGTTTATTTACCGTCATTATCAAATTAATACAGCAGATCAAGCATTCATCATATCCTATGAACAGTTTGTTCAAAGGAATGTGCACAACTTATTTCATGAATACACAGAATAACTATATACTTCTTGGTTCTTATACTTTATCATCATGTTAGTTATCAGTGATATCTATGATATTTGTGTAAAAGTACCTACATAACTATCCTATAAACAGATTTATCCCATCTATGTCTTTTAAGTTAACCAACATTAAATTCGACATCTTCAATACGAACATCAAAACAGTTCTATTGTAAGGATCTGAAACTTGGAGAACTACTGTAACGATCATCGAATAAAGTACAAGTATTTATAAACATTTGTTTACAGAAGATATTGAATGTTCGTTGACCGGATATCCATCAGCAACAGCCTACTATGGTAGAGAACAAAACAACTTCCAATTGTAGAGGAAACTAAGAAAAGACATTGGAGGTGGATAGGACATACATTCCGAAAATCATCAAACTGCATCACGAGACAAACGGAAACTGAGAATCTTGAAGAGAAACAGAAGTGGGAAATACCACGAAACATGTTGCATGTGGAATTGGAAACAGAAATGAAAAGGATGAATAGCAACTGATTTCAATGAAAAAGGATTTTTCAAGACAGTGTTAGTGATGGTGAGTAGTCTATGCTCTTCTAATAGGGGTGACATGTGTAAGTAACTATAAACTTTAAACGTGTCACTACTTCACACGAAAAGCCTTTAAAAATTATCTTTTACCTAATACATACCATGCAGCAAATGTATTACTTTTTCAGCTACTTAATACTCGAATTCTATGTATGTTGTAGGAGAGTTCATAAACTCCTTACGTAAAAAGCATTTTAATATAACGAGAAAACCTCTACTTGGTAATAATAGACATTTCATTCAACTGATAAACTTATATTATATCCCTTTTAACCGAGAATAAATGGATCAAGTTGATATTGAGTCATGATGTTTGTACATGGGTCATGGATACTGTATGGTTACTGAAATTCGTACGGTGAATAAACCTTTATCATATTAATATCAGATGGGTTTTTGTGGATACTATAGTAATTTCAATGATTAAGATCATGAGTCAGTTGAACCTACAGCACCATGGAAAACCAGAAAGCACTGGACAACCGTTTCGTCCTATTGTGGGACTCCCTAGCAGTGCCCATCCACGACTTCACCCCGTACGTGATTCGAACCCAGGACCTACTGGTTTCACGAGCGAGCTCTTAATCACTAGACCATTGAGCCGGCATCATATTACTCTTATCCCAAATAATTCACCAGTAGTCTTACACTTTCATGATTGTTTAAATGAATTCACTTATAAACATATAAATAAGTAAAAAACAAATTTTATTGTTAATTGAATGGAAAACTATTGACATTTGAAACGTTCTACAGTCTTCATTTATCCACTGAAAAAGTTGCTAATAGTGTTCCTAAAATACAAAAAAATATGATGAGATGATTAATTATTCTTATTTTAAGGTAAACTCAGATTTATATAATAAGGATACAAATTTAGGACTGAAATTGATCAGTCTCTTGTGGGCATATGTGAATTGTGTACCGACTGCCTTGATAAGCTTTATAAACGAAGGTAGATAGTTGCTAGCGTTCCGTTCTATTTTAGGACTCATTACCTGGATGTACCTGTATCTTAATATGAATGTCCATTCCGGAACTCCAAGCTAAGTGGATCACGTGATGGCGTTTTTAAAGCGAGTAAATATCAACACTGGAATGCAGTTACATCTCAGTCAACGAGGCTCATATAAGATGAAACGCCCATCTTAAATTTTACTATGAGCCACTATTTATTTTTGTTTACAGACTAGAATGATTTTTAATGAATTGATTGAAAATGAATCTGGTTATTTAGACTAGACATTCAAAACGATTTTCTTCATCATATGAAACTAATGTTCAAAACACACAAGGTTCATATATAACTATAGATTATATATCTTACATATAGCTCAGATACATATTAAAACGAAATAGTCGTCTAATACTTCCAGATTTTCAATGGTGGTTCAGCTCGGATGGACTCGCGAATTGAATTGTGAAGATTATGAATTAATTTAAAGTAGAATTATGAGATCTAATTGTAAGTTAGAGAATGATTAAGGTTTAATTAAAAAACATACCAAGTTGAAAGCAATGTGCTACAATGAAAGAAACAATTTGCAAACATATATTATATGTTCAGAAGGGGTTTGTGGAGATTTTAGAAATCTCACTGGTTGAAATCATGAGTCAATTGAAGCTAGACCACCATGGAAAACATGAAAGCACTGAACAGCCGTTTTGTTCTATTGTGGGACTCCGCAGCAGTGCGACATGCCTTGCGAGATTCGAACTTAGGAACTATCAGTCTCGCGCTGGTCGCTTAACCAATCAGACCACTGAGCCGGCCAGCATTCCACGGTGTTAATGTCTAACTTCAACCAATCCAAGAAATTGAGCCACCGTACAACATTGTCTTCAGTGAGTTAATATCTCACAATAGACCTGGTTGAACTCCACTATTGTGGGATGGTGGATGCGCACTGCTGAGGAGTCCCACAATGGGACGAAACGGCTGTCCAGTGCTTCCAGGTTTTTTATGGTGATCTAACTTCAATTGACTCATGATTTCAATCTGTGAGATATATTATATGCATTTTGAAATGATGTAAGCAGATTACTATCTAACCCATAATGGATTACTGTGGTGTTTGAATGAACTAATGATATCTTTGTATTTGTTGAATCCTTGATTTCGAATTCTAAATACAATACATTCGTTTATGAATATCTAGTACTTCTTGATTCGATTACGTTATCTCTGGGATTCCTAGTTCATACTATAATTCAAATACTTCTAATTATCACAATAACACTTGAAAATAACTGGAAATGTGGATCAACGACAGAGTTGATTGGCGAATTCTGGTCGATGGTGTATGATCCACTGAGGGAAACAGCTACAAGTAGGTAAGTAACTCGGTATATATTTTTTTCCCATAATTCTGTCTTGAAAATGGATTTGGTATTCAAATTCAACATTTGAATATGTATGTATGTATGTTCTCAAATCATATTATTAGTCTTTATCTTGCTGCAACCTTTCCTATGTATTGGCTTGTAAAGATACCTCTTCACCTCTTCGCTTTATATTCGTTTAAGGTGTTTATCGCTTTGTGATCTGAGATAAAACTGTAATTGCCAGTTTTCATTGCTTTCTGATTTCATACAACGTAATGATTAATATTATAATGGTTATCAAGATGATTAATTAACAATACAAAACCATTACAAATTGAATATGAATAAACTTACCAAAGTGCGTTAGCTGTACCTCTTTCAAAGTATAATTCAACAATATAAATTAAGAATACAATTCTAGATATTTGATTGGTTACAAAAAATGTGTTTAATTCTTGAAAGTACCAGCTTATATAATATAGTAATTCGGTATAAATATTAATATGTAATATGTATACATATGGGACCTATCAGTCTCGTGTCAAGCGCTTAATCAACCAGACCAATGATCCGATCGGAATCCAGCGGTGTTCTGGGTTCGAATCTCGTGGGGTGCGGCATCGTGGATGCGTACTGCTGAGGAGTCCTTTACTAGGACGAAACGGCCTTCCAGTTCTTCCAGGTCTAGCTTCAATTGACTAATGATTTCAATCAATGAAATTTTTAAAAATCCCCACAAAACTCCTTCTGATAAAAAAATAACTGTTAATACATCATGGGAATTAAGTTATTGAAGATTATCGATTACTTACAAAATTTTTGACCACACACTTCTAAAGTTTGTTGACAAATTCAAGAAAGAATAATCTGAAATATCAGTCATTTCCTAAATTCTGCTAATCATCATAATATAGATATGACTATAATTTATGAACGACCTTTGATTGATGCTCAAATGACCTTGAGATTGTACACCTAGTAACTATGACAAAATGAAGGTTATAAATCTGTATGAAGAATTAGAATTATAAATTACAGTTGATGATTGGGGTTCAGAATTAGATTTATGGTTTTCATCAAAACGTACAATGATGACAATTATCATAGATCGTTATTCACTGAGTGTTATTTCCTCTAATTTACACAATGTAACTGCAAAGTTTCATAATTAAATCTGAGAACCATACGGTGATTACTTCATTTGCAACATGTTAATCAATCATCATAAACATGACTGTTTCTTCTGTAACTATCAGTTAGCCATTTCAGATCTCATTGTTCTTTTATTTTCATAAGAACTGATTTCTTTTACAGTTCTTTCCTTCTCGATCTTCTAGTGACTTACTTTCCATTCCTGACTAGAGTTATATACTACTTATGTGAATAGAAATGGCTCACATCACAATCGTATTTAAGCACTGAATTGATATGAGATATAAAAGAGTAAGAATGCAAATGAATGTAGTTTGACGTGTGTTTTGTCTTATTTTTGATTCGTTAACTAGATGTACATGCGTCTCTGAGTTGATTTTAACCCTGGGACTCGAACCCAGTACCATTCGTTTATAATAATAATAATAATTATTATTATTATTATCATTATTATTATTATTATTATACGTTTTTGCATTAAAAGCTTGTTGATCATCTCTAATGACTTGAAAACTAGACAAACACGAGTACATTCTTAACCCAGTGTGTTTTAACTATCGTTCTTACCGTTTGTCTTCAGAATTCCGAGTTAGGGGTTGTCTTATGACGTAGTTTGATGATTTTCAGAATGTAAAGCCTATCCATCTTCCTCATTTATTCTTAATTACTTCTTGAGCCAAAAGCATCATCAACTGTTTTAATAGAATACTCGAATAATTGAAGTGATTATTGAGAAAATTACAATCAAACTGTGATGATACTCAATGAAATATCTTTGATGAATAAAAGATAATATCAAATAGTAAGAACTTACTTAGTAGGTTCGGTTGCATCTGTGAAATAAAATAGAACTTTAATTGATTTAATATATTAGAACGGGTTTTGTGGATATTATAGTCATTTCAATATTTGAGATCACGAGTCATTTGAAGCTAGACCATCATCGAAAGCCTGGAAGCACTAGACGGCCAGTTTCATCATATTGTAGGACTTCTCAATAGTGCGCATCTATGATCCCACCACCCGCGAGACTCGAACCCAGGATCCACCAGTCTCGCGCTTGGCGCTTAACCAACTAGACCACTAAGGTGGCTGGCATTCCACGGTGTTAATGTCTAACTTCAACTAATCCACGAAATTGAGTGACACATCCATCATTATCATCGTGGATACGCACCTCTGAGGAGTCCCACAATAGTACGAAACGGCTGTCCAATGCTTCCAGCTTTCCCATGGTGGTCGAGCTTCAATTGACTCATTATCTCAACTATTGATATATTTCCCCCAAATGCTCTGGTACGGACGAGAGTGGGGAGATTCTGCTCTCCCTGTCCAAACGCTCTCACATGGCCACGTGTATAAAGCCTCTTCCAGGGAAGTCCTACTCACTGCCTTCTCGTGGCACCGCTGTTGTTTACGAAATTCAGAGGACAAAAACCAAATGTCCGGAACTTTAGCCGGATTCCAAACCAATGGTCCACATGGGCTATAGTATCCTGCGGGAACAAATGGCGCATGAACCAATCGTTGGCCACCGTCTACTATGGGACTGCATCTCCTCACGATGCTCCACTGCCTTGTGGATCAAACCTTTAGGTCGAAGTCTCGGGGTGTGGCCTTCTAAGAAAACCACCTGCTTCGGTTTGGGCAACCATGCAGTATCACAGCCCTCACACATATCAAATGAGATTTGTATGCCGCATAAGTATTTGGTGCCTCCTTGTACCAATATCTATGTGTTAAAATAAATAAATTGATAAATTAAATTAACAATGATTTACGACCGTTTTTTGATTGAACATACTTGTGGAGCTCCCAGATGATCCACAATGACATGATTGAACTAAGAGTAATGTAATCATGAGATATATAAAAATCATTGTAGATATATGTCGTTCAATTTGTTAAAGTTTATTCACTTGACATTATTTATATAGTCAGTTGGTTACGTTTATGTATCATTGATATGGGTTTCTCTTTATTCTTTATTTGTTTATTTGAAATTAGTCATGTACACCATTCATTAGATCAAGTAATATCAATAGAATGTTTGATATTTGTTTGTTTATTTTGTCGCGGGGGTAAGGGGTTTCTTTGTTGTTGTTGTTGTTGTTGTTTTTCTTTGGAAACTCAAAACATATCCGATTTGTTGTTATGTGAAAGAATCAAAGAAAAGAAAACTCATTTGAATATAATAGTTTACTAATGAAATATGGTTCTAGCTTCTTGTCAATGAAACAATAGTACTAGTTTGTTGACATGATGATGAAATTTCATTGAATGTTTTACAGAAAAGATTGTTAGTGTTTAGTAACGGAATTCAGGATGTGCGTTTCGTCCTGTTTGAGACTCGCCAGCTAGATGTACCTGAATCGCAGGGTTCATGTTCAAAGTGGGACTCGAACCCAGTACTGTTGACTTCAAACACCATCATTTTTTTCTATTTAGTTACTGAGTTATGATAACCACCTTCTTGTGCATCTCTGCTTATAATACTTGTGAATTAATGCAATATCGATATATTCTGCACCGGATGCACATATGCTGACAGGAAATTAATTAATTTCAGTCCTAAACAACAATGGGATGATATAAGCAAATAATACCATCTGAATTTTTCAAGAAAAGTTTTGCATAGTTTGTTGTGGTGTGTGCTACTTCTATCGACATAATTAGTATATAACTACTAGTCTGGAATAGAATGTTTGACAGTAGAAGATTGAGAAGATCGAAGAGGAAACAACGGAAACAGAAATCAATTAGTATGACAATTCAGGAACATTCAAGTCTAAGACGACTGACTGGTACTTGTTAAAGGAGCCGTCAACTCTGAGACCATTAACTGACATTTAGCAAATGAACTATTTACTGTATGGTTCTCAGATTTTATTAGGATATTCTACGTGTTCAGATATATTCGATTGTCTCAACTTGTGTTCTTGTTCACTAAACTATTTTCAAAAAGACTTGTTACTCTCATAGTCTTTTTAAATGGTTGAATTACTGACACATCCAACTGACGAGTCCTGGATAGGACGAAACGCGCATCAAACTAGATTTTACTGTTAGCTGCTGTCCATCTTTGCATAATAACTCATTAAGTGAGATTATGTTAATGTTTAGAAATTTGTTATAACAAGTAATATACAATGTGTATAGAACATATAGCTTTAATAATAATTCATAATGCTTATTAGTATGATTGTTTTGTCAATACAAAGATATAAATATTTTGTTTACATTATATGATACTGAAAAAGAAAACATTCTGTACATGAAACATGTACATCATAATGTTTACATCTTCAACTAGTACTCATATGTCACTAAACATGTTTCATTTAATATACATATGACAAACAATGAAGTGAAAATAAAGAATAGTTTACTATTGAGATGATGATTGTAGAATTTGCACAGTTGAATTCATTAGTTGATGTAAGATAGAGCACCATTGAAAATTTGGAATCACTGGACGACCGCTATGTCTTCGTATTCAACAGAATTCAACAGAAGTGAGCATCCATGATTCTGCACTCTGGAATCGAACCCAGGACTTTGAACTCGTGTGCGAACACTTACCTTCTAGCATTGAGAGACTCGTGAATTCAACTGAGAGAATATTACAATCTCTACAATCTACATTACTGATAATAATCATATGCTCACGGATGACTAGCTTCAACATGGCTTTCCTGCAGTTCTAGTGATAAGCCATGACCATTTGAGTACGATCTGTGTCGGGTATTAAACAGTTATTTATCTTAGTCAATGGATGAAAATTTGAACAAGATCATGGATCGATTAAACTTAAGCAACAATACCATTGTATGCCGGCTCAGTAGTCTTGTTGTCAGCAGTTCGCACATGAGACAGAAGATTCTACGTTCGAGTCCCATTGGTGTGGGATTGTGGATATGAACTTCTGTGGAGCCCCATACTTGGATGAATCTGCCGTCCAGCGCTTCAAGGCTTTCGATTGTACTCTAGCTTTGATTGACTCATGAATTTAATCATTAAAAATTAGGAAATTGGGCTAAATTCAATCTCTATTTAGTAGTGTAAAGAAAAATAAAATTTTATGTTTCTAAATGTATATCACGATACAAACATAGAAGAATGTCTAAATTCCAAGAAGTAGTTCCTGAAGGGAACTCTGCTTACCAATGTAGATTGATTAATTGAACCTTGAGAATTAATAATGTGAAAAAAGGAACCCTTGTAATCAGTTAAAACATTCATTTGCCTTATCAATTTGTTATCTTACACTTGCTAGGTGCCTATTCATACGCTTACATATTAATAAAGATCCGGGCAGAGTATGTTTTATTTGAAATCTGGGTATAATATGTTCGGAATTATCTACATAACTAAACGTTTCGTTAAGCTAATAAGATAGATTGAGTTGCTTTTACGGAATCTAATATATCACTACTTAAACTAATGTAAAATGATATTCATTTCTTTCATCACGATCCTTCATCTAAAGGACTCGAACCCAGAACCTTTGAACTCACGTACAAAAACCTAATTCCTAGCTTAATGTATAGTAGAAGATTCAATAATCTGGAAGCACTGAACAGCCGTTTCATTCTATTATGTGACGTTTCAGTAATTCAGTGGTTAAGTGTTGCCGCGCTAGACTGATAGATTCTGGGTTTGAATCTCGCAAGACGGGATCATGGATGAGAAGTCTCATAATAGGACTATGTACCATATTGAAAAACCTGAACACATGAACTGTCATCATTATATATTTGATTTGTTTATAACTTCCATTTTATTCAATATTATACTTCTGAATTTTAATTTACTGGCTTATTTGATTTCAAGGTGTGTTCAGTAATATAGACTATAGAAGTTATAAAGTATTGAATGAAATAGATACTTACAATTATGTAATGCTTATATTCTACATCTAGTTTGAGTAATTAAAATCTAATCAGTAGTAACACCCACTTCATAAAATGTTGATTATGTGTTTGAATGTAAATGATTTGTGTTTGGATTCGTTCTAAAATATCGATTTGTATAGTTACATCTTCAAAGGATTGATACTGAATGACCTTTAAGTTTGACCTTTTGATGCATTCAGATTCTGGTTATTATGAAATATCAAGATGATTATCACATGGATATAAGTGGAATTGTATTGATAGTCATATGAACACTTGAATCTAATATGAATGACTTCACAAACTAACTCCATTATCTAGTAAGCTAATCAGTTAATATAGTCATAAACGTGTTGAAAAAGAGAGTTTAAATATCTCCTCCGTTGATATTTGGTATGGAATGTTAGTTATATTAGTACTCAGACATTATCAATGAACCATAGCTCTCATATTCTAGGTCAATAACTATTTTTCTATGCCTTAGTATGTGAATACATGGTGTTCAATGATCATAATATTGATTTTTGAATAAGGGATAACTGTATTACATCAAGTTATTAAGCCCCAAATGCCCTGATACAGTCAACGGTTGAGGGAGTCCGCTTGCACTCTCGAAATGGTCTCACATGGGCACGTGTATACAACCACTGCCAGGAAATTCCTAGCAACTGACTTCTCGCGGAATTAATGTTGTTTAGGAAATTGAGAGGACGAAAAGCAAATGTCCGACGCTTTAACCAGGTTGCTGTACACGGAGAGTTCACCTAAGGCAGTTGGAAAACCATCATTTTAAACCAATAGCGCACATGAGCTCCACTATCCTGAAAAAACAAATGACGTACGAACCAATTATTGGTCACCAGCTATCATGAGACTGTATCTAATGATATCATTCCACTGCTTCATGGATAGGTCAAAGGCTCCGGGTGTGACCACCTAAGAAAACCACCTGCTTCGGTTTGGGCACTCGGGCAGTATCCCAGTCCTTACACAAATCGAATGATTTATGTGGCGCATATCTATTTGGTGCTTGTTTGTACCCATAGTTATGTGTTTAAATAAATAAAGTTCAGTTTTTAATCGTGTAACCATGATTATAGTGCTGAAACATTTTTACATCCACATGAATCATTGTAATTCGATTCTACTGGATTATAGTTTCTCAACTGTCGCTGACATCATCTGAACACTCTATGTTAATACCATTACGTGGAATATATTGTGGTGGTGTTCCATTTAGGCTGGTCGATAAAGCTTTTTCTGAGGAGGCCTATGTAGGCCCTTTTAAACTACATTTCATGTTTTCAAGTCTCACAA
Organism: Schistosoma margrebowiei; assembly: GCA_944470205.2. Lineage (NCBI taxonomy): Eukaryota > Metazoa > Platyhelminthes > Trematoda > Strigeidida > Schistosomatidae > Schistosoma > Schistosoma margrebowiei. The sequence goes on along the minus strand of OX104027.1, from coordinate 3,941,271 downwards.
ACCCACCGCGTGGATGTGATTTTGTGGGAAACCGTGGCCATACAGGACGTTGAGTGTATCTCGATATCGTAAGAAGAGCAAGTAAAGGAGTTTTGAAGTTTTTACTTACCCTAGCTAGGTAAAGTTTACATACATACTAGGTAACATACGGAGTTTTATCTGGGTATTCCTTGTCATTCATACAGGTATGGCTACTCTGTGAACAAATGTACATTATATACACATCGGTAACACAGGTTGTTTTTTTTCATGCATCCCATGGCGTACGTATATTCACCAACTTGGGAGGGTAAATATTCACCGCTTCCTTAGAAACGTGTTTGCTACAACAGACTGTCTCTTACACATCATATGTATATCATTCAACCTATGGCTACTGCTCCAGTACTTTCTGGCATACACATACGAATAGGCATTTTCTCAGAGGAGATTGTTGGTTACCTCTACCTAGTATTTGTTACCACATCATTTCATTATGTCTTACACCTGACAGATTAGACTGCTCATAATTACATTGTACGATACAACACAAACACACACACACAAGCTTTCCATATACCTACGTACATGAACTGCATAGGCCCGAGAACTTCTTCAATTTCTATACATAAACATACACACATACAGGTGGCTCATTGATGTTAAATGAGCTCTGAGTTCAAACCTAAGTCAATCAAAGATACAACGAAATGATTGACTAATCTGATCTCCATCGTCTGCCTAAATGTGTCATCTAGATTGCCCCTAATATCCAGCAGTAACGTTAAGGGGCTTTAAGTTGGATCTTTCAATTTATTCAACGAAAACATTCCTACGCACTATTAATTTTTTTTATTTTTTCATTTATTTCTTTATTATTGATTGATTAATGAATCATCAGAAGACTTTCTAAATTTGAAAGGTTCATAGTCTTACATAATACAATGTAAAATCTGGAAACCATGGTAACTAAATGCACTTTGTATTTTCATATGTCTATACCCATGATCGATGTGAAATAAATTGTATATATCGAAATCTAGTAACATAATTTCTGTAGTTAATTTGAACTAAGCTTGTTATATTTTTAGTATTATGATCTAGTTAGATGAATAATCATTGTTTTCTGTTGCTATGACAACCAAACAAATCTCAAAGATGACAAATTAATTAGTTGATACAAGTTGAAAATAATGTAAGGTAACCTTACTTAAAAGAAATATGGTGTATACTACTTTTGTCGATAGAAATAAGTAGTATATAACACTAATGAGAAGTGGAATGCCTAGTAGTAGAAGATTGAGAAGATCTAATCGAAGAGAACTGGGACAGAAACGATTAAATTTGATAGAATTGATGAAAGATTTGCAAATGAAGTATTGAACATATGGTTTTCACATTTGATGAAAGAACTTTCTAATTTTGTATTGAAATACTTTATTTGCCCTAACCTGTATTCTAATTCATTCTAGAAGTATCTGTCACAAGCACTGACTACTTATAAGTAGTTCTCATTGACAATTTCGCTACATGAGATATAAGATATTCAGATATCTTAATGAAAGTGATAGAATAATTTGTTTTACATTAACCCAAAGTGTAATAACATTTATAAAGTTGACTATATTGACGCAGTATTTAGGTTAGGACAAAACAGGGTTCAGTAATTAGGACTAATATTTCATATCTGAAATACGTTCTCTGTTATTATGATTTGGATACTGAGGAGCAGAAAGGGTTTTGTGGATCATATAGTAATTTTTTTCATAATTGAGATCATGAGTCAATTGAAGCTAGACCACCATGGAATACCGGGAAGCACTGAACCGTTGTTTTGTCCTAATATGGAACTCTTCATCAGTGGGCATCCATGACCTCGATTTGCGGCATTCAAACCCAGGACCTATTAGTCTTGCTTAATCACTAGACCACTGAGTCGTGGAATTTACTTCGATATTTTGTCAGGAAGCTATCTTGAATGTTTTCTCCTAACAAGTGATAATCAGATGATAACAGGGACACAGAAAGAGAAGAATGGACTTCTTTTTCCAGAAGAATATAGTTTTACATATTTGATTATTAATAAAAATATATTTTACATTAAAATATATATCCAAAGATACTTTTGATAGTTTGCCTGAAATGTAAAGAAATCACTCATTATTATTAACTGAATACTTTTTACAAATATAAGATTTATGATGTTGTAGAACAAAGTTTCAGAGTGAACGTCAACTCTGAAATGCAGGTACATCCAGCTGACGAGTCTCAAATGAGACAAAACATACATCCTGGATTCCATTGCTAACCACTATTCATCTTTGCTAATAATGCTTGTGAATTAAAGCGATATTGAGACAGTTCGAGCAAGATATTCATATTGCCAACAACAAAGTGATCAAATGCAATTTTAAATACACGTTAACAAGTAAGTGACTATCAGGAATCAGTAGCTAAGTCGATAATGCGATGGCATTTCAAGTGAACGATACTGAATTCGTGTCCCAGAGTGAACATCATCTCTGAGATGCAGATATATCCAGCTAACGAGTCTCAATTGGGACGAAACACGCATCCCAGATTCCACTGTTAACCACTATCCATCTTTGCTTATGAAACTTGTGACCTAGGGAAATATCGAAGTAATATGCACAGGATGTTCATATGCCAACCACAAACTGACCAATTGCTGTCATCAATAACAATAAATGATTTAATTGTAGCTAAGCAATCGGATGTATCAATATATTGGGTTTCTTAAGATTGTTTTGAATTGTATAGTTTATAATACAGGGTGCCTGTCATTAGCCAATCATTTAAAAAACCTGCATTCCATAGTTTCTAATTATCTTTTCCAAAAGGCAAATTCCATAACGTAAACGATACAACATACCAGAATGAATTGAATGTACTATAGGAAAAGAAATATTAAACAACAATATGGTCATTGAGAATAAGCTAAAATCTTTTTATGGTATTCATTAGTCATTGTGTCCATTGTCAACTATATCACATTAGATGTACAGTGTTGTGGTCTTATGGCCTGTTAATTATTATCTGATATGACCATTAGTTAAATTGTCGGTCTATTGATCAGATCAATGACATATAAACTAGTCCGAGCAATAAAGAGTTCTTACTGATCCTCTGAAATAGTAGCCACTTTCCTAATCCAGCCAGTTCAGTCCAGAACGTCAACATCAGCCTCCCTGATATGAATCATATATTTCAAATATATTTGGTTTATACACAAACAAACGTGACCGCATCATATCACCGAATACAAAATAACAATTATCCAGGAGGAAATCAAAAGTGGGGGGAAGCATGAGATACAGTTGATAACAGTTGGACGAGTTAGAGTTCGCAAATGATTTGACTCATCTATTTCACACACAACAACAAATGCAAGAAAAAACGAACAGTGTAGTTGCAGTCTCAGCAGAAGTAGGTCTCAACATGAACAAAGGGAAAAGCAAGATACTCCCATGCAACACAACACGCACCAATAGAATCACACTTGATGGAGAAGATTTGGAAGATGTAAAAACCTTGACATATCTGGGCAGAATCATTGATGAACACGGTGGATCTGATGCTGCAGCATATCTTAAATGAAGAATATTTGGAATTCAGAACACCTATCAACCAATACCAAAGTCAAAATTTTCAATACAAATGTCAACTCAGTTCTACCGTTTGGGGCGGAAACCTGGAGAACTACGAAAGCAATCATCCAGAAGATACAGGTGTTTAGTAACAGTTGTTCACGCAAAATACTTTTCATCCGTTGGTCAGACAATATCAGTAACAATCTACTATGGGAGAGAACAAACCAGATTCCAACGGAGGAAGAAATCAGGAAGAAGTAGTGGAAATGGATGGGACACACATTGAGGAAAGTACCCAATGGTGTCACAAAGCAAGAGTTCACTTGGAATTCTCAAGCTTAAAGGAGAAGAGGACGAGCAAAGAACACATTACGTCGAGAAAAGGAGATAGACATGAGAAAAATGAACAGAAATTTATAGAACTGGAAAGGAAGGCCCTGGATAGAGTGGGTTGGAAAATGCTGGTCGTCAACGTATGCTCATTAGGAGTAATAGGCGTAAATAAGTAAATGAAAAGTGACTGTGATTGTGAGATACTGTGACTGATGCATCGAGGATAACTCAAGGACGGTAAACCGCATACTAATAGTCTACAGGTCAAATGAAAGTTAATAATAAAAGTTATATGTATTCACAGATAATATATTTACATCATAGTTATATAATAAGAATATATGTGATAATGACAGTCCATAAATAGATCAAATCGGTTACTATTCACCTATTCTTCGTCTGGATATTATATGGCAATTCACGTGCAATTACGTTTGTTCTCATTTAATTCGGTTAAGCCCTCTTGTTAACTTATTTAGCGGACAAAGTCTCCCGTACTATGACAACTTATTGTACCTTTATTATTTTTGTGCACGTATGAAACATGTATGCTTAAACATTTACTTACTGCCTACTCATATATTCATTCTGCTAGCTTTATTATTAACTGCTTAATTGATTCGATGATCCATTCGCTTCCCTATTTAGTTACATGTACATTTAACACGCTGCACTCTTGATTCGCTGACTCAGTCATTCTCCTCATTGCTCTGTGATCTAAGTTATCTGCTAATAAAACTGTAGTCGCTGCTTCTCTTTGCTATCTGATTTCAAACACCGTTGAGGATTATATGATAACGGTTACGAGGATGAGTGGTTGACGAAACACAGCCATTACAATATGTCAATGTTTGAATTTGGTAAACTAGCTTACAAATAGTTAAATAACCTTAAAACATAATGCATTTTGCTTGAGATCATGAATTGATTGATGTTAGATCACCATTGTAAACTTGGAAGCATTGGACGACCATTTCAATGATCATTTCATGATCTCAATCCAAAACGTAATATACTCAATAACCCCCATACTGATAATGCTCTGTATTTTTTAAACTTAACTTACCACAGAAAGTCTAAAAATAGACTTAAATAAAAGATAATAACATTTACATTATTCACAATATGTGCGTACATATAAACTAGATGATCTGATTGTAAGATGAATACAGTGAACGTGACATTTACATGTGTTCTCGTTGCGCTAATCTTGATGATGAATGAATTAAAATATATTATTACTAATAACATTGTCTATATTTGCCTCTCTAGTTTACGATTCATATACCTGAGAAGCATCACTGATGAACAAGGAGGATCTGATGCAGATGTAAAGTCGAGGATTAGCAAAGTAAGGACATCATTTCTACAGATGAAGAACACATAGGACTAAAAAAACTGCCAAACAATATCAGTATGAAAATCTTCAATACGAACATCAAGACAGTCCTAGTGTATGGAGCTGAAACGTCCAGAACTACCACAACCATCATCAAAACGGTACACGTATTGATGAGTAGTTATCAACGCAAGATACTCGATATCCGTTGGCTGGATACCATCAGCAACAGTCTAGTCTGAGAGATGACAAACCAGAATCCATCTGAAGAGGAAATTGAGATAAGACGTTGGGAGTGGATAGCACACATATTGAAGAAATCATCAAACTGCATCACGAGTCAAGTCTTAACTTGATGTTTTGAAGGGAAACGTAAATGACGAAGACCAAAAACGCAGTACGTCAGGAGATGTAAGCAGACATGAAAAGGATGAATATCAACTGGAAACAACTGGAAATGGAGAATGATGGCGGTTGACCTTTGCTCTTCCACGATGGATAACAGGCGTAAGGAAGCAAATAAGTCTGGTTTAAGATGAATAGAAATTATGATCAAATATTATTACAGTCAAGACTTTGCATTCACTTGACAAATAAACAATCAAGACAGATCTCATGAATTCCATTTCATCGCAAATTGACCCATTTATTCAAATCTTCAATAATGACTGTACGGTTAGTAGACTGTAAATGATTATAAAATTAACAGAATGGGTTTTGTGAAGAGTTTTAGAAATTTCACAGGTTGAAATCATGAGTCGATTGAAGCTAGACCACCATGGAAAACCTGGAAGCACTGGACGGCCGTTTCGTCCTAGTATGGAACTCCTCAGCAGTGCACATCCACGATCCCACACAACGCGGGGCCCGAACCCAGGACCTACTGGCTTCGCGCGCGAGCACTTAACCACTAGACCACTGAGTCAGCATCCAACGGTGTTAATGTCTAACTTCGTGGATCGTGGATGCGCACTACTGAGGAGTCCCATACTAGGACGAAACGGCCGTCCAGTGCTTCCAGATTATATAATTCATATGGAAATCATTATAAATTATGGTAACAACTTACTGTAATCCGCTTTTAAATTTCCTACACCATGTTATTAATGTCAGTAAATGGTGTGTAAAAAAATTGGCGTATACATTACATTTATATTAACCATATTGATTGTATTAAACAGCATAGATACCTCTATTATCTAAGAAGGAAGGATAACACCGTTGGGCGCTAGCTCATTGGTCTCAAGTCCCGAGTGTGGGATTGTGGATACACACTTCTAAAGAGTCTCATACTAGAACAAATCGTCGATCCAGTACTTCCAGCTTTTCAATGGTGGTCCATTCATCAATCCATTCATGATATCAATCTAAAAATGAATTCATTCTATCAATGAAAATACAATCTACATTTAATTCATCTAATTTCTCGCATTCATTAATTGTCCTACGGTCAACGGACAAAATATATTGATTACATTTTTTTTAAAAATAGGTCACAAATAGTTATCAGATTGGTATGTTCAGCATGAAAACTTACTCCCATGGACCAGGCGGTCTAAAAGTGTTAGCACAGACATATAACCGATAGATCATAGATTGTGCGAAGTATTTGAACCAATTAATAATGAAGTAAAGATAGATGATCGACTTGAAAGTAACCAATTTGATCATTTTATCAGATATTTTGTTATTCACTCAAGATCCATATGTATATCAAAAGAATCTGATCTAAATTCAATCTTTGTGATTCAAAACAAGAAAGTATGAAATGATCAATAAAGTAACTAGTCATGTTTTTAATAGTTTTCGAATAACAAGATGTTTTTATTGGATTTACATTAATTAGATAATTATTCGCCCGTAAATCCCCTAGGATGGCTGAGATTGGGGAGAGTCAGCTCTAACTTTCCAAATGCTCTCACATGGTCACGTGCATAAAACCACTATCATGGAAGTCCTTCTTACTGTCTTCTCGTAGCAGGGGTGTTGTTTATTAAATTGAGAAGACGAAAATCGAATATCCGACGCTTTAACAGTATTGGTGAATATGGAGGATCCTTCTAAGAGAGTTGGAAAACCCTAATTCGAAACCAATGGTTCACATGGCATATGAGTCAATTATTGGTCACCGTCTATCATCGGATTGCATCTCCTGACATCGCTCCACTGCCTTGTATATCTGACCTGTAGGTCAAAATTTCGGACGTGGTTCATTTAAGTAAACCATCTGCTTTGGTTTGGGAACCTAGACAATATCCCTGCCCTGATATAAATCGAATGATGTATGTGGTATATATCTGTTTGGTACCTTCTTGTGCCAACGTTTATATGTTTAAATAAATAAACAATAATTCAATGTCATTAAAACTGAACTTCATAAAATAGGATCAATGATATGCAGAGTAAATAAAGGTTAACAGATTATTCTATAGAATGTGGTATACGCTAAACTTACGTAGTAGTTGTAGCTGCTTCCATTAAAATAGTTGATTCAATACGGTAACAGTATTAGCTATGTACTAATTACATTGTAATAACTCTATAATGTTACAAATCAATCAATCTCACGATTGTTTAACAAACTATATTGTATAGTAATATAATACATTTACATGAAAATTATCACTTTCTGATTGAACATACTACTTGAATTCGATGCTGTAGATTGAAATGATTGAAATAACAGAAGTGAAATAATCACTGTAGTAATCATCATGATGAATGTGTTAATCAATTGCGGACCAGTTCTTTTCTTCTTTTTCTTCCTCTTCTTCTTCTTCTTCGTTTTCCTTCGAGTCTACTTATAAATAGGTTGTATGTTCATTTAATCGATTGATTTGATCAGTTTATTATGTTAGTTTATAGATTTTAATTGATGTTTTTTTTTGTTTTTTAGAAAAGTGAAATAGGCGTGTTCTGTCGTCAAGTTAAACTACACCCTTCTACATCTATTACCTATATCAATAATCTGCTCTTTTCAATCTCTTATTCATTACAAAACTATGATCTGTCTAACTACATTCCGTATTTTGATTCTGAGCCTATATACTGATATTGTTTTAAAGTTTGTAGTAATTTTAGTAGTTGAATTCACAATTCAATCTAAGCTAGACCATTTTCGAAAACTTGAAGCACTGAACAACCGTTTCGCTTCAACAATGGAGTCCCGAACGGTGCTCATTCATTATCCTACACATAGGGTTCGAACCCAAGAAACTTGGTCTCGCAATTATCATTAAGATACACTACACCCTTCTACATATATTGCCTATATCAATAATCTACCCTTTTCAAACTCTTATTCATTACAAAACTATGATCTGTCTAACTACATTCCGTATTTTGATTCTGAGCCTATATACTGATATTGTTTTAAAACTCTATCAGAATGTGTATTTATGAAGATTTTAGTAATTTCAGTAGTTGAATTCACAATTCAGTCTAAGCTAGGTCACTATTGGAAACTCAAAGCAATGAATAGTCGTTTCACTCGAATATTGAACTCTTGAGCGGTGCTTATCCATGGTCCTGCACGTAGGGTTAGAACCCAGCGCCATTGGTTTCACCATTGTCATAAACATAAAGCCTACACCCTACTATATATACTGCCTATATCAATAATCTGCCCTTGTCAAGCTCTTATTCATTACAAAACTATGATCTGTCTAACTACATTCCGTAAGTTGACTATTAGTTCACATACTGACATTGTTTTTAAAATGTTTGTTGATTGATTGCAGTAAACTGATCAAAATACCAAAAATATGAATATATTTTATTCTTAATACATTAATACATATTCTTATTTAAGTTCTGTTTCCAATGTTTTGTAAACGTTGGTGGGCACAGAAGGTCTACCTAATGGAATTGGAAAACGCTCATTCCAATGTGATGATGAACATGGGCTCCAAGATGATGAAGGAATAAATGGTGTATGAACCAATCGTTGGTCACTGGCTAACAAGAGACTACATCTTCTGACGTTGCTTCACTGTCTTGTGGGTCAGACCTTGAAGTCAAAGGCTCTGAGTGTGGCCTCCTAAGAAAACCACCAGTTTCGGTCTGGGCACCCGGTCAGGATCATAGCATATACACAAGTCAAGTGACTTGTATAGCGCATATGTATTCAATGCCCCTTTATACCATTATTTATGTGTTTAAACAAATAAATAAATAGAACTTTAGGTCAACATATATGAATTTTTCATCAAGAGTTTGATCTCTTCATTCATCCTACATAAACGTAGAATTCATATGAGGATCAGGTCAGTGATCATATACTTTAATTGAAAAAATTTGATCGTCATTTAAGTAGTAGACAAGAGTAACAATCATCAACTCTTAGAAATCAATCTCGGTTAATGTAACTATAAATTGATCGAACGTAATTGATTTATTACATGAATGAATTTCACCAATAGATTCTTTATTCATCTAGTATAATTCTCCAATTATTCTACAACTGCGTGAAATGTGAATGTCGGACTCGAACCCACGGCCCTCGGACTAGAGCGAATGCTTAAATTTTAGACCACTAAGCTGGTATCAAAGATGTTATTGCTAAGCTTTAAAGGATCTGCGATATTGCGCGATCTTTCTTATTTATCTTCAGTGGGTACCTGCTTTACACCCTACACGGTTTAATTTTACTTGTCATGGCTCATTATTAGTACTCCGAGAAGTAACTCTCTCAGCCGTATCCGGGATCGTGGATACTCATTGCTGAGGAAATACAGCCGTCTAATGCTTTCAGGCCTTCAGTATTGGTCAAACATTGATTAGTTATTGAGTACAATGAAATTTACCAGTTTTACAACCCCATACTGAAAATTATCATGTGCTCATTAGTGACGAGCTTCATGAGCTAATGCTGGACAAACCGTGATAACTGGAGTCCAATCATATCTTCTTAAGGCAGTTACCCACAGAAGATAACAGAAAATGTTCATAAAATATAATGGATCTATGAGGAGCAACAATCAATAATATAGAAACGGCCTTCCAGTGCTTCCAAGTTTTCCATGTCTGTCTAGCTTCAACAAACTCATGAATTCAACTATAATGTCTTTCAATTACTTGGTTACCTTCAATAGTAATCTATACTACTTAATAATACTTAGTAGTTTAGATTTCCCTCAATCATTTTATTGACTTGTATATTATAATAAAGCGTTACCTTCAAAAGACAATCCAATCATTTAGAACAATTGTCTCCTTATTTCTGTTCATTTTTCCTATACGTAAAATGTGTTCATTACCCATTTATCAATATTTTCCTCTGCTGTGATAATTACTAAAATTCGACTTTTGTGAACTGACTATCTAATAACTGAATACAGCTTGATTTTAGACGTTAATTCCATTGGATGCTCGTTTAGTGGTCTGTGTGTGTTAAGCGTTATCACACAACACCAAAGTTCCTGGGTTCGAGTCCCGCTTGTGGAGAAGTAAGTTCACACTACTGAAGAGTTCCATACTAAGACGGAACGGTCATCCAGTGATTCAAGGTTTCCAATTGTGGTCGATCTTAGATCTACTCATGAAATCAACTATTAATAATACATTATGATTTGCCATTTATCCTTGTTAATACTTCCGCTTGACATAAATGTGATCTGTTTATGCTATAATTTCATTAGAAGTTATTAATTTGTAGAAATCTTTTGTAACTACGTTGTTGACTCTGTAACTAACCCATGAATAAGGGGTACTGTGAGTGTTTAATTTTCATTGTTTATGTTGTCCTCTACGATCTCATCTCATTCCCAAATATATCTCATTATTCAATCTATATAGTCTGAATGTCAGATAGTATTTATGTTGACGTGTTAGACATATTTTATAAACATAATGTTATCTCTCTTTAAAGTTCCTTGAATTGACTTCTGACTCAAATTCTGAATATTCAAATTTGTCACAAGTATCGTTCTTAATTGAGATGTTAGACCACTATTGAAAACCTGGAATCATTGATCAATGAGTGGTGATCAATATCATCTATGTCTGGTCCTACTTAGTGCAGATCGAATGCTATCGGTCAAGTTGCAATGTGGCCACCAGTCTACGTGACTTGACATTGCGTGTACTATATTGAGTTAAGATAGTGGTTGGAGGTAGTCAACAGGGAACCCTAGACCTAGGATTTGTGCTATATGAAACTCGACAGCAAGGTGTACCTGTTATCTTGAGGGACCTGATGCTCCCTGATACCATATCACTCAGCTTCACAGTCAGAGACGTTAGCACAGAGCTATCCAGGCCACGATTCGAAAACACAGACCAATAATTAACAGCTTCTATTTATATAAAAGTTAATAAAATGACACTTACATCATTTGTGACAAAAATTATCAATGTCGAAGACATCTTTTACGCGTTCAGTAAATGTCATCAATCAGTTAAATACACAATGTTATCGAAATGGGATCCAGATTTTCTCTTCTTAGATGTTTTGGTAAAAAAAAAGAGAGCTGATGGTTCTCTGAAAAGATCTATATATAGAAAGTCAACATGGAATTTTAAATACATGGATTTTCAAAGTTAGGTCTCAATGAATCAAAAAAGGGACCTGATCCTTTTTGTCTGTTTGAGGGTTAGACGTATGTTCATTAAGGATATGATCGATATTAAACTTGTTGAATCACCTCAGGTACTTATCAACAATTATTGAAAAAAACCCTGAAATTTTACTGGTTGAAATCATGAGTCAATTAAAGTTAAACGGCCGTGGGAAACCTAGGAGCACTGAACGGCCGTTTCGCCACATGATGGGACCACACAGCATAGCTCACCCACGACCCCCCCGACGGGGATCGAACCCTGGATCTATCAGCCCCGCACCAGGTGCTTAACCAACTAAACCACTGAGCCAGCATATAATGGAGTTAATGTTTAACTTCAACCAAGAAAAAAAGTAATAGTAAATCAATGAAGGTCATGAAGTAAATGTTCTTTTTCGAAATGATCATTTCAATGATGATGTTTCATAGTAATAAATGGTAGAAAGATTTGAAACGATTTTAATCTCATAGTTTAAAGGAAGACATTATGACCCAGAGTCTTCAACCATTGATTACGATAGGCGCTCGAACCCCAATCAAGTAGTATGCATCTATCATGATGGCTAAGACTAGAAGTTAGTGACTTCAAGCACTGATTATGTATATAATGAAAGCAACATATCATACATTATATTGAGTTTACGACAACTGTCTTGTTATATTATTCAATTATGAGATCGTAGCTCAAAATAATTAGTGCTAAAGTCCCTGATAATGATGATAGGTGAAAAGTGTATAGATGCTGCCAATAAGAATGTCAGCTTTTTATGGTGTATAGACAGTTCTAAACATGAAATAAAATCTTTGCTGAATTTGAACCATAACTCCCATTGTAGCCTCTCTCAGGCTACTGCTGTTCTCAAGCCTGGATAAAGAAGGAAGTTTTGGCATAGGGTCAGCGACCCCATCCGGTAGAAAACTAACACTTTAAAACGCTATACATGTCCCATGGAACTTCTTTAATCTTAGAGTATCTTAATGCATATTTGAGCATCTGGATATTCATAACGAACAATATACGATTTATTTTTATATTAATTTGTCTATATATATGTGCTGTAAATGATTCAATGGTACTTCGAACTATGACATACACTGAAACGTTACATTACTAATCACAATATTACTACTCACATGTAATAAGTAACAAGAGTAAAATAGCACAAATTATGATATCAACGGGATTCCAACCCAGAACGTCTTGATCTCACGCGCCAATACTTAACCTATAGATCACTAAGTTGGCCGACATCGAACGGTATTAATGTCTAACTTGAACCAATCCACTAATCTATGTTAAAAATGATCCTATTATTATTATGATCATTATTTCATTGTATACATGATACATATATATATTACTTATTTGTTCACCTAGAATTATTGAAGAAAAATCTGAAGCCAAAACAAGAATGTGAAACAGTATATTCTCCACACAAACATTTAGTTTCAAGGAGATACTGTAGCAAAAATTCTCAAAAACGAACTCTCAAGAGAAAAACGTTCTATTCGGCTAAGCTTTATATTATTCTTTCTAGTCGCCCTATAATTCAAAGTTGTGTAAAGGATAAGATCCCTGTCTGTGCTAAATCAATGTGCGTCTGTCAGTTTACTTACCCATATGGAGCAGACTGTATTGGCCACACAAAGCGAGCTATTTCAAAATGCGTTTTTCGAACATAATCATACCTAGCTCCCCAATACTGTTAGTCAAGAGCTCAGTCTTGGAGCATCTAGTCAATCTCGGTCGCTCCACTTCACCAGAAGTCTCCTTCAAAATGATACATATAGTCAGAAGAGTTGACACAATAGGAATGCATGTCAAAAACTTATGTACAGCAGAGGCTAGTAGTATTCACTAGATTAAGCCCAGCTTCTGCGTACAAAAACTATAATGTTCATTCTCTTATTCTTCCATGGTCCTAACCCTTCTTTCGATCTTTTACAACCTATTGTCACTCTGAGTTAATACTGCTCCTTTGTAATTGTTTTCACAGTTAGTAATCATCCATTATTACAACTTTTAATTATTCTGTTCTTAATATTCATCAAGTGTACAATTATTTTCACAATACCATATTTTCACTATCTATCCCATACAGATCAACAAATACAGGTGAAGACAGTTAGTGTAGCAGCAGCATCTCTTCATAAGTAGGCCTCAACCTTTACAACGGTAAAACAAAGATTCTCGAACACAACACAAAGAACACCAACTTAATCACACTTGAAGTAGGAGCTATCAGAGAAGTGTAAACATTCACGTACTTGAACAGGATCATCGATGAACAAGAAGGATCTGATGCAGACGTAAAGGTAAGGATTGGAAAAACAAGGGCCGCATTCCTGCACTTGATGAATATATACAACTCGAAACAACCGTCAAGCAATATCAAATTCACAACAATACTACTGTTGGAAAAATACTACAACCATCATGAAAAAAGTATAGTCAACGAAAGATACTGAATGTCAGTTGACTGTATACAATCAGCAACAGTCTATTTTCAGAGATAACAAACTAGCTTCCAGTTAAAAAGGAAATTTGGTAAAGATGTAGGAGGTTGATAGGATATACATTATGGTAACTTGTAATCTTGGAAGGAACCGAAAAAGATGAAAACCAAGTAACATACTATGTGGTTTGATTAATTTTTTCTAGTTAGCGTATTTTTAGCGAGTTAATTTTCTATCGCACACGCAACAACAAATACAGAAGACGTCCAATGTAGCAGCAGCTTCAGCAGCAGTAGGTATCAAAATACACAAAAGGAAAAGCAAGATTCTCCGATATAACACAGAATACATCAATCCAATCACAATTGACGGAGAAGATTTGGAAAAGGTAAAAACCTTTACATATTTGGGCAGCATCATTGATGTACATGGTGGATCTGATGCAGATGTGAAGGCGCGGATCGGCAAAGCAGGGTCAGCATATTTACAACTGAGGAACATCTGGAACTCAAAACAACTGTCTGTCAACCAACACCGAATTCAGGATTTTCAATACAAATATCAAGGCAGTTGTACTGTATGGAGCGGAAAGTTGGAGAACTACGAAAGCCATCACCCATAAGATACAAGTGTTCATCAACAGCTATCTACGCAAAATACTCCGGATCATCAACAACCTACTATAGGAGAGAACAAATTAGATTCGAACGGTGGAAGAATTCAGGAAGAAATAGTGGAAGTGGATAGGACACACATTGAGGAAATCACCGAGCTGTGCCACGAAGCAAGGCTCCACATTGAATCCTCAAGCTCAAAGGAGAAGAGGTAGATTAACGAACACATTACGTCGAGAACTAAAGACAGACATGAGAAAATAAACAAAAATTGGATAGAACTGGAAAGGAAGGCCCAGGATAGAGTGGGTTGGAGAATGCTAGTCGATGACCTATGCTCCAGTAGGAGTAACATGCGTAATTAAGGAAGTAAGTTACACACTATGTCGGAAGTTGAAAGTATATAGCAAATGAATGAATAACAGTTGACAAGAACTCTAACGCTGAACAGAGATTATGGTTAGCTACTGATCTATGCTCTTTGATAAAGGGTAATAGACATTAGTAACTAAGTATAATGAATATATATACATATATATGAAATGATAATCATTGATCTATTCACATTATTCTTGACTATTAACATAATTGTTTACATTCAATCTATATCATCTTGATTACAAGAAGTATGTTCATAATGGAAATAGTTTGAATGAAATAGAATATGTATATATATTCACATGATTTCATTGTTTCTATACATCATTATTGGTTCATAGAAAACAAATAAATAACCACATTCATTGTTATTTGTCTTTAATAGAATTTTAAATTCATGAAGATTCTTTCCATTTTATTCATTATTCTATATTATAGGTGGATAGATGGAAGTGGTAGTAAGTTAGTGTATTATTCAATGATTTAATATATATGTATATATTATAGTAATTTCAATGATTAAGATCATGAGTCAGTTGAAGTTAGACCACCATGGAAAACCTGGAAATACTGGACGGCCGTTTCGTCCTATTGTGGGACTCCTTAGCAGGGTGCACACTGCTGCCCACAGCGAAACTCGAACCCAGGACCTACTGGTTTCGCAGGCGAGCTCTTAACTACTATACCACTGAGCTTTCCGGTATCCAACAGTACTAATGTGTAACTTCAACTAATTTATGAAATCGAGCGACACATCCACCATTGTCTTCAGTGAGTTATTATCTCACAACAGACCTAATTGAACTCCACTGGTCACTGTTTCTCACTAGAAATCCAGCATATATCATTATAGAATTGTAGAGTTTTGATTAAGATTATGAATTAAAGGCTCTGAATTCGAATCCTGAATGCAAGATGATGAATGTGTATTGCTCATGAGTTACATACTAGAATGAATTGGCTGTCATTTACTTCTAAGTTTTCAATAGTGATTGATTCATGTTCGCAATAATACATATGGATTTAGAAGTAATTTACATTTGTGATCCTATATCCATAACTCGAACCCGCTTGACCTCTAAAACACTGAGTGATCTTATAGTCAAAAGTGTAACCTGTCAGAATCTAGCATTGTTTACTGGAATATCAATTTTAAATGGCCTTTTGACTAGTTCTATTGTTTATCAAAAGTGTTAAGTGTTTATGGTCGTTTATATATTGATCTAAGTATTTCATAACTATCATATCTCTATCATGAGTGAGTTACCTCAGACTACTTGATGCATATCTATTTTGAAATATAGTTCCATAGTTATACCATCGTTATACCATCTAGATCAAAGGTTTACAGTTGATCAGAGAGGGGTTTTGTGGATAATATAGTAATTTAATAGTTGAATTCATAAGTCAATTGAAGCTAGATAATCATGGGAAACTTTGAAGCATTGAATAGCCGTTTCGTCGTGGTACGGGACTCCTCAGAGAAATTCGAACCCAGGATTCTCTGAAGAGTCCCATACTAAGACGAAATGGTCATCCAGTGTTTACGCTTAAGCTTGGAATCGGTACATGTGTTCAAGAATAAGCTGTCAGCTTAGAAAGATCTAGTTCAATAAGGATGTAATTTCATGTTTAGATTCTATCAATTCATAATCACATTCACTGTTATCATGGTGTATTTTACATTAATGAATCGTATTATTCCAATAAATATGATCAATAAATTAAATAACTTTTCATTCAATTTCCAGGTTTTCAAAACACAACACAAATATACACTAAGTAAGTTAAACTAAATTCAAGACAATTCAATTTGTAGTGAATGAGAACCTTCTGCCTCTAGGCATTCCACTATCGACTGATGTTCCATACTACTTATATCTATCGATATCAGTAGCAAACACTCAATATGAAGAATAACGTTTTAGCAATTTAAACTGATGGTCATCTAGAAAGTGTTCAACGTATGTGTTCATCTTGATGATGATATTTTTCTCATCACTATTATTACATAGAGATCCTTATGAAATGATATCAGCTGTATAATCAGTCTAAACGAGAAGGATCCAGATAGTTATTTTATTGACACTCAGTATTCCACAGCATGACATACATGGGATTAAAGAAGGGATCAATTACAACAACTTTAAGTATCATAGTGACGACAAGTTTACTTCTCGATTAATATTTATGTAGTTATACTTCCAACTCCAATAAATTCATAATCGTTTGAGATCATGAATCGACTGATTGTTAGACCGTCATTGAAAACCTTAAAGTACTAGACGATCGTTACTTCCTAGTATGAAACTCCTCAGCAGTGCACATTTACGATCCCGCCCATCGCGGGATTTGAACCCAGAACCTATCGGTCTTGCACGCAAACGCTTAACTGAGCCGGACGGTATCTAACAGTATAAATGTCTAACTTCAACTGAACGAGTACTCAGATAGGGAGACCAGATTATTATTCAATACAAAATTACAGTTCTTTCGTAAAATGCAGAAAACCATACATCAAGTACTCCATCGTTCCTTCATTATCTTCTGTTTGCATTCTTGCTCTCTTCAATTAGATCTCAATATTCTACTACAAAGGATTCCATTTTTGATTGATGTAACATACTACTTATATTTGTCTATGTAAGTAGTATATAACACACTTTTATTTTTTATTATTATTATTATACACAGTAACATTGATACGAATGTGACAACTTCGAGTAAGTTCATATTCTTACTAATTTCATGATGTTTATGATTACCAGAGATCATTTCTATACTATAAATGAAGTATAACACAATCTAGATCAATGAATTGAAATGTTTGATGGAATCTAATCGAATTCTATTTTAACATATGGATGAATATATTCATAACTGTCACATGAATAAGGATCATTGCAAACATGTGTTAACCTCCATTAGAATCCTTCAGATTTCAGCTTTACTTATGATTATTGGCATAGAAGATCTTTGAAACGTTGAAGTTTTTTTTCAGCTTTTCAATATGATTGAACTTTAGTCAAAGAACGATCTAAAACTGGATAGTCTTGTCAACATAAAAAAAAGTATTTTAAGTGATCTCATATATTAGAACGAGTTTTGAGGATATTACAGTCATTTCAATATTTGAAATCATGAGTCATTTGAAGCTAGACCATTATGGTAAACTTCGAAGCACTGGACGGCCCTTTCATCCTACTGTAGGAATCTTCAACAGTGCGCATCCACGATCCCGCGACCCGCAAAATTCAAAAATAGGGTCTATCAGTCTCGCGCCAAGCGTTTAACCAACTAGACCACTAAGGCGGCCGAGATCTGACGGTTTTAATGTCTAACTTCAACTGAGGACTTCCATACTAGGACAAAACCGCCGTCCAGTGCTTCCAGGTTTTCCATGGTGGTCTAGCTTCAATTGACTCATGATTTCAACCAGTGAAATTTATAACAAATGGAATTGTCCAGCAGTTCACATCCATGAATATAATAAGTATTAAAACCAACGATATTTCGGTATCCCTCTTAGTGATTAACCATCAGATTATTAAAATCTGATTTAATAGTTTACATTTCTAACTCCAGTTAATGTGTAATATACCTCCACTTCTATAGGTGGATAACCATTCCACTTACGACATAACTGAACACTGATAGTTACAGATAAATATCCAGTGATTTCCATCTTCCAATGATTCTGCAGTTAAAGCTGCCCCTCCTTCCAACCTGTATAAACCATCCATTTTTATCAAGTTTACAAGTTTACTTTCTGTGAGTGGACATAGACATCTGTTCATGGAAGACATTATCCACGTGAAACCGTCATTAAAATCATTCAAGATAAATGAATATCATGTTCCACTGTAAAGAGTTTATGGCCATTTTATAGTTGGCATAACAGATTGACTTTAAATAAACTGCAATTAAAAACAAAGTTGCATTGTACAGCTGAGTCATCTTAATATAAGATTCCTCAAAAACACTTTCTCTGCTACCTCAGCAAGGACGACCAGTGAGTTCACTGAAACGGTAATCAATAAAGTACATGTATAAGTTAAATAAACTTATGACACTAAACAAACACCATGCACTGTCTTTGGTAGGCAACTGCTTAACATCTGACATGCTTAAACTACACTACTCACAGCTGCTTGAATGAAGTTTGAGAAATATTAACATCAGTTCATGTTTTTAATGATAAAATAAGATGGATAGTGGCTAGCAGTGGAATCCAAGACGCTCATTTCATCCTATTCGGGACTCATTGTACCTGTATTTCAGAGTTCAAGTTTACTCCGGAGCTCGAAACCAGTATTGTTCGCTTCAAACGCCATCACATTATCCACTTAGCTACTGAGTGCTGACAGCCATTTGCTTGTGCAATGGGATGAATTTTAAATTCACCTTATATAGTTTACTTGAATCTTCCTATTTATATTTAGGACTACAACTGATCAGTCTCTTGTTGGTATATGCATATACTGTGTGGATTGCCTCGATATGGCCTTAATTCACAAGCATTATGGGTAAGTGATTAACATGATGTCGTTTGAAGCTAATAGTGCTCCGTTGGAGTCTCACAACGAACATCAACTTTGACATTCAGGTACATCCAGGTGACAAATTCGAAAAAGGACGAAACGCGCGTCTTGGATTCCCTTGTTAGGCATATATAAGGGGGAAGATTTGTAACTCAGGTGGATGATTTTGCTGAATCACAACCTACCTGAAGTTTATACTAATGATGTCGTTGGTAGAACGATGAAAACTTCACGACCAAATCATCCAGTCCAAAAAACAAAACTCGACCATAGTTTGTAATCATAAAGCCACATAGAATAATAACATTCTATGAAAGAAATTGTCATCCTTCTAAATCTCTTCATTGGAATTTTCATTATTAGTACACAGTATTTTCAAAAGTCAATAGAATACATAAATCAGCAAGTGTCAATTACTATTCATAATTAGGTACAAATGCACCAGAAACAACAGAAGCACAAACTACTACGTAAGTGAATATTATTTGAGTTTCTTCTGTTTGTTTCTAAGGACTAATTAGTAGGGGTTTTCAATAGGAAGGTTTCATTTTATTTGAAACCCTTTAGCTAAATGTACCTATACTTTACAATTGATTTTAACGATAGGTTTCGAACCTACTGAACATGTTTCAACCAATCAAGCTATTGTGTTCTAATACTCATTGATATATTCAATCTGTATGAAATTATTAATAATCAGATGGTGGAGAAGATTTGTATCTCAGGTGAATGATTTTGATGGAGTTTTGTTCTCTGAACTAGATGGTTTCGTCGTGGAGCTTTCATCGTTCTTCTGAATGACATCATCAGCACAAACTTCTATCTGAACGATAATAGCTCCACAGCTAAACCATCCAGTTCAGTGAACAAAACCATCAAAATTATTGATAATCGTTTGTTTATTTTTAATTTTTATATGAAGGACTTATAGTGACCAGACTAACTCATTATTGCTTCTAGTTACAGGTCTCTTTTAAAGTACATAGACTTCTGTAGGATTCACTAGAGAATGATCATGCCTAGTTTTTAAATTTGAGTATCCAAGGAGACAGATGAATTATGATTGGTTCAACTGTTTACATAGAAAAGTTGATGATTAGCAAATTTTAGTTGTCTAAATTATTTACTTACTTAAGCCTGTTACTCCTAATGTAGCATAGACCGCCAACCAGCATTCTCCAACAAACTCTGTCCTCCGCCTTCTTTTCTAGTTCCATCCAATTCTTGTTCATTTTGCTCATGTTTATCTCCATTTCCCGGTGTAATGTGTTCTTTGGTCTTCCTCTTCTCCTTTGAGCTTGAGAATTCCATGTAGGGACTTGCCTTGTGACGCAGTTGGGTGCATTCCTCAATGTATGTCCTATCCACTTTCAGCGCTTCTTCCTAATTTCTCCCTCCACTGGGATCTGGTTTGTTCTTTACCACAGTTGGTTGTTGCTAATAATGTCCGGACAGTACATATTCATGATCTGTGAGACTCGAAACTAGAATTTAGATTTCGCTATGATAATGATAACATTGTATTGGAGATATATCCAGTTAATGAGTATCGAATAAGATAGATTGTTTATCCTTAATACCACTCTTAACTAATATCTAACTCTGATTGTAATCATCATTTATTATTTTATTTGAAATTATTTTCAGTGTTGCACCAAAGAGGTTAGTTTAAGATAAATATACCCATGTACAGTCAGTACCTTCGACCACTACACTTACGGTAACCAATGCTGACCCATTACATTTAAATTAGGCAATATCTTCGGTTTTATGCAGATTTGATCAAATATCTATGTCATTAAATATTGTGGAAGTAGGATCGTAATCGAAATCAAATCAAATATCGTCTATAATATAAATTTTAGTAACTATGGCAAATAGTAATTTGCTTAAAGAGAGGGTAACCAATTCTTATAATTAAACCATATATACATATTGATTGTTACAGTTCATGAAGACCTCGACATCTGAGGGAGAACACGGCATACAATGGACAGCTCAGAATCAATTAGACGATTTGGACTTCGCAGATGACCTAGACCTTCTATCCCATACACACGAACAAATGCAGATAAAGACAGCCAGTGTAGCAACAGTCTCTGCATCAGTAGGCCTCAACATACACAAGGAGAAAACCAAGGCCCTCAAATTCAAAACGAAGAACGGCAATCCAATCACTCTTGATGGCGAAACTCTGGAAGATGCAGAATCCTTCACGTACTTGGGAAGCATCATCGATGAACAAAGAAGTTCAGATGCAGACATAAATGTGAGGATTGGCAGAGCAAGGACAGCATTCCTACTATTGAAGAACATATGGAACTAAAAAACAACTTTCAACCAGTATCAAAATCAGAATCTTCAACACGAATGTCAAGGCAGTTCTACTGTACGGAAATGAAACATGGAGAACTACAACAACCACCATTAAGAAGGTACAAGTATTTATAAACGGTTGTTTACGCAAGATACTTGACATCCATTAGCCAGATACCATCAGCAACAGTCTACTGTGGAAGAGAACAAACCGGCTTTCAAATGAAGAGGAGATTGGTTAAAGTATATATTACGCAAATCATCAAACTGAATCACGAGTCAAGCCCTAACTTTTAATCGTGAAGGAAAGCGTAAAAGACGAAAACCAAAGAACACATTACGTCGAGAAATAAAAGCAGATATGAAAAAGATCAATAGGAACTGGAAGGAGCTGAAAAGGATTGCCGAGGACAGGGTTGAATTGAGAATGCTGGTGATCGGCCTATGCTCCTTCACGAGGAGTGACAAGTGTAAGTAAGTAAGTAAGTTACAGTTCATGAATGATTCGTTTATATCACCAGATGTGGACAATGATGAATATGGATTTCACTAGGAAGACATTGAAATAATAATGGACAGAGCAAATGCTGAGTTCATGGATTTTTGATAATCAACATTTTGTTTTGGAGATCTATTCAGTTAATGAGTATCGAATAAGAAAGATTGTGTATCCTTAATACCACTCTTAACTAATATCCGACTCTGATTGAAATAATCTTTTATTATTTTATTTGAAATGATTTTCAGTGATCCAATAAAGAGGTAAGTTTAAGATAAATTTACCCATGTGCAGTCAGTACCTTCGACCAGAAGGTCGGATCCACAAGGCTGTGGAAAAACGCAAGGAGATACAGTCCCATGGTAGCCGATGACCAATAATTGGTTCATACGTCATTTGTTTCCTCAAGGTACTGGAATCCATGTGCATGATTGGTTTGGAATTAGTGTTTTCCAACTCCATTAGGTGAACTCTCCATATCCATCAACCCGATTAAAGCCCCGGACATTCTCGTTTTGTCCTCTCCATTTCATAAACAACACCCCCGCCACGAGAAGCCAGTGATTAGGAGTTCCCTGACAGAGGTTATATACGTGTTGCCACGTGGGAGCATTTCGAGTGGGAGAGCGGACTTTCCCCAATTTCGACTGTTCCAGGGCATTTAAGGGTACTGGATTACCATGAAAAACCTTGAAGTTCAATGGCTTAGTGGTCAGGTACTCGCGTGCGAGAACAATAGGTCACGGGTTTGAATCTCGCGAGGTGGGATCATGGATGCGCACTGCTGAGGAGTCTGATAAAATAGGACGAAACGGATGTCCAGTGCTTCCAGGTTTACCATATCGATCTAGCTTCAATTGACTAATGATCTCAACTATGAAAAATTACTATAATATCCAAAAAAAACCTTCTGAAACTATTAATTGATTGTTACACTAAACAACAGATCATAAAGCATTATAAAGCTGAATAGACTCATCGTTAATGATCAAGCGTCTGTATTTAAACTCAAATTTAAAAAGAAAAAAAATGCATTTTGTAGCTTTTTTTCATCTGCTTATACGTAATTTCAAAGACGTTTTAGTGTTTTAACCATAAACAGAGATATTTCATTTGTGAGCTCTAAACATTCCACTATCGTGCTAATCTTGACAGATTGTCATCCAATAAAGATTCAACTTCTCAATTTATTAGTAACCGTGTGTCACAATCACAAACACTTTTTGGCTAGATTTTGTATGATTGTTATGATTTGATGCGATCTGTTTGGTTTGTATAGAAACCAATAACGTGATTCGTATCTGAGAGGTTGATATTGAAGTTTTGAACTGAACCGACTGTATTAAAAGTAAAGCTACTATTTCAGTGGAACAACAAGAAATCTAGACTGCTCATACTGGTTTATGCGTTATTCGTCTGGTCGTATAAGTCAATGTCTTTAACTGGTGGTCGTATCACGTGATAATTAACAGTTAATAAGAACATAACAGTTTTACAATAGAGTTTAAAATGCTGCTGAACATTCATGATCATCGACATGATTAATAAAAACACTTGAAAAACTGATACATCCGATGATTTTCACCATTTAGATGAAAAGCGAAGTCATAACAAATGGCATTTAAGATTGACTCTTAAATTAAATATTCACAACGGTATATAGGTTTATAGAGATTGCTAAGTGTTATTTATATCACTAAGTGACTTAAGTTAGACAACCATTGAGAACCTGGGAGTACTGGTCAACTGTTTCGCCTTAGTATGGGATTTCTCGACAGTGTACATTCTTGACACTACTGAGGATCGAACTGGTTACCTCCAGTCTCGTGCATGAACACCTAGCCGATAGTTAACTGAGTCAAACATTGACTAAAGTTCAACAATGTTCGTGGTCGAGTTGGTAAGCACTTGGATGCAATGCCAAAGACTATTGGTTCAATTTAAGATAAAACCGTAGGTATACACTGATGAGGTGTTCTAATGTTGGACGAAACAATACTCCAAATTATTCAGGATCTCAATGATTGTGGAAATTACTACTATTCGTGATGACAAGAATGATAGGCTTATTAAATGAACTCAAACGAGTAATAATTCTAATGTTCACATATATTATTACTGATATGTCACAAAAAGCAATTAATTTGAACTCTTATCATACCAAATCCCATAATAAATCTATTTAGTATTGTTTACTTGAATCTTTCCATTCATGTTTAGGACTGCAATTGATTAGTTTGTTATTGGTATATGTGCATTCGTCAGTTGAATATTCACTCCAAGACTCGAACCCAGTACTACTTCAAACGCCATCGCGTTATCCACTTAGTTACTGACTTCTGATAGCCACGTGTTTGTGCAATGGGGTGAATTTTAAATTCATTTGGTACTGTTTATTGGACGAGTCCCAAATAGGACGAAACATGCCTCCTAGATTCCACTATTAACCACTATTCATCTTTGCATATAAATTCTATATTAATTAACGTTGAATTTTAGTAGAAGAGGTAAATCGAATTCATTACCAGGATGTCTATTGAACTACAGCAATCGAATGTTTATATAACTGTATTGTGACTTTTCTTTTAAAACGTGTCTTTGAATTATTAAAGGTTCGCTAAATCTTGGGCTATGTAAGTCATTTGTTGATATGTTCGTCAGTATAAAACTATTATTTTAAGTCATTCAGTCATGTAAAAACAAGCAAAAATGTTTTAATGACGATTCATTATGGAAGTACTAGATGATTGTTTCATCCTTCGTATAGATCACCTCCCTTTACATGGGATTCAAACTCATAAAACTTTATTGTCATGTGAATGTTTAACCTCTAAACTAGTTTCCAACAATCTTTACATGTACTGATTTCAATCAATCAATCAATCAATCACAATGGTTAATATGGCACTTAAATGAGTATAATCAATTTTAAGAATAAACCATTTTGATGTGTTATATCGTTTGGAATATTAAGATTTTTAGCACCTCAAATTTGGTAAGTCAATTGGCACATGAACTAGTTAACAACAAATTAGCCATAGATTAAAACAATTCTGGCGTTTTTTTTATGGTATTGTAAATGCTAAACACTAATTAAGTGAAATGTAATTGTTGTCAACCGAAAGTATCACACACACACGCATGCATACACGCACACACACACCACAATGTCAGTGAATTTAGTTGCCATGTCAACTAAAAAAATCTTTTTTTTTAATGTGATGAAAACAATGTCATTTCATACTGATTTGTTCATTAATAATAAAACTATTTACTTCAATCAAACAAAAAAAAGAAATAAGTAAATGACTTGCATTATAAAAGAAAAGAATTAGATTCCTTTTTTAAAATCCTATAAGATTGAGAAGGTAAAACTTGAAGATACACAATATAACCTATTTAGGATAGATGTTTCATTCTAGTCTTTGGACATATCAGTTTTATGTACTTTTGTGTTTTGTGATGATAAATGGGTTCGAACCCAGGGCTTTTCACTTCAAATACTCAATGTATTCTCCAACAAAATACTGAGTCCTATCAACTACATGTTATTGCTATGAGTATGAATTTAATACGTAGGTATTTTGTATCCATCGGTCAATATATTTAGGATTATCGCTAATCACATTGTTTTGATATTTCTTTTCATCGTATTTTGATTATATGAACCTAGAAATTTAACTTAATCTCTCTGTAGATAGTTTATCATGTTTTTGTGTGGGCTGAGATACTGCCCGGGTGCCCAAACCGAAGCAGATGGTTTCCTTAGAGATCCACACTCCGAGCCTTTGACCTAAACGTTTAATCCATAAAGCAGTGGAGCATCGTAAGGAGATGCAGTCCCATGGTAGCCGGTGACCAAGGAATTGGTTCATACGCCATTTGTTCCCGCAGGATACTGAAGCCCATGTGCACCATTGGTTTAGAATCCGGATAAAGCGCCGGACATTAGCTTTTCGTCCTCTCATTTTCGTAAACAACACCCCCGCCACGAGAAGGTGGTGAGTATGACTTTCCTGGAAGAGGCTGTATACGCGTGGTCATGTGAGAGTCTTTCAAGAGGGAGGGCGGACCCACCCAACTCTCGGCCATACCAGGGCATTTGGGGGCTCATCTCTCTGTATCAGTCAATGGTTATTGGAACTCACTAAACAAGTAGATAACACTTCAGACATTTTTATGTGAATACCAGTGAGATGGAGACATTATAATATCTCGCTAAATCACACAACATTTAGCGTTTTTTAACGAGTTAGTTTTCTAAGGGATGGGGTCGCTAACCCCATGTCCAACCCTCCTCCTTTATCTAGGCTTACGACCAGCAGTAGCCGTGAAAGAGCTTTAGGCGGAGAACAGTAAGATCAAAGAATACATTACGCCGAGAAATGAAGACAGACATGAAAATAATAAACAACAATTGGATAGAACTAGAACGGTAGACTCAGGATAGAGTGGGTTGGAGAAAGGTGGTCGGTTGTATATGCTCCATTGGGAGTAACTGGCGTAAATAAGTTATTCACACAGCGATCAAATGTGCTAAACAAAACTGATCAGATTTACGCCTTGGTACACCAAAGCGGTAGACTTCAGTTTTGATGTAATACTTTTACAGATAAATCATTATCAGAATTTGTTTTGTCCAGAATTATGAATAATCATTCTAACTTTTGATTCTGTTTATTTGAAAATCTAGTAAAGTCGTTACTGTCTTGTAAGTAACAAATTTCATGTCAGTTCTTAACTGATTGACTCTATATGACTAATAAACTTATTCTAAACTATATACTTAGGTCATTTCATCAATGTTATATTGTAAATAAGGTATGCTGTATGTGCTACTGATGTCGACAGATATAAGTAGTATATATCATCAATCGAAAGTGAAATATATGATGGTAGAATGTAAAAAAGACTGAAGGAATGAGAAGGATAAAACAGAGAATATTTACTGTGGAAACGAAAGAACAATGAAGTCTCAGACAAGTGATTATCATTTTGCAAATTGAATATTGACCGTATGGTCCTCAGATTTTACTAAGTGATTCTGCAATTTTGTATACAACTACATTCTGTTGTCTCCACTTGTATGTGATGATTCACTACAATACGTATTCAACAATAATGAGGTTCTTAAGATGTATTTTTAAGATTGTCCCCATTCGAGTTCTCGTCTACTACAGTAGTGTAATGAAGGAAAACACAGGTGAGGAGGAAATGACAGTTTTTTTTTGTAAAATAGAAAAACCGTACTTTAATGATTCATTGACAAAATGTTCATTAATTGTCTCAAACTTCATTATTCTTGCGTTTCAATACAAATCGCTTTCTGTTTCTGTTTTTCTCTTCTCGATCTTCTCAATCTTCTGTTGCCAGACATTCTATTTCTGACTCGCATTATATACTACTTATAAGTAGCACAACCCACGATAGTACTGTATGTCTAATTAATCACGATAGCATTAAACCATCCTTCACTTAGTACTTAAGTTAACAGTTTTAACAGAAATTAAGTAATGATATCTAAAGATATACATATATGGTAAGAGATAATGTTATAACTTGTGACCTGGGTGCCCCTGTTAATGTATAGTGTAACGATACCGCCAATTAGAGAGCAATGACTTGTTGATCGGATCAGTGACGCGTAAACCAGTACGAGCAGTCTAGAGTCGTTACCGGTCCTCCTTCCCGCCTAGCCCTGCCTGTTAGAGTCTTGAACACCAATCTCAGACTCTGTGATGTGAATCATTTATTTCAAACAGATTGAGTTTATATACAAACCAAACAAACCACATCATACTATAAAATAGAAAATGATATTTGTACAAGATGTAGCCAAATATAACTGTAAATGTAGGAGATAGTAATCGATAGACTGGGCATAACTCAAGAATGGCAAATCGTATAAGAATAATCTATGGGTCAAATAGAAGCTCATGATAACAAGGACAGAAATATGAACAGTTTAGTTACATAACAATTATACGATAAAAATCCACGTTTAGTATTGGTTCATAAATAGATCCCAAAAGTTACCATTCATTATGCTTATCGTGATCTAACAGATAACATCTAATATTTCATTCTAATGAAACTTTAGTTTACGCCGAAAAAAAAGAAAGAGATTGAATATGATATGCATTATTCCTTTAAACATTCTGGAACCCAAACCATTATAACTTGTTTTATTGATTAGTCCTGACAAAGATCATTCATAGATCCCACTATTCAATAACAAATACCTTCATAAAACAATCATCGATTTGATGAATTCAATCCGTTTATTTAATCGAAAAGATACTGTTAAGGAGGTTAGATCCACAGAACTCACTTGAGATAGTGTAGTGAACAAGAACACGGGTAGGGACAAATAGATGTATTTAGCACAACAGTTACAGACTATCTCAATAAAATCTGAATACCATATAATAAATCGTCAATTTGCAAAATATTCATGCATCAAACCAAATTGGACTGTTTCTGTTGCAAACACCAATCCATTGTCTCTCATTCCATTGTTCATTCATTTTCTTACAAATTCCGTTGTGTTCTCGCTCTACCTTTTTTGATCTTCACCATCTTCTACTGCCAGACATTACGTTCTTTTAACGCACGTAATATACTACTTATATCAATATAAGTAGCTCACACCACAATAGGACCTAAACTTGTAATTTTATTTAGAAGATTTGAATTTCTTTGTTTTCGCGCCAATAGAGCTCTTGTCACCTTCATGTCGTATTACCCAGTAGGAAATATCTTAAATGCTATTGGTCCGTTATATCTTTTACTATGCTATTTGGTAATTCTCCCCAAGAACGGTTTTGCATTGTATATATACGTTTGAATTGTGTTTGTTGTTACCGGTCGTTTCTGGCCGGTTTTACAGAATATACTTTCTTATTCCAAGCTTGGACTTCTCCCTCTAGTTAGCGCGGCTTGGACGCGTCAAAAAGCTGGCTTACTAATCTTTGGTCACTGAGTCTTGTTTGTCGTTCGCAGATTAAGTGATAACTTCAATCCTAGCAGATACTGGTGAATTTACAGCTCAATAAAGGTTCTATCACTGTCACACTATCATTTTTACATTGTTCAATATTTTCATTAATTAATCATAATTCTTTCTTTTTTTTCGGGGGGGATGTGATTTTTCTTTTATCATAATAGGCAAGAGTTTATAAAATGATCAACTACATTGTCAACAGATTATCAAAGTATGGTTCTAGATGAGATGGGATCATCTTGTCTCATTTACATACAATTGCATCATTTGAATTAAATGATCATTGTTAACTATTTTAATGTTAAATAAATTATAGACAATTATTTCATGTCTTCTTCTTAGTCTTGCTTACTTGGTCAAAGTTTCTTATGTTATTGATTGAGATCATGAATTGATTGATGTTAGACGACTATTGAAAACTTAGAAGCACTAGATGGCCGTTTTAATCCTAGTATGAGATAATTCAGGAGTACACATCCACGGTTCTGCATTCGAAATTTGAAATCAAGACCCTTAATCTGATGCGTGAACGCCTAACCTGTAGACCACTGAACTGACATCCGACGGTGTTGTTGTCCAATTTCACTCAATCCACAGTAATACGTGACCATCTTCTATTGCCTGACGTCGTACGATTTCGTGGATTGATTGATGTCAGACAATAACACCGTTGAATGTCAACACAGTAGTCTACAGATTTGACGTTTGTGCAGTAGAGAGGAAACTCTAAGTTCGAATCCCACATGTGGGATCATGGATGCGCTTCCACGTAATTATGAAACCATCTTCCATTGTCTTCGATTGGTAACTGCCTCACACCCAAAAGAGATAAGCTAAATATCTGAATTGTACGAAGACTAAACTACTAAGCACAATTAGATATATAGTACGAATTGTCCGATGCAGAGAAAAGTCACAAAAATATTACCACTTCCAGTCTTCATGTTAAAACATCACTATTTTATAAATAAAGTATAAACTACTGTAGTAGATTATTAAAGAAATAATATGTTACATGCATAACTCGTCCTCGACCCCTTCCTGGGCGACTGCCGAGCATGGAGGTAAGCGACCTCATCCCGTCGAAAACTAACTTGCTAAAATATGCTAACCAAGCTACTTGTATCATCAAAAGTGTTAGAAGAAGAGTATTTTAGACGCTTCACGAATAAGTCACTTCTTCATAGAGAAATTGTTTTCAAAGAACAATAAAAGTCTATATACTATCGAAAATCAAATCAAATATTTACCAAATGCATGTCGTATTATTCAGGTCAAATATAGTGCTCTGTGTGATATGCGTCATGCGTATACGTGTGTATATGTATGGGCAATATGCTAATTGTAAATATTCACCTGGGTAAGTAATCTACGAAGTACTTCAGACAGTCGTCTTTCTCTAAAGACGAAGAAACTTTTCGAAACAGTCTGTATTAGAACGTTCAATCAGAAACTATATTTAAAGCTATTTTAAGTCAGTAAAGGATTGTGGAAATTGTTAAATTTAATTGAAATCGTGAACTGATTAATGTTAGACAACTATTGAAAACCTAGAATCATTGGAGAGCCATTTAGCCTTAGTATGGGATGGTTCAGCAGTGTGCATTCACGAACCCGTGAGAAATAATCTCCACCAGGATCTTCGATCTTATGCATGTTAAGCTTAACCTTTAGACCACTGAGTCGGAATCCAACAGTGAAAATGTTACCACAGAGTGTAAGCCCGTAATGGCTAAGTAACTGGGGAAAAAGAAAAAACATCTTTGAAAAAAAAATAATTTTTTAATAGTTGAGATAACGAATCAATTGAAGCTAGACCACCATGGAAAACCTGGAAGCACTGGATGGCCGTTTGGTCCTATCGTGGTTAAAGGTTAACTGTTCGCGCGCGAGACCGATAGATCGTGAGTTCGAATCTCGCAAATCGGGATCGTGAGTGCTTACTACTGAAAAGTCTTGCAATAGGACAAAACACCCATTCAGTGCTTTCAGGATTTCCGTGGTAGCCTAGCTTCAATCGACTCGTGATCTCAACTATTAATATTACTGTAATATCCACATTACCCCTTCTAATATTAAAATGATATTATTGTAAATCTTTATTCTTCGACAAAATGCATCATGACATTTAGGGTTACAACCTATAGGTCGTTTAGCTAGATAGATTAGTTTTGATCGAGAACACAGTTGGCGCCAACTGATTGTATTCAAACACAAAGTTATAGAATCTCTTGATAAAATATGAGTACCAAACATTTAATACTTCATCTGCATATTTCCATTATTTATCCTTTACATACTATATGATTCTCCCTATTTCCCTTTCTATTCTCTTCAACTTGATCTGATTATTCTTCTGAAGCTAGAGTTTCCACTTCCAATTGGTGTTGCATACTACTGATATCAATCGACATAAGTAGCATACACCACGCTACTACAGTACATCACTGTGGTTTTGAATAAAACGTATCAGTAACATTTCGAGGATTCTGGTGACAAATATAATTCACTTTTCCAGATCAAACAATTTTAAGATGCTAACAAGCTGAAATTTCTATGATTGATGTTACATACTACTTATATTTATAGACAAGTAGTATAAACCATTTGATCAAATAATCAAGTCTTACTAAATGATAGCCAAAACAAATTCACTCTTTATTTTCACTGAAAACACAACTTATGATGCTCTCAATAGAGTATTATGTTTGAAATCTTAACATACAATCAGTAGATTAGTCAAACTAACAAAAGATTGCCTCGATTTAATAAATCCATGTAATGCTGATTGGAGGTGGACGACAGGAAACCCTGGACCTAGGTTTCATGGAATTTGGCACTCATCACCAAGGTGTACCTGTATTATTCTTGAGGGAACTGGTGCTCCCTGATGAATTCCATCCCATTTCACCCAGATTCACAGTCAGAAACATTACCACTGCACAGCCCGGATAGCTCAGTGATTGAACCTGTCAGGAAGCATTAGTTCCTGATTGAGATTATGAACCGATTGATGTTAGACCACCTTTGGAAACCTGGAAGCACTGGACAGCCATTTCATCCTATTGTGAAACTCTTCAGCAGTGCGCATCCACGATCCCGTTCGCGGGGTTTGAACCTAAAGCTTTCAGTCTCGCGCGCGAACGTTTAACCTACTGGACCACTGAGCCAGCATCCAGTGGTGATAGTGTCTAACATCAACCAATCCACAAATCCACGAGTATCAGTCCCATCAAAAGTAATACAGGTACAGCCTAGTGGATGTTTTCTCGAAATTTAGTTGTTTGTTATTATTAAGTGTGGACTGAAAACCTATGGCCTCCCAAAATGCTTACATTTTGTAAGTAATACAATCAGGCAACCAAGCAGAGACATAACACTCAAGCTAAATTACAAAGAAAATACCCGCTTCCGATGTAGACTGTTCATTTAATTGCTTTATGTGATTCATTGAGTAATAAAAGCTTTTTGTTCAGCCATACAGTATTCTTTTTTACTCCTGACTAAAAATGCCGACCATATGTGAATAAAATCGTTCCAAATCTTTATTCGACTATAGTTGGTGTCAGTTGGTGACAAGAACTCTATAAGGTAATAACTCTTATCCACGACGCTGACCCAACTCACAATTTGTAAAGTTAACCTTTTTTTATTACCATAATGAATATTTCAACATGTAGGGGTTACTTAATCCTATCAAAACAGTTATTCTAATGTAAATGTACTACATGGTCCCAAGCCTGGATTAAGGAGGAGTGTTGGGCTTGGGGTTAGTGAACTAATCAGTATGAAACTAACTCGTTAAAAAAACGTCAACCAGAAAAAATTATTCAAACCATTTAAACTCTGCCCTGGGAGTCGGGAGATCTTCGCTTAGAAAACTTATGACGCCTCATGGTGAGAGTTGAGTTCCTTTGGGAGTCACGAGGCTGATACCCCTATCTGACAACCGGAGCAACCATTTATTTAGGTTCATGGAATGCTCGTACAATGTGGGAGATCGAGAAAGTCTTCCGAATCGCCACATAAATGAGAAACTACAAGCTGGTGGTGCACGGAATCAGTGAAACACATTGGACGCGGGTTAGACAACAACGACTAGCTTCAGGGGAGCTTGTGTTATACTCCGGTCATGATGAAGAAAATCCCGCACATACACAATAAGTTGCATTGATGCTATCAAAACAAGCTTGCAATTCACTTATAGGATGGGAATCTCATGGACCGAGAATAATCAAAGCCCCCTTCAAAACAAAGAAAGAGGACATTACAATGAACGTTTTCTAATTCTATGGGCCTACCAATCACTACAATGAACAGACAATCAGAGAATCTCAACGAATGAGGCGGAGAAGAGAGAGAATGGTGTGGAATGAAAGAATGCGCAGTGGAGAAGACATATGAATCAAACTCCATTTAATCAATATTTATAGCCAGATAAAAATAAGTTACTGACATGTAATGAATGGGATAAGATGTATATACATACAAACACATATAAGCCCATATAACAACAGTCAGCGATAATAATTGAATAATTAAAAAAAAGTCAAAACCTGACTCAAGAAAAATGAATAAACTGACCTGACAAGAAGCTAGAATAAGGGTTATGGGCTTAACATAGCAACTGACACTATAACTTCATTTGCACAATTTTCATCAATTGTCCTTGACATCCCTCATGATTCTTCCAATAATCAATGCTTTACTGTTGATGGATCTTAAATACTACTTATATCTATCACCATAAGTAGCATACACCACAATATAATGGATAATCGATTGCAGAAGGATTATCAATAATTTCACTTGTTTTAGAATAATTAAATGTCTCAGAAAGGGGTTTTATGAATATTATAGTAATTTTTTAATGGTTGAGATCATGAGTCATTCGAAGCTAGATCACCATTGTAAACATGGAAAAAATGGACGACTGTTTCGTCTTATTGTGGGACTCCTCCTCCACAAAACCTATTCTGATAAAAATCAACATATGCTCACTAGTGAATGGCTTTAAGAAGTCTTTCATGGATTTCCAGTGAGAATCAGTGACCGAGTCTGTTGTGAAATCGTAACTCACAGAAGACAATGATAGATGTGTCGCTCAATTTCATGGACTAGTTGAAGTTAAACATTAACACCATTGGATACCGGCCAGCTCAATAGTCTCGAAGTTAAGTACTCGATAGGTCCTGTGTTTGAATATCATGAGATCAGATCGTCGATTCGCACTGATGAGGAGTCCTACACTAGGACAAAACATTCACCCACTACTTCCAGGTTTTTCATGATAGTCTCACTTCAATTGATTCATGATTTCAACTATTTAAAAAAAAACATTCAATGTCCCTTAATTCAAATGAACATATGAACTATCTTAATGAAATATAAATGGCATGATCATT
Source organism: Schistosoma margrebowiei (assembly GCA_944470205.2). Taxonomy (NCBI): domain Eukaryota; kingdom Metazoa; phylum Platyhelminthes; class Trematoda; order Strigeidida; family Schistosomatidae; genus Schistosoma; species Schistosoma margrebowiei. Next base: position 3,906,236 of record OX104027.1, on the reverse strand, counting down.
TCATTCTATTAGTATCCATCGTAAAATTAAACACAATTCATTTGTTGACAACAGTAAACAATCAATAGATGAAAGTGTTCATGGTTTGATGTTTGTTCTTTTGTGTTTTTGTTTTTTTGTTACCAGGTTATATATATAAACCAAAATGTATAAACAATATCATATTAGCGATTCGTTGTATTGTAAAATGTATTGGATGTACATTATTTTACTTTACCTTACTGCTTTATTCAATATTAATAAACAGATAGAAGCTGGTACAAGTAAGTTCAATCATAGTTTCATACATGAATATTTTCTCACTTGGTATTGTTTGGCTGGTATCTTCCCACTGAGGTTTAAGACTGCAGCTACATCCAGCTGACGAGTCCCAAATAGGAAGAAATGCGTTTCCTGGATTCCACTGATAGCCATTATCCACCATCGCTTATAATTGCTTTCTGTTCATAATCTGAACTATGATCGATTCTATTTTGTAACTAAGGGAACCTTCTAAAGAATGTTAAATGAAACATCATGATTAAACTCAATTGATGAGACTATAATTTACAGACGAAACCAATTATGTTGGATAAATAGAGTTTTGGCATCAGAGATGATGAAAACCCGAAATCTGATTTCTAACCATAACCATCATCTATCAATCATAACTCTAATTCCTTACACAGTGGTTTTATAACCCTCATTTGGTCCTAGTTATTAGGTGGACACTCTCAAGGTCACTTTAGTGTCACTCAAAGGTTGTTCATAAATTTTAGTCTCACTGTTTTTTTAAAAATCTTAAACTATTTCAGACAGATTTCATTTTCAATAGGACTATAATGATGATGACTATCAGTGGAGTCTAAGATACCTATCTCGTCTTGGTTGGGATCAGTTAGCTGAATGTGTCTGTACCTCAAAAAATTGACTTTCACGTTAGGACTCGAACCCTTATGTCATTGGTCTCAATTGTTCAATGGTTTATTAAGCGAGTTACTGAAATCAGAAGTACTCACTGTTTTGAGTAACTGAATTAATTTTAATTTATTTGTATTGGCTGTTTAATTGTTCTTTTTGATATTAGTCAGTTTCTTTAAACATATGTCTCTTATGTGCATCCTGGATTCAACTGCTAGCCAACATCAAACTCTGCTTAAAATGCTGTTGACGTTTTGAAAATATCTAGTCAGTCCCAGGTCTCAGTTACATAAGGAAGACAATGAAAGATAAAGGCATGGTATCATGGATTGGTTGAAGTTAGATATTGATGTCGCAAAATGCTAGCTCTGTGGTTTGAAGTTGAAGGATTTGCGCGTGAGACCAAAGGTTTTGGCTCCGATTTTCGCTTGTGGAATCGCTGATGAATCCCAAATAAGACGAAAGATGCGTCCTGGAATCCTTTGCTAGTCATCATCCAGTTTTGCTTATAAAGCTTGTGGCTTAAGGCAATATCGAAACAGTCCACACAGCATGCACATATGCCAACAAGAGACTGATCAATTGCAGTCCTAAATAATAATAGAAAGTTACAATTAAACAACACCAAGTGAATTTAAACTTTACCTCATTGCACAAGCAGATGGTTATGGGGACTCAGTAACTAAGGGGATAATTTGATGACGTTTGAAGCAAACGGTACTGAGTTGGAGTCTTGAGATGTACATCAACACTAGGAATCAGGTACATCCAGCTGAAGAGTCTTAAATAGGACGAAACGCGCGCCCTCGATTACACTGTGAGTCATCATCCATCTTCGCTTATAGAGCTAAACCATATTGTTTCTAATGAAAGACATTTTCTGCACATTTACACAAATTGATTATATTATCTATCTCATACATTTAGAAACACATACTACGGTGTAAGTGAAATGTTATATCTTTTCTTAAACTTAGAAATGAATTGATTATCTAACGTTATTCACACTGTTAAAATGATGTAATGGTGTAATTTATTTTTTGTTTGAGGTTTGACTTGAATAGAAATTACAGATTATTTTTTCAAAAACTTACTGACTACTGAATACCTTAGAAGGTAATTTACATAATGTTAAGTAATATAAGTAAATATGGATAGTAGGTAGCAGTGAAATCCAGGACGATCGTTTCATTCTATTTGGGACTCGTCAGATGGACATACCAGCAATATGTACATATACAAATAAGATACCGACCGATCAAATACTGATCAACTTCAGTTCTAAACATCAATGGGAAGATTCAAGTATGTTTATCGTTCACTTTAAGCGAATACTTCATTCTGACTTTATTTGAAATTTCAGTCATTCAAATGAAATGGGTATAACACAAACTTAAACAATGTGACTTCAAAAAACATACAATTTTCTACATAAATCTCTTTTTATAGTACAAATAACTTACTTACTTACTTACTTACTTACTTACTTACTTACTTACTTACTTACTTACTTACTTACTTACGTCTGTTAGTCCCAGTGGAGTACAGGTCGACGAATAGCATAAATATGTGTACAGTGATCACACTGTATAGTTGAGAATCTTAAGTCTTTAATACCAAGAAACTTTTCATTCATATTTCACATTAGTTGAATGTTGAGTGTATGAAAAACAAATTCCAGAGACTGAAATTGAAAATAACTCCATTGCTTCATTCAACTTTATTTAGAAAATAACAAAACGGATCATCAAAGAACATTCAAATGACGTTGAAGTCATAAATTTAAAGTTTAGATGTGTGATATTGGCAAGACTATAATATATGAATGAATCAATCACGTAGAAATTCATTCATCCATTTAGTTGAATTGCATCTTGACATTTTAATTGATGTCAGTTTATCATGAAAACTTTAAATCTGTTTGTTAACTTCAATCATCAATTGTAAATTCTAATTCTAATTTCTCATACACTGGTTTATATAAATTATGACAAGTTGGATCGATTCAGATATGTGTCTAGTCCTACATTGTAGTTGATTGATACACTGGTTTATAACTTTGATTTAGTACTGGTTATTCGGTGAACATTCTCAATGTCAGTTAAATGTTTTAAAAAAGTCATTCATAAATACAAATGGTTGTAGGAGAAAAAAGGTACATTGATGCATTTAGATATTATGTCAAAATCATATGTAGCTGTCGGTCATAAGTCGAACTAATCAAAGTATGGATTACATGAAAGTAAATGAATGTTTATTTGTTTTACATTGGCTAAATAAACATGTTCAAACACAATGAAAGGCAAAACGTTGAGTGAACTTCATTGTCTTCCTAAAAAAAAGTGTCATAGAAAAAAGACCAGTAGGTTAAGTTTATACCTACTTACAAATCTATAAATTGATTTTATATTGTTTGTTTGAATCTTTTCATTGATGTTCAGGTTTGAAATTGATCAGTCTATTGTGCATCCTGTAAGGATTGCCTCGATATTAATTACATTGACAAACATAATATGAAGAGATGGAGGATCCACCCAGGGGGGAGGGTTCAAAAATCCACATTCCAAACCATTTACACAGATGAGCTCCAGGATCTTGAGGGAACAAATAAGGTGCGAACCTTTTGTTGGTCACAGGCTATTACGGGATTGTATCTCCTAACGATACTCCACTGAATTTTGAATTAAACCTTTCGATCAACAGCTCGAGGGTGCAGCCCTCTGACTCTGTCTGAACACCTGAGAAATATTCTAGCTCTTACACACATCAAGCGATGAAATGTGGCGCATATATATATTTGGTGCCACTTCATAACAATGTTTATGTGTTTAAAAACATATAAATATCCTGTAGATTAAACACATTTAGATATACCATATACTTTGTATTTATGATGAAATAAACTGAAGAGTAATTTGAATTAAAGTCAATGAGAATAGTCTAAAAACTCTTCGTTTTTAAGTGTTGTATTAAAGGATGGTGAATGTAAGTTTACATATTTTTATTTGTAATTATCAATTTATGCATAACTGTCACTATGGAGTTGTAAAGATTGTTGAGTTTTCAATTGAGATTATGAATTGAATAATGTTAGATCACCATTGGAAACCTAGAAGCATTGAACAGCTGTTTTGTCTCGGTATGAAGATCTTCATCATTGCGCATCCACGATCCTACACACAGTATTTAAACTCAAGACATTTGAACGCTTATTCTGTAGACCAACGATCCAGAATTTAACGAATTCATGAAATTGTGTAACCATCTTTTATGATCACGGACTAGCTGTACTAGTCACAACTTCGCACTAGATCTTTCAGAATTACATCTTGAAGCTAGTCACTAGTGGACATATGATATCTTGACGATAATAATGAATGATCACTGTTAGGAAATACTTATCAATCAATACTTTACATATATTTTTTAATGCATGATTGTTAAGTAGCTAAACTATACATATGCATGTTCCTTTCATCATAAGCTTTATTTTGACTTATAGACTATTATTATACGATTTACCATTCTTGAGTTATGCCTAGTCTATGAGTTACAGTCTCCCACATTCACAGCTACTTTTGATTGAATCTTGTACAAAGTTTATTTTTTATTTTATGGAATGATATGGTCTAATTAGTTTCTATATAAACCTAGTATGTTTGAAATATCATGATTCATATCGTGGAGGTTGAGATTGATGTTCTGAACTTAACATACAGGACTAGACAAGAAGAAAGACTGATAAAGACCCTAGGTTGCTTATTGATCCAGTTGATAATTCACTTTTCTCTTGTTCATGGTGATATCATTAGAATACATGTATATTGATAGGGTACAAGGCAACAAGTTATAACATGTATACCATTAATTGAACTCTGTCAATTGTAAATTCACATTGTAGCTGGAAAAGCAAATTCCACCGGAAGCTCAACTGAGTGAGTTAATATGTTTGCCGTAGGAACATTATGTCATATGCTGATATTTAGTTTACCATATATTTTACTGATACAATTTTTGTAAATGTAACTTCCTTCTAAAATATCAAGATGTTATATAACAGATTAGATGTAGATCATGAAAATAATGAATATGTTCTTACCAAGTTGATAAGTAAATATTTCTCATTATGGGGTTGTAAAGATTGTATGGTTTTTGATTCTGAGCATAAATCGATCATCATTGGACCACCATTGAAAACTTGAAAGAATTAGATGGGCCTTTCTTCCTAGTATGGGACTGCTTAACAGTGCTTGTCTACGATCTTGCACATGAGACTCGAACTCAAGACTTTGGATCTCTCACGTCAATGCTTATTCTGTAGACCACTGAACCAGCTGTTATCTACTGGTGTTCATGTTTAACTTCAATCATCTTACGAAATCGCACGACCATCTTCCATTGTCTGAAGTTGATACCTGTCTCTGTGTAATATAGATTAGCTTCACTGTTCATGACTTCTCATTAGAATTGCAAGAATTGCTTCACTAAGCTAGTCACTAGTGAGCACATGGTAATTATTAGTCTAGGCTTTTGAAGATTGTTAAATATTTGTAAGATTATTAATGATCAGTATGCTATCCATTGATAAACTTGAACTCCACTAGGGAAGTCATTGAAAATATTCTTCAGTATCAATGATATAACTGAATTTGTTTTGTACGGGAAATTATTAAATTCAAATGTAATTAGATCATAAGTGGAATACAAATGAAATGGATTCAACCTAATATTACAAATGTTTTTTACCTTTAATTATTGAACTATTTCTTATCAGATATACAGGATTATTTCTGATTTGAATCTGTTTATTAGTCATATTACTAACTTGAATTTAGATACATGAACTTAGATGTAACTTCCACCTGAAGTTTGTGCTGATGATGTCGTCCAGAAGAAGGGTGAAAGCTCCACGACTAGACAATCTAGTTCAAAGAACAACACTCCATGAGATGGTAGAGAAATGTGGAAATTTTAGATAGAGCCAATTCCAAAAACAACAGAGAATTTTCAGAACCTTGGCATTCAGGTCAATCAACAAGCACATTGAAATCGATCTAATTTATCAACCGATAAGGAAAATATAAGAACAAAAATCAAACCGCTTAGAGATAAAACCAAGAAGTGAACAATGATAGGCTTAAGGTTAACAAGAATCAACCAACATCGATGTCTACAAGACAAACTGTGAACCATGTGTGGAGAATTTCGAACACTTCACTTCCACCTGAAGTTTTTGCCGATGGTGACGTTCAGAGGAACATTGAAAGGTTCACGACCAAAACATCCAGCTCAGAGAACAATACTTCATCAAAAGTAAAATGGTACTATTATGTTATATCATGGGATGTCATTGGTTAATGTATGATTTACTTGTCATTTCGAGTATAAACATGAATTCATTACCTTTCACATTCAGATGATATTGATAGTTTACATAACTATAAACTAGATATACATGTGATGAATGAAGAACTTAGCTGAAGAAGACAATTCAAAATTGCATAGTGATTTGGTATTGTCTTTTACATACTCCATTATACTTCTTATTCTATTGTTATTTCAATTACTCTCCTATTTCTTCTCTGTTCAGTACATTGCAATTTTCTTCTGTTAAGTATTCCACTTTCGATTAATGTTACATACTACTTATATCTATCAACATAAATAGTATAAACACTTGTCTTGTTCATATTATCAATATATTAGAACTAATTTGCTGTCATTCCCCATTCTCTGGTTACTTCATTGTAATAGTCCAACGAAGCCTGAAGCAAATAGCTGTAAGTTGACTGTTTACCATATAAATGAATAAAAACTTCCGCATAACAAATAATACACATCGAAATACTGCCGTTCGAATACAGTAATCAATCCCTTGTACATCTATATTGAACTACTGAAGAGACTATTAATTTATGGATGACATTTGAACGAATGCTAAGTGACCTTCAGAAAGATGAACCAATCAGACCACAGTTAGTATAAAGTAAAAGTCTTTTATACAAAACCAAAGAATTAAAGTGGATACAGTTTTTTTACATGGTTCATAAACTTGTCAAGGTTAGAGAGAGGTTCAGAGGTTCTAAAATTGTAATGCGTGCAGTAGGGGAAATCATCCATTGGGCTTCACTGTAGTCGGTTTCTAGAACCATGATAAGGTCGCCAAAACTCTTTCAGTCTCCATCACATAGCTTAAAAATTGTTTGTGTGCACTCCGGTTGTTGAGTACACGAAATGCCGCTTGTTGACAACGCTCTTCAGTCATCCTTATATATTGTAGTACCCGACTGCAGCCCGTGTTACTGGTGCTTTAATTATCCAGTTAGCGACAATTGTCATAATTTGTCTTCGTCTTAATCTGCATCGAGCGAAAAATTTCTATTCTAGAAGACTTCTTCCTCCAATACACATTACACCGAAACACAACATCATTATGGTAGTTTGTACAAGGTCCACAACCCGTTTCATTAACACAATAACAAATAAACGAATTTCTTGGTAATCCTATTCGTTGTACCCACTCAATTATCATGCTCTCTCTAAAATCCGCTGTGAACCGATCGCACATGATCATTAGGTAGTGAAATCGGCGCCGTGAATTTGGGATCCCTCAAATGCATATAATTGAATCGTCCATAAATGATAGTCTCGCGGAACTGCTTTCTATACTGGCCAGTTTTCTTGTGAAATCTCATTTCGTAACAAGATACACGTAAGCAACACAAGTAAACCACTTAATAACCTGTAGAATTAAATAGCTGAACGATTGGTTTACGAATAAAGTGTCACTGTTCAACATTATTCATCGTTAATGTTGTAGTGAACAGAACGCGAGTTTGGACAATGGAATTAAACTCAGCACAAAATTACAGAGTGACTTGGTAAAATAGAAAAACCATACTATTATATTTAATTTGCAAAATGCCCAATAATTATCTCGAACCTCCTTGTTCTTGCATTTCCATACTAATTGCTTTATATTCCCGCTCTTCATTTCGTGATCTTCCCCATATTCTGATGTCAGGAATTACATTCCTGACTACTTATATCAATATAGGTAGCACGCACCACACTCGTACGCCCTTTAAAGCAGTCGTTCTTGTGGTGGTTCATGCTCGCCGTGACACATTCTTCGTTTCTGCAGTCTGTGCAAAACTCTCCGTCAAAATGTTGAGTCTGCGTCGCCCTGACCTACATAGCTCTGTGTGGATAATGCAATCAATTTGTTATATTAATTAGAAAGAAAACTCCAATTCTGTTTATCATCTACTTTATGCTACTAATATCTGACGATATAAGTAGTATGTAACACCAATCAGTAGTAGGAAACCGGGCAACAGAAGGATAAGAGAGCCTGGCTTTCCTTATATATGTACTTGTTCATTACACTTATGGTCAACACATTTATTGATTTTAAATGCATTTTATAGCTACTGAAGGGAAACCACCAGCGGGGGGAGCTTTGTAAGTTCATCGTTTCATTCATGATTCTGTTTTCTTAGTAGACTGATATTCCATTCACTAATCATATAGAGATTGTCTTTAATGTGTTAAAAATAATTCATGTTGATATGAATCGATAAACAATGTATAAAGTAATGAGAGTTTATCAATTGATTGATCACTGATAGGTGATCAATGTTATGTGTGCCAAGTCCTTATTTAGTGCAGACACTGCGTGCACTATAGAGTGAGATAAGATGGTGGTTGGAGGTAGTCGAGAGCGAATCATGGATACGGGTTTCGTACTACATGGCACTCGTCAGCAAGGTGCACCTGTGATCATGAGGGAACTGGTGTTCCCTAGATGATTCGATCCTGTGTCACCCGGCTTCACAGTCAGAGATGTTACCACCGAGCAATCCGGGCAGCATAAGTAAATAAACAAGACAGCGTATCACTACATTCAGGCTGTTCACTTATATTCAATTGATTAATCAAATCAACAAACAGAATATAGCAAATTCACATTTCGCATACTTGAAATCGGATTCGAATTACAATGAGTTTAGAAAACAGAAATATTTGAAACGATGTAACTGTGTGGTGTGTACTACATATATAGGTATAAGTAGTATATTTCACACATTGAAATCGTGAGTCATTTGAAGCTAGACCACCATGGAAAACGTGGAAGCACTGGGTGGCCGTTTCCTCCTAGTGTGGGACTCTTCGGCATGGCGCATCCACGATACAGCACCCCGCGAGATTCGAATCCAGGATCTTTCAGTTTCGTGCCTAGCGCATAAGCAATTAGACCACTGAAACTAATCGCCATACAACGGTGTTAATGTCAAACTTCAAACAATCCACGTAGTTGTGCCACCGTGAACCACTGTCTTCAGTGATCTGATATCTCACAACAGACCTGGTTGAACTCCAGGAGTATCTCTTGAGATTCGAACCCAGGACCTATCAGACTCGCTCCAAGCGCCTAACTAACTAGACGATTGTCAAGAATAAGATAATTGTTTTGCAAATTAATCATTAGAGTATGGGTTTCTCTATTATATCAAATGGCTCTGTCATTTTGTGCTTAATGTATTCGATTGTTCTCACCTGGATGTGACTATAATTTATGGAGTACCACTGAACGACGTTGAAGTGACTTTGAGACTGGGCAACGACTATTTACGACTAAATGAGGTTTATATGACAATTAGAATTCCCATTTACAGTTCATGGTTGAAGTTGAAAATTATATTTAGGGTTTTCATCACGAACTGACATCAGCCATGATGACAATAATATATGTAGACAAATGCATGAATGAATTCCGCGCACAAATTCTTGACTCGTTATCTTATATCTGATTGGTTGGTCCATCAATTATAGTCTCGCCTTCACTTGTCTTCTATATCATTACATAACTGAATCAACTGATTTTATACTTATCCACAATAATATCGATTTACTTATGATTTGACCAATATACAAATCAACTCTTGTCTAGAAATTTCATTCATAATCTCATATGAATTTGATTGCTTTGTAGGAATGCGACGAATGGTAGCAGTCGTAAGTTCAAACTAGTTCTTTGATTGAATTTATAAATGATAAATATTTCAATCATAACTTATGTCATTGAATTAATGAATCTGTTACAGTTAGATCTTGATTGGTAACTTGGAAGTACTAAACGGTCATTTCGTTTTAGTATTGATCACCTTAACAGATCAGATCCATTACTCCATATTCAAATCCTCTAACCTTATAAGAGAACTTTTTACCATTAGAACTTTACTGATTGCATAACAGTGAGCGATTGTTTTTCATTGTCTTCAGTAGGTAGCTCCTCCATATCCGATAAACTTGAAATTCATTGTTCATGGATTTTCCCTAAAACTCCAGTAATTTTCTTTTAGAGATACCCAACAATAAAGCAATGTTAATACGAATAGACCATCAGTATGAAATCCCACTTATTCCCTTATGAATAGCACAATCGTAGTTTGCATATGTAACCTTTCAAAATGAATTGATTATTCAATATTATTTCTCTTGATAGCAAGTAGCATGGATCCTTCTACGAATCCACCTGAGTAAGTTGAATGAATTTTAAAGAAAACAGTTGATTCTTTTCCTATTAACCAATTATTAATGTTTATTTGGCTGGCATGTTTACAGGTTAAGAGATCGCGCGTGAGATCGAAGGTCCTGAGTTCGAATCCCGCTTTCTCTTCATACATTTGAATATTACATTTTCCTCATTTAAAGATCACCATCATATTAAAAGACTAATAGTTTGAACGAAGAATATTCTTTTCGATATATTCTCTTCATGTTCTACAATTACCCCATATCCAAATTAATATTCCGGAAAATGGTCAGGTTAAGGGCAAAGTACACCGTTTAAAGCATGTGAATTTGGGATTGTGATAAACAAACTACAATAAAATTGTTAATAGGTACAGAAACCGGAGATTACATTAAGACCTATTCTAGATAAGTATAAATCTCCTTACTATACTATAGCTAAATGCTTGGTAATTGTATTGAAACCTCTACACGAACAGCTTGTAAAATATAGTGTTAATGATGTGTTTCAACTTGGTGATAAAATCAAAAATGCAAATACATTGGGGCTAAAGATGATATCATTGGATGTAGCATTGTTATTCACAAACGTCCCACTCATAGAGACTGTAGAATGTATAGGTGAGCAGCTGATTGAAACTACTGTCCATATTAGTGTCGTGAAAGCGTTATTACTCAAATGCACCATGAATGTGAATTTCAAGTTCAACGGTGAAATATATAGACAAACAGATGGTGTTGCAATGGGTTCACCACTGGGCTTTATACTAGCTGATATTTTTCTATCCAAACTGGAAAATGGTCCACTAAAAAAGATTATTTAAAACTTCACATTTTACTGTAGATACGTGGATGACACGTTCATCCTCTGTAAAGATAATACGTCGCCGCAAGAGGTTATTAGGCGATTTAATAAAGTGCATCCAGCCATTCAATTTACATCTGAAGAAGAGAGTGATGGTCGAATAGCGTTTTTGGATGTTCTCTTGACTAAGACAGCGGATGGATCGTTAAAAAGGAACTTGAATAGAAAAAGTACATGAACTGGACAGTATACGAATTTCCAGAGCTTTGTACCCCTACAGTACAAACGAAACTTGATCAAAACCTTTAGTTTATATATAAATAAATGGTTACGAAGGTGAAAATAGGCGAAATACAAACAATGAAGAAGAAATCCCTGTTCATGCGTCTGCAAATCAGAGGGGATGCAGTTAGTGAAATATTAACTCAGAGATTACGTAGGACAATACAAAAATCTTTTAACGCCGGAGAACTGCGATTAGTATTTTCTACGCGCTCAATGGTTACACCGGGGCTAAAAGGTGAATTACCTAGAATGACCACTTCAATATGTATTTATCAGTTTGACTGCTCCTTTGGAGCGAGTTATATTAGTCGAAGTTCTAGGAATTTACATGTTCGTGCTCGTGAACACCTTCCAGCTTGACTAAATAAAGGTTTGATGAAGAAGGTGAACAGCTCAATATTGGCCCATTTAGTACAAACCGGTCATAGTGCCAGTATAAACCAATCTTTTTCAATTATTTATAAAGTCAGCAGTTTTTTACCAAAACTGGTCAGACTGTGAAAGTCCTTCAAACGGCTGAAGCAATAGCCATCTGTATGAAGAAACTGGAGCTTTGCGTACAGAAGAAATATATTCAACCACTCCTCCTCTCCTGACCAACATCAATGCTAATTAATCAATCGTAATCTTAACTACTGAATGACCTAATTTGACTATGACCTTTTGTAGTCAACTGTAACTGTCTCTGTTATCTTTATTCATAAATCTTTGTATGATTATTATTCGTATTATTGGTTAAACATCATCATTAATCTCCCCTATACATGATTCATTCACTTTGCATTCATCCCTCCGTATTACTTATTTGATCAAATTGTATATAGTTAACATTCTATATGAGTCTCATTAACATTAACAATTTTATTGTAGTTTGTTTATCACAATCCTAAATTCACATGCTTTAAACAATGTACTATGCACTTAAAACTGGCTATTTTTCGGATTATTAATTTGGATATGAGATAATTATAGAACCTGAAGAGAATTTAACGAAATGAATATTCTTCGTTCAAATACTAGTTCTTTACGGGTTGAAACTATGACTCAATGGAAGCACTAGACGGCCATTTCGTCCTAGTATGGGACTCCTCAGCAGTGCGCATCCGTGATCCCGCTCTCCGCGAGATTTGAACCCATGACCCATCAGTCTCGCGTCAAGCGCTTAACCAACTAGACCACTGAACCGTCATCCAACGGTGTTAATGTCTAAATTCAACCAATCCACGAAGCTGCGCCGCTGTAAACCATTGTCTTTAGTGAGTTGATATCTCACAACAGACCTGGTTGAACTCCATTGGTAACGACTTCTCACTATAGCTCAAGGAGTGTCACCTGAATTTAGTCACTAGTCAGCAGGTGATTATTATCATTATTAGAATGGGTTTTGTGAAGATTTTTAGAAATTTCACTGGTTGAAATCATGAGTCAGATGACGACATTTTTTTATTTATACATAAGATTTAATAAAGAGTATTATGTTCGTTTGTTATTATCCATATCACATATTCTATGGGTACTATCTCTTCTTACATTACTGTGTATTATTTTCATATAGTTCCCAAACCTTCTTTTCAATATACAGCTGAAGAGTTTGATAAGAAAAGAGAACATTTCTTCGAATGCTATGTTCTTTTATTATTACGCAATCAGATTCAGTTGGGAGATCACGCCTGATGGAAAATATCCTGCATTCTGATGTTTACAGTATTGTGGAGACCAAAGGTCCTTAATACGAATACCATATGTATGATCGTGGATACGCACTGTTAAGTCGTTCCTGTGCATGCTCGTCATCTTGCTAGGTTTATCTATAATTAATAATTGAGTATCTATGCAAATAGCCTATGACAATTTGATATTTATCCGTCTAATTACCGTAGCTCATTTTTCTGATGATTCAAAAAGAACTGTGTTTAAAACGAAAAAATTCGATGACCTGATTGACCTGTATTCATTTTCCAACATGGTCAAAGTAATTTACGTATACTTTGTTAAATGAGCAAGTCAGCTGATAATACTCTTTTATGTTATTGATTGTGTTGAAGAGAGGACAGTAGAAATAATAGTAGTAAGTGGAGTAATGCTCTATAATTGACGAAATGGCTTTGATTATTACTTTAATATATTTACAGTAAACAAATGTCACTTAACAGAATGATAAATGATCACGTGCGAAATCGATAGGTCATGTGTTTAAATCTGGCGAGGTGGTATTGTGGATGCGAATTGCTGAAGAGTCGCACAACAGGACGAAACGGTCATCCAGTGTTTAAAAGTTTTTTTCTAGTAGTCTAAGTTCAGTTAAATCATGATCACAAGTTTAAAAACTTACCATGATAAATGTTTGGTCGTTTCATATACAGATTGATAATGACGTTAATCTACATTGTTTTAAGTATAAACTATACGATGGATACAAGAATAACAAACAAACAAAAAATCAGATCAAATTTCATTTCCTTCACAAAATGTGTATTGAAGAGTAGTAACATGCCTATTTACCTATTTTTTTTATTACTACAATGATATGAAGTCCTTGTGTTCAAACTTCTCAATGAAATCTCACATTCATAAATATGATCAAGAAATGTCAATGAAACAGATCCAACATACTTTTTATTCTACTCTTCTTAAGTATTCAACATTTTGAATGTAGAGTTAACTTTTGAATATATGAATATCTCACTAGTCAGAAAGAAGTCTCGAAAGATTCTACGAAGAGCTAGGTTAATTTGACCTTTTTACCTTCATAGAGGAGCATAGGACGACCACCAGCATTCTCCATACGAATCTGTCTTGCACAATTCATTCCATTTGTTATTCTGCCCTTCGAGTCATTGATGAATGTATAACAATGGATAACATTCATTATAATTCGTTCATTCTTTGTTTTAAAGGATGCGTTAATGAACCTGAATTCATGAGATTTCCATTCTATGACTAAATGTCGTGAGTCTTTGGACATAAAAATAAATTAGTTAAATATAAATCGATATGAACAATATTTCTAGAACAAATCCTATATCCATATATATAATCCTATGGTAGATAAGCCATAGATAATAAGTAAAGATGGATGATGGCTAGCAGCGCAATCCAGAACGCATATTCCATCTTATTTGTAACTCATCAGCTAGGTATACTTGCATTTCAGAGTTAATGTTCACCGTTCATTATAAACACTGTCATATTATCCACTTAGTTACTGAGTCCAGATCGTCACTAACCTGTGCATATATGAGACTATTCAATTTTAATCCTAAACATCAATCAAAATATTCAAACAAACAAGACAAAAATGAATGATACCATTGATAAGCCATTTGAATGTGAATGAACATGACAATACAAATAATTCTATAATGTCTCTATTTCTATTGTAGATGGAACCCCAAGTACAAAAGGGAATCCTTCTGAGTAAGTCAACGCAGTTTGTTTAAATATCACTTTAGTCTTTTTTTATTACTTTTCTTGCTGTTTCTAACAAGTGGCATCAAAAGTAAATTACTTTAAATTGTGTCTACTAAGTCGTGGATGTTAATTTAGTAGCGACACCTGATGTAGTGAACAAGAACACAAGTGTGGATAACCGAATGTATTTGAACACAATAAGACAGAAACTTCTAGTGAGACCTGAGAACCATACAGTAAATACTTCATTTACAAAATATCAATCAATCATCACCGACTTCATTGTTCTTTCGTTTCCACAGTAAACATTCTTTGTTCTCATTCTGTTTTCTTTGATCTTCTTAACCTTCTGTTATAAGTTGTGACCGTCGATTAGAGAGCCATGACTTATCGATCGGATCGGAGATGCGTAAAAAACGTGCGAGCAGTCTAGATACTTGATTGACCCTGCTTTCCACCTAGCCCAGCCAGTTAAGTCCAAAACACCAATATCAGCCTTTGTGATATGAATAGTTATATATTTCAAACACACTGGGTTTATATACCACAACGTACCATAAAATAGAAAATACACATTAGTACAATATTTGGCTTACAGGAAAATCACACATGAAATAAATATTGACCAATAGGAAAATGATGCCATTTCAAGTCCAAAGGATAGTATTAGACTTAATAGAATAATTTTTTGGATATTTTTTTGAATATCCCAACACCTTCTACAACCAGACATTTCATTTTCGAATAACGATACATACTACTTATATCTATTGAAAGACAGCTGACGAGTAATATAAAACGATTGTCAAAAATAAGATATCTAACATCAGAGGAAGTACGGGAACAATGAAATCTGAAACGATTGACTAATAATTGAATAAAGAATAGTCAAGTTTTGAGACAATAGATTGACATTTCACAAATGAACTATTCTCTATGTGGTTCTCAGATTTCACTGAGATGTTTTGAAACTTTGTGTTGAAATACATTCGATCGTCTCCACTTGTATTCTCGTTCACTACATTTGGTGTCGCTATCAACCAACAGGCAGAAAGTGTGCTGTTCTGCGGACACCGATGCAGGCCTGGAACTGATATGCTAGTTGGTACGCTGTGTGCTACTTATATCGACATAAGTAGGATGTAAGATTAGTGAGGGATAGAATTTCTGAAAGTAGAAGGAAGTGAAGATCTAGCAAGAAGGAAAGAACGGAAATAGAAAGTAATCGGAAATGAAAATGCAGGAATAATGAAGTCTGTAGCAATTAATGGTCGTTATGCAAATTAAGTATTAGAGTTTAGGTTTTCTATTACATCAAGTAGCTCTTTCATTTTATGCTTAATATATTCGATTATTTTCACCTGTATTCTATATCATTACATGACTGAATCAACTGATTTTATACTTATCCACAATAATACCGATTTACTAATGATTTGACCAATATACAAATCAACTCTTGTCTAGAAATTTCATTCATAATCTCATATGAATTTGATTGCTTTGTAGGAATGCGACGGATGGTAGCGGTCGTAAGTTCAAACTAGTTCTTTAATGGAATTTATAAATGATAAATATTTCAATTATAACTTATATCATTGAAATAATGAATCTGTTACAGTTACATTTTGATTGGCAGACTTGGAAGTACTAAACGGTCATTTCGTTTTAGTATTGATCACCTCATAAGAGAACTCTTTACCATTAGAATTTTAATGAATTCACGACAGTGAGCGATTGTTTTTCATTGTCTTCAGTAGGTAGCTCCTCCATACCCCATAGGCTTGAACTTCATTGTTCATGGTTTTTCCCTAAAACTCCAGTAATTTTCTTTTAGAGATACCCAACAATCGTAGTTTGTATATGTAACCTTTCAAAATTAATTGATTATTCGATATTATTTCTCTTAATAGCAAGTGACATGGATCCTTCTACGAATCCACCTGAGTAAGTTGAATGAATTTTAAAGAAAACAGTTGTTTCTTTTTCTATTAACCAATTATTAATGTTTATTTGGCTGGCATGTTTACAGGTTAAGCGTTTGCTTGTGCGATCGAAGGTCCTGAGTTCGAATCCTTTTAAACAGTGAAGATCAATCTTGTTAAGCATAATTATCTCAATGTAGCACAATGGGACCATTTGTAAACATTAATTACATATTTTCATCGTGTATATATATGTTTGCGTGTACTTAGGTCATATGTCACCACATAGTTCTGATAATATTCATTTTCTTATTACACTATCTAAATTTATCAAATGGGACTAATTCCTACGTGTTATCAACATAGCGCTTAATATGGTCAGATTGTCATGATTTGATTTGACTCAACAACAATGATTTTGCAATTCATAGTTACTCAATTAGCTGATTCATAGGAAAGTGTCCGTATGTAAGAAAATAAACAAATTTTGCATCATTATACAGTATAATTGTCATCTAAGCTTCTTTGAACCGGGAACATGAATTCTGACAATATGAGATAATCTCATTATCACAGTTAACAATCTTGACTACATTGAATTGATTAAGTCATGGTTGACTTGTTGACAAATGGCAAGATTCTTATTTGATCACTTTTTTAATACAACAAACATACATATATACTTGATGAAGATCAACTAAACAAGGGTGAATGAAACTTTTACCACTATTCTTTATTTGGTTGTTTTCTATGAACAGTGACAAAAAGAATAGATCAGATGGTAGTATGCTTAATTTTCAAAATTTTCAATTTTCTAATATCCTTGGTATTGTTTGCTTATATCATCCCATTGTTGTTTAGGACTGCGATTGACCAATCTCTTCTTGGCATATCTACAACCTGTGAGAGCTGCCTCGACACAAACATTCTAAGCGAAGATGAATAGGATCCAAGACGCTGGTTCCGACCTATCCGAAACTCTTCAGCTCGATATATCAGCATTTCAAAATTGATGTTCACAGTGGGACTTGGACCTAGTACTGTTTGCTTCAAACGCCATCGCATTATCCACTTAGCTACTGAATCCTCATAGTCGACTGCTAGTTTACTTTTATCTTTCCACAATTATATACGGCTGCAATTGTCTCAGAGTGAACATCAACTCTGAGATGTAGGTATTCCCAGCTGACGAGTCGCAAATGGAACGAAACGCGCGTCCTGTATTCCACTGCCAGTCACTATCCATACTCTTTAATACCCTGTTGATACAACGCTTCATACGATGATTACATTGATTATGAAATGGGTTTTTGCATACTTTGAATGAAATGGTTATTACTTAGTAATAAGTATCAGTTATAGTAATCATAAATTGACTTAAATATATATGGCAGATTCGAAGCCATATTCTACCAATACTCAGATATATTATCAAAATGGGGTCTATGGAGATTGTATCAATTTTAATAGTTGAATTCAAGAGTCTATGTAAATTAAACCACCATTGAATACCTGAAATCACTGGACGACCGTTTCGTCCTAGTATTGGATTCCTCAGCGATTTGATATTTACAATTACTTTGATAAAAACATGTTTACAGCACTAAAACAATGAATATCGTACCACATATTGACATAGAATATCTGAAATGTGACTAGTATTGAGAATGAGAATCTCTAATTTGTTCTATTAGGGTATAGTTAGTTGAATCTATCTGAACCTGAGTTAATGTTCACTACAAAATTCGAACCTTATTAATAGGAGTGCAAAATGTAACTTTATTTTTGATCTTTTCATAAATATTATTATTTACTTATTCATATATGATTTGCCTCTCCAGATGGAGAAAAAAAGTTATCAGAATCCCCAGTCCAGTAAGTAAACAGTAATTGAATGTGTTCAGCTTATAATCAGTCATCTATCATGAATAGTCTTTGTATACATCATTTACTAAAATAAATAGTTTGTTTATTCAATGTGAACAATTCAAATGTATATGTGTATTGAACGAGAACACAAGTGAAAATAACCAAATGTATTTGTATACTTATCAGAATGGGTTTTGTTAAAATTTTTAGAAATTTCACTGGTTGAAATCATGAGTCATTTTAAGTTAGACCACCATGGAAAACCTGAAAGCACTGGATGGTCATTTCGTCCTGTTATGGGACTCCTCAGAAGTGCACATCCACGATCGCGCATCCCGCGGGATTCGAACCCAGGACCCACTGGTTAGACATCAACACCTTTGGATGCCGGCTCAGTGGCCTAATGGTTAAGTGCTTGCGCGCGAAACCAGTAGGTCCTGGGTTTGAATCTCGCAAGGGGCGAGGTCGTGGATGCGCACCGTTGAGGAGTACCACAATAGGATGAAACGGCCGTCCAGTGCTTCCAGGTTTTCCATGGTAGTCTAGCTTCAATTGACTCATGATTTCAACCAGTGAAAGTATTTGTATACGAAATTATAGAACATCTTAGTAAAATCATAAAGTTAAAACATCATTTGCAAAATAGTCATCAATCTTCTCAGACATCACTGTTCCTTTGTTCGCACACAAATCATTATTTGTTCTCATCCTCTTTTCTTCAGTTTTTCTTAACTTTCTGTCTCCAGACATTTCATTTTCGATTTATGATACTTACTACTAACATCTGTCGATATCAGTAGTACACACCATATATATATAGTTTTGTGTAAGAAAGCAAATAAACGAATACTAACTCATATTTGTCTACTATTCGAATGTGTTTCATGCTATTACTGTGTATTTCACTTTTTTTCCAGAGAAACTGATCCACCTACAAGTTAGTTCAACCCTTTCAATAAAAATATAATGAAACATATCTAACTCATCTATCATTCATTTTCAAGGTCATATTTGGTACCACATTTAAATGGTCACACCGTGACAATCTCTCAGTCTCTGAGATGATGAATTTTTGAATATCAATTTTATTTAATGGAATAATTTGATCTGATGTGAATCAATTATAGTTAGGTTTCAAGCAAAATAAATTATTTCATATCATATATGTAATTTCTAACTTAAAACTTCACTCTGTCATGTTCAGAGCTAGATGGAATGAGTTTTCGAGCATCTATCAGTGCGGTAGATGCTGCTGAGATCAAGTGCTTCTCTCTAATCTTATGGTTAACCTTATTAGTAGAAATCGCTGCTGTTTCCATAGCTTCTCGGATATCATTCCATGCTACCTCGAGGTGGGCATCACTTGTATGGCTGCCTAACTTTTTCTAGTTGTTCCTGAAATGTATGCTTAACTTGGCTATCATTAGGTAAGACTCTAAGAGGTTTCCTTGTAGCGTCTTTTCTAAGTCCAGTGAGACGCAGACAAATACGCCCTCGCACTAGAGCATGATCTGAATCTAAGCATGTGCACCAGAACGAGCGACAGTCTTCTATCGGGCCCTTCCATCGGTGGATGATAGCGATGTGATTTATTTGGGTGCAACGTCAGGACGAATTCCGGGATCGTCATGTCAAAAGATGCGTTTCTTTGTGCTTAAAGTTGGTGTGAGCTTCTGAAAATGTGAGGACGGTCAATGAGTGAATTGGAGGAAGCTCTAAGAAGGTCAGAAAGAGCCGAAGACATTCCAATCAATCATTTATTTTGGAAGAAACTCTATTGAAAGAGTGCTAATAACTTTCTGTATGTGGATTAAAAGACTATAATGATGATTTCGTTTTTTACTAGAAACTATGAATACCCGACAGTTTTATGTCATAAATGACACTGTTTTTAGAATAGCATTTTTTCACTAGTTTTCTGTCTTCTAGTTTGTGACTTAAAGGGTTCGAGCGTTCGAGCGCTAAAATTGTACGCGGTATAATAAGAATCTAAGTTTTAGATATAACATAAAGAATGACTTTAGTACAAATATTCAAATAGTAAAATGTAATTGTACAATATCGAATTTCATTATCCTATTTTCACGTAATATCGAGTAATGATGAATGCATATGTGTTCAATCAACAGACTAGAATAAACAAGTCATCAACTGTTTTGACTATTTTGAATGTGTGCTCTATAGAGACTATGAATACAAAATGATAATCTTACTGAGGTTGTATCTTCTCAATTCTGCAGCAAACTGAAAGACTCGCCTGGTCTCGCACATTGTACGAGCACTTCACGTACCTAAATAAATGATTGCTCTGGTTGTCAGAAGGGGCACCATTCTCGTGACTTCCGAAGGAACTCTGCTTTCATCACGAGGCGTCACGACTCTTCTAAATGAAGACCGTCTGACTCCCAGAGCAGAGTTTAAATGGTTTGAATAATTTTTTTCTGGTTGGTGTTTTCTTAGCGAGTTAGTTTTCTACGGGTTGGGGTGGCTAATTTCATGCCCAACCCTCCACCTTAATCCGGCCTTGGGACCGGCAGGAGCCCCCGGATGGACTCCAGGCGGAGTTAGAAATGATAAAAAATGATAATCTACGACATTACAAAAGATTTCAAACATCTCGATTTCTATTAGTATGAGGTTGTGGAGATTGTCGAGTTTTTATTGAGATCACGAATGGATCAATGTTAGACTACCATTAAAAACTTTGAAACACTGGAAGGTCGTTTCGTTCTATTAAGGGATTCCTGATCAGTGCGCATCCATGATTCCACACGCGTTATTTAAACACTGTACCTTTAGTGTTACATGAGAACGCCTAATATGCAGACCACTGAGCTATCCGGTACCGATTGTTGTTAATGTCTAACTTCAATCAATCCACAATGTTTTGCGAGAATCTTCCATTTTGGTTTCTTTTAATTTTGTGCATCATTGTTTTTCAGTCATTTGCTATTCTCTTTACAACATTATTTATTGAACGAAATAATAAATCTGATTTCAATTAGTCCGTTAAATTCAATTGTACAAAATTCTGTTGTCATAATCAGTAGAGCCAATTAATGAAAAATCCTGAATGAATTAGACTGTACTGAAAATGTTACTTTAGTCTAACTAAAATCATATCAAACTGACTAATTCTCAAAATTGTAGATAAAACTGAGTTCTACTTTGTATTCATGGGAAAATATTCATCAATAGTGAAGAAGACATTTGTCTTATTGATTATTTATTTATTTCAACACATAGATAATGGTACAAAGAGGCACCAAATACATATGCGCCACACAAATCTCATTCGATATTTGTGAAGACTGTGATACTACCCGGGTGCCCAAACCGAAGCAGGTGGTTTTCTTAGGGGGCCACACCCCGAGCCTTCAACCTGAAGGTCTGATCCACAAGACAGTGGAGCATCGTAAGGAGATGCAGTCTCATGGAGGCCGGTGACCCACAATTGGTTCATACGCCATTTGTTCCCGCAGGATACTGGAGCCCATGTGCACTATTGGTTTGGAATCCGGTTAAAGCGCCAGACATTAGGTTTTCGTCCTCTCATTTTCGTAAACAACACCCCCGCCACGAGAAGGCAGTGAGTAGGACTTCCCTGGCAGAGGCTATATACGTGTGGCCGTGTGAGAGTATTTCGAGAGGGAGAGCGAACTCTCCCAACTCTCGGCCGTACCAGGGCATTTGGGGGCTGAGCCAATTAATGTCTTATTGATTACTAAATTTATAAACACAAATTTCTTGATGAAACAATACACAACCCTTCAATTCAAGTCCTCTTATCTCATTCCTGAGTATCGTATTCCATGGATTTAAAAAAGAATAGAAATTTAAGATACTTTTACGACGTGTGCTACTTATATCGATATAAGTAGTTTATAATGTTGGTTAGGAATAGAATGTCTGGCAGCAGACGGTCAAGAAGATCGTTAAAGAAATAACACAAAGGAATTAATATAGAAATACAGGAACAATGAAATCTGAGACTATTGACTGTTATTTTGCACATTAAGTATTTACTGTGTGATTTTTCAGATTTTACTAAAAGATTCTGTTGAAGTACATTTCATTAATCACAATCGTTCACTTCACTCGTTCATTTCATTTTTTCTTTCTTTAAACTTCATAACCTTTTGCTACCAGACATTTTACTTCCGACTGATGATACATAGTACTTATATCCATCAACATCAGTAGCACACACCACATTATTACTGATACTTCTTTTCGACTGCTGATATATATTTTTCTAGGATTTTGAAAATTCGTCTATAAACGATGTTGATTGTTCTACAATAGGAACTGAAGTAAATGAATTAAGAAAAGTATTTCATATTTTCAGTAGTATATCGTCTAATAAATATTTAGTAGAAGCAATTTCCTTCGCTTTCATAACATGAACATATCAAACATGTTGAGATGATAGAGAACATTTGTAACTCAGGTGAATGATTTTGATGGAGTTTGTCCATAATTATGGACAAACATAGAACCATAAATCAAACCAGTTGAAGATAAAACCAAAATAAAGATGTAAACAATGACAGATTTAAGATCAGCAAGAACCAATCAACATCGAGGACTATATGACAAGTTGTGAAACATATATGGAGAAAATCAAACGCTTCAATTCTATCTGAAGTTTGTGGTGATAATGTCGTTCAGAAGAACTATCAAAGTTCCATAATTAAACTATTCAGCTCAGAGAACAAAACTCCAATAATATCTCAAATTTGTAACGTTTTTTGAAATCCCTTTATTTATTTTTATTACAGCTAAATTTAAACCAGTTGAACAGCCTACCTCGTGAGTATAAAGTCAACCACATTTATCCAAAGATTTATTTTTAACAGTAAAAATTACGGATTAATGTGAATTTAACTATAATTCGATTTTCACATTTGATTTCACGAGTCGATCTTAGCTAGACTTCCAATAAAGCCTTGGATGACCTATTCATCCCAGAGTGGAACTCCTCATCCCGCCCCGCGAGAGTCGAACCTAGAATCTTCGATCTCGCTCGTAAGCGCCTAACCTCCAGAACACTTAGCTGGCCGGCAACCAGAGAAGTTGATGTCTAATTTCAACCAACCCACCAAATCGCTCCACCATCCATCATTGTCTTTAGTGAGTTACTATCTCACAACAGATCCGGTTGAACTCCACTGGTCATGACTTTTCACTGAAACTTCAGGAAATACCTATTGAATCCAGTCACTAGTAACCTTATGATGATAATTATCAGAAGAAGGATTTTGTGTTGAGTTCATGAGTAAGTCAAATCTAGATCATCATGGAAAACCTGGAAGTACTGTATGGTCGTTTCGTTCTAGTATGGGATTCTTCAGCAGTGCGCATCCACGATCCCGCTCGCGGGATTCAAACTCAACTAATAAATTATTACGAGGTCCAAAAAGCCACTTTTTTGATGAAAAGAATTCTGATTTCTTCTCCAAAGTATTCAGTTTTTACATTTTAACATCATTATTTCAGGGTGCAACCAGCTTGGAAGTACGTTATACATAATTAAGAAAAAAGTTATGTATGACTTCATTTTTATGTATATATGATTCTTATAAATGGGTTCTAAGAAAAAAGATCACTTGTATGTACCATAACGAATTTTTCTTTTAGATACAGTGTTATTTGGTGTTCATATATTTACCCATCAACACTGTGCGATATGGATCAGAATCGATCACAGTTGCGTCGGTGTATACATTCTATGTCTTGCCTTAAACTACGGGATCAAAGTTGATTCATATCTTTCTTTCTATGCACTAATTCTTTAGTCCTGTACTATATCCTTATAGGAAATCTTCATGAATTTAGTGTTGTGTTAATGAGGTGTGGCAACTTGGATTGATGTCTATATGAACCTGGTTTTATGTTGTAGCTGACTGACTGATATTTACCCATGTTTTAAAATCTTTAGTAAAAGACATTTTCCATAGGATTTAAATGACCATTACTCCATCAATTCAAATACGAAATTCTTCAGTACAATATTCAAGAATATTCCTAACCTACGTTATATTTGTTATATCCTACTGCTTTGTGCCCTATTTATGTATAACATAATGATACCGCCAATTAGAGAACTGTAATTTATCAACCAGACTAATGACGCATAAAACATGCACGAGCAGTTTAGAGTCTTATTGGTTCTGCTTCCCGCCTAGCCTTGCCTGTTAAGTCCAGAACACCATTCTCAGCTTCTACGTTATAAATTATTTATTTCAAACATACAGGGTTTATATAACGACCAGACAGACCACACCTTACCATAAAAGAAGAAACAACATTTATACAAGATGTAGTCAGACGTGGCTATGATTGTGGGAGGTAGTGATTAATAAACAGGGTATAATTCAAGAATGATAAATTGCATAATAATAGTTCATAGGCCAAACTAAAGCTTATGATAAGAGGAACAAAAATATGGATAGTTTAGTCAGTTAACAATTATACAATAAAAATATATTTAGATTAGATGGTGGTTGGAGGTAGTCAACAAGAAACCCTGCACCCGGGTTTCGTGCTTCTTGGCACTCGTCAACAAGGACTTGACACACAATGATCACATGATCACCCAGTGATCAATCAATTGTCATTACATCTCAGTCCTACAGGAGGTTGGTCGCGGCCCGGATAGCTCATTGGTAACGTCTCTGACTGTGAAGTTGGGTGACATGAGACCGAATCCGCTAGAGAGCACCAGTTTCCCCACGATTACAGGTACACCTTGCTGATGAGCGCCAAGTAGCACGAAACCCGGGTTCAGGGTTTCCTGTTGGCTACCTTCAACCACCATCTAACCTCAATATATAGTGCACGCAGTGTCGAGTCACCTAGACTGGTGGCCACATTGCAAAATGGTCGATAGTATTCGGTCTGCACTAAATAAGGACTTGACACACATGACAATGATCACCACCAGTAATCAATCAATTGTGAATAAAAATATATGTACAGTATTAGTTCAGAAATAGATTCTGACAGCTATCGTTTATTATTTTCATCGAGATATAACATAATTATCTGGTGTTCATTGTTGAGAACTGAACGTGTTCTATGTGCCATCTATGCAGAAGTAAAAATAAAAGAGTTCTGTGAAACATTTTTATATCTTCAACTTGAAAATTACTAGTAAAGAATAGGTTCATAAGCTCAATATTATGATATTCATTATGAAATATTCAACATTATTTGCACAAAAGAAAGTTTTAAAGAGTTGTATCGTTACATCATAAGTGTACAAAATAAAATAGGTGTAAATATGACTGTGGTATGTACTACTGATATTGACAGATATAAGTAGTACGTATCACTAGTCGAAAGTGGAATGTTTGGAGGCAGAAGATTAAGAAGATCGAAGAGAAGAGGAAGAGGACAAAGTGTGATTGATGTGGAAATGAAGGAACAACAAAGTTTGAGACAATTGATAGATAATTCAAACATGAAGTATTTACTGTATGATTCTCAGATTTTATTAAGAGATTCTGTAATTGTGTGGTAAATACATTTCGTTGTCTCCTCTGGTATCCTCGTTCACTGCATAGATATCAATGCCAACGTTGGACATGATAGATCTAATTAAATTGAGGATTGAGTAGGATGTTATTAGTAAATATATCATTTGTGATTTTTCGATAAGCAGAAAATTGCATTTCTGACGTTTCGTGTATTAGTGTAAGCCGCTTCTTCAAAGTGAATAAATTGCCGAATTAAATTAACACATGTTTAAATATTACGAAAGATTTTTTCCTTTGTTCTAATTACTTCGATAATTTATTCATTTTGAAGAAGAGGCTGATATTAAGTCACGAAACGTCATAAATGCAATATTTCTACTTATTGGGATATAACAAAATAATATATTTATAAGCAAATATGGATAGTGACTAGCAGTGGAATCCTAGGACGCATTTTTCATCCCATCCGGGACACGTCAGCTGGATGTATCAGCATCTCACGATTGATGTTCACATTGTGACTCAAACTCAGTATTGTTCTCTTCAAATGCCATCACATTATCAACTTAGTTACTGATTTCCGATATTACTTCAAAATGTATATTGCTTTTTATTCATGCTCATGACCGGAGTTCATATAAAATTGTTAAGCAACGCCAAGCACCTAATACTACAGATTTTTTTAATAGTAAATTGTTAACAGTTCTCACATAACTAGCCAACACAAACTGACGTACTTACTTACTTACGCCTGTAACTCCTTATGTAGTAGCATATGCCACCCACCAGGAATCTCCATCGAACTCTGTTCTAAATGATCTTTTCCGGTTGTTCCCAGTTGCTTAACCATATCGTCGAGTTTAAGGCGATTGACTACTGAAGACAATGGAAAATGGTTATGCACCAATTGAAGTTGGACGTCAATACCACTGGGTCCCAACTCAGTAGTCTCTAAGCTAAGTATTCACTCTCGAGACCAAAAGCTTTAGGTTCAACTCATGTGTGCAGGGTCGTAAATACACACTGCTGAGGAACATCATACTAGAATATAACAGCCATTTAGTGATTTCAGATATCTTACGTAGATCGGTTCATGTTTCTAATTCAATCTTATTGATTTGATTTTATTACTTTAAGCTTATTCTAAAGTGAAATTTCGATATTTTCAAATAACTCAGTCTATGATTTTTGTTTCTGTTTTGATATTGTGATACAACGTTTTGTCAAACATAACATTTCAGTATTTCTTTCTTTAATTATTACTTGTTAAAGATCTGCTTTTTCATGGATTTGGTAAGTTTTAGATCAAAATTGTTAACAATCCATAGTGTTTTATTCAAACCCATTAGTAGCACTCACTACATGGAAATATTTTTGTTTTGAACCCATGAATTTCCAGTTATAGAACTTGAACCAGATGATTCAATGGTATCAAAATAACATGTGATTTTATTTAAAAAACGACGTTTTGTGTTTGTTTAAAAAGGTTTTTACTTAAAATACTTTGGTAAGTCAATACTACTATGGCATATGTTAATTACAATGACAAGTATAAGTAGTATGTAACACAAATCGGAAGTAAAATGTATACCCGAGGAAGATTGAGGGGATTCAACTGAAGAAAACAGAAAGCAATTGTGATAACAACGGAATTAAGGTAATTATGGAGCATATAAAAAACAACTAATGGAAGATATGCAAATGAAGTATTTTAGTATGGTTTTCATATTTTACGAAATCATTCTGTAATTTTACCACCCGGCCACCCTGTCATGACATCTTGTCACTCTTCTACATCACTACTACTAACATAAAGGCCCACTTGCACCAAAACACTGATTATGGTCACGAACTGAAACTATAAACACTTATTTTGTCTTATTTCTAAGAACTAATTTATTATTAGTCATAAAGAATAGAATGGATAGCACGAAATATCAAACGTTTTCAAGTCATATCTGAGATACTTTCATTAAATATGATGTATGCAGCACGTATATGTTATGAAATGAAGCCATTTAACAACTAACGACCACTTAAGTAGTTGTAATGACGTTACACTGTTTACTTAATTAGTGTGCGTTAGTTGTCATGCGTTTTTGGATTTTATCGAAAAAGATCATTGTTTTAACTTAGTTCTATCAATGTTTCTTTTGGACTGTGTAGCAAACTTATAAATGCTTTGTAAGTTACTAAGCTACTAAGCAGTTTTTTATGCATTTGATTTGTAAACGTTCACATTATTCTGTTACAAACATTATCGACTGGATCATGATCAGTCTTGTTTGAAATATGAGTTTTCTGTGTAGATTGCTTGAATGAACCCCATTTTTTCTCAATAAACTTTAGTTGAATATTATCAAATAGTTTTATCTGTATCTCGAATTCGATATTTACGTCGTGACTCGAATCCTGAAACTAACTTAAGATGCTATGTCGAAACAAACCGCACTCAGTGGACATATGTCGAGTAAGACTGATGAAAATCAACAACGCGATAATTCAACTAATAATTGAATTGAATTCACACAACTTGCAAAAACCAGTGACTATCTAGACGCAGTACCTGTGTGTTTGCTTGAAAGGATATTACTGGACTGACCATTCCTTCATTCGCTTATATGTTCATCTGTAATCACCAGTCTAAAACCTATATTTTAAATATAACTATTATTACTCTTATTTAATATTATATGTTTGGTACAATATAGAATTCTCGACACAGAGTATTTCAACAAGTTTCTTTTCTTATGTCTTGATCGATCCTGATGATAAATACTGGATGATCGACAGTTAAAAGCTAGCAGTTCGGTCAATCAACATCCGATTATTGTTGTTTTATTTTCGCTGCATATTACCAACAGCCACAATATTTGACTGGATTGTATTTTAACTTGTACAGCGAAAGGACGTAACGTTTTCATAAGCGCGCCTGAACAAGTTATGCAAACGATAGAAAAGTCGAGTTATTAAAACAAATAAAGAAACAGATAACTTGTTGAAATATCTGGATGAAACTCATTGTAAATTTATTAATAGAAATAAATGGTATAGTTTGAAGCATAAGGCTAGATTATTATACATAACACTGCACAATTATGGTCTACTATGTTATTAGTACAGCTCTAATAATAGACCTAATCCTAAAACTGTAGACTCGTCACGATATAACTGCCTGATTTATAATATCTTACGTGGAAGTCATACCATCGTATACATTCATCGAAACAATTATCATCGTCTTTTTTAACAAGTGATACAGCAAAACAACAGATATTGAGTAAAAATGTGGTTACAAATAAAGTATGAAAAATTTGAGAAAAAATGTGGTTTTTATTTTTGTTGTTACAAAAATCACTGAATATATGTCACCATAACTGTATCGTAACAATTACCAATACATGATGGAGAACAAGCTTAGGCCAGAGAAAAAACAATATATATAATATGAATAAAAGATAAAAAGTAACACTCTGCAGGGACCACGCTCGCAGGACCGAGCCATGCTATTCGATCAACTCTAGTCAATTCAAATCCTCGTTCCCACCTTTCTCATCGTTAGTTATTTCTCCACGTTAAATAATGAATATCTATATTCCGAGTAGTCTCGTGTTCAGCTTTGAAGATTGTGTGGTTATGGTCCAATGCCACTAAAAATCTGTAAGCTTCTAACTCGCTTGAAAAGAAGTCATAAAGAATGGTGTGATATTGTCCGGTGAAGCAATTGATACTTGCCTTTGGCCAGAATAATGCACATTGTTAATAATTGCGTATTATCGATCTGCAGGAAAGATTGTATCACCTAAAAAGTAAATATGTACGGAATGAATGTTTCCGCTAACTAACGTAATCAGAAGCACTGTTGTAATTCTGTGATCACTAAACAACGCATTTCCTTCGTCTGATCTTCTATAGACAAATAAACACTGCACCCTACCACAGATTAAAAACCATATTTCATATTCAGCATACTGTTTAAGAAATTGATTGTCACATTCTTAATTCTAATCAAATCGCGATATTTCATTACAGTTCGTAAAATGTGTCGTAGCATAAGTTCACCCTACCTGTATTTCGTTCCAATCAAGACTTCAGGATAAGTCTACATGCTAGGTTGATTTTGCTTTACAATACTTTCTATACTTCGTTGTGTTATTTGATAACGAATCTAATATCAAATAATCTCTTAAATTCACCCATCTGAATTCAAGATAATTAATTTGTTTGACTTTGATTTTACACATTGGCACAATATCGTTTATAATCTACAATGACCAATATTCGTTTACATTTTGTTGTGTCTGTTTTTTACTAACAGTGGACTGTCTTTTAAATGATCAAATAATCACGTTGACAAAGATGTCCCATTTAGTAAATCAATAACATCTATTTCATAATTTTATAATGAACTAAAATATTGTAATTTTATCATAGATATTACATATTACTTATTATTAACGAGAAAATAAATCAATTCTGAGCGAATTATGCTTCATATTCAATTTGTGAATTAAAGTTTATTATTATTATAGTAAACTCATTTAACTCATGAATCTGTAGAGGCTTGATTCTTCTATATCTGACTTCAGTAAATAATATACCGTTAATTCAGTAGTTACGCAGGCCGAATATCCCAGTAGTATCATGAACTTAGTCGAGATTATTAAAAAACCGAAACACCAGTTGTGGAGACGGTATATTGACATTAATTGATAAATACACAAGCACATAGGGAATAGAGAATGTGTGAGTGTTAAAAAATCCATTTATGTGCTTGCGAATGTGAGTGGATCGTGAGCAAATTATTGATTGACTGTGTTTGCGACCAATGGGAAAATAGACAACGATTGACGTACATATATTCTTTCAACCATAGTCACATATCATTTTGCATAGTAAGCCAATCGTGTAGATTACTTCAAGTAGTCAAAAAACATTCTATATGCTTACTTTGAATACATGTATTATGCATAGTCCAGAATAAATGTGAGATTGTGAAGGTTGTTAAATTTTTTATTGAGATCATGAGTCGATCGATGTTAGACAGTTATTGAGAATCTGGAAGCACGGAAGGGTCGTTTTGTTCTAGCATGGGACGACTCACGAGTATAAAATCAAATTCGATTCCATGACCCTCGGTCTCGTGCACGAATACCCAACCTCAGGACCACTATGACGTCATCTAACTGTGTTAATTTCTAACCTCAACCAATCCACGAAATCGCTCGACCGTCTTTCATCGTACTAAGGTAGATACCCGTCCCTATCTAACAAGGATTAGCTCCACTGGTAACGACCTCTCACTAGAATTCTGAGAGTTCCCTCAGGAAGCTAGACAACAAAGGGCACGTGGAAGTTGTCAGTGTGTTTAGTAGATTGTTAAGTTTTTGACTGAGATCATGAAATGGCTATCTAGTGCTTGCAGGTTTTTAGTGGTTGTATGACATTCATCGACTGATAATCACCATCCAAAAAGGTTTATTGGAAGTTCGTATACCTATAAAAATGAACGAATAAATAGTGTTTAAACTAAGATTTACAGTATCGTCAACTAAAACGGAATTTTAAAAATATCCAAACTTAAACAATACACTTGGATCGATTGGTGTTAGACATTAATACTGTTGGATGCCAGCTCAGCGGTATAGAGGCTAAGCGTTTGCACGGGGACAGAAATTTCTAGGTTCCAGTCTCGTTTGACGGGTCGTGTACGCACAATTTTGAGTCTAATACTAGAACAAAATTACCGTCCAACGCTTCCAGGTTCTCAATGATGGTGTAACTTACATCGACTCATCTATTAATATTCATAATTATTTAAAACATCATAGAAAATTATATTTATTCTTGTGACTCAAAGGTCGGTGAAAGTCGAGAGCTAAGAAACTTCAAGAGAAAATGATGTTTTGTGTGAATAAGTTTATTCAGAAAGCTCTAAGGTCTATTACCTCTTCTTTGTTAAGTAAGTGGTAGTACACAAAACTTTGAAGATTAATTTGTTCTGACTTTGTTACAAGTAGGTGAAAGAATGCTGAAATTATTAAAAACGTATTCTATAACTAACTTGTTTACGGTCGGACGTACTCCAGAAAGCAACGGTGGGCTTGCTAGGATGTTTTTCCTCCGAATAACCTGTTGAGCTTATGAATATACACAGGAGCGACCGAACTAGATGGTTTATCTCTGATTTGTACCGGCAGTTAACTCATAGCGCTAGGACTAAAAATGTCTAGTTACATTATCCTTATTGGTTTAGAGTTAGATACCCATATAATTTCATTTTGTTGGATCGTTCAATGGTATATAAAACTGGTTTCCGTCTATCGATTTCGGTTGATTAACGATACTGAACGCATGATGTTTATGATCGAACATTGGATCATCGGTGTCAACCCTTCAATGAAAGGATTTCGAAAGACAAAACTATTGATCAACAGAGAAGCTGTTTTGCAGAACAAAGCTGAACAATGTAAATTTATGGTAAAAAAGCAAACAATATTACAAATCACTTAGAATATAAGCGAGAGGATAATCTAAGTTCTGTAGAATGCTCAGATATCATTTCAATAAATACATGAATAATTATCCAGTGTAATACTTTGTTGAGTGTCATGTTTCTAAGTAAACTATCAGATCCTCCCATGCATTTCATGCAATGATTATATCCAGGACATACATCTCATCGATTTTCCAATTGATTCATGATAAGACAAACCCAGATATGTTGACTTATATGACATTCCTCAATACCACCTACTTCTTAAGATTGTAGTGGCTGGTCCTATATCAAGCCCATATGAGTTAATCAAGCCTCTGGACAGACTAATATATTCATTCTTCTTAAATCACATTTTGACCTTATCACTTATTCGCTTTTCAACCTTGACTGCTTTTATGTAAAAGTATATATGTGCATTTTTTGTCATGCTCATCACATGCATGCAACTTATTTTTGTCTGACCATAGATATTGAGTAATGCTTGATTGAATTGAGTTAGTTCACATGCCTTCTGCGACTCGTTTCTCTTCGCTCTCTCCTATTCGCTTTTTTCACTCCGTCACTCTGATTGTCTCTACCGCTTGATTATGTTGAGCTGACTAAAATGTGTTGTCCACCGCATTTTATTTCGTTTTGCTTTGCTTCCCGATCAACGAATGTACGAAATATGAGTTTTAAAGATTCATTTTCGTATCTGACTCAATTAGTTCCGTTATTCAACAACGCGATTTAAGTCGATGACTATAAATGAGGATTGGCAGCACGTATATTTTGATAGCAATTATTCTATAGCAAACATTCATCCGATTTAACTGGGATCAGATGTTACAGGGTCACTAAAAGATATTAAGGTATACTGTTTGAGTGTAGTAGTAAGAAAAAGTACCACATTCTTCACATTAGTCACACCTGTTACCCCTCGTTGAAGAATATAGGTTGGTAACAGCATACTTCCTATCACGTCATGCTTATATAAAACTGAAATCAGTGCATATATGTAGGTGAAATAATAATAATATAATATATTTCTGCATGTGCAGGTACACACCGTTTTCACAGGCATGATCTATAAATTACAACATTTGTTGGTTCACAAAATGTTTCCCAACTTATTAAGTTTATAGTTGTTATAAAGTGAAATCGTAGAGCGCTTTCTGTAAACTATGACCTTGAGAGGACGTGTACATCAAGTTAGTTCCAATCGTCAAATGTTTCATAGCTGTGCTCTCAGAGCAAGATTCTGAAGAGAAAAAAAAAGAGAAACAGAAGAGCAGCAAGGCACTTGGATATGAACGCCAAACGTTGCTTAACATAGTGTAGTAGAACGGACAGAGGTATAATAAATTAGAACAAATATGTCTTGTTAGTGAAATGAAGTCAGAGGCTCCATATTAGAGAATGTACTAAAAAAGAACAATGAGTTGTGATGTTTAACAAGTTGGAGTAAGTTCACACGAAGGGACGTCAATGCTGGTACAAGGAAAGCGGTTTATACGAAGGGTGTGTATATAGAGGGTGAAGTGTTAAGAATATTAATGACTACATCTTTTATTGTCTAACTTTTTTTCCTTTCTTTGTTTGTCCGATGCCAGCCACACAATCCTAGTGTAAAAATCCGAGTTAGCATGTTATAGGTTGTCTTAGTAGAATAGCTAATCCAGCATAATATTGGAAACATGAGTTTGAGTGGTGAGCGTAGGAAAACAATGTATATCACAGATTGATTGACTTATTTTCAGTCATGAGGAACCTGATACATACAAAATGTTCTGTCCCCACAAACACGGGTGGATTGAAGTTATCGCCCTCACCATCAATGCTTGCTGGTCAGTAACTCCACCCTCCCTCCTTTATCAGACTTCTTTGATAAATCATGATATGCTTTGAAACCTAGTCAAGCTGTGCTGAAATCGAGAAAACATAAGAATATACTACATTTTGACTTTCTTGTTGTTGTTATTTTAAGCCACAGGAGTAAGTTGGTCAAAACTAAACGGTGTAATTTAATGTTGATATTTTGTCAAAATCGACGGATCTCAAATTGTATTCTGAAGGTGATTTCACAATTTATGACATTTTATAGTCGGGTCCGGGTTAACATTAAAGGAATATAAGAAAGTATATCGCTTGTAGTTACACATTTCATAAAAGCATTTAAAACTAGATGAATGCAATGAACAGAACAATAGCAACAATGCTCTCTGCAATTGGCCTGTTATCAATCGTCTCACACTTCATTATTCCTGCGTGTCCCTAACAAATGCTTTATGTTCCCGTTATTTCTTCTTCGATCTTTTTGAACTTCTGCTGCCAGACATTCTATTCCTCGCTGGCGTTATATACCAATTAAATCGATATAAGTAGTATAAAGCACACCAACTTGCAACTCAGTTAGCGGGGTTGCCTGAAGAACAGTGCCCTCAGCCCACCTCCTGGTTTGTAGCGACACCATATGTAGGAAATGAAAAGGCAAATGAGAACAATCGAATGTGTTTGGATACAGAATTACAGAATCTCTTAATAAATTCTGAGATACATACAGTAAATAGTTCATTTGTAAAATGTCAATCGATTGTCTCAGACTTCATTGTTCTTCCATTTCCATACCAATCATGCTATGTTGACGTTCTTTCTTCATCGATGATAGCTTTACGTCAATGGCTCTGCATATGAGCTTTTGTCAGTGGATCTTAAAGTCCCTCACCAGAATCAACTTTACGACAAAATGAAATGTTATAATTACTATACGATTTCATAACAACTTACTTTATTAAAATTGAATTCACTTGATCATAGTCAATTTTAATGTTATCATTCATTTGACATTTACATTTGATTGTGCTGTGGATGTTACAGGTATTCAGTGTTTGACAACGCTTCTACCAGTAACACCTAATATAACTTGTTCCCACCGAGAGAAATCAAAAGACAGAGTTGAGGAGATCGGAAGAGTGTATTTGACCAATATATCGAAATTCTCTGATCTAATCCGGCTAGCGATTGCGATAGATGTTGAGCACAGCGTTATCACACGTGATCTGGTGTGGATGCATGAGCGAGCGCCTTCAGCTAGATGAGTCCACTAAAACATATGGTCAGCATCCAATGTCGAAAACTTACAGAGCTATTTATTTTGGGGATTCATTGTCCGCTACAGTGCTCTTACGTAACTTATTTCTTGTCTTATGATTGTCATTACTAATTAACAAATTAAGTTCATATTAAGTCAGTAACTGATTGTTTGATAATGAAATGACCAAGATTCAATGAATGATCTGATCTCCTTTATGTTGTCAGTGTTTAAGAATTCTTATCTGAATGTTTGTTTTATTGTAGCTACGTTAAGTTATTTAGAGCTTTTGACTAATGTAGCTATTTACAGATTGAGAATGGTATACTTTTTGGGTGTATAAGACTGTATTATTGAAGGATATGAGAGTTTCTTTTCTTTTGATTTGAATCCATTTCATATTGCCTAAGAATCCTATTGAAAATGATTTCATAAATGTTTTTGTACACGAGAATTTTCTTAAAATAGTTCACGCTAAATCATATTTAATTGTCCTATTAAGTGAGTGCTGTGTCCTCATATTCTCAAGTTACAGAGAGTATTGTGAAGATAGACCAAATAAACCTATTTTGTAAATAGATTTTGTTATCTTTTGCATTGGTTTGCCAATTCTCACAATCTGTACATTTAACATTAATCGATTGCACTTGTTGTTTAAGTATATGACCCTGAACGACTACACTCTTCCCCACGTTTTTGAATCTCAAGTAGCATGACATTGTAAACTGCTCATAATTGAATACACTTTTATACATATGTCCCTTGTTCGACCATGTTTGTGGATATGATAACGGAACGATTGATTAACTATCATCTCTGTTTATGGACTGTTGTAAAATCCACATTACATTCTACGTCCTGATATACTACTGGAGTCATATCCCCAATCTGCCAGCTTTGGGGAAATTTTGGGGAATTTTGGGGAAATTTTGGGGAAATCCCCAAAGTGAAAAACCTTCCCCAATGTTTGGGGAAATTTTGGGGAAATCCCCAAAATGAAATATTTTTCCCCAAAGTTTGGGGAAATTTAGGGGAAATCCCCAAAATTTTCGTAGCGCATTTTTGCACACTAACATTTCGTCGAGATAATATAAATAAGACTCACAGTAGTAAATTTGAATAGAAAAATTCACATTTCAATTCAATACAGTCTTTTGATGAGGGATAATCTATCGAATTCCAGGTCTTGTTTTAATACATCAACAATCAGACAGTAGACAAAGAATTGTCGGTTTAAAAGCACTTTTTCAAAATTTGAAAGCTATGCAGGTGAGTTGTCAGCAGTGCTGGTCGGAAAATTTTGTTGCTGTCTATGTTCAGTTTTACTTAAGTGAATTATATCTTTTAGAATAATAATAATAGACAGCTCGATAAAATTGCGAAAAGGCGGGCAGCAGACACGAAATACCCTAGGTTGTTTGGCTGTTCCCGATCAACCTATTACAGAAGGTTGAGGAAAATAAAAGGACAGTTCATAAAGAAGTGTCAGTTACCGAGCTGTGACGAAGAGACAGACAATCCAGTTGTCGTCACAGAATCGCGTACTAACGTTGCTACAGAGCAGTGGGCTAATATTGTCACAGATACAGCTACTGCTTCATGTAGTCACGTCCAGTGTTCAAACAACCCAATCAACGGTAGTATCTGTTTAATTATTAAAATTTTATAGGTTGTGTGGTTTCAGAAATGTCCCCAGCCATTCATCTTTCGGTGAAAGACGAGTTAGACAAAATGGTTATTGAAATGATGAAAGGGGGTTATATAAGCATAAAGAAGGCCGATGAAATACTGGACATTTTTCGTGCGCGGTATCCAGAACTTCCAACGTCCGTCAGAAGTGTTCTACGTCGATGCAACGACGTGGAGCCTAAGATCCTAGATTCTGGAACGTATTACCATTTAGGATTGAAATGCAGTCTTTTGAGAATTTCAGGACACTGGCTACGGCGAATCCATTTCAACGAATTACAGTTGCAGTTAAACTACGATGGTTTATGTTTGTTCAAAAGCTCTAACCAACAGCTGTGGCCGATCCTAGGTCGTATAGTAGCTCCACTAGTTAGTAGTGTTTTCGTAGTTGGGATCTACGGTGGTGAAGTAAAACCATCTGATTTCAACGACATGTCAGCAACACTTATAACAGAGTTACAGGAGTTGCTGACAGTAGGTATTAATGTAGATAAGTATCATCTACATTTAACAGTTAAATTAGTAGCTGTTATTTGTGACGCTCCAGCTCGCAGCAACGTCAAGTACATTGTGGGACACAATGGTATCGCTGGCTGTGGCAAATGTCAGGTTTTAGGGACGCGAATGGGTGGTCGAATGACTTTCCCCAATGGTGAACACGACTTAAGAAATGATGTCAGTTTTCGTCGTAGGTCCCAATCTATCCATCATCGTGGCACAAGTTCATTTGAAAATTTGCCAGTGGATATGATTAAATGTTTCCCTTGTGAACCCATGCATATGATATATTTAGGTGTTACCAAAAAAATTGTTTCATTATGGAAGGAGCTAGCTATTAAGCGACTGAATAGGATGGATCAATCAATTATCGCATCAATAAATGATGCACTAGACTTATGTAGACAACACACGACATGCGATTTTCAACGGAAATGTCGTTCACTTAATGAAGTTTCTGTATGGAAAGCAACTGAATGTCGGTTGTTCTTATTATACTTAGGACCTGTAGTTCTTCATAATAGGTTACCATTATCAATGTACAGAAACTTCCAGTCACTCTCCTTGTCCATTTATTTATTATCGCACCCTAAGTTTCATAGCATATTCGCTAACAGTGTTAGGGTTTACATTAATAACTTTTTATTAGGTTACGAAAGGTGTTACGGTACCGAACACTTAATCTACAATGTGCATAGTTTAAAGCACATTGTAGACGACGTTATGGAACATGGTACTTTAGAATCGTTCGCAGCATTTCCTTTTGAGTCCTACATGAGAAAAATTAGGCGTTCAGTACACTGTGGATTTGCTGTGGCTAAACAAGCCGCACAGCGATATGCCGAAGAAGTTTACTTTCAAAGTATACTGAATCAGGATATGGCTGACAATGTCACTGAACCTGAGGTAACTGATAATTCTTCCAAGCTAATGGTTAGTTACAGGAACTCAAAGCTATCTACTACAAGGCCGGACAATGTAGTTATTGCCAAAGGTAGACCAGGGTTCGTAACAGAAATCCGTGATGGAGGTCTTATTAGGTTCCGGCCATTCCACAATCCTTCCGATTTATATACCGACCCTTTTCCATCCAGTAATATTGGTATGTTTAAGTGTTCTACCTTAAGCCACGAATGTACGTGGATAACAGTAACAGACATACTTTGTAAGTGCATGTGCTTGCGCACACAACATTATGAGGTAATTATCCCTCTTTTGCATACATTCTAGTAGCAGATCTGACATCATTTCTCAAGGACTGTTGCAAATATAGCACTTTAGCCAGTAAGAGTCTGTTGGTTAGTGATTTTGCGTTCTCCATCAGGAAGTGTTAGTGAATTTTCATCAATGCAATAAATGTACAATTTTTCACGCATGCGCATTTATTTACAGCATCAAAGTGGGAAATACATCTTAGTTGACGATAAGGAAAACAAGCAAGTGGTCTGTATTCCGAAAAAATGGCTCCTGACCAACGATCATTACCTTTATCGTGATGATATCAGTGAACACGAAATCGTTGAGGGTATTGATGTTGACAGTCGATTCAACGTGAGAAAATGTGCCGTTATGCATCGTTGTGGTAAGTTGTAACCCATTAACATTTATTGTTTTCAGACGACTACAATGTAGCTCAGGAATTAAAAGTGTGTTTAGCAACAGTACTGGGCTACAATACTAACATCACGACTAACGATGAGACGCAGCCTTGTGACGCTAAAAAACCAAAAAGGTAAATTGTTCAACTTATTATATCATTTGTGTTAGAACTGTCAAACGAAAGCACAATGATTATCTATGCACCTCGGAAGAACTAGAGGTTGCTGAGGTTGAGGCTGGATTTGCCCCGGTGGAATTTCCAGTGGTCAACATTTCAACAGGAATGTTTTCTCCTATTGCGAGGTTTGTACCTACTTTATCAATACTCATATAGCAGTTCATAGACAGCTGACGTATCATCACCACCACTTCCACGTACGTCGACGGAAGTTGATAAACCGTAAGTTGCATTTACTGTATTCCTTATAACAAGTTTGTGCGATGATACAAACAAAATGTTAAGAACGCTCCTGAAATCGGTCAGTGAGCTGTCTACGAAAATAGACAAACTCATATTTTTGTGTCAACGCTCAGCCATGGGTGTGATCGATAGGCGTACAGAGGAAATGGATAGTGATGCTATACATTTCCCATTAAGAACGCATGAGGAGTTGCGTTCTTTAGAGGCAGCTTTAGATAACAAAAAATACCGAGATCATTTCGTAAGTTGTAAAAGGTGTTTGCATAAATTTTAGGTGGCAAGGTTACGCAACCTAATGTGTGACGATACTCGGAAATCAGCTAAAGCTTGTCTTCAATACATCCTGTCGCCGGAACTCGCGAACATTTACACTTTGCACGGAACCAGAAGTAAATTTGGTATAAGTAAGTACAAATTTTACTCGACGGTTCAAAGTAAGTCAACTTTACTGTATTAACATATTTGTAGGTGCTTTGTGTTCACATTTCCGAAGTGCAAGCTGCCCGGAAAAAGAAATATTACACGCCATGGCTACAGCAAGCCAGGCCTTCTTGCATGACGCAAGAAATAAAGTACATAAACGTGGATGGCGATCCAAAGAAAGGGTGAGCTAAAACTACTTAATATGTTTGTTATAATACATATGTTAACTTTGTCACACATTGTTCCTACTCATTCCCCTTCCTACTCTTTTCTATATTGTTTAATACCACTTAATAAAATGCATTATTCTGTTGTATTCCCAATAACTGAAGTTCACTTTGGGGTTTTCCCCAAAATTCACAGGATGTTAATCGTCATTGTATTTATCACTATAATCACTGTACTTTAATTACTGTAACAGCTTATTACTTAGTGATCAATACTCAAAGTGATATAACTTGTCTCTTGTCTGTTTCCCTTTCAGCTGGCTTCGCAGGCTTTATCAGACGTTACTGTAAGTTCTTTGTTCGCATTAATAAGAACATTGTCATACTATTGATACATTACCAATCTTTCACATATCTCGACGCGTTATTATACACTAAAAATGATTTATTTATTTTTTAGAACATTATCAATGACACTTCTACGTCGACGTAACGTGTTGCTGTTACAACGCAATGAAAAACTTTGTATAAATGATTCATTTGTAATTTTATTAACTGTAATAAACATTTATATAATTCATAAATCAGTCTTTTGACAATCGTGACAAATCGGTTAACATTATGTTTCATTAGCAATGCGCGATTGACGAAAAGTAATAAAACGTCGCAGTAAGAAATGTACGTAAGCATTCTCCTACGTCTTCCGTGATGTCGATAGGCTTTCGAGAAGCTTTTGCGTTAAAACAGTTTTCCAGGAAAACCCAAAGGTTTGGGGAAGCTTCCCCAAAATGATATAACTATCGTGTCCGTTCCCCTCTCATCCGGCTTCGCAGGCTATATCAGACGTAACCGTTGCTTAATTGTTCTTTCGTATATTATTTTATACTACTTACTAAAATTCAGTAGTCAGTTATATTACCAAAACCTTCAGTTCACTTTGGGGATTTCCCCAAAATTTCCCCAAAGTTCCCCAAAATTTCCCCAAAGTTCCCCAGAATTTCCCCAAAGTTTCCCCAACCTTCCCCAAAGGTTGGGGAAATTTTGGGGATTTCCCCAGGTCTGGGGAAATTTTGGTTTTTTTTTCTCATTTCCCCAAAATTTCCCCAAAATTTATTATAGCGGCTTCCCCAAAATTTCCCCAAAATGGACTCAATTTTCCCCAAAGTTGGCAGCTTGCCTGAAGAACAGTGCCCTCAGCCCACCTCCTGGTTTGTAGCGACACCATATGTAGGAAATGAAAAGGCAAATGAGAACAATCGAATGTGTTTGGATACAGAATTACAGAATCTCTTAATAAATTCTGAGATACATACAGTAAATAGTTCATTTGTAAAATGTCAATCGATTGTCTCAGACTTCATTGTTCTTCCATTTCCATACCAATCATGCTATGTTGACGTTCTTTCTTCATCGATGATAGCTTTACGTCAATGGCTCTGCATATGAGCTTTTGTCAGTGGATCTTAAAGTCCCTCACCAGAATCAACTTTACGACAAAATGAAATGTTATAATTACTATACGATTTCATAACAACTTACTTTATTAAAATTGAATTCACTTGATCATAGTCAATTTTAATGTTATCATTCATTTGACATTTACATTTGATTGTGCTGTGGATGTTACAGGTATTCAGTGTTTGACAACGCTTCTACCAGTAACACCTAATATAACTTGTTCCCACCGAGAGAAATCAAAAGACAGAGTTGAGGAGATCGGAAGAGTGTATTTGACCAATATATCGAAATTCTCTGATCTAATCCGGCTAGCGATTGCGATAGATGTTGAGCACAGCGTTATCACACGTGATCTGGTGTGGATGCATGAGCGAGCGCCTTCAGCTAGATGAGTCCACTAAAACATATGGTCAGCATCCAATGTCGAAAACTTACAGAGCTATTTATTTTGGGGATTCATTGTCCGCTACAGTGCTCTTACGTAACTTATTTCTTGTCTTATGATTGTCATTACTAATTAACAAATTAAGTTCATATTAAGTCAGTAACTGATTGTTTGATAATGAAATGACCAAGATTCAATGAATGATCTGATCTCCTTTATGTTGTCAGTGTTTAAGAATTCTTATCTGAATGTTTGTTTTATTGTAGCTACGTTAAGTTATTTAGAGCTTTTGACTAATGTAGCTATTTACAGATTGAGAATGGTATACTTTTTGGGTGTATTAGACTGTATTATTGAAGGATATGAGAGTTTCTTTTCTTTTGATTTGAATCCATTTCATATTGCCTAAGAATCCTATTGAAAATGATTTCATAAATGTTTTTGTACACGAGAATTTTCTTAAAATAGTTCACGCTAAATCATATTTAATTGTCCTATTAAGTGAGTGCTGTGTCCTCATATTCTCAAGTTACAGAGAGTATTGTGAAGATAGACCAAATAAACCTATTTTGTAAATAGATTTTGTTATCTTTTGCATTGGTTTGCCAATTCTCACAATCTGTACATTTAACATTAATCGATTGCACTTGTTGTTTAAGTATATGACCCTGAACGACTACACTCTTCCCCACGTTTTTGAATCTCAAGTAGCATGACATTGTAAACTGCTCATAATTGAATACACTTTTATACATATGTCCCTTGTTCGACCATGTTTGTGGATATGATAACGGAACGATTGATTAACTATCATCTCTGTTTATGGACTGTTGTAAAATCCACATTACATTCTACGTCCTGATATACTACTGGAGTCATATCGTTTCGTTGAAATTATTATTTACCTATGATTGTGGATTCTGGTACCAAAATCTACAAGAAACGCGCCAAATTTCTGATTTAAGTGACGTCCCTAAACTTTTGTTTGTTATTATCTTATGCGTTGTTTATTGCTACATTAACTTTTGGACGTAATAACTTTATTGCTGTTTTTCGGTTAATATACTTTTTGGTTCACCACAGTGGTGGCACAGTTTCAAAATGCATGTTTGGAGGATGCCCTGAAGATCTGAAGTATGCTTCTTGGTATTTTCTCTACATACTAAGTATGCATCTTCATTTGCATTTCTGAAGTTTCGGCTGGTAATTATACATTTTTCCAGTTATATCACTGCGGAATTTTAGATTGGGAATTGTCATGCTATAACGAGTCTCGGCACAAACATTGTTGCTCTGAAAAACAATAATTATTCACGGAGCTCACTTTGGTTATTTTCGTGAGATTCTACTTATGTCGAAATCAACCAATCGTTGTTGTGCACACAATTCTCGAAATTGTTGGGTCGGTGTGACTGTCAATATATCTATAGGATGTTCTGTTCATTCTGTATGTAAAAATTCCGTTCATTATTCATCTGACTTATCTGGTGATTTGTTGGCGAGAGAATGTTCTTTCATAATCGACAATGTAGCTGAACCAGCGTTGTTCGTAGAATATGACTGTATTTCAACAAGTAAGTTTAGTGATGTGTTCAGTTGTTTCTAACCCTTACAACCACTACTTTTGGCTTTTTCTGAGATATTACAGGTGTCTGACTGTATGGTCAACCAACAATCGGTTTAAGCTGTATCGTCTATAGGTAGAATGTTTTATTTCCTTCTTGTTGGTCGTCTGAATTTCTCCTTACAATTAGTTTCATTAGTAAAACTTGACTCATGTCCTATATTATGCATGTAATTCTTCGAATTTTGGTCATTATTCAAACTATGATAGATAGATGCAGTTACTAGTCTTTTTATCGCCAACATGACGATTATACAGGATCAATTCATTTGACTGGAAGTTTGTAGGAACCGTCGCTAGAAGCTCAACGGAGTTGTTAAGATTTTTCATCCATTAATCGGCGAAACTATAATTTATGGACGAACTAACCATATATAAAATAAAGTCATGAGTTATGACGCGAGGTTCATCCATACTTTTGGCTAAATGGAGTTTTGGCATTATAGCTGATGTCGGTTCGTGATGAAAACCCGAAATTTAATCTTAATCATCAACCGTCATTGAGAATTGTAATTGCCGCATAACCCGCTTTTAGTCCTAGTCAGTAGGTTCCCACTCTC
Organism: Schistosoma margrebowiei; assembly: GCA_944470205.2. Taxonomy (NCBI): domain Eukaryota; kingdom Metazoa; phylum Platyhelminthes; class Trematoda; order Strigeidida; family Schistosomatidae; genus Schistosoma; species Schistosoma margrebowiei. Next base: position 3,861,630 of record OX104027.1, on the reverse strand, counting down.
GAGGTCCCTTCAGTATCTCTGAAAGGTCTTCCATAAATTATAGTCTGACCCATTAAAGTTTTCCCGGTGTTTTTGCTTTCTTCAGTTACCGTGAAATATTTAAAGAACTTGCTTGTGTTTTTATATCTATGGCTATTATTTTCAACTTGTTACCTAGTAATTCTTCGTAGCACGTGATTATAATCATCTCTGTATGAACAGTTTATTTCGTTCACAATCAAGTGATTTTTGTAAATTATTCTGTTCTGTAAGTATTGCGATTACTTTGATCATGTTTGCAGAAATGTCATTGGCAAGTTTTCTTAATTATACCATCACATCATGTTTATTAATAAAATGATCATTAAAATGAACGTTTTAATTCGCCGTTAAAACTCAATTTCTAGAACTGAGTGCCTGATACAAAGTTGTTTTCATCTATTTGAAATGAAAACAACTCGAGAACTTTTGTGGTAGCCACCAATAGTTATGAATTACTAAAACTAACAGCAATAATCAATGAAAATTAATTGTCTCAATGGTACCGTTTCATCTTGTTTCCAGGGTATAACTCAGGATATTTGTATCTATGACATGATTTGGTCCATTAATGAAGTGCCATGAAAAGTGACATAGTTTTAATTTATTTAAGCACATAAACACTGGTACAAGAAGGCACCAAGTACATATGTGCTACACAGATCATTGTATTAGTGTGAAGGCTAGAATAGCAATCAAGCACTCAAACTGAAACAGGTGGTTTTCTAAGCTTGTCATTCCTCGAGCCTCTGATGTGCAGATCTAACACACAAGACAGTGGATCGACGTTATGAGATGCAGTCTCATGATAGTCGGTGGTCAACGATAGGTTCATACACCCTTTGTTCCTTCAGGTTCCTAGAGCCCATGTGCACCACCGATTTGGAATCAAGGTTTTTCAACTTCCCTAGGTTGATCTTCTGTATCCACCAACCAGGTTAGAGCGTCGGAAATTAGCTTATTAGCAGTGTTCAAGCACTGAATATTTCCTCTTTAAAACGTGGTTAACTTTAAAGTTGAACAGCGTAGAAACCTGTGTAAATCAAACTGACAACAAGTGTCCGTTTTGTAGAAAATTAATTTGTGTGTACTTAGCGTTTGTATGGATTCGTTTAGATTGAAGCGAATAGATAAATGTTTGTGTTTTGTACACCTAAATAGCTCTTGACGATATTTGTTTATGTGCTAAAACGTTATTATACTACAATGAAATTCACGAGACTTCGTTTTCAGAAGTTGTAAGTGGTCAAAATCTGAAACTGCTATCTTACGTTGTGCATATACCTGGACGAAAAATGGCAATGATCCTCTGGGTCATGGAACCGATATAATGTTAATCAGCAAGACCAGTGATTGTCGTTGTTATAATTAAAAGAGGTTTTGATATCACGTTGTTAATATCCTTGTTATGAAATTCGGTCTATCTTTGTTGATATTTTACTCCTAGCCATAATTCATCTATCGCATGGATAAAAATGAAGTTGTTTGTTTATAAAGACTTTTAAAATGATTCAATGAAGCTTTCAGAATTTCGGATCTCATCCAATACAGCCTGTAAGTGACAATTTAAAAACCACCGTCTTTGCACACCAGCAATTTCAAAGTGTTGTAATTGCATTTGCAAAAATGTGGGTTGTAACCAGCCTCCGAGCACCATTGTTTATGTAATTATTACTAGCATGTATACTAGACCTCGGTTCTGTCTACTCTTTTTTAAACCGAGATTCGTTTAATAATCTGATGTTGTACTTATACTTGGTTACACTAGCTCTCCAATCATGTCATGTCATGTCATCTGCTATGGAATAAAAATGAACTAAATGGAGGGGATAACGATGAAATTTGTCTTGATTATTTGAATTAACCTTGTTTTGTACTGATTTACGTGTATTTGACATGGCTTAGTTACAATCACTTGTTCCTAGCTACTTATATTTATATGTAACTGTCTTGTTATTTCTAGAACTAAGCAGTGTTTTAGCCTCAACCAATAAAGTGTGATATATATTGATGTTGTTAAAATAGCCGGTTTTTGAAAATCACAATTTTTTTTTTAAAAATCAAGTTGCTTTACTCACTGTATGTCCTGCTCCAGTCTGGGCACCCGGGCAGTATCACAGCCCACACATAACACATAAGATTTGTGTGGTGCATATGTAACTGGTGCCCCCTTGTGCCAGTATTTATGTCTTCGAATAAATAAATAAAAATTCACTGTATGTATTGATTTATGATAAGTTTATAAATAAAAATCTAAATATTCGAGATATGTGGTGTTAAACATTAATAGTTTGCTTACATTTTATGGTACATATATTTATTAGGATACGTTAAATATTCATTTGTTTAGTTGCTCAGAGAGATAAATGGTTTGCAATTTTGATTGTTTTATCCCTTTATAACTCTAAAGTAACTGTATTTAAATGGTTACATCCACAAACATTTATCGTGGACGCGCATTGCCGAAGAGTTCCACAATAAGACGAAACGGCCGTCCAGTGCTTCCATGTTTTCTATGGTAGTGAGCTTCAATTGACTCATGATCTCAACTGTTGAAATTACTACAATCTCCACAAAACCCCTTCTGATATTAACATTATAAGTTTAACATTGATTCTTCATACTAAGTATTTGAAATTAGTCATAAAAAAGAACTTCTTGAATTAGTTTGTCATCTGGTTAGTATTTGTTATCAGAACATACTTGCAATTTTGATAGAACTGATACTTTCTGGTAGGTTGAAATGTGAGTTGTTGATTGTAATAGTTTGGAATGTTACCATTGAGATGTTTGAGCTCGGAATTCATTTATTATTTGAACTATGAGTTTTATTTCTATCAGTTTACGTAATCTCACTATTACTATATTTAATATCTTCTAACATTTTTTTCATCAATCGAGGCGGTCAAGACATTTGTTACGTGTGCCTAACCTTCATCTATCTTGGTGGAAAGTGTTAGCTGGTTTAGGAATAACTTGCAAGAATGTTAGGGGTACTGGAACTAAAATGTAATATCAGTCCACCAAGTTATTGGCTATTAGCCTGAGCCATATGGGTTGGTGCAAATTACCTGGTTGATGCCCACGCAATAACTACGATCAGCAATTGGCGATGACGGTTGACGTGGCTAATAATGGACCACGATGGCACATATACATTCACACTTTGTCCTCCTCTCGATCTGGAGTTTCATTATTCCGTCGTACGTTTGCCATTCATTCTGCCTTTTCGAACCATGGTTTCAGTGTTTAGTCTTTTCATTATCATTACTACTACAGTTATTTCCACTCCTTTGCTGTTCGTCTCGATTTGCCAATGTGATATGGTAACTGGGGCCAACGAGCGTTTGTGCCAGACTTTAAATTGACTGTTACTTGTTGACTGTCGGACTATTAGTTTTATTATTATCATCATTATATTTCCATTTTACAAATGCTGTATCTCTTTCTAAATAGCTCATGTAACATGAATATCTAATGAAAATTGTGTGGATCCTGAACAGATTGGTGGCTATTTAATCAGCTTAGATTATAATGAAATAGTAAAAAGTGGTTCAGAATGGAGAAGTCACTTAACTGAGGCAATATATAATCCCAAATGAAATAATTTACCGCATGAGTTCTATTTACCCGCGCCCGAAATTGCAGCAACCAAATATTCAATTGATGATGATGATTCTTTTAGCAGCTACGGTGAAAGTGGTCATCGCGAAAATAATCATGATCGTCTACTGAACAAAGGCAATTCGGCTACATTTATATTACGGATAAAAGATATAAGTTTGACTAAATCAACCACAAATATGAGTGAGTGATATTGTTTTTTAATTTCATTCGTTCTATTCATTCAAATCATATTTGTTGCAAATAATTATCACGCGCAACGTAGAAATTAGCACAAGCGTGAATCGGTTCACGTCACCAGATCATATCAACGCAACAAAATGAAATGATCAAGATCAATCCCATCACTGTCTCCACTGATTCTGAGCCATGTTAACAATGTCTCCAACCATTAGTCACTCTTATCTCAACCAGGTAGTCTACGCCCATCAACATAGCTCAAACAATAAATATAGTATGAGGAAAAGCCAATAAAAATCAAGATGTTAGCAGGACATAGACTGGATTAAAGCATGCTCAATGCACGATTGCTTTAGTGCACGCTGATTGGCTTCCATCTAACCTTGTTATTTGGAATATAATCTCTTTCCTGTTCAACCGTGTTCTGATTTGGGGACTTGTCGAGTGATTTGGTGTCCAAGACTACTAAGCAATAGGAATAGCTTGGCCATACCGTAAGAAAGAGATTATAACGCTAGAACATGAGTTATAGGTTTTTGTGCAACATTCATTAATCACGTATCACTAATATTAGACATACTTTTGTATTTGTTCAAACTCATAACGAAATATTAATTTTTGCCACAGTGTTAAATGTATTATATAATTAGTTTTTCCTTTGTATATTGTAAATAACAAGGAAATCAACACTGTCCTTACATTCTAATCATAAACCTTTAATGCTGAAACGAACATTCACTTCATATACTATATTTTATGGCCTCTTGGATTAGTGGAATTCTGTCATCCATATTTGTTCCGTGGAAATGTTTTGTATAATATCTGATGCAAACTAGTGACTACCAGTCCTAACCATAAATATCTTACCCTAGTCATAAATAATTTAGAGGTTTTTGAGTCATCCACAAAGATGGATGTATATGACTTTGATTTTTCACTTTACTGAGTAACTAGTATAATAATTTGAATAGATTTATCAAATGCACAGAATTTGTGTACACATTCCAGTGCTATTGTTTTCTTTACCATAACCTATCCATTTACAAAAGCTGCTTTCTGATTACCTAGTAACTAGCTGAAATTTCATCACAGTTGTTATAACTTCATTCATTATCGACGAAAGCTAAGAAAGAGAACAGCGAGAGATCTGTGTAGTTTATTGAATGCATTTCACTACATTTTCAATTAGTTTCATCATCAGGATATTATTATGATCATGCTTAAAGTATCGATATAACCTTTTTGTTCTGCCTAATTATTTGTTGTTTAGCGTAAATTTGCGGTTAGAACATTTTAAAGCTTGTTCTTCACACAAGTGTGGAGGTCAGTTACATGTTGGATAACTCGATTGTAATATTTCTGACTGTGATATTGAGTTATGCGTAATATGTAACTTCCATTTGTTGCAATATCTAAGAAGTTGATGAGCTATGCAGTTTATATTTCATAATTGATATAACTTACCTGTAAGAGTTCGTCTTTTAACGTATGCAAGTAACACATGACGGCACGGCACGGCACGGATATCGACACATAGTAAGTGCTGCAATTACATTCACATGTTGTTACATCCACCTCGTAATGCCGTCCGCAGTCAACCATAAATAACCAGTCACCCGTTTCATATTCCAGATAAACAAAACGAATTCTTTTAAATTCATACAGCACTTTTGATCTTGCGAATGGAGTGAGCATGTTAAGCACGAGAAGCAGGCTCTGTGGAGCATTATATTTGTAAGATCTCCTGGCTATCACTTGATCTTCGATACTTTTCCTAGTTGACATCATTTCACTCCATTTTAAAGCCTTGTACATACATTTGTACAGACTATCACTTTTCCGTACATATCGTTTTATCTGCCTATTTAGCGACTCAACACGATTATTCGTGTTGTTACGCAATGTTGAAACATTACCGTAAAACGCACGCGCCCACATTGTCTTACGTGGCATCCAAAAACGTGATAGGTACTGGCCTATTATCTCTCTGTCCCTCCGGTTTATTATTCTGTAATATTGATTAAATCTAGTGAATAAGTACATTACAAAAATTACCTTCCGACCGTTTCCGCAGTTACCAATCGAGTCAAGTACGTTTTCAGTATTTTGTCGTTTGTCTAAGGGCAATTTTATATAAGAAACCATTGGTGTATCTTTTTCCGGAAAGCGCAAATTACATGAAAGGAGCACAGAATAATGTTTTGCATGTCTGTGTGTTATACAGACAGTTGCGCTTTCAGAGCGTGCGCAATCCCTCACAAATGTTTCTGTTAACATAGTGTTACCCATTATCTCTTTGAATTTATCTTAAATCCATATCACATCGGCACGCTTTTCTTTTCGAGTCCACCCAAACATTACAGTTCGTCCTCGACCCCAATTATCTGTCACCACTAACTGGAATAACAAATATCTACATAGTAAAATACAACGAAAAACATATTCACTTTTTATTGTTAGTATTATACGTAGAATCAATGCACAGAACTTCTGGATATTTCCTGTACTGTTGTATTTGGTTATAACTACTGAAACATAGTCTCGTGGCATATCCATTTTCTAAATGTTCTCTCAATTCGCCTTTTTGTCTCAGCATATCCATTACCTGCTTCCGAGTAAAACAACCTGAAATATGTTTATATACATTTACCAGTGGAGAGTTCACCTTTCATAGCTTTGACATCGGCAGCGGTTACTTGCTTACCAGTTCTCTCCTTAATACTTTCGATAACTTCATCTGCCAACTCACAGTGCAGTATTACTGGCTTCAAGTTCTCTTTTTCTTCTGATGACACGGTTTAAACCGTAATTGCCAATCTAAAATCCGTGTAAGACTAGAGGAGCAAGGATATGTCTTCAAAACCTACAACATGCTCCACAATCATTCACGTAGTAGTTCATGGATGTTTTGTGATCCATGGACAAGAAGAATATGTTTCACTATGTAGATATTCGTTATTCCAGTTAGTGGTGACAGATAATTGGGGTCGAGGACGAACTGTAATGTTTGGGTGGACTCGAAAAGAAAAGCGTGCCGATGTGATATGGATTTAAGATAAATTCAAAGAGATAATGGGTAACACTATGTTAACAGAAACATTTGTGAGGGATTGCGCACGCTCTGAAAGCGCAACTGTCTGTATAACACACAGACATGCAAAACATTATTCTGTGCTCCTTTCATGTAATTTGCGCTTTCCGGAAAAAGATACACCAATGGTTTCTTATATAAAATTGCCCTTAGACAAACGACAAAATACTGAAAACGTACTTGACTCGATTGGTAACTGCGGAAACGGTCGGAAGGTAATTTTTGTAATGTACTTATTCACTAGATTTAATCAATATTACAGAATAATAAACCGGAGGGACAGAGAGATAATAGGCCAGTACCTATCACGTTTTTGGATGCCACGTAAGACAATGTGGGCGCGTGCGTTTTACGGTAATGTTTCAACATTGCGTAACAACACGAATAATCGTGTTGAGTCGCTAAATAGGCAGATAAAACGATATGTACGGAAAAGTGATAGTCTGTACAAATGTATGTACAAGGCTTTAAAATGGAGTGAAATGATGTCAACTAGGAAAAGTATCGAAGATCAAGTGATAGCCAGGAGATCTTACAAATATAATGCTCCACAGAGCCTGCTTCTCGTGCTTAACATGCTCACTCCATTCGCAAGATCAAAAGTGCTGTATGAATTTAAAAGAATTCGTTTTGTTTATCTGGAATATGAAACGGGTGACTGGTTATTTATGGTTGACTGCGGACGGCATTACGAGGTGGATGTAACAACATGTGAATGTAATTGCAGCACTTACTATGTGTCGATATCCGTGCCGTGCCGTGCCGTCATGTGTTACTTGCATACGTTAAAAGACGAACTCTTACAGGTAAGTTATATCAATTATGAAATATAAACTGCATAGCTCATCAACTTCTTAGATATTGCAACAAATGGAAGTTACATATTACGCATAACTTCCAAAATAACACAACAACTGCATTTCCAAGACGGAGTGAAGTGTACATAAGCATTCAAGGAAGTCAAAGAATCAATAAGCTTCGCATCATTGAGAAGTATGGTGAAAGTTTCGCGACGGAATTTGAGACAAAAGTGAACAATTATTATTTCAGAATTCTTAATACCAACTTGTAAACTTGGTTTTCTGCTTTGGCAAGAATGATTATTCAATAAAGTTTTGCATAATTTTTTTCTTCATCTTATTCCTACTTTCATGGAAATGATTAGCAATGATATTCACGTTTAAGTATCTGTAATAATTAAGAAGGATTAACAAACCCTACTTCCACGTAAAGTCTTACAGATTAGGCACCCAAATAACATATTCACCTTCGTCCGATAACATTTATCATCAAATTAGTATCAGTAGCTTAGTAGATTTTAATTTCATGTGATTAGTTCCGCTTATGAATTAAAATGAAACGGGGAGAAATATTGATGAACAGTGGTATGCATTCATTATATCGTAGTTTCTCGTCAACTGCTTACAGCTAAATATGTATTAGGACTTAACAATGATGTGGGAAACAGTTGACATACCTGAATATGAACAATTGAAATAACGTAGGTTATCAATAATGACTGTATACATAAGTATATATATATGTGTGCAGTTTAAGGTCAAAGATTATTTGTTTTTACAATCAATAAAACATTAAGGATGGGTGTTGTAATAATGGACTGGAGTTCACTGACAGATAAGTGGTGTAAAAATCTTATAGGTTATAAATGATCCGTAGATTTAACAACTGAAAACTTGGGTTACGTAATAAGTGATTACAATTTGAAGAGTTCACATAATTACAGAGGATTAAATGGGTAGATGTAAGTGACAGAGTGCTGGAATAAATCGGTAACTAAGTTTTAAAAAGTGAAATGAATTATTACGTAATCCGTCTTATTACTTGTTCATTCCATGGATTATAATGAATTCATATTATTCTCTATCTCAGATTGAAATCATGAGTCAGTTGAAGCTGGACCACGATTGAAAACCTGGATGCACTGGATGGCCGTTTCGTCCTGCTCACTAGTGACTGACTTCAGGAAAAACTCCTTAAGTTCTAGTAAGAAGCCGTTACCAGTGGAGTTCAACCAGGTCTGTTGTGAAATAACAACTCACTGAAGACAACTGGTGTACGGTGGCGCAACTTCGTGGATTGGTTGAAGTTAGGCATTAACACCGTTGGATGCCGGCTCAGTGGTTAAGTGCTCGCACGCGAAGCCAGTAGGTCCCGGGTTCGAGCCCCGCGTGGTGCGGGATCGTGTATGCGCACTGCTGAGGAGTCCCATACTAGGACAGAACGGCCGTCCAGTGCTTCCAGGTTTTCAATGGTGGTCTAGCTTCAACTGACTCATGATTTCAATCTGTGAAATTTCTAAAACTCCACAAAACCCATTCTGATATTCTCTATCTATATTTGTTCTAGCATCATATCGACTATTTATAAATACGAACACGGTTTATAAAGTAAAACACTGTGTGTAGTTGTTATGTTTATATTTCAATAATTCATTAGTTGAATAAAAATATCACTAGGTAATATGGAACACAGTTATCATAAACTTGTAAACCGGTTTTTCACATGATCTTCCATAATCACAAATTCCATAAGTTATAGACCGGCATAAACATCATCACAAAGCTTTTAGGACTTTACTGGATGCATACAATTATGAAAAAAACAACAAATCAGTCGTGAAATAAAAAATTAAACTTAGCTATCAGTATCACATTCGATAAATCAATCAAATAGCAGGTTACAGAATGTACCTATAAGTCTCTTATTTGCAAACAGCGTTAATCATTAGAGATTTAGATTTCCGTTAATAAAAATTCATAGATAATCTTCACAACACACAAATCAGTGTTATTTACAAATTGATGTAGTTAGTATCATCACAACATAAAAGCGTCGTCTGACTCATGAAGAAAATGTAATGAATTAATGTGACATAAAGGAGATATGAATACTAGAAACTTGTGATTTAGCTTCCATTGCTCATTCACTTTTTGTCACGTTGTCCGCATGAATTACTTTGGACGAGTCAGTCTGTAATGCAGTAAGAATTCATGAATTAACTCATTAATAGTTGTTATTTGATTGAAGTCTGTGTCGTAACAAGCACTGGGAACTTTATGTAAACAGCGCTCTTCAGTTTCTAACCCTTGTAGTATTTCGTCTAGACATTTGGTATTAGCAAGAAAAATTGGTAAGCACAATTTACATATTACTCGACAATATGCATTCTAACTTTGTTCACATTTAGGTCTGCGATTGCGCATTCCGTTTACAGAAACTTATTCGTCAACCCTATAACAGACACATCATAAATCAGTATTAAGTACGATATGGTTTTGTCACCATGCTCAGAAGAGACACCCATCGTTTTACTTATGAAGGTTTTGTGCCTACTTAATGTGGTGTTATACATTATTCCTGTATACGTTCATAAAACCGCTACGAAAGACTATCAACGTCATTTGTTACTCACATAATTTTTCTCTGGTACGTTACGTAATAATATGTTACTTCAGTACAAAACAATAATTATTCATGAAGCTCACTTTGGTTATTTTCGTGAGATTCTACTTATGTCGAAATCAACCAATCGGTGTTGTGCACACAATTCTCGAAATTGTTGGGTCAGTGTGACTGTCAATATATCTATAGGATGTTCTGTTCATTCTGTATGTAAAAATTCCGTTCATTATTCACCTGACTTATCTGGTGATTTGTTGGCGAGAGAATGTTCTTTCATAATCGACAATGTAGCTGAACCAGCGTTGTTCGTAGAATATGACTGTATTTCAACAAGTAAGTTTAGTGATGTGTTCAGTTGTTTCTAACCCTTACAACCACTACTTTTGGCTTTTTCTGAGATATTACAGGTGTCTGACTGTATGGTCAACCAACAATCGGTTTAAGCTGTATCGTCTATAGGTAGAATGTTTTATTTCCTTCTTGTTGGTCGTCTGAATTTCTCCTTACAATTAGTTTCATTAGTAAAACTTTACTCATGTCCAATATTATGCATGTAATTCTTCGAATTTTGGTCATTATACAAACTATGATAGATAGATGCAGTTACTAGTCTTTTTATCGCCAACATGACGATTATACAGGATCAATTCATTTGACTGGAAGTTTGTAGGAACCGTCGCTAGAAGCTCAACGGAGTTGTTAAGATTTTTCATCCATTAATCGGCGAAACTATAATTTATGGACGACTTACTTACTTACTTACGCCTGTTACTCCTCGTGAAGGAGCATAGGCCGCTCACCAGCATTCTCCATCCAAACCTGTCCTGGGCAATCCTTTCTAGCTGCGTCCAGTTGTAATTCATCGTTTTCATATCTGCTTCTATTATCCGACGCAATGTGTTCTTTGGCCTTCCTCTTGTTCGCTTCCCTTCAGGATTCCAAGTTAGGGCTTGTCTCGTGATGCAGTTTGAAGATTTGCGTAATGTATGTCCTATCCATTTCCATCGTCTTTTCCTAATTTCTTCTTCAGCTGGAAGTTGGTTTGTTCTCTCCCACAGAAGGCTATTGCTGATGGTATCCGGCCAATGGATGTTGAGTATCTTGCGTAGACAACTATTTATAAATACTTGTACCTTCTTGATTGTGGTTGTTGTAGTTCTCCAAGTTTCAGCTCCATACAGTAGAACTGCCTTGACGTTGGTATTGAAGATTCTCACTTTGATATTGGTTGAAAGTTGTTTTGAGTTCCATATGTTCTTTAACTGTAGGAATGCTGTCCTTGCTTTGCCAATCCTTGCCTTTACGTCTGCATCTGAACCTCCTTGTTCATCGATGATGCTTCCCAGGTATGTGAAGGACTCTACATTTTCCAGAGTTTCGCCATCAAGAGTGATTGGGTTGTTGTTTGCCGCTTTGAATTTGAGGACTTTGGTTTTCCCTTTGTGTATGCTGAGGCCTACAGATGCAGAGACTGCTGCTACACTGGCTGTCTTCATCTGCATCTGTTCATGTGTACGTGATAGGAGGGCTAGGTCATCTGCGAAGTCCAAATCGTCTAATTGATTCTGAGCTGTCCATTGAATTCCGTGTTTTCCTTCAGATGTCGAGGTCTTCATAATCCAGTCAACCACCAGAAGAAAGAGGAAGGGAGAGAGTAAACAGCCTTGTCTGACTCCGGTCCTTACTTGGAATGCATCTGTCAGCTGTCCTCCATGCACGACTTTGCACTGTAGTCCGTCGTATGAGTTCCGGATAATGTTGACAATCTTTTCAGGAATTCCGTAGTGTCGAAGAAGTTTCCATAACGTCCTCCTATCCACACTGTCAAATGCCTTTTCATAATCAATGAAGTTGATGTATAGTGATGAGTTCCACTCAACTGATTGTTCGACGATGATCCGTAGTGTTGCAATTTGGTCTGTGCATGATCGATCCTTACGGAATCCAGCTTGTTGATCTCGAAGTTGGGCGTCTACTGCATCTTTCATTCGGTTCAGCAACACTCCGTTGAAGACCTTCCCTGGTATTGACAGCAGTGTAATGCCTCTATAGTTTTCACATTTGCTCAGATCTCCTTTCTTTGGAATCTTGACGAGGTGCCCTTCTTTCCAGTCCATCGGCACTTGTTCCTCTTCCCAAATCTTTTTGAATAGAAGATAAAGCATGTTTGTAGTTGCTTCGATGTCTGACTTCAGTGCTTCAGCTGGTATGTTGTCCGGACCCGCTGCTTTCCCGTTCTTGATTTGTCTGACGGCCATTCTGATTTCTTCCTTCGTTGGTGGGTTGACGTCTATGGGAAGATCTGTGTGTGCCGCTTCGATGTCCGGTGGATTCATTGGAGCCGGCCTATTCAGGAGTTCCTCGAAGTATTCTACCCATCTGTTCCGCTGTTGTTGAATTTCGGTGATTGACTTGCCTTCTTTGTCTTTGACCGGTCTCTCTGGTTTACTGTATTTTCCTGCTAGTTTCTTCGTTGTATCGTAAAGCTGTTTCATATTTCCTTCTCTAGCAGCTTTTTCTGCCGTCGTTGCTAGTTCTTCCACATATTTCTTCTTGTCGGCTCTAGTGCTCCTCTTCACTTGTTTGTTTGCTTCTATGTATTCAGCTTGTGCTTGGACTTTCTCTGCTCGTGTTCGGCTGTTGTTTATTGCTGCCTTCTTGTTCTTCCTTTCTTTGATCTTGTCCAGTGTTTCTGTAGAGATCCATTCCTTATGATGGTATTTCTTTAGACCCAGAACCTCTTGACACGTTGAAGTCAATGCTTCCTTGATGCCTTTCCAGTTGTCCTCCATACTAGTTTCTTCTTCTTTCAGTAGATCTTGTAAGGCTTGGAACCTGTTGTTGAGAGCTATCTTGAATTCATTGAGTTTGTCAGTATCTCGAAGGAAGGCTGTATTGAACCTTTGTATTGCTGTTTGTCCACTTGTCCAGTTCTTTTTTAGCTTCAGTTTTAAATTGGCCACAACTAGGTGATGATCTGAAGCTACATCAGCACCTCTCCTGGTTCTCACATCTTCCATTGTCCTTCTGAATTTTTTGTTGATGCAAATATGATCTGTTTGGTTCTCTGTAGTGTGGTCCGGTGAGATCCATGTAGCCTTGTGTATACGCTTGTGTCGAAATATTGTGCCTCCTATGACCAATTTGTTGAATGCACATAGATTTGCAAATCTTTCTCCATTTTCGTTTCTTTCTCCCAGTCCATGTCGTCCCATAATATCTTCATATCCAGTGTTGTCTATTCCGACTTTGGCATTTAGATCTCCCATCAGAATAGTTAGGTCCTTCCTTGGGCATTTCTCAATAACTGACTGCAGCCGCTCGTAGAACTGATCTTTAATGTCGTCGTTGCTATCATTTGTGGGTGCATAACATTGGATAATATTCACTAAGATCCCCTCCTTCTTTGTTTTGAATGATGCTTTGATGATTCTGGATCCGTGGGATTCCCATCCTACAAGTGCATTTCGTGCTACTTTGGACAGCATAAGAGCGACTCCCTGAGTGTGTGGAGCATTGTCCTCTTCGTGACCGGAGTATAGCAGCATCTCTCCCGTAGCTAGCCTTTTCTGTCCAGCTTGGGTCCAGTGGGTTTCGCTGATTCCCAGTACTGCTAAGTTGTATCTCCTCATTTCCATTGCTATTTGACTGGTCTTCCCGGTTTCCCACATTGTTCGAACGTTCCATGTACCTATAAAAATTTTTGCTCTGGTTGTTAGAAGGGGCATCGGCCTCTTGGCTTCCGAAGGAACTCGGCTTTCACCATGAAGCGTCATAATTCTTCTAAATGAAGACCTTCTAACTCCCAGGGCAGAGTTTAAATGGTTTGGATTATTTTTTCTGGTTAGCGTTTTTTTAGCGAGTTAGTTTTCTACGGGATGGGGACGCTAACCCCATGCCCAACCCTCCTCCTTTACCCGGGCTTGGGACCGGCAGTAACCCTATAAGAGCTACAGGAGGAGTTAATTTATGGACGAACTAACCATATATAAAATAAAGTCATGAGTTATGACGCGAGGTTCATCCATACTTTTGGCTAAATGGAGTTTTGGCATTATAGCTGATGTCGGTTCGTGATGAAAACCCTAAATCTAATTTCTAATTCTAACCATCAACCGTCAATGAGAATTGTAATTGCCGTATAACCCTCATTTAGTCCTAGTCAGTAGGTTCCCACTCTCGAGGTCCCTTCAGTATCTCTGAAAGGTCTTCCATAAATTATAGTCTGACCCATTAAAGTTTTCCCGGTGTTTTTGCTTTCTTCAGTTACCGTGAAATATTTAAAGAACTTGCTTGTGTTTTTATATCTATGGCTATCATTTTCATTGTTGCCTAGTAACACTTCGTAGCATGTGATTATACTCATCTCTGTATGAACAGGTTATTTCGTTTATAATCAAGTGGTTTTTGTAAATTATTCTGTTCTGTAGGTATTGCGATTCCTTTGATAATGTTTGCAGAAATGTCTTTGGCAAGTTTTCTATTTATACCATCACACCATATTTATTAATAAAATAATCATTAGAAGGAACGTTTTAATTCGCCGTTAAAACTCGATTTCTTGAACTGAGTGGCTGATACAAAGTTGTTTTCATCTATTTGAAATGAAAACAACTCGAGAACTTTTGTGGTAGCCACCAATAGTTATGAATTACTAAAACTAACAGCAATAATCAATAAAAATTAGTTGTCTCAATGGTACCGTTTCATCTTGTTTCCAGGGTATAACTCAGGATATTTGTATCTATAACATGATTTGGTCCATTAATGAAGTGCCATGAAAAGTGACATAGTTTTAACTTGTTTAAACACATAAACACTGGTACAAGAAGGCAACAAGTACATATGTGCTACACAGATCATTGTATTAGTGTGAGGGCTAGAATAGCGATCGAGCACTCAAACTGAAACAGGTGGTTTTCTAAGCTTGTCATTCCTCGAGCCTCTGACGTGCAGGTCTAACACGCAAGACAGTGGACCGACGTTATGAGATGCAGTCTCATGATAGTCGGTGGCCAACGATAGGTTCATACACCCTTTGTTCCTTCAGGTTCCTAGAGCCCATGTGCACCACCGATTTGGAATCAGGGTTTTTCAACTTCCCTAGGTTGATCTTCTGTATCCACCAACCAGGTTAGAGCGTCGGAAATTAGCTTATTAGCAGTGTTTAAGCACTGAATATTTCCTCTTTAAAACGTGGTTAACTTTAAAGTTGAACAGCGTAGAAACCTGTGTAAATCAAACTGACAACAAGTGTCCGTTTTGTAGAAAATTAATTTGTGTGTACTTAGCGTTTGTATGGATTCGTTTAGATTGAAGCGAATAGATAAATGTTTGTGTTTTGTACACCTAAATAGCTCTTGACGATATTTGTTTATGTGCTAAAACGTTATTATACTACAATGAAATTCACGAGACTTCGTTTTCAGAAGTTGTAAGTGGTCAAAATCTGAAACTGCTATCTTACGTTGTGCATATACCTGGACGAAAAATGGCAATGATCCTCTGGGTCATGGAACCGATATAATGTTAATCAGCAAGACCAGTGATTGTCGTTGTTATAATTAAAAGAGGTTTTGATATCACATTGTTAATATCCTTGTTATGAAATTCGGTCTATCTTTGTTGATATTTTACTCCTAGCCATAATTCATCTATCGCATGGATAAAAATGAAGTTGTTTGTTTATAAAGACTTTTAAAATGATTCAATGAAGCTTTCAGAATTTCGGATCTCATCCAATACAGCCTGTAAGTGACAATTTAAAAACCACCGTCTTTGCACACCAGCAATTTCAAAGTGTTGTAATTGCATTTGCAAAAATGTGGGTTGTAACCAGCCTCCGAGCACCATTGTTTATGTAATTATTACTAGCATGTATACTAGACCTCGGTTCTGTCTACTCTTTTTTAAACCGAGATTCGTTTAATAATCTGATGTTGTACTTATACTTGGTTACACTAGCTCTCCAATCATGTCATGTCATGTCATCTGCTATGGAATAAAAATGAACTAAATGGAGGGGATAACGATGAAATTTGTCTTGATTATTTGAATTAACCTTGTTTTGTGCTGATTTACGTGGATTTAACATGGCTTAGTTATTTTATTCTATGTATGTCCTGCTTTGGTTTGGATACCTGGACAGTATCTCAGCCCACACAAAAACAGATTGAAATGACGATACTTACGGAAAATATTCTTGCTTCGATTAAGAGTCAAACGATTCACATTATTATCAGTATGATTATGATTATTATTATCCACTACGTCACGTATTCACTCTCTTTTATTTCCACTCTATGTATCCTTGTTTTTCGACTTATCCAGCAGCTTGCGTATGGTGGAATCTCGGTTCTATCTAAACGTTCTCGAGTCACTGAGTGGTTGAAAATTGTATGCTACGACCAAATACGAATACTGAAGCAGCTTTTCCGAAACGACGTGCACCATTCAAACTGGCTGCCCTCAATGTTCTTACGCTAATGCAGGTCGGACAACAGATAGGACTGGCTATGTCTTTAGAAAGTCTTAATATCGATGTTTTCTGTCTATCCGAGACCCGTATTCAAGACTCTGGTGAAGTACTACAATTTCGATCTCCATCTATCACTCCGAAAAGCTTATTCTATGTGCCCTTATCCGGGGACTCTGTGGCATCTTCGTCTGTTCTTGCTGGCGTCGGTGTCGCACTAAGCGCTAGAGCTGAGACAACACTAATCGATTGGATCCCCATTAATAGTCGGTTATGTGCTGTTAGATTAGAGAGTTCCATCAAAGTGAGAAACTATGTCTTTTCGTCACTCGCGTATGCCCCGACAGATTGCAGCCCAGATGCAATGAAGGATGAATTCTACTACAAGTTAACTGTTCTTTTACAGAAAGTACGTTCGACAGATATTAAAGTACTAGCCAAGACTTGAATGCTCAGATCGGGCGTCTAGGCTCGGAAGATAGTCGTTTAGGTGGCCGATGAGGATTTTTGGTCACAGGTCAGATAACGGGGACCGTCTACTGCAAATATGCACAGACCACAACCTGTTTCTGGCTAGCACTTACTTTCGGCACAGTCAACGCCGATGTGCCACCTTGCGTCCTCCTTCTGCATCTCAAACCTGGACTCAGATTGATCAAATCGCGATCAGCTACCGCTGCCGTGGTTGTGTACAAGACTGCCACTCCTTTTGGAGTACCTATCTGGACTCTGATCATGCCCTGGTCTGCGCCAATCTTATCTTACTTTTCAGTGCCCAACGATAAGCATCGGTTGCAATTGCATGACGCCATAAAAATGGCGAGTAAAGCCGCTTGCGGCTTCGCGAAACGTCCCGCTTATCAGCACTGGGTTTCTTCACGCTCCTTACAACTCATGGAAGCCCGTCGGTCTAGTCCGGGTGACCGTGAGTTTGACCACAAACAAATGCTGTTACGTAATGAAATCGGGCAAAGCTTGAGAAAGGCTCGAGAATCCTGGTGGTCGGAGCTTGCCAATAAGCTGGAAGCAGCAGCTGCATCTGGTAACTACCGGAAGCTCTTCGAACTCATCCGAACCACTGACAGCAAGAAGTCTGGTGTGAGCGAGAGAATCTGCTAATCTGACGAGTTGCTTTCCGTCATACTTTGTAGGTTGTTCAAAACCCGAGAAAGATTGACTCGTGAGGAGCAGGTTGGTTTTCATTCTGGTGGACGATGTATTGATCATATCTTCACCCTCCACCAAATGTTAGAACATCGTCATACTTATCATGGGCCAACAATCGTAGTGTTTCTTGACATCAGGGTTGCCTTCGATTCGTTGGACAGGACTGTTCTCTGGGATTGTCTATTGAAGAAGGGTGTGTCTGAGAAATTCATTATCATCTTAAAGGCCCTATATACAAACTCCTCAGTTAAAGTGATGGCATACAACCACCTTTCTTCATTGATCTATTCAAGCAGTGGGGTGAGACAGGGTTGCCTAATCTTACTTACTTACGCCTGTTACTCCTCGTGAAGGAGCATAGGCCGCTCACAAGCATTCTCCATCCAACCCTGTCCTGGACAATCTTTTCCAGCTCCTTCCAGTTCTTATTCATCATTTTCATATCTGCTTCTATTTCCCGACGTAATGTGTTCTTTAGCCTTCCTCTTTTTCGCCTTAATTCAGTATTCCAAGTTAGGGCTTGCCTCGTGATGCAGTTTGACGATTTGCGTAATGTATGTTCTATCCATTTCCATCGTCTTTTCCTAATTTCTTCTTCAGCTGGAAGCTGATTTGTTCTCTCTCACAGTATGCTGTTACTAATGGTATCCGGCCAATGGATGTTAAGTATCTTGTGAAGACAGCTATTTATAAATACTTGTACCTTCTTGATGATGATTGTAGTAGTTCTCCAAGTTTCAGCTCTACAGTAGAACTATCTTGATGTTCGGGTTGAAGATTGTGACTTTGATATTGGTTGAAAGTTGTTTTGAGTTACATATGTTTTTCAATAGTAGGAATGCTGTCCTTGATTTGCCAATCCTCATGTTTATGTCTGCATCTGAACCTCCTTGTTCATCGATGGTGCTTCCCAGGTATGTGTAGGATTCTACATCTTCCAGAGTTTCGCCATCAAGAGTGATTGGATTGCTGTTCTTCGTTTTGAATTTGAGGACCTTGGTTTTTCCTTTGTGTATATTGAAACTAACTGATGCAGAGGCTGCTGCTACACTATCTGTCTTCATCTACACTTGATCGTGTGTATGGGATAGGAGGGCTAGGTCATCTGCATAGTCTTAATCGTCTAATTAATTCTGAGCTGTTCATTGTGTTCCGTGTTTTCCCTCAGATGTCGAGGTCTTCATAATCCAGTTGACCACCAGAAGAAAGAAGAAGGGGGAGAGTAGGCAAACTTGTCTGACTCCGATCTTTACTTGGAATGAACTGCATTACTTATAAGAAATATATTCAAATGCACTTCAATTATTTCTTTTCATGAAATTCAATGTTATTCAAAACGTATTTGAAAGCCATTTCAACGGGATTTCACAAGATCCAGTTCAATTAATCCTTCCAATTTCTTGTTAAATTCAAGATGTTTATTGGTGTATACCAGAAGCAGTACATTCGTTCATATTTAATCAAATAATTATAGGTTATTATCGCTATTGTTACTTTAGAGTTTTGTGAAATTTGTTGACAATAAATTAATCACATCAAGAATTGATAATAGTTGAACTATCATTGCAAATCGCGAAGCAACAGAAAGCTGTTTCGTACAGGAATGACACTATTTGGTAGTGAGCACTCATGCTAGTGGGATGTAAGGCGAGTGTTTTTCTGTATTAGGGACTCATCAGCTGTATGTACCTGTATTTCAGTCTTTTAAGTATATCAGACTCAAACCCAGTACTTTCCTTATCAATAGTCAATCCATTACGGACTAAGCTACTAAATTATTCAACAGAAATAAAGTTATCAAAAAGGGTTTGTTAAGTCCTATTGTTGATATTCAGTACTTGAACTGATCATTCTCTGTCACTATATGAACTAACTGTCGAGATTAATTTGTCAATATCGACTTGTTTATGTTCGTTTTTAGTTTGGTTGGCTAAATTCATAGAGTATTACTAAATTTCATAACAGTACTAATTTTATCAGCAATTTTCGTCTGAGATTAATCATATTTGGGCTGGCATTGAAAATCATGCAGTGAAGGAGAACTGTTTCGTACTAGCCTAAGATTTCTCAGGAGTGCATATTCTTAACCATAAACCTAGGGATGTAATCCAAACCAAGTAGTTCTCATGACGAATGTACAACTGTTAGGATCATTGGCTTCGGGGTCTATTGATACATGTATCAAACACCAATCAATTTACAATTTGGCACGATTGACATCCAACAGCGTTAGTCACATCTTTTGACTAGGACTCATTTATAATTAAATTACTACTGAGATTGTTATTAGTAGTTTGAACCAAACCATGACAAATGAAAGTGATCTACATCGAACACTAATTCATTTAGATTTTTATTGCTTTTGCAAATGTTTGTATGTTCATATGAGTAGATTTCGTTTCATGGTCTGTGATTAACCTTTATGTAATAAAAGGCAAATGTTACGAATACCTTTTGGGTTTTTCTGAGGCTGAAATCTTCTCTATGTTGTTGTATTGACCGAATATGAGACCCGACTTGAAAATTGATCACCGACACATGTATTTTGGTAATAATTCTTATTTAAGAAACATTTCATAAGTGTTAAATTAAGTTATAAATATTAGTATCTGACTTCTACTTAGGTATTAATAATTAAATGGCTTTGTAACGTTGTAGTGAAACGGTGATTTAATATAGTTGAATCATTTAGCTTGCAGTTATTGAATCACTTGCTTGAACAGCGTTCATGACCTTGTTTGATTGGAGCAGCCAGTCAGTAATTTCACCCGACCTTTACACAAAACATTCTGAGCTAATTCAGACCGACAGTGCTGGGTTTGGATGCCGCGTGTGGGGTCGTGGATGCTCACTGCTGAGAAGTCACACACTAGGACGAAACAGTCGTCCAGTGCTTCCAGGTTTTCAATGGCGGTTTGATATTAATCAATTCATGATCTCAATCGAAACATATGATTGTTCAAACATATCTTGTTTTTTTCTGCTTACTTAAAGGAGTCAGATGAACTGTTTTAGGTGTAACTTCAATAACGCGTCAAATGAATAACATGGTTCCATTGAAGTTATACGGCTGTGTATCTCTATGTTCTAAAATGTGTAACAATGCTGATGAAGTCTATTGCTCATATTTTCATCGTTATTTAAAGGTCACAATGTGTGTGAGCCTTAAACTATGATTTAGAGAAGACAAAAATTAGTTTAACAAGCACACATAGACTAAGCCGTCTATTGTGTCATCATGTATCTCTCAATACCTTATCTCCACTACCAATTAACTTCGTTCAAATGCACCGTTAATAATGAGTCATTAACTAAATATTTTCCACAATCACATCTCTGTACATATAAACACACACACACTTTCCCCTCAATCTCAATATTCTGTGGATAGTAGTAGTATTTGTGCAGTTCAATTATGCAGAATACACATTTATTGATGTCATAAATGTTGAGAAATTTTATTTACTTATCTAATACAAACAAAATGAATATTCCACTGGTTGAAATCATGAGTCGATTGAAGCTAGACCACCATGGAAAACCTGGAAGTACTGGACGGCCTTTTCGTCCTAGTATGGGACACCTCAGCAGTGCGCCTCCACGATCCCGCATCCCACGAGATTCGAACTCAGAACCTATCAGTCTCGCGCCAGGCGCTTTACCAACCAGACCACTGAGCCGGCCGAAATCCAACAGTATTAGTGTCTAACTTCAATCCATGAATACTGTTTAATTCTGATGATAGTTCTATAGAATGATGATCTTATATATAATAGTGTATGTGTATCACTTTTCTTTCTTACATGTACACAATGGTGTTGTGTTTTAATGGAATGAATTAATATTGAAGGAAAAATTCGGTACTTGTCTTTGGAACATTGAATATTGATGCTCTTATATTGGTATGTAGATATGGTGTGGTATATGTCAGTTTATTCTCATTAATTACAAAATAATCTACGCATATATTGAATACTGAATGTAAAGTAAATGATATTTGCTATGTCAATTCTCATTTATCAATAAGAGGTTGTAGGGATTATTGAAATTCATTTAAATCATGAAAGGATTTCTACAAGTCTTTACTGAAAATTATTATGTTTTAATTAGTCAGAGGAAATTTCTGAAGTTCTTATGATAAGCCGTAATTGGTGGAGTTGAACTGTGTTGAGTATGATACAGTTATCCACCAAAGACGTCCTCAAGAGATCAACGGCACTGAGTTCGTGTCACACGTGCGGTATTGTAGATGCACACTTCTGACGCGTCCTATAGTAAGACGAAACAGGTGTTCAGTGCTTTCAAATTTTAAATAATAGTGTAACTTGGATCGATTCATGATTTCAATGAAATTCTCATTCAATTTTCAATGATCTGTATACAGCAATTTTCGATTATGGTTATTGCGTGATAAAACAATAAATAATTAAATTAATTAACAGTGAAGTGTTTGAATTATACTGTGATTAGTATACACAATTGTATTTTGATCGGTTATTGTTAACATATCGACTATAGGGAACACAAGACAGCTTTACAGACTAATGAAAGAAACTGGAATTAATAAATCAAGTGTAAGTGAGATTATTTCGAAAAAAGACGATATTCTCATCTGTCCAGACGTTTAGAACGATGAGCGGAACATTTTAAAGAACAGTTCAACTGGCCTTCAGCTACTCTACAACTATTCTCCATTCCCAGATAGTGTGAATGGAACATTGAAGTAGGTCTTCCAACTCATGCTGAAGTTCAAAAGGCTATAGTTAATCTGAAACGAGGAAGGGCAGCTGGTTCAGATGGATTGGCTCCAGAAGTCTTTAAGGATGGTGGTCCAATTTTAGCGACTAGGTTGACTAATATTTTAGTTAAGATCTGGGAGTTAGACGTTATCCCATCTAGCTGGTCACAATCACTTATCGTCCCAATATGTAAGAAAGGGTCAAAATCATCCTGTGACAACCACAGAGGGATTAGTTTAACTAAGATAATATCTAAAATACTAGCCTCAATAATAATCAGACGCCTAACTGAGACTCGTGAACTGCAAACACGAGAGACTCAAGCTGGCTTCAGACCTGGTCATGGCTGCATCGACCACATATTCACCATTCGTCAGGTTCTAGAACACAGGCATACTTATAGGCGACCGACGATGGCGGTCTTTCTTGACTTAAAAGCAGCATTTGACTCGGTAGACCGCGAGATTCTGTGGCAGTGTCTGTCATTGAAAGGCGTACCCCAGAAGTACATAAACCTTGTAAAGGCTCTGTACTCGAACACTACTAGTCGAGTGAGAGCTTATGGCGAACTTTCATCTAGTTTTGCAACCTCAAGTGGTGTCCGTCAAGGATGTCCACTTTCCCCATTTTTGTTTAACTTCATCATAGATCTACTGATGGAAATAACTTTCTCGTCGACTGAGTTCTCGGGTATTGGTCTCCATCCAGGAGGTCCACTTATCGACTAAGAATACGCAGATGACATAGTCCTGTTTGGTGAAGACGCTGACAAGATGCAGAGTCTTCTAGTAGCACTGAGCAACAATGCCAGGATGTTTGGAATGCACTTCTCTCCCTCTAAATGCAAGTTGTTGCTTCAGGACTGGTCTGCGTTAACACCTGAACTAAGGATAGGGAGTGAAGTAGTCGAACGCGTTGACAACTTCACTTATCTTGGAAGTCTGATCAGCCCTAATGGGTTGGTATCGGACGAAATCTCAGCACGGATTCGAAAAGCTCGTTTGGCTTTTGCCAACCTACGTCACCTGTGGCGAAGGCGAGATATCCGTCTATCAATAAAAGGACGAGTATACTGCGCGGCAGTCCGTTCTGTTTTAATTTACGGCAGCGAAACATGGCCATTAAGAGTAAAAGACACTCGTAAGCTATTAGTATTTGACCACAGATGCCTAAGAAATATTGCTGGCGTCTGATGGGATAACCGGGTAAGTAATAGTGAGGTTAGACGCAGGGTATTAGGGAATGGTGGCAAATCAGTTAATGGGGTTATGAGTCTTCATCGACTGAGATGGTTGGGCCACGTGTTACGTATGCCTGAACACCGGTATTGGAGATGGTTGGAAGAGAATTAGGGGCGGCCAAACCAAAACTTGGAATCAGTGCTTGAAGTCACTAACTTCTAGTCTGAGCCATGTTATTAGATGCAGACTACTTGGTTGGGGTCCGCGTGACTATCGTAACCAATGGTTGAAGACTCTTGGTGACATGGCTCAGAATCGATCACAATGGCGTCGGTGTATACACTACCTGTCTTCCCTTAAACTAAGAGATTAAAATAACTTCATATCTTTCTTTCTACGAACCAATTCTTTCTTCTTGTACTATATCTCTATATGCAATCTTTCTCTTATATATTACCACCTTTTACCTAACCACTGTTATGAATCCGGTGTTCATCTTGTTGTGCTGATGCGGTATGGCAACCTGGACCGATGCACATATGTGCCTGGTCCTACGTTGTAGCTGACTGACTGACTGATTGTTAACATATATATGTGCATCATGTGCTAATCACCTTGATGTAGTCATGATCAGAATCTTTACTAATAACGATATAAACATCAGATATTTTAAACTAGTTCGTTGATGAGTGAAATAAATAGTTCAGTGCACAACACATTGGATAATTGAAATGAAAAAGGTTTCTGGGTTGCAATCTTAATATAAAAATCAATATTAGGATGCTGGTACACGTAGCTAACTAGGTATCGCTGAATAGAACGAAATACATCTGTGGAGTTTATCTACTATCTACAATTCATCTTTTTGTATTGAAATCACATTTTTATTTTATCGGTTAACTGACAACACTTCGATTTCATTTAGGGGTGAGTGGGTGGCTTTAGAATTGAAAGTCACTAAGCAATATATGATAATTGTGTTGTCGTAGTCAGAAACCTTTCAACAGAATACATCCACATTCAAATCTTTAGTAATGTCTATTTATAATGACCACTATATACTAATTAAAAAAAAGTCTTTGCAACTTCTTTAATCAAACTATAATAATTTCATATCAATGAAGTAGTTCAATTGAGCTAAGAACTTGAACGAAATCCTTACGTGATCGAGGCAAGATTATCATCAATTATTAACCAACGTCTGGAACTCAAAGCAACTGTCAACCAACACCATGGTCAGGATTTTCAATACAAATGTCAAGACAGTTCAATTGTATGGGGCAGAAACCTGGAGAACTACGAAAGCCATCATCAAGAACATACAGGTGTTTATTAACAGTTGTCTACGCAAAATACTTCAGATCCGTTGGCCGG
Organism: Schistosoma margrebowiei; assembly: GCA_944470205.2. NCBI lineage: Eukaryota > Metazoa > Platyhelminthes > Trematoda > Strigeidida > Schistosomatidae > Schistosoma > Schistosoma margrebowiei. The sequence continues at coordinate 3,836,358 of OX104027.1, read as the reverse complement.
ACACTATTAACAACAACGTACTGTGGGAGAGAACAAACCAGATCCCAGCGGAGGAAGAAATTAGGAAGAAGCGCTGGAAGTGGATAAGACACACGTTGAGGAAAGCACCCAACTGCGTCACAAGACGAGCCCTCACTTGGAATCCTCAAGGCCAAAGGAGGAGAGGAAGACCAAAGAACACATTACGCCGGGAAATGGAAATAGACATGAGAAAAATGAACAAGAATTGGATGGAACTAGAAAAGGAGGCCTAGGACATAGTGGGTTGGAGAATGCTGGTCGGCGGCCTATGCTCTATTGGGAGTAACAGGCGTAGCACACAACAACATAACAACTAGTTTAATTCGTTATTTTCAATAAACTAATCAGTACTGCCAACTACCCACCCACCACTACATTTTCTTTTATTGTAAAATTTGTAATCTATCTAGATCACATTGAAGCAACATTATTTCGTAGTTGAATGATGGATTTATAAAATCCGTGTACATGGTTACTTTTTCATTCGTAAAAAGTGTTAATGAAGATTGTTGAGATTTTTACAGTGTACATTACGAATAATAATTGTAGTTAGACCATCATTCACACTAAGGAGCACTAAATAACTGTTCCAATCCAAGTGCGTATTGACAACATAACCGGTTATGGAATCTAGGACCTTAAGAGCATACGACATATCAAATTTCAACGAATTCACAATAATGTTTTCTACTTTGGTTTGAAATTTTGTTTGTTCTCCACTTTTCAACTATACTACTAATAATAATAACCCCATTAATATCTTTCTTTTTTTAAGTAAAATAACTTATCATGATAGGATGGTAAGTTCATATTGGTAAATTACTTTCAATGTGTTTGTAGGTGTATATATATATATATATATATATATATATATATATATATATATATATATATATATATATATATATATATATATATATATGTACGTGTGTGTCTGTGTGTGTGAATGTGCATGTAACGACAATATTCATAAAAGCTGACATAAGTTTCTTTTCGAGATTCTGTGAGGTAATAAAATTAATGACAGTGATAACAATAAGGACAATCTTTATAATGCTAAATGTCCTGAGGTTACGAAAAGTTATTGTTTCTTACCGATTTCTTCTCACTTTGATGGAACTTTCTAATCTAACAGCACATAACCGACTATTAATGGGAATCCGATCGATCAGTGCTCCTTCAGCTGAAGCACTTAGTGTGACACTGACACCAGCGAAACCAGACGAAAATGCCACACAGCTCTCAGATAAACACACGTTAAACATACTTTTCGAAGCGACAGATGGAGGGCGAATTTGTATTACTTCGCTAGAGGCTTGAATACGGGTATCGAGTAGACAACATAGTTCGATACTAAGAATTTCTACGAACATATCCAATCCTATCTGTTTTCCGTTCTGCATTGGTGTGCAACCGTTGAAGGAAGCCATTTTCAATGGTATACGTGGTTTCAGTCAATTTTCCACCCCTCAGTGACTGGAGATCATTTAGATAGAACCGAGTTTCCACCATAGGCGAGCTTCTGTATAAGTCGAAAAATAAAGATACACGAAGTGAGAACAAAAGAGAGTAGGTAATTGACGTAATATAAAAATTAAGAGTAAAAATGTATGTGAATCGCCTGAGTTTTAATCGAGGGGAGAATGGTATTTCCAGTAATCAATTTCATTTTATTTGAGTTTGGTCTGTGATACTGCGTGGGTGCTGAGACCGAAGCAGGTGGTTTTGTTATGGTCTACATCCTGAGCCTTTGACCTAAAGGTCAAATCTACAAAGCAGAGTAGCAACCTCAGGAGGTGCAGTGCCATAGCAGTTGGTTCCCAATGATTGGTTTATACGCCATTTGTTCCCTCAGGATACTGGAGTCCATATACATCATTGGTTTGGAATCAGGGTTTTCCAACTCCCCTACGTAGACTTTCCATGTCCACCAACCTGGTTAAAGCGCCAGACATTCTGTTTTCGCCCTCTCACTTTCGTAAACAACAGTAATGACTCGAGAAGTCAGTGAGTAGGACTTCTTTGCCAGTGGTTTTATGCACGCGATCATGTGAGAGCATTTAAAGACGGGAGAGCTGACTCTCCCCAGTTCCGGCCGTCCCAGGGCATGTATGTATTACCTAACTATATACAGTTATATCTGTTTCTTTTCATTGAATGAATTTAACCTTCAAAACATGACATTTTTGTGCTTGCATTATAATTATTATTCTTTACTGCCTAATGTTTATTGACTTAATTACGTTTTATGTTTTATACTACTTATAAGCATACAAAGTTTGAGCTCATTAATTCCTTTGAGTAGTGATATTCCTTTTATTTTAGCATATTCTTAATGGCGTGTTCTCCTAAGTAATGCATTATTTGTCAAACCTTTAACATTGTATTTGTTGTAATCATCTTGTATCTTTGAGAAAGTTGAATATATATGTATATATCGCTTATTTAAATACGATCGACAGATGGATTAACCGCGCTATTTGGTGCTTTCATGATAATAATTCGCAAACAAATGTGAATCGTGTAAAGTGAAAACGAAGTCAGTAGGTAGAATAGGATGTTTATGTGTAACAAACATCTTCTCTTTACAAGTTGGTTTAAATCCAACAAGTAATATCAGTTTCCTACAAAGATTACATATATGCCTTACTAGTGAGTGTCATAAAACATATAACCCCTAGGTCAAAGAAGATTTCCTATTGACTATCTTCAACTGACTCGAACAGTCTCCTCCTACTAACACAATTTAAATCAATAATCGCTAATAAATTACTCGATTGATATCACGTGTTAAATTGATCATCTTTACTTCATTCCCAATCTGTTTTCGTATGTACATTATGCTTTTCAATAGAAAATCGTCTAGATTATCCTTCATTGTATTTTTCTGTTTAGATTATTTGAACATTATCATAAAACTATTGATGTAGCTGCAATTTCATCGTCAAATCGTCTTGGTTCCTGTTCATTGAGAACATTTAGTAGATCTAAAGATACTTTATTATTTCCAACATGTAAAAAATCTCTCATGTCATTTCATAATAATAGTGCCAACAACAACAACAACAGCAACAATCAGATCGTCGACAGATTATGAATTCATTACCATGGCTACGGACGAATTCCACAACTCATATTAGCAGTAATAATGGTTCTCCCTCTGTCTTTAATCATAATACTAATCATACTAATGGTACTACTAATGCTAATAAGAATAACAACCATTCAAGATTTGGAACATCTAGTGAAACAATTCTATTTTCGTCATTGAATCCACCGAATGGTATGCCACATTCATATTGGTGACCATGGCGTATAATTATGCGAAAAAACGTCGATTATATACACAGTTACAAAGACGGTAGGAAATTCAATCATTATCTCAACGTGGTCTTTCAGCATCATCTGGTAGTTTTTTAGGGAAATCCACTCCACAATTATCAAATAATCGTCATTTGATGACATCATCAAATAATAGTGGGCTGTTGGTCAATGAAAATGTTTCAAGATTTAGTACAACTGCTGAACCATCATTACCTGCGATACCTATATCATCATCTCCATCATCGACATCATCGTTATCAAACAAGGAAGAATTGATTCATCAACATCCATGTTAAAAAATGACATTTTTTTAATATCGAGAAGATCTGGGAGTGAAAGAACATGACTAAGTACAAAGACGTTGATCACGATAACAGACAACAGTAGTAATTCCGGGGTATTTAGCGCTTTGTATGCAAATGATTATCAATCGAATTCACCAATTTATACAAAGTATCCTATGAATTTGCCAAATAAAAATAATAATAATGGCCATAGACACAATGCATCACCGTCTATTTATCCCAACACCAATTCAAATATAAAATCTATTTCATGTATCAATGTGAATGATAATGATTTACCATGGAAATATACACCACCAAGTAGAAATAGTTTTAGTAATGGTATTCGACAATTATCACCATTTTTCCGTAGTTTTAATCAAAGTAACTGATCGTTCACACCATCAAGATAACATAATAAAAATCATAGTAATAGTTATGGATTATCTTATAAAAAATCATCTTTAAGGTCTTCATCATTCAATACATCACGTACAGAGATGATGCCATCAATGCCAGTATTATCAGCTTTGCAATCAATGTCAGGTGGGTAACATAGTTTTCCTTAACATTTTCGGTTAAAGGTTTACAATACTTGCAAATAGTCATTCAATAACTATTGTAGTTATCCCCTTTGTGTTCAATATTGATTGACCTGCAATTCGAATTCATGTTTAATTGTTGCTGTAGAAGGTTTTGGACAGATTATTGAATGTCATGGATTATATCATGGACTACTACTAATAATTATTATAGGGTCACTTAGGAGTCGTTAGGTGAGGTAACTCCTGGGATGGAGGCTAGCCGCCTTCTGAGAGACCTGTATGTCTTGGCTTTACTTTGCAATTGGATCATGCATGCACACCGCTGAAGAGTTACATATTAAGATGAAATTATTGTTCCATACCCTTTACTTTCTAAAGATTATCTCTTTGAATTGATGTTGAATTGTTTGCTTTCCCAAGAAGAGCTATTGGAGTTGAATGAGGTGAAATAACCCATGAAGTGTTAATGATATGCACTCAACTTTCTTGACTGGTAAATCACATGTTAATGGTCGCATAAAACTTGTCAAAATTGAATACTTAGATTTTATGAGACCGAAGATGTGGTGCATATTCTTAGCCAACAGTATTTCTAAAACAGGTTAAAAACAACTTGTGGTTATCATCATAATATAAACAAGCACAAGTTATATCTTTTCATTTTATGTTTCGTCCCTCTTCTCTTTACATTCCACTAACATAATCGAGTGATTTACACAGAAAACATAATTCTATCGAGAATATGTGGAGTACTCAAACAGTAAAACCAGTATGATTTAATCAAGATGCTTATCAACATCAAAATCATCATACTATGTATAGCAGTGGAGATGAACACACTACCATCAATGATATGTTATCACGTAACACAACAAAAACTAGTTTACAAGAAAGTAGTCGAATAGATTCCTTACTATCCACAGAATTGAATCAAGATGCTTATCAACATCAAAATCATTATACTATGTATAGCAGTGGAGATGAACACACTACCATCAATGATATGTTATCACGTAACACAACAAAAACTAGTTTACAAGAAAGTAGTCGAATAGATTCCTTACTATCCACAGAATTGAATCAAGATGCTTATCAACATCAAAATCATTATACTATGTATAGCAGTGGAGATGAACACACTACCATCAATGATATGTTATCACGTAACACAACAAAAACTAGTTTACAAGAAAGTAGTCGAATAGATTCCTTACTATCCACAGAATTGAATCAAGATGCTTATCAACATCAAAATCATCATACTATGTATAGCAGTGGAGATGAACACACTACCATCAATGATATGTTATCACGTAACACAACAAAAACTAGTTTACAAGAAAGTAGTCGAATAGATTCCTTACTATCCACAGAATTGAATCAAGATGCTTATCAACATCAAAATCATTATACTATGTATAGCAGTGGAGATGAACACACTACCATCAATGATATGTTATCACGTAACACAACAAAAACTAGTTTACAAGAAAGTAGTCGAATAGATTCCTTACTATCCACAGAATTGAATCAAGATGCTTATCAACATCAAAATCATTATACTATGTATAGCAGTGGAGATGAACACACTACCATCAATGATATGTTATCACGTAACACAACAAAAACTAGTTTACAAGAAAGTAGTCGAATAGATTCCTTACTATCCACAGAATTGATTGATTTATGCAACAATAACAGTAGGGGTAGTAGTAGTAGTAGTAAAAATAATATTGTGAAGAATGATCCATTGGCTAAATTAAATTCTACCTCAGTGAAAGTAAAATAAACGGTACTGAATTCAATGTACGATAATTCATTTACCATATCTAACAACTGATCCATATTTGGAACCTGTTTCATTTATTGAAACGAAGACAACAACAAGAAAAACGACCAGGAAATTTGATCAATACAAAGAAAATCAATCTCATTGATCATTATGATGATATGGATCTGGATACAGCAGTGAATGAAAATGGTGATTAAATCAAATTAAATAGTAAGTTGCATAAGATGATGTTCAAAATAGAAATGACAGTATACTATAAACGTATATGATTAATATATGGAAGATCTTGTTGAGATTGTACAATTTTTGTGGCTTGCATGATGGAATAGACGATTACTGCAAAGTACAAAGAATACTGGATTTTGACTACAAAATAATTGGGAAACAGCATGACACGACGATATTCGGTTTAATCTCCAGAATACTCGTGATCGGGTGATTTTTTTATCGCGTTACTTTTCTACTGGATAAGGTCGCTAACCTCATGCTCAACCATCCTTGTTTATGAAAGTTTAGGACTGGAAGGATTCCAGACGTATTCAGTCATGGATATTAGGCAGATAAAACAATTTACTACTCAACGAAATTAGAAAAAACGTCGAGTTATTTAATTCCAAGTTGGCAAAGTGTATGTAATCATAATCCTTAGTCGAATTAAAATTCATTCGCCCAAAACTGAATCAACCATGACAGCCTTTAGAGTACTGAACTTATGTTATTTGATTTTTGTTGTATACAGTTTGCAACGTGAAGTGTTGTTTCAGGTTAATGTCTTGGAAAACTGACTCTTTAGTAGTTACCGCAGTTATAAACCTATGGCATTCAGTCGACAGTTTCTAAACCTCAAGATTAATTGGTGAATTTGGAGGCTGAAATACATGTTTTATTATTGCTGTAGAAGTGAAATACAGTTGGGCTCAGTATCTGTGGTCTAGAGGTCAGGCGTTCGCGTGCGAGATCGAAGGTCCTGGATCGCAGTTGTGACCGTAGTATTGTGAAAATTCCTTACTGAATAGTTTCATAATAGGACGAAATGACCATCCAATGCTTCTAGGTTTTCAATGGCCGTCCAATATTGATCGTCGATTCATAATTTCAATGAGAATTTGTTTCAGTGAATTTTTGTGAATTTAACTCAGTTGAAAATGTAGTACACAAGTTATTGCTTCTTACTTTTCATTCACTTATCATCAATACTAAATCTCAACAGCGTATGGTCTTACACAATATATAAATTATTTTTCTTTCAATTCATTGAATGACAACTGTTAGTTAGATTATAAAATTATAAAATGAATTACCTAATTTTGACAAAATCTAAATCATTTGGTTGATCACAGGGTAGTGATCAATGTCATAGATAAAATTGGATCTGCACTAAGGATGACCTGATCCACTTCACCTTGATAATTTATCAACCAGTAATCAATCAATTGTAAAAGAGAGAGATAAGTCACGACTATGAAGCTGTGTGACACGGGATCAAGTCAGTCAGGGAGCATCAGTGTTGTGAAGATTGCAGGTACACCTTGTTGTCGACCTTCTAACTGTAACCACCACCGCATATACATAGTTTCTTTTTTCAAGTGTATAAGCACATCTGCGGTAGCTGTTAAATGTTAAGATTTTTGACTATTTCGTCGTTTCACATGTTATCGAATGTCTCAATATACAATCGTGTTTTATTTAAATAGATTATAGAATTAGAATGAAATTACAGAATTTGATGATTAGTAAGTTGTTCAGTAAAGACAAACTGTATAAAGCTTAGAAAGATACCGTTTATTACAGTGTAATTAGTACATTCAGCTGACGAGTCCCATGATTCGATGGAACGTGTGTCATGCATTGCACTACTAGACATCATCCATCTCTACTTATCATGCTTGTGACTTACTGGCAATATCCTCACAGACAGAATGAACATATGCCAATACGATAGATAGATCAATCACAATCCTCAGCGTTAATGGGAAGATTCAAACGACCTATACAAAAACGGAATTCATGTAACTGTAGTTATCTATTTAGTTTTATCCATAAGTTTTCAATTTAGGTACCTTATTAGAAAAAAAATTCGATTGATCGACTTCCAAAATCCACATAAACAAGTTAATTGTTCAGCCAAATAAAATTCATGTGGCAGTATATAACACCAATCAGTAGTGTAATGTTTGGCAGCAGAAGATTGAGAAGATCGAATTGAAGCGAACAGGAATGTAAACAGAGAGCAATTGTAATAGCAATAGAATTGAAAGAATCATGAATCATGAGGAAGACAACTAAAGGAAGATGTGCAAGTGCTTTATTTTATGTATGGTTTTCATATCATAAAAAGGCACTCTCTAATTTCGCATTAAACAATAAATTGGTCTGCTCCACCTGAATTATTCGTCCACTACATATAGTCTAATATTGTGTCAACCTTCATGATTTTCATTTGTCATTGATTTCTGTTTATAATTTTATTTTCTTTTTAGAATGTGATCAACATCGTGCATTCCACATTGGAACACGTTCAGCGATTATTTCAATAGTATTTGCTGATGATTCTGATCTTTCTAATGTGTCAGAACATTCAATAAATAGTCGAAAATCGGATCAACATAGTTCATTACACTTGATCACATCGCAAACTGTATTATCAAATGAAACTAATTCAATGAATAATAATAATAATAATAATTCTATAATAGATGTTACGACGGTTATTACCAATATTTGCACTACTACTACTAATAATAATAATAGTAAGAGAAATTTTGGTTCAATCAATTCATCATATGAAACAGTGGATTTGCCTAGAACTAATTTACCGACCCCAGTGTTAACATCGACAACAATGGTAAGTCAACAATTCATTGATTTCGTTTGCACATTCACCAATTAGTTTTAAGCTTTGGAAACTGTCGACTGAACTCCATAGGTTAATAACTGTGATAACTACTTAGGAGTCAAGGGAATATATTATATGGAAAAACCTACCTGTCTGGTGTAACAATCAGCATGAAAAGCGAGATAAGCATGATATAAATTTTGGTGGATCAAATTAGGCTTAGTGAGTGATCTTGAAATATTGTCTGTGACCTGATGAAAATAAAACTATCGTAAGTGTTTCCAATGCCTCTGAAGGTAACACTTGATTCTCATATTGCGAATTTGAGAAATATTCAGGTGTGTGCTACTGATATCGATGGATAAATGTAGTTGGTGTCATCGGTCGAAGGTGAAGTACTTGTCAGCAGGTGGTCAAAAAGAAAGAAAGAAAGAAGGAACAGTGATTGATTGTTGCGGAATTAAAGGGACTGTGAAATCTGAGATGATCGATTGATATGTAACAAATTACGTATTTGCAGTATGGTTTTGAAATATTAATGAGATGTGTAATTTTGTGTTCAAATAAATTCGACAGTGTAAATTTGTGTCTTTGTTCATAAAAACATTAATTCTGATCACACGAGGAGTATTAGTTGCGTCAAGATTGAGGGTACACTTTAATGACTTTTACCAACCACCATAAAACCTGAATTCAAGGTTCCTTCAAACACTGAAAATTGTCTAATATATCTCTCTAATGAAATTATCTGAAAATGTGAATTTGAAATTTTCGAGACATGGCATACTTGAAATGCTTTATAAATATTGAACTACGAATGCTTCCTTACAAAGAATTCCATTTCATTTCTGTTGAAAAATGAAGAGATATCTCAATACCAGATGACATGTGAAGGTGTAATCGAACTCACGTGAAATTTGATTACTTCCACTCAACGATGATCACCTGCATACTTACGCCTGTTGCCCTCAATCGAGTAATGCCCACCGACCAGCATTCTGCAACCCAATCTGACCTTAGCTTTTCTTTATATTTCGGTGATGTCTGTCTTCGTTGCTTGTCTTATTGGGTTGTTTGGCCTTCCTCTTCTCCTTTGGCCCTGAAGAGTTCAGGTGAAGGTTTGCATTGTCATGAAATTGTATGCTTTCCTCAATGTGTGTCCTATCAACTTCCAGCGCTTCTTTCTCCGTTGGAATCTCGATTGTTTTCTCCCATAGTCGGTTGTTGCTGATCATCGGATTCGAAGTATTGTGCGTGGACAACTGTTAATAAATATTTGTATCTTCTGTATGATAGCTTTGGTAGTTCTGCAGGTTTTTGCCCCATACAGTAGATTCGTTTTGACATTTGTATTGAAATTTCTGACTTTGGTGTTGGTTGACAATAGTTTTGAGTTCCAGATGTTCAACGGTTGTAAGTATGCTTCTCTTCTTCAATTAATGGTTGACTAAAATTGATCGTGAGGTTTGTCTGAGCTGCTCGATATTAGTTGAGTTAAGTGAGGCTGGTTTTAACATCCTCTATCGCCCTCTTGAACATCTTATTAGTGCAGAAATGGTCAACTGGATTCTGTGTAATGTGATCCGGTGAATTCCATATGGTTTTGTATTTGCGCTTATGTAGGAATATGGTGCCGCCTTTGACCAGTTTATTGAAGGCACAAATGTTTGCAAATCTCTCGCTATCTTCGTTCATTTTCCACCTAGTCCATGTCGCCCGATGATGTCGTCATACCCGGTGTTGTTCGATTTAAACTAGGCACTTGAGATACTCTTCAGAATGGTCAGGTCCTTCGTACGCATTTCTCAACGATTGACTGTAACCTGTCGTATAATTAGTCTATAAATTCTTCATTGTAATCGTTGGTAGCCTCATGGCATTGTATGACGTTCATTGTAATGCTCTACTTCTTTTATTTTGAAGGAGGCTAGCCAGAAACAGGTTGTGGTCTGTGCACAGTCGCAGTAGACGGTCCCCGTTATCTGTTCTGTGACCAACAAGTCCTCATCAACCACCTGAACGACTCTCTTCTGTGCCTGGATGCCCAACCTGAGCATTCAAGTCTCTGGCTAGTACTACAATATCTGCCGAGCTCACTTTCTGGAGAACAACAGTTAACTGGTGGTATAATTCATCCTTGATTGCATCCAGGCTGCAATCTTTCAGGGCATAGGCGGAGATGACAGTTTGGTCAATATACGTCACTCCATAGTGCAGTAAGGAGTGAATGTTGTGATCTGCGTTCTTTCTTATGCGTTTCACCAGAAGACGACTTAAGGCATGATCTTTCGATGCAATAGTGAGCGCAGTACGTTCCTCTACCTGTTTATGCTTGTTGTGTTGACTTTGTACTCCGTCAAGTAAAGAGTATAACTGGTGCAGGGCACTGAAGTCTTTTGATATATATTACGTCCTTTTGAGTTTCCGCAGTTTAAACTCAGTCTTTTGGTTTATATAGGGTGTAACTGTTTTAAAAGCAATTTTAGAAGGTATATCAGTGTCTAGTGCATATTTGGTGGTGGTATTGAATATTTTTAATGTTTCTAAGAAATTATCACTGGCAAAGAAACTGCTCCATTCAGAGTGGCTTATTAGAAATCGAAAGTTTTCCCAGTCAGCGTTTGCATATTTTCTATATTGGAAACTCGTATATAATGTCTTTAATTTGTTGCACATGACAAGAATCGGAAGGGTGCAGAGGACTATTTTATGATCGCTGTTGTGAAACGTTTCGCCAACAACCATTGATATTGGTGTGACATTGTGACAGAATATCAAGTCAAGAATGTTGTGATTTCGTGTGAGCAGGTGTACATGTTGTTGTGTATCTAGGGACCTAAGTATGCTGTCAAAGCACAATAGGTCAGAATGTGTCGTCCAGTTGATGGGGAGAAGGTTGAAATTACCACGTACAATTGTGTAAATGAAGTCAAGCGAGGCAACCTGAGCAAATGACTCACTTATAATAGTGTCAGTTGAACTAGGAGTGTTGGTTTATGTGGGACCAATGAGCATAGCTTCTCGCGATGGATTTCATTCGTTTTATACTAGGATAGTCAGTATAAAATTGCTTTAGCAACCTTGATCTTAAGGACTCTGGCATCACTATTCTATCTCCAAACATCAAGCATTGATTTACGACACATAATGAGTCCCGACGTTGGTAAAGCTGCTTCAAGTTACCATCGAGTCCAGTTAACGACCAGCCATTGGTGGTGCATGTCATCTCTCTCTTTATGATTGAGTCGTTCTTGGATGCAGATTGTATTTCAGCTATACAAAATTCACTTATTGATGATGATCACTTTAATGTAATTAATAATAAAGAAATAAATCAATCACTCAATCGACCTTATTTGGTAGGTATTTTGAAGAAATATTTTAATCTACTTAAAATTATTTAAGTAGATATGAAATTAATAATAAAACTAATGGCATTGTATAGTATCAAGTAGATTAGAAGTAAAATGATTGATTAAGAATCTCACATTTTTGATTGATAAGGCAAACATTTTACATATATATCAGGAACTAACTGTCAGATTTAAGTGCATCATCAAGGGAATGGATGATGTTGTTGACATTCGATACGAGATTCTTGAACTATCAACCTGTAGTGAACGGGAAGATAGGCGAAGATAAACAAATGGCTATGAATACAACATTACAGAATCTCTTGATAAAATCTGAGAACCACACTGTAAATGCTTCATTTACAAAATGTCAATCAACTGTTTCAGACTTGATTTTTCTTTTTCCTTTCCACACCAATCATTTTCTGTCCTCGTTCTCTTCTCTTTAATCTGCACACCGTTCTGTCGTCAAACATTTCACTTTTCATTGATGATACTTATATTTGTCGACATCAGTAGTATGCACCACAAATCAAGCCTTAGTTGTAATACTGAAGTATTTAATTGGTATACTAAACATGAAGAATTCTGAAGTCACATAACAATTATTAATGTTAAATATGACGTGAATAAGAGATACTCTATTCATCTTAATAATTAAATGGTTGAAATATATTCAGCTTTAGGTAAATGTAAACAATAAATAGTTGACAATCTGTTTTCTATTTTCTTTTGAACAGTTTTTAGAATGATCGCATAGTTCCTATAAATCTACTTGATGATTTCGTAGCAAGTAATCCTATTTTACATGGGTAACAATCAACTTTACATGAGAAATATTGTTGTGAATATTAAAGTAAGTGATCACTGAATAATTAACACATGATTATATTCTAAAGATTGGTGATTTTGATGAAATGGTATATTGTATTTTTCAGTGAAAGTAAGTATTGACTTAAGATGAGAAGTAACATTGCTCACTATGGATTATTGGATGAATAGAGTCTCCCTATGTTCACTGTGTGACAGTTTCTCCCTAATGCTATTTCATAATATTTGTGCAATGAAGCCAATTTATCGGGATGAGATACATAAAATTCCGGATCCGAACCTAAGGGTATAAAAGGTAATCCTTCTATGCGTGACCCAGAGGTTCCAAGTTCAATCTGTGATGGTTTCAAGGATATGTGTTGTTGAGTAATTCCATATCACGGCAAAACCAGCATCTAAACTTCTTGATTTAATTAGTTATCTGACTATGATTAGTTTTTAACATAAATCACGAAATTCATTGATGTTGTACTTTACTGAAGAAAGTATTTACGTCGAAAAAAACATGACTTCTGATGTAGAAAACCAGTTAGTAAACGTTTTATAACTTAGAAATGAGCACTCCTAGACTGATCGACTTCTACAGATGTATCAATTGTCGATGTAGAGATTTCAAAAAGCCAATTGTTAAGAATTCTGAAATGGTGAATTAGGAGCATATAGAATTACTTCAGAATACGTTTGAGTACGGAAACGAAGGACGTTATATGTTGTTCATGATTTTGTCATGTATAACATCACCATGACTTTATTTAAACATAAATCACAATAGTCAGTCAGTCAGTAACAACGTAGAACTTCGTACGTACGTACGTACGTACATCAGTTCGAGTTGCCACACCACATTAGCATAGAGATGCAGTGGTCGATTCAAATCCCGTAGTGGTAGAGGTAATAAGAGTATAAGCAGTAATCGGGAAGATTGGTGTTTGGAGATGTTACTTAAAGAGTATAATCCAGTGAAATAAATTTGAGAGAAAAAAAGAGACAATGAGGAATAAGGAGATCAAAATTTGGGAGAACACAAAGAGTATATGCACCTGCGCCATTGCAAACGATTCTGAGCCATGTCATTCAAGGTCTCTAACCATCGGTTGCTATCATCTCGCGGTCCCCAACCAGGTAGTCTACACCTACCTACATGACTCAGACTACTTGTTAGTGACTTCATGTTTTGGTCTAGCCGCCCCTAGCTTTCTTCCGACCTACTCCTATACCACTTAACATCACACGTCGAAGCATACGGTCGTTGGGCATACGTAACACGTGTCCCAGCCATCTCAACTGATGAAGTTTCACTACGTCATCAATCGATTTGCCATCCTTACTTAGTACCCGTTTCTTAACAGTTAAATTACTTACTCGGTGTTCTCAGGATATACGAACAATATTTCGAAGACACCTATTATCAAATACTAGTAGTCTACGAAGATCCTCTACTCTTACCGACCATGTTTCACTCGTCCTTTGGTTGGTAGACGGATATCTCGCCTACGCCATAAATGACGTAAGTTAGCAAAAGCTAATCGAGCCTTCTGTATCCGTGTTGAGATTTCGTCACACACCAGACCACAAGGGCTGATGAGACTTCCAAGATAAGTGATGCGATCGACACGCTCAATTACTTCACTACCTATCATTAGTTCGGGTGTCAATGCAACCCAATCCTGAAGCAAGACTTTGCATTTCGAGGGGGAGAATCGTATCCCGAACATGCTTGCATTGTTGCTTAGAGTGGACAGAAGACTCTGCATTTTGTTAGCGTCTTCAACAAATAAAACTATGTCATCGGCATATTCTAAGTCAACAAGTGAACCTCCCGGTAGAAGTTCAACCTCTGGAAATTTAGATTAGGAAAGTGTTATCTGTAATAGTACGTCAATAACAAAGTTGAACAAGAATGGGGAGAGTGGACAGCCCTGTCGAACACCACTTGATGTAATCAATTCTGATGACAGTTCGCCATAAGCTCTCACACTACCAGTTGTGTTCGAGTAGAGAGCCTTTATAAGGTTTTTACAACTTCGTAAAGAGGCGGAGGACCTACATTAACTTGCCATTCAGGTTGACTGGAGGTTATGTGAAACCAAAGTGTGATTAAAGGCCAGTTGAACTGATCCCTTAAGTGTTCCACCCATCGATCCAATCTCCTGAATTGAGAAAGTATAATGTATCCGTCTTTTTCTGAGAAAGTTTCGCTAACAGTTGAGTTCCTAATACCGGTTTCCTTAAAAAGTCTGAACAATTGTTTGCTATTACCTATTGCCGCTGACCTTTCCATCTCTCTTGCTTTCAAAATATATATACAAATATATTTTTGTTGATCTGGGCTTACTTTTTTTAACATCAAAGGCATTCTTTATGTTTGGATTAAATTTCAATGTAAAATTAATGTAATTAACCTAGCTTGGCATCATTATTTGCGCTTGTTAACCCTCGTGAGGAGCTTAGTCCGCATTACCAGAATTCTTTCTGGAACTCTGTTCTGAAAAGTCCTTTCCAGTTGCGATTGATTCTTTTGATGTCTGCTTCTGATCCTCCCTTTCATTGCAATTAAGGACATGCTTCGCGATTCAGTTTGATGATTTCCGCAATACATGTCTTATCCAGCGTCTTTCCCTAATTGCCTCTTCATTTAGAAGCTAGTTTGTTCTCTCGCACAGTTGGCTGTTGCTGATGATATCCTGCCAACGGACATTCAGTATGTTAATTAGGGCCCTAAGAGGTTTACTTGCAGCGTCTTTCCGACGTCCAGTAAGACGCAAGCAGATACGCGCTCGCACCAGAGCATGATCTGAATCTAGGCATGTGCTCCAGAATGAGAGACAGTCTTCTTTCGAGCCCCTCTATCGGTGGGTGATAGCGATGTGATCTATTTGGGTCCAACGTTCGGACGAATTAGGGGGTCTCCATGTTAAAAGATGTTTTTCCTTATGCTTAAAGTTAGTATTTGCAAGGAACAGGCGATTATCTGAGCATAGCTGCAACAGACGGTCGCCATTATCTGTTCTTTTAGCCACGATGCTATAAGATCCACCCAGGTGTCTTTCCCTATCGCTTAGTTTACCTACTTGAGCATTAAAGTCACCGGCCATTATTACTACATCAGAGCGCCTAGCTTTTCGGAGAAGGTCGGAGAGCTTTCTGTAAAACTCATCTGTTACATCATCTGAGCTGCAGTCAGTGGGAGAATAGGCAGAGACAACGAAGGGGCAACGACGAGTGTCCCTATCTTTTCGGATCCTTACTGTCCCATTCGGTCGGACAGCGCACGAACGGCTGTCTACTGGGATCCACTCTAAGAGAGCTAGTTCTGCTCTAGGACTCAATGCTATGCCTACGCCGGCGAGGCCACGGGAAGCAGAATCTGTGCTTCCAGATACACGAACTGTGAATTGAGTTGGTTCTTTATTTTGGCATGGTAAAGTCAGATGAATGACGCTACTCCGATCCTGTATGCGCGTTTTGAAGACGCAGTACACATCGATTGCACGGGATTCAAAAGTCCTAGCTAAGGAAGCCTGTTGTCCTATTTGGCACAGTGTTCGGACGTTAAAAGCTCCTACGTGTAGTTTAGAGCGTGGTTTCAGGAGACCAAGAATAGCGTTCTGCGTACTCGAATCGTTTGCCCTAGCGGTGCGAGATGATAAAGAGACGTGAAAAGGGTTAGTCATGGAGATAAGAAGAGAGGTATTAGGAGGTGTAGAAAGGATTTGAATGTGACCAACTTGGTCTCGTGTGCTGTTACGGGTATGAGAACTGATGTCACTTCCCGGCTGCCCACACCGTGGAAGGGTATTTCTTGAGGAACTTGAAAAGGAAATTGGATTAGTGTTGGTCTTGACGACCTGGGAGCGTGACCGCAGAGCCCAAGGGACGACTGCTTGAGGCCGGTCGCGCACGGCCTTTTTGTGTAAGGATTTTGACGTGTTAGCTCCGTTCTTCAAAGGGCCTTACCGCCGGAGACGGAAATCCGTGAGGTAAGGTGAGATGTGACATTTTTAAGGTCGATCTTTTCTAACCCCACCCCTCGTTGTGGGAAGGCAGCATCGCTGCAGATGCTGGTTATCCGAGGGAAACACCTTACTGCTGTCACATCCCTTAACAGTCAGCAGTACGACATCGCCCTCAGACTTTGAGTTTCTGCTTTTAGTTTACCGTTCGCCAATCGACCTTCTTGGCAAGGTAGAACCTACAGGAACATATGTTCCAGCCAATATAGCTCGGTTGGGTCATCACGATGGGCAAGCCCGACCACCGCCTCAAGGTAGCAGCTTCAGTCGGGATACTTTATATGGTCTAGTAGCAGTTGCTTCAGAGCTGCATAACGAAGAGAAGTCAGCTTGTCAGGAGATGCCAATGTCTTGATATAGTTGTATGCTTGTTTTCCGATGAATGAAAGGAAATGAGCCACAATATTGACATCCTCAACAACGTCCTTGGTTATAGCCCAGATTTCCAACCTTTCCATGTAACTCGCAAGAGCATCGAAATCTGAGTGTATGTTCACCCGTTGTATCACAGGCTCCATCAGGACGCAAATGTGATAACTAGGAGTGTTTCAATCATGGTACAAACTAGAAATCTCAGGAATAACGCAATAAAACCAAGAACAGCTAGATGAGCACGAATGAAAGTATCGTATCCGGAATTCGAAATGAAGCAGTCAACAAGTACAAGGGAATCATTAGTTCATAATAACTAGTTACTAATAAGTAGTAAAGGTAGAATACCTGATCGATAGATTTCCATCAGCATTTAATTATCAGACAGACAGGACATTATCAATTGTGCTTTGATCAATAAATATAAACATCTCTGTCCTACAAGATGTCAGTTGTGTTTACAGTAACGTAGCAGTAAATTTTCATACTGCGAAATTGAGTGATATTAGTTTGAATTACTCGAGGAGTATTGGTTTCTCCAAGATTGAGAATATAATATACTGATTTGTACCGACTACTATGAAACCGGACTACACGATTTTCTGCCGACAGTCTACAAACACCGAACATTGTCTAGCTCAATTAAATTATCTCCTTAATAAAATCATCCAAAACGATGAATCTGAAATTGGCGAGACAGTGCAAACCTGACATGCTATTTAAATATTCAACTGCGAATGCTTCTTTCCGAAATAGCGCATTTCAAATCTGTTGAAAAGTGAGGGCAAACTTTAGCACCGAATGACATATCAAAATGTATTCAACCTCATGTAAAATTTGGTCGCTCACATTGAACCATGATATGCAACTAATAATCAATATTCAGTGGAAACATACATTCGGTCAATAGTAGAATGTGTTTATTCAAAATATCGGATGAGGGTGAGTTTGTCCGTCACAGTGATTGATATAAAATGGAAGAGAGAAGGTTATGTGGATTTTATCAGCGATATACACAGGAAGTAATAACTAGTCGAGTCTCAAAGAATCAGGATTATTAATGGGCGATCCATAGATTGATAAACGGAGGAAGTGAAAGATGGATGATTCTGTGAGGAAACAAACACTAAACTCATCTGAAATTAGACAGTGAATGGCTACAGTGTTTACACACAGCTGGAGCAACACCTTCTATGAACTGACATTCGAGAGATTTGTTTTCATTTCTTTTTGTTTATAGAAAGTAGTAATCTTTTGAAAAATGAGAATTTCACTCATCTATTTTCTGAACGTGTGGCTAATTATCAAGTTATTATTAGAAAGCGATGTTGTTTTTTTCTTCTAAATAAGATTCATATTACGCCCACTATACATAATAGATGATATAGAATAATACCATATTATTTGATTAATGAGATGGTGTGAGGTGACTGACGACGACAACACAGTTATAATCACTGATATTTCTGTCAATAACTGAGGTCCACAGAAATATGTTTTTGTTAATTAAATGGTCAGATAATTTACACTGAGATTAATGAAATAATAATAATAATAAATTTTACTTTAAATGTTTGCACAGAATGTAACAGAAATAATAGAATTTGGTGTAATGTTATAGTCGATGAAGGGAATCAGACAGAATTCTTAATTTTTCAAATCTTATTCCTGAATGCACAGCATTCAAACGTCATTGTATCAGTAGGTCAATTAGAAAAAGTTGATGTCACTCCACGTGTTGTTTTAGTGGCCCGTGGATCTGACTCCATTCAGAGGGTACGAATGATTGTTATCGCCTATTCTCGTATATAATCGTCGACTCAAATCGCATTAGTCAATAACGGAATTAAATAGGTTGAATAATGAGAATTGACTTGTGAATACATATATTTTGTATATGAAGCGAATGAAACAGAGCAGAGCAAAATGACACGCAGGGAAGATGGCTGGGAAGCCAACTCCTATTTTAGTCAAGCGTTACTCAATATCTATAGTCCGACAAAAATAAGCTACAGACATGTGATTAGTGGGACAAGAAGGGCATACACATATATACGCTCATATAAAAACAGTCTAGATTGATACGCGAATAAATAACAAGGTCAAAGTATGGCTCGAGTAGAATGAATAGAATGGGATATTCTATAGCTAGAATAAAGTATATGGGCTTAGCATAATAACTGACACTACATTGTCCCTCCGGAGTCTACTGCCAGTTTCAAACCTGGAGAAAGGAGTAAGGTTTGGCATGGGGTTAGCGACCCTATCTCGTATAAAAACTAACTCACTAAGAAAACTCTAAACAAAAAATTCTTTAAAACTTTTAAACTCTCTATACGAATATTCGTCAAAATTAGAACGAATAATTTGATTGTAATTGAGCGCCGAGTAAAGAGAAATCATTATATGTGAAAATTATATTTGAAATATTCTCAGTGATTGAAATTTAACTAATTCCAACGTTTCGTCCAACTAACTTGTCTGAACTTCCTCAGGGTAATAATCAAAATCAAAATTACAGCTTTTTAACAATCAGGATTATACTGTGGTAAACCAATCATATTTTCATGTCGATTTTTTTTGTATAATAGGCTAAAATGAGTCGGTTAACTACAAAGCATGTGAAGAATTTAACTACACTTAAATACTTAACTGAGTAACAAATCGTATTTGTGTGTGAGTGTGTAGGTATGTATCCTGACCGAAGCTTCTACCTTGACGCGGTGGTCGGGCTTGCCTATCGTGATGACCCAACCGAGCTATATTGGCTGAAACATATGTTCCTGTAGGTTCTACCATGCCAGGCAGGTCGATTGGAGAACGGTAAGACTAAAAGCAGCAACTCAAGGTCTGAGGGCGAAGTCGTACTGCTGACTGTAGAGAGGTGTGACAGCAGTAAGGTGTTTCCCTCAGACAACCAGCATGACAGCGAAGCTGCGTTCCCACAAGGAGGAGTGGGGTTAGAAAAGGTCGACCCTAAAAATGTCACACCTCACCTTACCTCACGGATTTCCGTCTCCGGCGGTAAGGCCCTTTGAAGAACGGAGCTAACACGTCAAAAACCTTCCACAAAAAGGCCGTGCGCGACCGGCCTCAAGCAGTTGTCCCTTGGGCTCTGTGGTCACGCTCCCAGGTCGTCAAGACCAACACTAATCCAATTTCCTTTTCAGGTTCCTCAAGAAATACCCTTCCACGGTGTGGGTAGCCGGGAAGTGACACCAGCTCTCATACCCGTAACAGCACACGAGACCAAGTTAGTCACATTCAAATCCTTCCTACACCTCCTAATACCTCTCTTATCTCCATGACTAACCCTCCTCATGTCACATTATCACATCGCACCGCTAGGGCAAACGATTCGAGTACGTGGAACTCTATTCCTGGTCTCCTGAAACCACGCTCTGAACTACACGGAGCTTTTAACGTACGAACACTGTGCCAAATAGGACAACAGGCTTCCTTAGCTAAGACTTTGGAATCTCGCGCCATCGATGTGTGCTGCGTCTCCGAGACGCGCATACAGGATCCGAGTAGCGTCATTCATTTAATTTGATTCTTCTAGAATATTTTCTTCAAATTTTTAGGAATTTTGTTGGTGAGTAGTGGATCATTAGAAAAATCAGCGTCTGTCAAAACTGCATAAGGATTTCGCTCATGATTAGATTCACTCAACATATTTTCCTCAAATTTCTAGAACATTTGATCAGATATATGTGAATCATTAGGACGAACTGAATCTGATGCAATAAGACATTTTTTGATTAGAAACGTTTGTCTCACAATCGTTCAGAGTGTCATTTAAGTCTGGATAATTACCTAAAAATACTAAGATTACATGTAATGATAATGAATAATAATAATTTGATAATAGGCCAGACATTAGTGGGACAATTTTATGTATAAATGAAAACAATTCTGATGATCATGATTCTGCAAAATCACTCAACAAGCATCGTTTATTCGACCACACAATATGATACTCGTGAAAGCAATATTTTGGTTACTGTTGACATCTTTTTGGAGCGCAAAATTCACCATCACACTACCAAGAATAATATTTTTCAATTATAACCACATCATGGATAGTTTTGTGCTTCTTCTGATGAAATTATTATTCATTTACGGAAGTGTGAACTGTTAATCATTCAGCAGTAATTGACTCATTACCTTTGTGTGAACACAATCAAATCCACTTCTACCTGGCCACTAAGAAACGTTTTGTCTATTTTGATCGCTAAATCTATTTAGAGCCAACAGTGCAATGTGCCGGTCAAATGGGCTTTTTGTGACTGTTCGGAAGATACAATCTCACATTCAACGATGATGGAGTCGTCCGACAGGATTGATTACATTAAACGTAAATTCAGATGTAAAAATGAGAATTTAGATATACAATCAAGACAGATTTTGTTACTTTGATTTTAACCTATCAAACCAAAGCAATGCACCATTGATTAACAGTTCACAAATAATTACAAGTAACAAAATGTTTGTTCGTGAAGAGATAAGCACACATCTTGATCAACATTAAAAACGTCTCACTAGTTTAAACTATTGCCAATCCTATCCAATATAAGTTTTACCAATAGAGGCCTTGGAATTTCAACCAACGGTGGATCAGTGTCAGTCTTTAGAGTACAACAGCTAGAAGTATATTGAATTACGATGAGTTCGTCTTCCACAATGAGTGGTTAACAATGATCATATGATTTTATGAAACTTGATGTTTACAATGGTCACTTTGGATCGTCGAATAAGAAAGAAACAAATAAACACTTTAAAAATTGATATAAAGACGACAAGGTGTAACAACAATTAATAACGTTGTGAACAAGAAAATGAAGTGAGTGTTGACTGTACAGTTAAAGCAAATGAGTGTGTTATATGAACTTTAATTTGTTTCAATGAAATAAGGCTGTCTATTTTTATCTGAACCATTCCAGGCAGAGCTTTGCAACTGGCCAGTTTATACTGCTGTATTTGATCATCGTATTAATTTTTAAATTCTTCGACTGCCATGACATTTGCACAAAACCTGAAAACGTGACTTTTGAAAATGAAACACGTAGATATGTAAGTAATCAGTCCGGTTCCAATACACACATTCAGTCTGATCAATATTATTATTTCCAAAAAATCTTCTCCAATAAGCCTCCTCCATATTTTGAAGGCAGGTTTGAAAAGTTGGTTCGTACTAAAGTGAGTTGACTAGATTTTACAATCGAGGTACTAATCCATATATTTGCTTATATTCAGACAATTTATGCACCATTCCCGTTTACGTTTTACGGCACAACAGTCACCAAATTCGAAATTGACAAATATGGTAAGAGAATCATTTTCATCAAACTAAAATTGTTACCGAGTTTTGTTTATTCACATTTCATTCCGTGGAACAATGTTGCTTTAATTTTTTCAGTAAATCAGTTTTATGCTCTTTCTAGCATTTAAAAAGTCTACTGATATCTTATTTTGCCCAACTTGTAAGCAGTTTAAAGGCTTACAGAAATTTAATTACGGTCCATGAAACTCATTTTGTCTCCAGTTAATCTAAAAGTCTTTAATTCATTCTCTACAGATTGTCAATTAAATTTCATGTTTTCATTGAATAAACACAGGTACAATTTTTATGTACAATCAAGAAAAGATTGGAGATATTAACAATTATATGACGATCGCTCGTCTTTTGAAAACAGAAATTTCGGATCAACGTGAGTACCTCTATTATACGATTATAATTTAATTTTACCTTACATTTCTCACTTTTATATTGCATAAATGATTCAATATTTTACCTGGTTATATTTTGGGATCTGACCAGTACACAGTAATTAATTTGTTTGTGTGATTTGATGCTTCAAAAATGTGTTCACAACACGTATTCATTACTGTCAAGTGAAAACGATGGTTCACTTGGAAATGAACACAAGCTAACTGAACACATGTACAATAATAAACGATGTTGTGTGAGAAATCAATTCGGATTAATAAATCACATGGACTACCAAATTACATTTGATGACGTCCAAATATTTTCTGTAACTTACTTCATAAAGCATTAATGTCTGTTAGCCACTATCTGTAGACCACTGTGTATTGATAACATTTTTGACTATCATATTCGTATGGAACTAGAACAGCCATCAATAATAATAATGACAGACGATAAAACATTACCATAAACAATGCACTAGTAAAACATGATTGATTCGACCTGGAACAACTACAACATCGAGATGAAGTTCACTCATTTTGTTCAGTTATTGCATTTGTTGACATTCAAGTAGAATTTCTGATTCATAATTAGTTCAATAAAGGGAACACTGTTCGATTGGAATAACGAAATCTCAGAAAATGATTTCGTATGTGTACTGTCAATTAGATATTACCGGTCTATTAAATTGTCTAAAGCTTTTAAAATCAGCGTTTGGGAAGTAAAATATTCTTCTCAGTTGGTTGGATTGAAACATTCATCATATCGTTCAAATAATTATGAGCCACCTTGCAAATCCCATTTAATTGAACCGATTTACTTAAATCTTGAAAAAGAGATGATAACCCGTCTCCAAACTCATTCTCTATGGATATTCATTATACATATATATAAAAGCACAAATATTTTTATTTTCATCATTTTAGAGGAATTATTAGCCGTCAGACAGTTGTATTATCAAAATCCTAATGATAAAGGTATGTATCCATAAAATGGTTTTTAATTACATATGAAATATCCAAACATCTACACCATCATTCGCAGTACTTGCGTACACATTTTCTGTTTTATTTGACACCACTGAATTGTTTTCAAAAACTGAAAAAAGCAATAAAGTGTAACCATCACAGAAAATTAGGAGGGAGAATTATATGTGGAATCCATCGATTGTTTGAACACATTGATTGAGAGCTGAAGGACAGTTGACATATTCAGGAGCACACAGGATTTGATGTGCAATAAATAAATCCGTATGAATAAATTGGATCATAAACTTATTTCACTGATGGATAAACAAATGCAGAGATAGGCTTCAATGCTGCTTGATCAGAAGTCTGTATTCCTAAATAAGTAAATTTGTGTCACTCATCACACGGTCATTAATAAAAATTATTCATTCAAATTAAGAAATCATCATGACGAAAAATCTGAAGCTATTCATTTTCCATCGTTCCTGAACACTGATAAACCAATGAGTTGCATTATTAGCTAAGTTACCATGTTCTATTTGTAAACAAACAAACCACAGCCAATGCCATGTGTACTAAGGATCGATTTTTCCAGCTGTAATTATAGAGAGTGTTGATAAATGTCAATACCTTCTCAAATATCAGATTTAATTGGCAGCCCGATGATTTATTATTTCGATATGAAAACAAGGTTGTAATCCAGCCTCAGAACCTAATTATCTGACATTTATATTTAAGGATGCTAGATTACTTCATTTTGCACGACGTTCACTAGATTGTATTTATTACGAATTCTACCAGAGAAAACATTTGAGATAACGAAGAAAGTACTTGCCTAAAACTGATAACTTTGTACGTAGGCACATACACTTCCGCATGCAACAATAACATGCTAATCGCATATACCTCAAATTCTAAATAACGATAGTCTTCTGCTTGTAGTTCCGGCATTCAGTATAACTACTGAAACATCCGAATGGGAAGATATCATTCTATTATAATAACGTAAGTTGCACAATTGAATAGTAATGTGGTGTTGTTTCTAGTATTTCAGATCATTATCTTCCTTTGCGCAAATCAACACTGTCGAATTCATCAAGATACATTGAACACGATAGAAGGTCATCAACATCTTTTAACGTGCACACAGACTATACGACTCTATTAATAATTACGTAATGAGACTTTATTCCAGCACTTTTTTAAAAACAATGAGTTATAGGAAGTCAAATGTTATCAATAGGAAATTTGACATATTTGAGCCCATAAGGGATAAAAATTGCACTATATAGTACTTTCCAACACAGTCATTCTGTGTCAAGCTTAACTACGTCTTCTGAATTTTATCTAATTGAAAATTTCATTGTCAAATAATCTGTGTAATAAATTGCTAAAACCTTTATCGTTTCTCAGTGTGTACTTGTTTGGATGTCTGCATTCAGTACTTCACCAATTTGAAACACAATGTGTGATAACTAGAAAGGGCAGATGAGATGAAAAAGTTGATTAGTGTTGAACTGGATCAATTATGATGGCTTCGAAGTAATCAATAATTGTATGTGCGGTGATGGATGAAAGTGAGTACATTAACACAATTCCTCCACATGACAACAAATTCACGTGCAGCAGCATTGCAGTTATTAACAATTAGACTTCTGTCAAGTGACGTAGATATTCATCCCACAGTGTAGTGCATAATTGCCTGATGGATAGATCGTTCACTGGATTTCAGTGAAGTTGACAACTGAAATGAGTCAGATTATCCTCGTGGACTAGATGAAGCATACTCCTGAGTACACAGTGTGCTTACTGTGTAACTAGTTGTTTTTATGTGAAGTGATGTGAATCAAGACTCATTTTTTCAGTGATTGGTTGGCTGTGATAAAGATGGTTGTGTGTTGACAGATGTTTACTCAGACTTCCGTTATTTCTTTTCAGATTCCTAAGTTAATTGGTGAAAATCAAATGGTATCGAGATTGAGGCTAATACTGATTGCGGAGAAGGTAACAGATGTGATTTGCATTGTGATTTAAACCGGACTACACAAGCAGTCATGTGTTAGTCTAATATTAACTTCTTTATGTACCCTTTGATCACCACGTCAAAACAGAGATTTGCTGTACTTCGTCATAGTGATCTAATATATCTTTCTTACAGTCTTCATCATTCAGTAGATTCGTGTGAAAACATATTGATCTAAGTGTCATTAAAGTGTTGATGAAGAGCGTATGAAATAAAATCTGAATGTTTCTGGTTAACACATGTTGAAACACTACTGTTTGTTGAAAATTCAGCTTGGATGATGTGTCTACATATCTTGAAGCGAAGTTGTAGTGTCATATGTGATAATAAATCAAGGTGCTTACTAGTCCTGAGAAATCCGCGTGTTTCGATCAACTCTTTGCACAGTGAACCCCTGAATTAATCATTTGAAATCAAGTATCTGTGTCTTCATTTGAACAACCGTCATCCTTGTTAGTGTCACAAAAACGATTGTCGCTGTTTTGATGTATTCGTATTGCTGTTATCTCGGTTTTATATGTTGAATTCCGTAAACATTGAATTTTACGACTCACATCCGCTGACACACACCTGAATAATATAACTATGATGTGTGAATATCTTCATCATGGATATTCCGAGAATTCATTCTCATTTTTTAACAGACGTTTGTTAAACAAAATCTCAGTTTTTCTCTTTAAAATTATTTTTTTGCAAGATGGGAAAACAACTAAAATAAGTGTTCCTGAAAAATGGATCCGAAGTGGAACGTTAGTGGCGTATGTTCCTCTCGATGGTATGTTAAACCTTATTGTATCAGAAATGACCATTTTCACAGTTGAATGCATCAATTTTGTTTCAAAAAATTAAAAATTTCATGTGCAATTTCAGTAAATAATTAAATGAAATTTAGCTACCACTATCAAATGTCGTTGTTCTATTCGTGGATTCTTTGTTAATTATTTAAAATGATGGTGGACGGATGTTGATAAAATTGATAAAATTCACTTAAGCGTACATAATGTTACAAAAAGAAAGATGAGATAATATATGTCTGTTAGTCGATTGTGCATTGAGCATGAAATAGTCGCAAAGTTCAAATTCATCATTATATCATTAAGTTACAGTTATGTGTTTTTTAATTCACCTATCTTTTGTTTGACACTTTGTTATGCAATCACCTCATTCTTCCCGCTGAAGATTGTCCAAAACACAATTCGAGTGAAGCATGTCAAAACTCAACAACATCAAGTTCAATTTGCATTTGGTGTGAAACTGCCAACATGTGCATCACCAGCAATGATAAAGATATTCATGAATTCAAAATAATTGGTTGCCAGGGTAAAGTAAGTAATTGGTAGACTTCACAGATTG
Organism: Schistosoma margrebowiei; assembly: GCA_944470205.2. Classification (NCBI taxonomy): domain Eukaryota; kingdom Metazoa; phylum Platyhelminthes; class Trematoda; order Strigeidida; family Schistosomatidae; genus Schistosoma; species Schistosoma margrebowiei. The sequence continues at coordinate 3,808,930 of OX104027.1, read as the reverse complement.
TTTTCAATATTACCATATTCTACATTGTAAATCTATTTACTGGGAAGAACATTTTCTTGTTGCAAACAAGTAGTGTTTTGTATACGTTGATGATGATTAATCAGATTTGAGGACGATGCTTTGTTTACATGTGAACATTCAACAATCAACAGAAGAGTCATTTCACATCTTTGCCTGAAAAAATGTTAATTTTTTTTGCTCATAGAATGTGTAATGATTCTCGATGTCCAATATGAAACCGTCTGTATGTGTGAATTGTTACTCAATTCCGATAAGATCAGTTTAAATGATGAAGCATGATGTGTTATGAATTCTGCATGATGTTTGGAAAGTGAATGTTTGTGGACTCCTATTGTTGAATTTCAGAACAGATATTACTGATACGCTGTTGAGAAATTTGTTTCCTGGATGGATTGCTTCAGTAAAGCCGTCAATTATTAGGTTGTTAATAATTATTTAGATTGTGATAAGCTGAACCATCCGGGAAACAAATTTCATCACGCGAATAAGTTGTCAGTTAGTTGTAGGAAAATGTGTGTGCTCATCACATTGACTGTTAAATCAGTAGCAGATATCCTAAATCATTATTCATTGATCATATTGTGCAAATGTAAATTATGTAACTAATTGTTGAATTCACTTGTGTCATCAATACTGACAATGGTGTATAATGAATGATGAAATATTTGATATTCAATTGTATTTCCACTGTTTCCTTCTTTCGAAGAGCTCGACTGTCAACGTTGTTACTGAACCAACAACTCTAGAAACTACTGAAACTGATCTAAGAACTGAATTGAAGAAGACTAGTCCAAGTACTGAATCACATTTGGTAAATATTTGATATTTTTTTAATCATTATACTATTTCGTTTATTTCAGAACATGACTACAAATACAACTGAAGGCATTGACAAAGGAAAATCACTGCAATACGTGTACATTGTTGTACCATTAGTTATAACTTTCCTTATTGTATGCATTGGCATTGGCATTTGGCTATGGTTCTATAGAAGGAACAGAATTCATCCATAGTCCTCACAAACAGCTTGTCAATTGTTTTAATTAAGTTGACTTTATTATTTTCAGTTTGTAGTTTAGTAAATACACTTTCTATTTTTTTAATCATTTCAATAAATTAAAGATTGTTTCATGGAACTGCATATCAAATTGATGATTGTTTACTTAATGACTGATGTCACTTTGTTTGGTAGAATATAAAAATATAATTTTCTGTATTTATGTCATTGTTTGTATTCAATGGGAACATGGGTAATTTCACAAGAGGTTACAACATTGCACTTGTCAATGAACAGTATCGTGTATACGTGATTATGTAAACATCGAAATGAAAACTGAGTCCGTTGTAAATGTCCATTTTGTTAAAGTCTCAATACTGAGAAACGTCATTCGAAATTGACGTCGTTCATTGATTTAAAATTAAGTGTCGGAATGCGGCATTAATATTTAACAAAGCACATTAATCCTTCGTTACTGGACTATTCACTGTTGAGTGCGAGCTGGTTGACAGACTGTTATTAATTAGGTGTGAATGTGTTGAATATGAAATAATTTTAA